>OY728161.1:1954552153-1955802153 GCA_963277665.1 Viscum album | reverse complement strand
CATATAGAACCTAAAACGTGTCTCTGAGATGAATATATTCTATAATTCAAGAAATTAAATTCCATGGATTGGTTGATAACATAATAAATAAATATAAATTTATTTAAATACCCCATATCATTTTTAAAGATGATTGAAATATTATTCATTTTCTAATATACCATATTTGAATGGATATTAATGGGAGTTGAAATGCAAGGTGGATGAAGAAAATTCAATTAAAATTTAAGAACTTTGTAATATAAATTTTTTTTTTTCTAAATTGTTATATATAGTTTGGGGAAATGAAGTAGGAGAGGAAGTGGGTGTTTATATAAGAAATAGTTAATACATGAATGTAGGAAGAGGTACCTCACTATATGTTATAATATTTCATGTTAGTGTTGGAGTTGGATAAGAATAGGGACAATAAAAAAAGATACATGTTTACTATATATGACAACTATCTTGATGTATTTATGTTATATTATCCTATATTTTTTTGTGACATCACATTTCATAAGTAAGAGTGAAGAACTATGTATTATGCTTACTATGATAAATAAATGTCATTGCATACAACTTTTTCAATATTTTGGATTGGGTGATAAAATTTATTTGTTAATCATGGAAAAAATGTACTAATTTATATTAAAAAGCGATCATTGTAAAATTATTTATATATATTTTTTATATATGACCTTGATAATTTAGATAATTATGAATTTAATTCTATTTGATCAATTAATCAGGTAACGGTGAATTTACAATTGTGGAAAATAAATAAAACAAAAAAATTCATTGGTTCACCCCATCTAATGAATTCATATTATTGTTATGGAATTTCATTGTTTACCATGACCTCACCGCTCATCAAAAAAACTAAACCTCTAAAAATCCAAATTCCCTTCCATTGTAAAGATAATCCATATTATAGTATAAATCTATTATAGGAGCCACTTATACCCCTAATAAAAGATAGTAACTTCATACATCAACCAAAAATTGATCTAAAACTAATTTAATTTCTTCCAATAAAAATAATATTCATAATTCTAAAACTATATACAACATGCTAAGACACCATGTTACACCTCACTTGCTGAAACCACTTGAAGATATAGAACTCTATCCATATCAACAAACATAAATGAAAAATCATAATTTGAAGACATGGATTCATTTAAGAAAATTTAAATTTGAATTATTTTTAATCTTATTATTACAATCCTCAATAGAAAACTAGTCAGATAGGGATTATTTATGTACCACACATAGTTTTCTACCCTGCAATATGTTAAAACAAATATTATGTTTAATTAGTATAAATTCCTTAAAAATTATTAGATTGATGACTACATCCATGTTAGTCTCTCCTACATAAGTCATATGATAGGATTTATTTTATTGGAAAGATATAATGATAGGATAAAATAATCTGATCATTGTACAAACCCAATGATCACTTCAAACTCAAAAAATATTACAATTAATCCACAAACCTGATGTACTTACAATCATATCAACTATCATATTAAAAATATGTGAATACCACAAGAAAGACACAAGTAGAACCACCATAATTTGTTTTTGATAATCACCCCTATATAGTCTATGAAAAAGAACTTCAATATGACCCATCCTAATTACCTTATAAAATCAAGGAACAATCTTCACACAAACATAAAAAATAAATGTACAAACAATATTACTTGATTTCAACAATCATCCATAGTTAATGGGAGAAAAATATGATAATTTTAATTAAGTTATTAAAATAAAATGAAAAACTCATCACTCATATCCTATCAATTTAATAGTCTCATATTATATATTAAAAAGCTCACATCATCATCATATGCATCATATCTTGTCGACCACCAATATATATAATTTATTCATTAGTAGAACTAGTTTAACTATATCCAATAATTTATGGTTCAACATCTATTTACCTAGGGATCCATTGATAAAAAAATTCCTTTCAATGAATGTTCCAATAGCCTGTAACTATGAATGAATCCAAATAATTTAGTAACCACCTCTGTGAATGATATTTTAGGGAACTATGTGTGATGGAATCCATATGATGGACTCTATCTAATGGATGCTAATCTGAGAGAATACATTATAATTAACCTCATTCAAGAAAAATATCCTATTAATCTACTTAAGGATTCACATAGAAGGATTCCTCTATCTAGTAATCATAGAATGATAATCCTTATCTAATCTACCCTACCCAATAACCTCCGTCTAGAAAACAATGTATCCTGAAGTCAAAGAATGCACAAAACAAACATAAAAATAACCTACATTAAAATTGATTCATGATTTCATATTTCTTCAAAGATCCATTGAAGATCATCCTAAAATTGATAAATTCAATTTCTTCTTCTCTATTACATCATCCATGTTCAAATGGGACATAATGTATGCTCTAAAATTCTTGGACTATCACCTTTGGAAACATATCTATAGGATTTTACTCCCCTAAAATATTCATAAACTACAACTCTTAATCACCCTCAATGATTCATATAAAGAAATATTATATGTCAATGAGTAAAATTATTTTATTAAACAATATATTTTTAGAAATATGGATGAAACATTGATAATAAGTGAATAAATTTCCTCTTACCATTCATTTTTCACATTCCTTCAGAAAGAGAATCAACCAAATATAATCGTTATCTACTTAAGATACAAAAACATACTCTAATTACACTATAGAAAACATCAAAATATGTTGAAAATAAGGAAAAAATGTCACTATGGTTCTAATAAATTAAAACAAAAATACTATTTTTGATTTTTGTAAAAAAGAAAATCAATATCTTCAAATCCCTTATACAAATAATCAACTATAAAATATAAAACTACACCTTGTAATACTTTCATATATTGAATTATCCATTTAATAACATCCCAATATTTATATCTCAGATTTAACATGAAATTAATAACAACTCAAACTGTAAATTCATTTTCTGGTGATGTTAATACCATTCCATACATCGATCATCAAATAACATGAGAAAATCATTAATTTCTTATATCATGTTCATATCTATCAATTTATTCTTTATTTTATTTAGAAATATTGATTTTTCCAATAATTTGGTTGATAAAGGTTAATAATTATTTATCTAGAACTTATTTATAATGTAGAGACCCGTAGCTTGACGTACATGAACATTACATTACTTTTGCGGAATACTTAGTACATAACAAAAACACACACACAAGGATCGTAATAGTTTAATGTCTTTGGAAACTCGGAACGTAATCTTCTAATCGTGGTGAAAGATCTTCAATATCTCCCATAAAGATCTTCCTTTTTTTTACCTAAAACTTTTCTTTATATCCTGGGGAAAAGAAAACATAAAAGGGTGAGCTCAAATTCTCAGTAAGGGTAAACAAAAGAAATATCAATCACATCATATTCATAAGAACATAGCATTTTAGAAATCATAACCTGCAAAAGAGAGCATAATTTCATAACATGGGATAAATCATGGTAGTGAAATGTAATCACAATAATCATAACATAAAACATGAAACTTTTTGGCATTCACACATAATCAAAGAGAATCATTTCTTGTTAGTCAAGACTCATTGCCAAGACTATCTTAGTGGACAAAGTCCCTTTCTGAATCGAGTAACCCTCGTTTCAGTCCTGTTTCACTGAACCGGTATAACCTACCATTTCAGCCATGTCTATCTCATGAGATATAAAATCTTTACCCAATGCATTGGAGGGAGATATAGGTCCCACCCATCTTATAATGAATCCTTTCTTATGTGTTCCACATAACCATAAATCATACATCATCGCATAACCCATGTAATAAAAATGGGATTCTTAAATAACATGAAATCATAAAACAATACATATAAGATAAAGGAATTCATAAAAATATTTCCATCACAACATAATCAAATCCATGTAATAATAGGGATAAAAACAGAACCCTTTTATTATCTTAGATGGAAAATAATTTTGATAAAATACTTGAACTCCATTCTTGAGGAAAATATCCTTTCTACTTTAAAAACATTTTTCCTTTAATAACATGTCATACGACTTTAAAATAAAAGAAGTTGATTAAAAATAAACTTGAAAACTTGTAAAGGAAGATTCTTGGAAATAATGTTTTAAAAATCAATTCATGCCGTATAAGTTAAAAAAAACATTCTTCGTACTTTTGTCGGAAAAGTCAAAAAGTACCTCGTACGAAAAATGACAAAAGATTCCTTTCATATCTTTTACTAAAAACTCACCGAAGGGTAAAATTGGATTTAAAAAATTGTACATGGATGGAAATAATATTACATATTGAGGGAACATGGATGTGGATGATAAAATACACCCCAGTAATTACCAAAGTAAAAACAATCTCGGATAAAAGTGAGATTGTGATATTTCCCTTACCTTAGGTCCGATTTGCTTCGTATGTGTCCGAACCTCCTATATAATGATTTAAATAACGTCATTGACTTATTACAGAATCATATTCATTGTTATGATATCATATATGGTTAACTTATGACTTTATATTACCCGTTCTTTTGTAAATTCCATGTTAAAGAAGCGTTTTGGGTAAAATCGTTTCATTTATCGTAGGTGTTTTGAATTGTTGTTCTTGACATTATTATTACTTATATCATGATTTACTTACTTCCAGAATATAAAATATGATTTATATATCATATATATTCAGTATATATATATATATAATAGATAGATAAATTCAATGAAAAACACCATTCATGGAGACGGTAGTCCGTACGTACGCATGAACGTTGTTTTCCTTTCCTTATTGTCTTGAATGGAAGTAAGTAGATGACATACATATACATATGTACATAAATCCAGTAGCTTTATAATTTCATATATTTCATTATTATTTCTTATATATACTTTTTAATCATTCTTAAATGGTTAACATGGAGAATGAATCTCATCGCGTCGTGGAGACGGTAGTCCGTACGTACGCATGAGCGATGATATCATTTCCATAAATATTGAATTAAATTGGAGTGGATTATACAATATATCCGAATCAATATGATGTTGTAATAACTATTTATAGTTATTCTTTACACCATTATACCCATCCATGTAAGGTGGTGGTGGAAAATAGATTACACCACGGCGTGGAGACGGTATTCCGTACGTACTCACGCACGGTGATTTCTTTTTCCATAGGATGGATAGATGGTGAAATAGGGTTGTTTCATACTTATAATAACATATCAGTATATAAGAAATACTGATTTTATTACTTTATCATGAAACAACTAAAGAATAATAAGTTGAAGAAGAAAGAAATTGAAAAGGATCGGTAATGGGCATTACCTCTTCTTTGAAGTGCTTCTTTGAGACCTCCTTTTAGGGCACTAAAATTGGTATTTTAAGAATACCAGGACCTCTAGGATGATACTAGGGAAGTGGAGAAGTGATTTTGTCAGGGTTTGTACGAGCTTGAGTGCTCAAATTGGTGTGAGGAGGAGGGGGAGGAGGTGTCCTTTTATAAGGGAGGAGAGGGGCACCTTAGGAATATCTCAAAATATTATTTTATATTAAAGTCAAAATCGGTTTATAATGGTTCCAAAGGGTCTTATTTCGAAGCTAAAGTGGGGATGGGTCTAAATACTATCATCCAATAGGATTTAGACAAGTTTATGGTATTATTTTAACCTTATCAATTAGATTTAACTCTAAGTTAAATAATTTAACTTTTACCGTGTCTTTTTGTTTTCTTTCACTATATGGTTAATACACTTACTATAACATGCCAAACGAACCCCAAATTGTTTATTATTAATATATATATCCTTATCTAAGTCATTCGGCCGAACCTTAGGTTTTTAGGAATAAAATAACAATTAATTATATAATATTTTATTTAAAAACTATTTTGTGTCAATTTTGACACTATTTGATATATGATTTTTGTGAAAGTCATAACAGAATTATATGTTCGAATAAAGTTTATTAAATCAACACTAATATATCATAGTAACCTATAAAATTAGTGGAATTCATAAAAAGTCTCAAATGACATTTATTTTGATGTTTATAACACCAATTATGTCAATATTTCATTAATAAGATAATTACTGCATCATCATTGTGTCATAAATAAATTAAATTATTTAATGTCTAAAAAGTATAAATAAAATACCATTATGTAGGAAATCTTTTTATCTTTATAATGAATATTTATAGTTGAATTTATCTTATGTATAACCACATATTAAAAATGATTTACTTATTAAACATTGATTTTAACTATTTTAACCCTTCTTTAAATAAATTAATAATAAATGTCCTAATCTAATCCAAGTGGGCCTAAATGATAATATTTTACACTTAAGGTTGTTTTTGGTCGAGATACACTTTTCCAATAGGATTAGGACATGTGTTAGGGTAATATTAATATCATTTTTACCCTTAATTACCCTATTTACTTTTAGCCGTGGTAAATAAAAGTAAAAAGTTACTATTCACCAAAAATTATTTTCATCTCATTGAACCACATTTTACTTACTAACATCAACCGTGTCTCTCGGATTTTTGAAATTCCATCCACAGAAGCGGTAAAATTAAGTTTTATGAAAAATTCAGTTTTTTTAACTACCACTTAGTAGTTCACTATTCATCAAAAATTGATGTTTTTCAGAACAATGCCAAAATTTCATCCTAAGCTATATTTCATATTCCGAATTCAAAAATGAAGTCTATTTTACCAAATTCATAACATATAAGTTGCATTAATTAATTTTATAATTAAATCCCGCTGTTAAAATAAATAGCGTGTTTTTAAGAAACAATATCTATCAAAAGATTGACACTTGTTTATGTCTGGTTTAAATGTGAGATTTCATCCAATGACCAACATTGTATTAAATTGTAAAAATATATTCTAAATATACTTGAAAACCACTCAAATTAATAATTTATCACTATTAATTATTTCGATTAAAAAATTTGTTTTTAATTAAAATTTAGTAATTTTCACTATTCATCAGAATATGAAAGTTATCCGAAAAGTACCAAAATTTCACCTTAGGCTAAATTCGATACTCCGAATCCAAAAATGAAGTCCATTTTGAGAGATAAATTTTATAAAATTTAAAAAGTGGCTATTACTATTCATAACGGCTAGTTTTAATAATATTTTAATAGCATATCGTTGTTTCGTGAAACTCAGTATTGCATACTACACACGCTATCGAGGAAGGTTGCGATTGCGTGTAATGCAAGGCAAGTCAAGGATGCGTGTTGTGAAAGCTCCTTTTGGTGTAGCGTACAACACAAGACATTAGTGAAATAAAAAAGAATATTTTTCATAAAATCTCGGGCTGTTACATTCTACCCCCCTTAAAATGAATTTCTCCCTTGAAATTCGTCGGGGTTATAAATGGTTTACTATTCGAAAGTTTCTTTAATAGAAACCCACATCGTAAAAAGGAATACCAAAACATGGCTTTAAAAACTAAAGTATGAAATGTAACGATTACCCAAATAAACTAATCACTGGGTTTCCACATAGGTGAAAATATGGATATGGAAGAGAAATCTAACCATCATGTTCTGATGGAGAGTGATAGAGAACATGGATATGGAAAATCCAGTAATCACAAATCCATAAATTTGTGACAATCTAAGGTACCATCTGATTCATCAGGTATAAGATCACTAGGACAACATTTTTGGTTTTCAAGATCATTTCCCTAAAGTTGAAAATTTGAATTAGAATAAATACTTTCTTTATTTTGGTACAATATCACTGTTGTTCATGCCTTGAACAATTTCCACTTCATCTCTTAAATAAATGAAGTTGAATTTGTTATTCGTGAAGTGTTAGCAGATCATGTGATAGAATGAAGGGTCATTCCATCTGTCTCAAACAAAAGGTTAGCAAAAATTATATACATAAGTCGATCTATAGTGAGATTAATCACATATGGTTCCTAAAATGGAAATATACTTCATATATCATACAGCTTAATATAATAAAACTAGTTTCTACTAAACAGGGACTTCTTGTAGGCCAGTGGTAGGCGATAAAGGCCAGTCGTACTTCGGTTGTGGGTTCGATTCCCACAGCCTTGTCCGAAGCGATGGGTTGTCGCCCGTCCTGCAGGTTGTCCTTTTTCTAAAACTATATTACTATAACATCCCATCAATAATATCGAAAAAAGTTCTATCCTAACTTATTTCCAACAAAATGTATTCCAATCTTTAGGCTTATCCATAATACTGTAGTCTATTGTCATAATATAGTGAAAACTATTACCAGAGATTTAATACCATCATTGATCCCCATATATCATAAGATATGTCTTGTTGGTCACATTCCAAACATTCAAAGGCCTTAATCATGTATTCTCTTGAATACCCACTGAACATTAGTGAAAACATGAATGCAGTTAAAAGTTAACACTTTCCACATACCAAAATCCTCAAAATTCTATATCCTTAAACCATGATATCACTTAGTCCTTATATCAATCATGAGCTCATGAATACTATCAAACATATTAGATTCTCTTTATCCCTTCATTATGCGCATATCATCTACATTCCAAAAGTATCTGAATAACCTTTCATGGATACTAGTAACATTAATCATACACTTTCAAAACTCAATGAAAGATAACAATGTAACAATCCTTAGATTTATCTTTATTCCATAGTACCATGAGATTACTTATACAACATTACACATGATAAACATGTAATCATTCCACTACATTCTTAAACCATTGACCGAGCTTCAACAATTCTTTCATCTCACATATCATTTGTAGTCTCTTCATCATCATCCACATAAATACTACCCATACGACCATACTGATTCTCTTCATGAGACTTTCCCTTAGGGCATTGGTTTGCATAATGCCCGTACATTCCACATTTAAAACATTTTACCATTGTTGATGTCGTAGCAATACCATTATCCTTATCCCTGGTGTTAACTGAACCTTTTCCTTTGCACTTACTGGCTTTGTGTCCTTCTTTTCCACACCCAAAGCATCTTCCAGTTCCTTTGAAACATTCTCCCTGATGCCTCTTCCCACATGATTTACATAGGGGAAATTGAACTCTCTTTCCTCTATGATCATCATGAAACTCCTTCTTTCTCTTATTATCCGAGTCAGGAAACTTACCAAATTTTACTTTATTGATCATATTATGAGATTGCTGATTCGGAATAATAATTATGTTTGTACTTCCAAATCCCATTTTATTTGGTTTCTCATGAAGAATATCATTCCATTGTCCATAATATCCTCCATTATCATGAATCATCTTGTTTCCAGCCATTTTCTAAAACCCAAAAAGAATAGTGTTAGAGGCAAAAATCATAATAAAGGGAGAGTAACTTCAATATCTAACATCTTAGGTTAAATTCTAAGATCGTTACCATAGTTCTAGTACTATATCCTATACGTATACTTATCCTTAGGGACATCCCTAGACATACCTTTAAAATTTCTCTAGGGATCTCACTAACGCTTTCACATCCTAGTTTCCAAAGGTTGACTAAACCTTTCCTCTGATACCAAATGTAGAGACCCGAAGCTTGACGTACATGAACATTACATTACTTTTGCGGAATACTTAGTACATAACAAAAACACACACACAAGGATCGTAATAGTTTAGTGTCTTTGGAAACTCGGAACGTAATCTTCTAATCGTGGTGAAAGATCTTCAATATCTCCCATAAAGATCTTCCTTTTTTTTACCTAAGACCTTTCTTTATATCCTGGGGAAAAGAAAACATAAAAGGGTGAGCTCAAATGCTCAGTAAGGGTAAACAAAAGAAATATCAATCACATCATATTCATAAGAACATAACATTTTGGAAATCATAACCTGGAAAAGAGAGCATAATTTCATAACATGGGATAAATCATGGTAGTGAAATGTAATCACAATAATCATAACTTAAAACATGAAACTTTGTGGCATTCACACATAATCATAGAGAATCATTTCTTGTTAGTCAAGACTCATTGCCAAGACTATCTTAGTGGACAAAGTCCCTTTCTGAATCGAGTAACCCTCGTTTCAGACCTGTTTCACTGAACCGGTATAACCTACCATTTCAGCCATGTCTATATCATGAGATATAAAATCTTTTCCCAATGCATTTGAGGGAGATATAGGTCCCACCCATCTTATAATGAATCCTTTCTTATGTGTGCCACATAATCATAAATCATACATCATCGCATAACCCATGTAATAAAAATGGGATTCTTAAACAACATGACATCATAAAACAATACATATATGATAAAGGAATTCATAAAAATATTTCCATCACAACATAATCAAATCCATGTAATAATAGGGATAAAAACAGAACCCTTTTATTATCTTAGATGGAAAATAATTTTGATAAAATACTTGAACTCCATTCTTGAGGAAAATATCCTTTCTACTTTAAAAACATTTTTCCTTTCAAAACATGTCATACGACATTAAAGTAAAATAAGTTGATTAAAAATAAACTTGAAAACTTGTAAAGGAAGCATCTTGGAAATAATGTTTTAAAAATCCATTCATGCCATATAAGTTAAAAAAAACATTCTTCGTACTTTTGTCGGAAAAGTCAAAATGTACCTCGTACGAAAAACGACAAAAGATTCCTTTCATATCTTTTACTAAAAACTCACCGAAGGGTAAAATTGGATTTAAACAATTGTACATGGATGGAAATAATATTACATATTGAGGGAACATGGATGTGGATGATAAAATACACCCCAGTAATTACCAAAGTAAAAACAATCTCGGATAAAAGTGAGATTGTGATATTTCCCTTACCTTAGGTCTGATTTGCTTCGTATGTGTCCGAACCTCCTGTATAATGATTTAAATAATATCATTGACTTATTACAGAATCATATGCATTGTTATGATATCATATATGGTTCACTTATGACTTTATATTACCCGTTCTTTTGTAAATTCCATGTTAAAGAAGCGTTTTGGGTAAAATCATTTCATTTATCGTAGGTGTTTTGAATTGTTGTTCTTGACATTATTATTACTTATATCATGATTTACTTACTTAAAGAATATAAAATATGATTTATATATCATATATATTCAGTATATATATATATATATAATAGATAGATAAATGCAATGAAAAACACCATTCATGGAGACGGTAGTCCGTACGTACGCATGAACGCTGTTTTCCTTTCCTTATTGTCTTGAATGGAAGTAAGTAGATGACATGCATATACATATGTACATAAATCCAGTAGCTTTATAATTTCATATATTTCATTATTATTTCTTATATATACTTTTTAATCATTCTTAAATGGTTAACATGGAGAATGAATCTTATCGCGTCGTGGAGACGGTAGTCCGTACGTACGCACGAGCGATGATATCATTTCCATAAATATTGAATTGAATTGGAGTGGATTATACAAAATATCAGAATCAATATGATTTTGTAATAACTATGTATAGTTATTCTTTACACCATTATACCCATCCAGGTAAGGCGGTGCTGGAAAATAGATTACACCACGGCGTGGAGACGGTATTCCGTACGTACGCACGCGCGGTGATTTCTTTTTCCGTAGGATGGATAGATGGTGAAGTAGGGTGGTTTCATACTTATAATAACATATCAGTATATAAGAAATACTGATGTTATTACTTTATCATGAAACACCTAAACAATAAGAAGTTGAAGAAGAAAGAAATTGAAAAGGATCGGTAATGGTTATTACCTCTTCTTTGAAGTGCTTCTTTGAGACCTCCTTTTAGGGCACTAAAATTGGTCTTTTAAGAAGACCAGGACCTCTAGGATGATACTAGGGAAGTTGAGAAGTGATTTTGGCAGGGGTTGGCCGAGCTTGAGTGCTCAAATTGGTGTGAGGAGGAGGGGGAGGAGGTGTCCTTTTATAAGGGAGGAGAGGGGCACCTTAGGAATATCTCAAAATATTATTTTATATTAAAGTCAAAATCGGTATATAATGGTTCCAAAGGGTCTTATTTCGAAGCTAAAGTGGGTATTGGTCGAAATCCTATCATCCAATAGGATTTAGACAAGTTTAGGGTATTATTTTAACCTTATCAATTAGATTTAACTCTAAGTTAAATAATTTAACTTTTACCGTGTCTTTTTGTTTTCTTTCACTATATGGTTAATACACTTACTATAACATGCCAAACGAACCCCAAATTGTTTATTATTAATATATATATCCTTATCTAAGTCATTTGGCCGAACCTTAGGTTTTTAGGAATAAAATAACAATTAATAATATAATATTTGATTTAAAAATTATTTTGGGTCAATTTTGACACTATTTGATATATGATTTTTGTGAAAGTCATAACAGAATTATATGTTCGAATAAAGTTGATTAAATCAACACTAATATATCATAGTAACCTATAAAATTAGTTTAATTCATAAAAAGTCTCAAATGACATTTATGTTGTTGTTTATAACACCAATTATGTCAATATTTCATTAATAAGATAATTACTGCATCATCATTGTGTCATAAATAAATTAAATTATTTACTATCTAAAAATTATAAATAAAATAACATTATGTAGGAAATCGTTTTATCTTTCTAATGATTATTTATAGTTGAATTTATCATATGTATAACCCCATATTAAAAATTATTTACTTATTAAACATTGATTTTAACTATTTTAACCCTTCTTTAAATAAATTAATAATAAATGTCCTAATCTAATCCAAGTGGGCCTAAATGATAATATTTTACACTTAAGGTTGTTTTTGGTCGAGATACACTTGTCCAATGGTATTAGGACATGTGTTAGGGTAATATTAATATCATTTTTACCCTTAATTACCCTATTTACTTTTAACCGTGGTAAATAAAAGTAAAAAGTTACTATTCACCGAAAATTATTTTCATCTCATTGAACCACATTTTACTTACTAACATCAACTGTGTCTCTCGGATTTTTGAAATTCCATCCACTGAAGCGGTAAAATTAAGTTTTATGAAAAATTCAGTTTTTTTAACTACCACTTAGTAGTTCACTATCCATCAAAAATTGATGTTTTTCAGAACAATGCCAAAATTTCATCCTAAGCTATATTTCATATTCCGAATTCAAAAATGAAGTCTATTTTACCAAATTCATAACATAGAAGTTGCATTAATTAATTTTATAATTAAATCCCGCTGTTAAAACAAATAGCATGTTTTTAAGAAACAATATCTATCAAAAGATTGACACTTGTTTATGTCTGGTTTAAATATGAGATTTCATCCAATGACCAACATTGTATTAAATTGTAAAAATATATTCTAAATATACTTTAAAACCACTCAAATTAATAATTTATCACTATTAATTATTTCGATTAAAAAATTTGTTTTTAATTAAAATTTAGAAATTTTCACTATTCATCAGAATATGAAAGTTATCCGAAAAGTACCAAAATTTCACCTTAGGCTAAATTAGATACTCCGAATCCAAAAATTAAGTCCATTTTGAGAGCTAAATTTTCTAAAATTTAAAAAGTGGCTATTACTATGCATAACGGCTAGTTTTAATAATATTTTAATAGCATATTGTTGTTTCGTGAAACTCAGTATTGCGTACTACACACGCTATCGAGGAAGGTTGCGATTGCGTGTAATGCAAGGCAAGTAAAGGATGCGTGTTGTGCAAGCTCCTTTTGGTGTAGCGTACAACACAAGACATTAGTGAAATAAAAAAGAATATTTTTCATAAAATCTCGGGCTGTTACATATAACCTCTATAACATAATTCTATTTGATATAACTAAAGAGATGGTTTTTTATAACTCTTGATTCATGTCAAAAATATTTCATAGCTTATCTGAGGTTATTTATCTCAACAATTTATTAACATTTCATCTATTATTGATCAATATAATGGAACTAAATAACCACAACAAACATATCATCAACATAAAACAATAATCTGATATATGTTTAACAATCACATTTCATCCATTAACAAAATGATTATAATCAGGTTGAATGAAACATTCTTCAAGATTGGAAGTGTCAAAATTCTAATCACACAAACATGGTGCGTTCTAAAATAAAAAAATAAAGTGTTTCGTCCAACAAACAAGATTATTCCACCAATTAAATTCATAACCCATTGTCTATAAAAATTAAATTCCATCCTACAAACCACTTGATGGAAAATTCTCCTTACATCTTTCTGAAAAATGTATATTCATTAGATTAAATAGTGATGATAAATAATTTAATTTTTCCTTCTACACCACTAGTGAAAACATTTCAAAAAACATAATCCCTTCATTTTTTTTAAAAAACCATAACCACCATAATTTCATTGTATCTCTCATTTCGATTAGCTACATGTTTTAAATTAAAAACCCATTTTTCATCCAATTCTTTTTTCCTTCGATTTAACCTATAATATATCTTCCTTCATGGATTTGATATGAATATATAAGATACTTAAAATGTATTTGAAAATTTTAACCACTTTCCTCTTACAAAACCAAGTATCTTATAGAATTTATTTAACAAAACTGATTCTATAACCGTGTTCATGAAATATAATGATGCATTTATATCTCCCAAAAAATTTTGATTTTGTATTATAGAGTGACGCCTCATACATTGATATTTCGATTAATGATAATGATTTATCCTTTTATCTAATCCATTTTCTATATTAATCATGCACTTTTCGTTAATTTTTGATATTCTTTATTCGGGAAGAGTTAAAAAGGATGTGTCTAGAGTATTACAAACCATTTTTTTAAGAAATGCCATCTTTAATTCACACAATTTATTGACCCTAACCGTCCACATAATAAATGAATAAAAAATATATTTCAAAATCATGATATAACCCTATAACTTTAAAATTTACATTATCAATGAATGTCACAAAGTAAAAAATACACTACTAGAGTGAATATGGGAATGTATTCAAACCTCATAATGAATATGTTTTATCATATGATTCATTTGGTTTCTACCATCCATGTTAAAAGAAACAATAATATTTTACCCAAAAAAATGAATATCATTTTTTCATATTTCCTTGTGAAGGAGTTTATGTATAACATTTTGTACTATAACATTCATCTTCATTTCATTTAGGTTAGAAAACCTACAATTATAAACATTCAAACAATATGATAAAGTTCTTTTCATAACTATAACTTCAAAATTTTTTTATCTTCACATGTACATAGATACATTCACTTATCTAGAAATCATCATGGAGCCTCTGGTAATTTTATAGACTCTATCATAGAAATCTATATTAAATACAACATTATCAGGTAGTATAAATAATATAACCTTCTTCCAGAGACATGGACTATGTCTAGAATCATTCAATCTCAAAACCAAAAAAAATTCATTCAAATGTTAATCACTCCGTTTCAAATGAATTTTAGTGCTTTATCACATATTGATGTGCACAGTACATGCTTCACAATATATAATATTCCATGCACCATTGCTCAAAAGTTTATTGAAAATACAAACATATGTAAATAAACAATTAGGAAGGAATATTGGTGGAGAACCAACACTATTTAGATGTCATCACAGATCGGGATGAGGTTGCAAGAAATGGTGAATTATAGGAACTTATTATAAATTATGAAGAATAAATGCTGGAGGTATCAATCATGATTAATGACTCACAAGGGGATGCTGATAAGATGTGTGAAAGATAGTTATATATGAAAACTAATAAAGAGAATATGGAGTGGATTAACCAGAAATATTACATTTCGTTAGAAGATTCAATATAAAGAAGATAAAAATGGAAGGGTATATCCAAAAAAGGGACAAGATGGATTATTGTTTTGAGGATCTTATCAAATATGATCTAGCTTATGGAGGTAAATTGATTTTATTAGAATTTGGTTGTGAAAAATACCTCAAATAGGATTAGATTTTATTTCAATGGTTTAAGTATCTATTATGGTATTTTAAGGGCAATATTTTTTACAAAAAATAGTTTCTTACTTTTCATTAAAGTGTTTTCAAAATGAAAAAGATAATTTTTAGTCATGTAAAAAAATGACTCTTGTAGAATGTTCACAGTTAGTAACATTCTAGTTCATATTTCTAATACAAAGGATGATTTTTTATTTCCTTGTTTATAATAATCCATAAAATTCATAAAATACTTTTTTAATGTAACTTATTCGTACAAAGAAATTATATAGGTCATTTAGTAACTGATTTACCATCAATTATCCTATAATACTATTAATTTGAAGTGGTAATATTCTTCATCTCCTTTTTATGAGGTTATTGTCCACTTCCAGAATAAATATATGTAAGAAAAGACTAATATTGGCCTTCCCTTCATCCATAACACTTGTATTTCATTGTAATAATAGTTTACAAGTTTTGGTTTTCATCGAAAAGAATCTATTCTATTCAATTAAGTTTCTCACTATTATCACATTGACAACCCAAGTTTCATGAACTAAATATAGGATATGAAAATCCATAACATAATCCATGAATGTTACCATCACTAATTAATGTTTCCATTAGATCATTTTGACAACATTCATGTGATATTATATAGGTATTCCATCAAATGACATCTAAATTAACAATCATTTCATCATAAAAACATTATCAAGAGTGTTTGGGTTCTCATACATATCATCCAATTATTGCATAATATCTATAGTAGTTTTCTATTATCTCATGTTGAAAACATTATTCTGAGTAACCAAAATCTTTATCAATTATATGGTGTTCATTTATATCCTCTCACATAACATATTGTCTATATTTTTTGGAAATTTAATAAAAAATGAGATTTTAAATATTTTAATTTCAGAAGATCCTTCAGTTGTATCTTCAAAAAGGAAATGTTTCTTCCATCGAACATCTTAATAAAAACCTTTCCTTCCTCAAAATATATTCATGTGATGACATTAAATAAAACTATAATTGAACAAAATAGAAGCTAAGAATAAGGGGAACCTTATTTTTATGAGTTATATAGGGATTTATTTAAAACACTTGTTGGAATGAAGGAAAATAGAGAAGATCAACTTCCAATCATCAGGCATACACAATGTGCACTTCATCCACCAGACGTACTACTACCCAGAAACCAAATTGTTATTCTTATGATCATATTATAAAATATAGTGGAATGATTCAGACTATATTGATAGGAAACCAATGGAACCAGAATACAATGTTCTCTCTGGTAATCACTTATCTTGAGTCAAGGATCTTGAATGGGGATAATGGCCCACCTAATAACATAAAAAAATAGATAAATAGTCTTCACAAAAGCATAAAAATAAATAGTCAAATTTCATTAAAAAATATAGAAAAATATCCTATATAAATTGTAAAAAATAAACATATTTTATTTATGGAGACAAGTGAATAAAATTACCATCACTCACTAACTCACATTTACAAAGACATAGACTATTACATTGTAAAATTAAATCAACTTAGTATGTATCATAGATACTTCAAAACCAATATATATAGTGGTATTATTCTATTGAATAGGTTTCAAAAATTCCCATTATTAATATTCATCCACCAAATGTCTACGGAAATCTCTTAAACATTGATAAGTCTTCTTATGAATCATCAAATGTATGATAAAAATGATTTTCATTCAAGAATGGATTTTCCACATCGAAGAACACTATCTATGGTAACTCCATATTATGGCCTCATCTTGAAGGACCTTCATTCGATGGATTTTTGTTTAGTGGTCCTTTATCTTGAGAAATATCAAATTTTCCCCATATAAATACACCCAATATGAATTATCCATCTAGTGATTTTATTGGATGATCTATGTATTATCATCTAGGTCTAATGACCTCCATAAAAAAATCAATCAATTCGAATTGAATAATAACCATAAAAACCAACATGATTGATACCATTTAATTTATCACATGTTTCAAATTCGAGACACTATGTATAGTCTAAAAAAAGGTATTAACATAACTATATCTTGATCCTTAAATGTTATTAGCTATCTAAGGATGGTAATCAAGATAGAGGTAACCCTTGAACCCCATCACTAGTTGGTCATCGGTTGGAAACTATTACTAAGAATATGAAACATATATATATATATATATATGATGCTATTTCTGATGATTTTATATCTCATGTTCCTATTTTGGTTATTTCATATCTAATATGAATCTATATATCTTCTAAGGTAAATGGAATTTTGACAACGGGAGGTGCGGATGGTGGATCCTTTTCTCTCAATTGATCAAAATATTATTATCCTTTATTTTTTAAGCTATATAATAATGAACTAAATAAAGTATTTATATAAAGGGGTGTTAGACCCTAATGAAAGTAGGAAAGTGGATTTTTGGAGTTATTATATGACCCATGAGCGAGACGTTCTATATATCATTGTTAAGTGACTCAAAAGACATATGTTTTGGCTATATAGTACAAGTTACTCTATAAATTCCTAGGACATTTTAAAATGACCATTTTGGTTACCTTAATGTTAGTGAATCCATTACTAATTCCATCTAAGTTATTATCTTATAGAGAGTAATGAGAGGTGAAATTTTTCAATAATTAAGTTGATTTGGGACATACTTTAAAGAGGAAAACATTGGTTAGATGAAGAATTTATGGCTACTGAAAATTTTTTAAGGAACCAAATAGATAATCTTCAATAAATGAATTTGAGGAAAATAGTAGTAGAATATGGATACAAGTTATATGACGGAAACTAAAGGAGGATTCCATGTCTAGTTTATTTGAGGAAATAAAGTGTAAAATCAGAAAACAACCCATTTGGAGGAACCATTAAATGAATTGAGACCGAAATTATTCATCGGATCAAGGTGGGGTCATATGAATAGCGAACCATATCCAATAATACCCATAATAAAAATAAAATTTTTCAACTATTGATTTATCATGAATTCTATAGATATAAGTGGTGGGATCGGGCCAAATATTTGTTATCATACATTATCAAAAATTTAAACTGGGGGTGAATGTGTGGATAACCCGTTGTATTGACCATATTTTTTTGGTTTCATACCCATGAAAATAACCTTGATTAATTTGAGGAAAAATATGAATGATTGGCCGAGTATGGCCTTATAGGTATTGTGAACTCCAATTTGAGTAGACTAGGATGCCATGATGATTTAACCACGGGAGACCTTGAGAGATAAACATAACTCATGGGATCAATAATAACACTATGAATTTGGTGTAAATATACTATTGGAGGACATGGTCATGGGTTCAATATTAGTATAACATAGCTTCACTGCAACGATTGGAATACCTATTCATGGAATAATTATGGGATATATGTAGGCCATGGAATTTATCCGGGTTTATTTTCCCATTAAATTATTTTTAAATAAAAAAGCACCACTATTATTTGATGAAATTATTGGGAATATATGATTAGTTTCAGTTTACTCAGTTACTCATTGTGTTACTTTTTCACATATGGTCAAACATCTTTTTCATTGTGAAAAAGCGTGGGAAGAACTCCTTTTACCATCTAAATTTGTATTGTGTGCCTAAAAATGGCTGGTAAATTCCCAATAAAAACTCAAGAACCATGGTATACATATAGAGATGAATAATACAATATTTGATGGTGATTCAAGGATTTATGTATTTGAGTGTGTGTATAAAATAATGAATTGAATAACATGATTATAGTTGAAAAATATTACAGGACAACATCACAAAAATATGCATTTAAAATTTCCATAACTCATGATACTTAAATCTATTTTGGCACCACAAAAAAAAAATTTGATACTGTGAAGTGAATAAATCTATTGAATATACAAATTATCCATTTAGTTAATATTTATTTCAAAAATTCCAATGAAAAAAATCATTATAAAAGAAGAACCTTTTCTATAACAACAAAAGAAATTAATTAAGGGTGATCCTTCACATACGAAAAGATTGCTTTATATGGGTGTAAATCCCTCAATACCAACTATACAAAAATATATGAGTAAGTGATTTCTACCAAGTTACATAACTCCACAATGAAAATATAAAAATATTATATATAATTAGGGGTGATCCTTCATATATGCATAGTAGGTTTATACATAAAAAATTCCTAAAAATGGAGAAGAGGAATACAAATCCCTTATTAAAAATATATTAAAATACTAATATTACCTATCCAAAGAAAAATATCATCCCAATAACACTATTTATCATTCACTAAAAGTAAATATTGTTACATTAATAAAGTATTAATGAATGAATATTAAAAAGGTACCCTAAACCTACTTCCCTAGATATTTATTCTCTATGATGACAATATAAAAAATATACTAGAACCTCATTGCATCCAAAACAAGAAACCATATTTCTATAATACATCATAGTCATAAATATATAATACATACCTTATACTACCAACCAAAATATGTTTCATACTAGGGCACAATTCTACACCACCACATAATTTTCTCACAACAACAACACTTCATCACTTACATAAAACAAAATCAGTATCATTCTAAAAAGAAAGTGTTTTGGACAAGAACTATATTCATCCATATATATCAATGAAATCCTAGATACCATGGACACACGTGTAAACCAAAAACTAATATTCATTAAAATCATGTTAACTAGCACCAATGATGTTTCAAAATAAGTTTAAAATCATAAATTATTATATATAATTATAAAAGAAAAAAACACAGTTACAAATCCTTATGATACATCTATAAATGTATCTAAACATCAAACTAAATAAAAAAATATTATACACTAATATTACCTTAAATCATTATATGAACCCACACAACATCTAAAATAAAAATTATAATTAATCTAATAATATCACATACATGCATCATTCTTCAATATTATATTCTTTTTAGAAAGTTATAATTTATTATTTCAAAAAACCTCTAAATACATCGACCACATTTTATTATTAAAATCATATTACAAATAAAAAACCCATATTTTTACATTATTTTCATTTTAATTAATTCATATTATTTCTATTAAAATATAGATCATTATTTAATACTTTACATTCCCATAAAAATTAAATTTCTTCATTAATAATTTCTTTCATTCAAATCTAGTATCCCAAATATATGTATGAAACTATCAAACGTATTCTACAACAACCTTTCTTTATAGAAGTGAAAAAAAAGAAAACAAATGAACTAAAACATCATGATGTCTATTATATACCCAATTTATGTGTGCGCAATAGATTAGTTTGTGTGTAATTAATTGTGATTTTTTAATTGATTTATTTTAAAATTATCATATTTATTTTATTATATTTTGATCCATTGAAAAATAATCTCATCCATGAGAATTTTAATGTTAAAAAGTTTCATTAAAATAGGGAAAAATAGTTTTATAAGGTTATAGCCTTTTATGTGTTTCTTCACCTTATTGTGATCTTGGAATCCATCCTAAAATATAACCACTAATAATCATCCAAAAAATTAAAGTTGTTTGATATGTAAAATCCACTACTAGTGAGTTTCCTAAAATTACATATTATTCCATGTGTAATAAATCATCTGCAATAAATAAAGAAAATTTGTTAGGCTATAGAGAGTAATATAATATAGAAAAATTGGTTTCTTGGACAATGATACTGAACATCCTCTTTAGGATTTCATGCTGATAAAATTAGAGGGCACACCATTCGTTAATAGTTTTGACCTCTAATATTAATTAATGAATAGATTTTAGTCAACCTTTTTATTTCATCAAAAATTATTTTATGAAATTCTAAAAAATCATAAATCCTTGATTTTTACAACTTTAGTGAATTTCATCACACTCCCAATAGTTTAGACATAATCTATTTTCCTTAATTAATCTCTCTTATCTTTATATTTTTATCTTTATTTCAATACAATATATCTCCCAAAATTTTTCCACGAAAAGGAAAATTTATAATATTACATAATTTATTTAATATTTAAAATAAATATGACTCATATTCTAGATCGTTTTTGTCATAATGGAATATACAACAAAATTCTCAATGCATTTTTCCAAACAACCATGAATGTCTTTATAATCCTAGGTTATATGAATATTCCATTCAAATTTATCTATTTAAATCAATGTAATTCCATTAATACCATCCTTATTATATTTGTTAATAAAAAGATATTCCATTATTCCTTTAATAGTGTTCAATATTTTAAATAGTTCAAAAATAATTTGTTAGAAAAATGTAATTTTTTTAGTAGTGATCCCCGATATTTATTTCGCTTAATTAGTTATGATTGAAAATTTCCATGATCATATTTACACCTTGGCACATTTCATTGTGGTGGAAAATTCAAAGTCATTTTAATAACATCATATTCAATTACATGTGAATTAATAATTTTAATATAAAATAGAATCACCCCATTTGATTTTAGTGAAGAATCTTTTGAAACCTCTATATCATTAATTTTTTACATATTTTGTGAACCTTATTAAGTACCATTAATTCTATGTGTAAGAAACCATTTTTCCAATTTTACTATTATGATATATTTTTTTTAACATAGATTGAACCTTATTAACATCATATATACCTTATCTGGATCTAAGATTATATTTTCCTTTGCTATATTAATGCTCATGTTTCAATATGTAAGGTTAAATGATCCATTTAATGTGTTGGTATGATATTCCACAAAAAATTTCTGGTATCTCAGTTGGACACATGGACTCTAGTGCATCTCCCCATATTTTAGAGGCTTGACGCTTGTAGTGAAGGAATGCGGTGAGTTAATGGGGATACTATACCCAAACTCCCAAAGTTTAATATAACAGAATATCAATAACATTCAATAACAGAACCATTATAACAATTTGTAAAAACATAGACACCGAGAATAGATAACAATAGCAATTGTATCTCATGTACAATGATGAAAATTTCATGTTCCAAAATAATAGAAAAAACTATCACATAATAGTAAAATTAATTACATGTCCCAAAAATTCTCTAAACACTAAAATTATTATCCCATTATTGCATAACGATTCTTATCTTGTTATCATTTCCCCTGCTCCTATGTATGGAACAAAATCATGCATTGAACTATGGGTGTTATTCCCAATCCCTACCTGTATGCATAAAGTTTGTCTTGGTACCCTTCAATAGCCCAAATATTGAGTGAGATATAGTCTGAGTATCTAATGACCCAATGCTCTATAATAATATAAGTTATGTTGAATAATTTAAGTAGTGTACAAGTGAATTAGTTAAGAATTAAATTAATTTGAGGTTCCCATGGAATATATATATATATATATATATATATATAATTATGTGATATAGTATAGCCATACATGGATCCCTGAAGAACAAGTTTTAGAATCCAATCACGAGGAAGTATTAAAATAAAAGTAACCACCCATACTCGTCATACATTAACACATAACATGTCATCCACTTCAATTCTGTATAACCAGGAGCATCTAGACAACCATGTAAAAGCCTTACAATAAAATTAACCACATTAACCATGGTCGTGTCTTATAATGAAGTTCCAGAACATGAAAGGCAGAAATGAATGTATAGAAGACCATGGGATCCTGCTAAAGTACTAGGAGAATCTCATTGGAAACTCTATTAAGATTGAGATGGGATCTATGGAAAATGTCTACCAACCATATCCATTGTAACCCTATGTAAAACTGTATCCAATGGGTATCAAGTCCCAAGACATCCCATAAAATCAAGACACAACAAGAAAACTTCATCCAAGGAATCCACTACATCATTCAAGACCCATATGAGAAATGTTTCTGAAATCTAATTGAATCATTCAACATTCAATACATTTATTAACTCACAATCATCCAATTACCACCCTTGATTATTCCCACGAATTATCCACAATTTATATTCAAATGAAATCAATGAGTACACCCACACATATAATATATCTATATATTTCATTTAATCAATTAATCAAGGCATAACATGTCAACACATGTAAAGGGAGGAAATACAACACCTATTCAAGAAATTTAATTTAATTTAATTATAATTGGGCTTCCTCTTACATGGAATACATAAAAAACATATAACTTGTATTGTATAACAAGGGGAACAGAAAGTGTAATTCATATAGAACACCCTAAGGGTGTCCTTGGATGGGGAAACAACCTCTGACTGAATACAATGAAACTAAATTGAATTCCAAACAAGGTCCAATTCATATAATTCAATTATTAAATTTAATTTTGTGGTCACAAGAACTTTTGGTGGGAGTTATAATGGAATATATCTCTATTGAACACCAAATATAAATGAAAAACTACAGACCACTTACTATATGTTAGTTTTAGAGTACTTCTCCAGTATCAACTTCTGATTTGACTCAGATCAATCCAATTACCTGAAGGCCTTCAATTTTTTTAATATTGATAAATCTACCTTTTAATGGAAGAAGGGGGGAACCCAAATAGACATTATAAAATTAGAAAAATCACATCTGATGGAAAAAAATAATAGTACATGCAGACTGGAAACCTGAAGCTGCCCCTCAACACCAATTGAAAAAACATAATATTTCCACCATTGAAAGGTAGTTCATTGAGAAAGTGTTTTGTGTCAAAGAAAGATCCAAATCTAATGGCTAATGACATACCCTATCAGAAAACCAAATCGGAAAAGCTCTGTAAAGATGAACTGCGAGCTCAGGATCCTCCTATTGAGATTGTTCCAAGTAGATGAGTCTGGGTGTAATGACTTCCCACCTTCGGGGTCAAAGCATTCAAAAAACCACTATCTCCATTCACATTAAAACACATCCATAAACCATAAATCACAACACCCCTTAATGATGGATTCCAACCAACTGCACACTTAATGGAACCCACCACACTGCAGTTTCTAGAGAAACTAGAAGAGGATCAAATTCACGAAGCCAAACCATCGTCACCTAAGACTGGATGGCCCAGAACCACTCTGGAGGAACATAAAAAATGAAGGGATCCAGATAGATCTGAATCAAAAACGTCACTTTGGGCATGAATAATTGTTAAAAAAATTTATTGGGTACTCAGAGATTTGGATTGAAAAAGACTATTGATGCAAAAAATATGAGATCAGAGGGAGGAACATGATCAATGAATATAATTTTGCTCAAGGAGTTGATATAAAATGGAAAAGGTTTCTAAAATTTGAGTAACCAGAATTTAATTTTGAGATATTAAATTAATTTAGGGAGTTGTGGTAATTTACCAATAATTCTTGTGCATCATGGTTTGGCTTTATAGTTGGGAAAATTGTGTTCTATCCATGCACCCTATTATGTATGAAAGGGTTACCCCAGATGATTATTATGAATAGTTTGTAGAAAATGTGAAAAGATGTGTCTTAGAAGGTTCCGCATGGGTGTGCGCCCCAAATCACACAGCTTTTCTAACTGTTCGGCATATAGGACTCCACTGTCTATCTTAGAATAGTTAGAAGTAACTCAGTGTCCTACCCCTCATGGTTTCAACTGACCATGTGATAGGAAGGTTTCTCCCAGAAGGCTGGCTTCAATGCTCTAAACAAGGCCATGAAACCTATAATACACTCATGACCTCAAAATTTATTCACATTATTCCATAATTAAGCAGTTAAACTAAACAATAATGGATATGTACCTCGTATGAACACCCATAATCTTATAATATTCCCCCCTTAAAGAAATTCATCCCCAAATTTTTATCTTAAGGGTGATCATGAGTCATCTAAGAAAAACTCTAGCTAGTGAACAATAACATCAGCCTCAATCACCCAAGTCACATTATATAAAATGGTGTGCTACCTTCTCACCCATACTAGATGAACTAAACGGCCTTAGAGAAACATCATGCTCCAATGAATAATATGAATTATATGCTATTTAAAGGATGTGTCAACATGTAACTCAACCTCTTTAGGTATAAAAGAATGACAATTTTCCAAATTATAATCATGTAACTAAGATACATGGATGATTTTATGCATGGGTTGTTACCATTGATGAAGCATCAACTGATAGGATACCAGACCCACTCTCTCAAGAATCTCGAAAATCTAGAGACATCACTATAAAGGAATACCATGTCTCATAATCCATATATGTACCGGCCTTTTTGAAACATGTAATAAGAATTGTCCCCCATAAAAGAACTCAAGCGGTTGTATATGGGGATTGGAGTATGAGTTCTATTGAGACTGTGCAGTATCCATAATCTTTTGAATCAATTAGGCTATCTCAGAAGTCTCATGCATGAGATGTGGTTCCTGTAAAGTTGTATCACATACCTCTAATGATAACATTGTTGATTGGAAGTTTTTACTATATAATTCATCATAACGAACTATTTTTAGAGTCTTCTAATAAATTTTAGTATATGTTAACTCAAACAAGGTTATATGTGTCTCCCAAGAGCCCCCAAAATCTAGGATACATGATTACAACAAGTCCTCAAGAACCATTATCATGAGATCAAACTATCAGTCAATATTATAGTGGTAAGTTGTGATCATAAGAACCTATTTACCCAATTCCCTATATAAAATAGTTCTGAAATGACATGTAATCTTTGCATCCCTATATGAAATGATAGTGTGTGGGACCTTTTGAATTCATAAGATCTCATCAATATATAACCTTCTAAACTAATTCCCATTTAATGTCTCATTGAACTATAGTAAACATTCAACATTTTTGAGCCTCTAAATAACAACCCAAACAACATTTCTACCACTAGGAGACCTCATGAAACTTGTTATATAATCCATCATGGCATCATCCCATTTCCATATCGGAATAGGTAACTAAATTAAATGTATATTTGGTCATTGATATTCAAACTTCACATATTGATAGGTGGAACACCTCATAACTACACCTTCTACATCACAATTAATACCCAACCACCTTTTTTGATGGTGTAAGTCAAATTATATCTTAGTGACACTAGAATACACAACCCAATTTGAGTCATGAAAATCCTACATCAGCTACTAGAATCTGTTTCCCAAAATCCAAATTTGACCACAGATATGCAGAACCTCATACTCACCTATGGTATATCCTAGAAGTGGGTCCTAGCATCCTAGACTCTCCCAGTGAATTCTCCCATTAAGATCTGAATTTTGCCTCACCCTCACTCCATATATTAGAAAGTGGTCACAACTAAGGATAAATGATAAGTCTATCTCTGACCGTCATACACATCCAAGTGAATCTTAGATTAAAAATTCATAACCTACCACACACTACTATTCTACCGAACTGCATATATATATATATATGTCATATTGCTCATTGTATTGGACTTTGTAATTCCATTATAGGGCTTATTGGATATCTCTATGTCATAATACTACATGTATTTAACCCACCATCAATACCTCATTTTCATATCCTGTTTTGAAAATTTATACCTATGGTAATCATGGATCTTGTACCCCACATTATTCTTTCCTAGTAAGTAATGTATACCACAATTTAAAGCATAAACTACTACTGATAATTCAAGATTGTGTGTTAGGTACTTCCTCTCATGTGGCATCAGCTGGCGAGACCCGTATACGATGACTATATCTCCCTACATTAGCACTACTCCAGTTATGATACCTTATTCATCACAGTACATTGTGTTGCTTTATCCCAATTCTATAAGAATCATGACCAATGATAAAGTCAATATTCCATTAATATCACGAATGTCTGTATTGAAAATATATGACCATGAAAAGTTCATGCCCTTCTTCATCAATCCAATAAATGGCACTGCTAATCATGAGAATTTCTATTTTAATCTCCTATAATATATGGTTAGCCCCCAAAACTCTATATATTCATGGTGTTCTTTATATTCTACCTAGAAAATAAAGGTCTCACATTATTTGGGTATAATGATTCATCTGTATATGAGATAATGTGACCAAAAAATTGAATTTGATCTGTCAAAAAGTGGCACTTTGTGAACTTAAAATATAAGTTATGTTCTCTCAGTGTATCCAAAATAATATCATTATTATTTCTATGGTCATGTTTACTATGAGAATACAAAAAAATATCATACATGAAAACTACAACAAAAAAATTCATATAAGGATGTAAAACTCAGTTATACAGTTTTATGAAAAATTATGTCACATTCATTAGACCAATTGGCATTACAAGATAAACATATAGAAAACACCTACTATGAATTTTTGTATGAGGTGTTTCTCAAGGTCAAACATGGACCAGGTGATATCCTAACCTCAAATAAATTTTAGATAACACTAGATCCCCACAATGCTGATCAAATAGGTCATTTATCAATTAAAGGGATATTAGTTCTTAATTGTCAGCTAGTTAAACTTTTGATAGTCCACACTTTTCCTAAGGGCACCAATTACCTTTTTAGAAAAATTAATAGCCAAATCCACAAGTAATTAATGGTCTGATTAAACACATTTTCCTGTAAATCCATTATTTGCCTCTTCATCTCTTGAAACACCATTGTAGCCATCCTATCTAGAAGAATGGATATTATTGTAGCACCAAGAAATACCTTAATGTATAACTCTACCTCTCTATCAGAAGGTAAACCAAAAAATTCAGTCGGGAACACATAAATAAAATGATCAACCACTGAATAGATATTCTCCTAACACACTCCCTAATCCACTAGATAAAAAATATCAATCTGGATTTTCATCCCACCCTACACAGGATGTTGTGGTCAGTGTCTGATCGATAAGATACTAGCCATTCAATCCTTAATATGACATAAAATCTGGTCATCATGAGGTCAAAAATAGTATTTACAAAGTAAAACACACACACCTCTAGGGGATACTACTTTCACTAATTTAAATCCTCTATTATGATTCAAAATGAAGTATCTAGTATCATATTATTCTCAGAAAAATAAACCACAAGCCCAAGGATATCCAAAACTGGTACATATATGAAACTATGCGATGAACATGTATAAAAGAGAGAAAATAAAAAATTAGAGACTACTTGAATAATTCCTCTCACCATTCATAGTCTTTCACCCTACTCCGAAGTGGTAGGCTATATAGAATAGATATCGCTTGAACCACAAACCTGAGACATAACATCACTTCTCATATTTGGCCCACTCTGCTATATCAGTGTAACTATTGTCTAGATGCCTTGTCCATGACCACCACCACCTTAACTCGAATTAACAATGTCTCTCTAGCACCCTACCTGACATTAATCTATGATACTTTCTCCCGATCCATGTGTTGGTGATGACCCACTACAACTCACTTATAGTGGAATGTTCTAGAAAAAAATACTTCTCATGGCCTAGAATATTACAAAATTAACTCTCAAATGGAATCATATCATACTGATTATTTAGGTTTCCCCATCATTCAAACTAATGACAGAAAACTAAATAGCTACAACTAGCAGTCTTCCAATAACTCACCTAACAAGAACCCTCAAAATGGTTCTTCCTACTTGATGATGTTGATCCACTTGTTTTAGTGACTTTACTTCTATTCCTTATTCACAAATATTCCCTATGTTTTTAACTATAATTAATACAATATTTAAAATTTTAGTAATATAGGTCAATTTGATAACATTCTCCAAAGATAGAATAAAATGTTATAGAATTTACTCGAAGTGACTCTCCAATGATAACTCCTCATAAAGGTATTTTTATTAGAAAATACTATAAATATTTAAAGCATGTTGTGTAATCAATAACTATCATAGATCCCTTAGATTCATGAACCCAAAATCCTTCTATTCATTCAGAGTCATTGGGTAAAATTAGTCATATATCCTAGTTTGGAAATAATCCCAAACCATATCTTGCCAACTTTTCGCATGGGTTTTAACATCTTCGAAGTGCTTTACCACTCGAAAATGCATATAATTCTAGCATTTGACTCTCCTCTTTGGATATGTACCTAGAGATTATAATATTGTTAGAGTATTCCCATGCCATATCTCAATATCATGTGGAAATCAATCCCCCGAAAATGTGGTGGGGTGCTATAGTTAGAACCCATGAGTCAACTCAGCCATAAATGAGGTAGGATATAGGGCTCCATGAAATGTCCCCATGAAATGATAAAAACCTTCATAGAATTGTCCCTAAGAACCTATTGTTGGACCAACATCTAGTGTACAAGCTATAACTAAAGGATGATCCACTAGATTCCCTTCATCCACCTCCTATATAGAGTGGTCATTTCCATCCTCCTGGAACACAACTAGGGGTCTTACAGGTGGAATGCCACTACAATCCCAAACACATTCCTCATTAAATAATAATATAAATTTTCCTATCTTAAAACCATATGATAGGTGAAAAAATTCCCATTAACAAGTCCTACCAAATAGCATACTTTTAAAGCTAAGACTAGAAATGAAATAGTCCCAAAAATCACTAGAGACACTGCTTCTTTCCCACTCAAATTCCAGTTGTATGTTGAGTCTCTATTCATCAGTTCCATTTTCATATTTTATTTCACATTATTTTCACATTTCATTTTAAATGGTTATACCAAATTATAAACAAAATTCGAATTCATAAGGGGAAACACACCTTTTGAACCAATGAATTGTTTCTACTTAATCCAAACAAAAACATGTTCTAGTCCATGTGACTCCTGGTACTGGAATCGCCATGCCATAATTGGAATCACGTGGTGTCTTCTATAGACTAATGAAGAGAAAATTACTTATTTTATTATAGGCACTCTGATTACCAACCATGTTTCTTGTTTCCTAATAAACAATACTATCATAACAGAAGGTATATGTATTATAATACCTATCAAAACATCATGTAAACATGAAATGAATCATATATGGAACAACATAATTCATGGAATGTTATTTCAAAAAGTGAGCAAAATTATTCTTTAGATGGAATACCCTCATCTCTTCATGTTGAAATAAAATAGAACCCATAATCATATCCATAATAACATCACATTTAATGTGCATCACCCAATCGAGGAATCAAATCAACTAAAACACCAAAATCCATAAAACATCAATTTATATTCAAGGAAATTATATTTTTCCTATACATGGCATACCTACACCCAAGAATATCTCATTAATAAATTCAAATCACTACTAATACAATTCTATTGCTTCCAAATAATATACCGGAAAAAGAATGGTCTCATACAACATTGTAATGTCATGATCCTGGATTCCACTAAACAGTGCCCCAAGCATGATTTTCCACATGGACTCAAGCACATCTCCTAAAACTCTACAGGATTCATAATATAATAAAGTTCCTAGGGTGTGTAATGGGGATATTATTCCCTAATTGTAAGAGTTTAACACAGTGAAATACTAATAATAGTCAATAGAAGAAGTACTAAATTAGTCAGAAAATAGATAGACAACATGAATAAATAACAATGCTAGAAGTATCTCATAAACTATTATGAATATTTCATGTGTATACGGGACAACCAAAATTGTCACACAACATTAAAATACAATACATGTCCCAAAAACCAAAAAGATTTTGAATGTAATATACCCGGATAACTTCACAATCTTCATCTTGATATCATGCCCCCATGCTCCAAAGCATGGAAAAAAAATCAAGCATCTAACTATGGGTTTGTGTCTCAGCCCCAAACTACATCAATTGTGTCTATCCAATTACCAAATGGTGTCTTAAACAAGGAAATAGATTAAATCCTAGTAGGTAACCACCCAAAGATCAATAACAATCCATGTTGTTCAATATAATCTTAGTAGTGTTCATGTAATGATGTTATAAAGTAAACGAATGTATGTTCCCATGGAATATATATGTCTATATATATATATAATCTTTTGATACAATATATCCATAAATGGATCACTAAAAAAAAGTTTCAGGCTTCTATCACAAGACATTGGTAAATCAAAAGTAACCACCACATCCTTTAAGTACATCTATATATAACATGTTAATCATGAACTTTCTGTATAACCCAAATTTCAGGGTGACAATGGTCATATTGTATAATAAAATGAACCATATATTCCATGGTAAGGAAGTGTAGTCAACTTTCCTATCAGGAAGGGATATATCCATGGTGTAGAATACAAAGGCATCCTCATCGAGTCCCATCATAATATCGATGGATACTTTATTAGGCTAGAAATGGGATCTAAGGAGGATGTCTACAGACTATGTCCAACACGATCCTAAGAAAACCCATTTTTAAGGAGAAGAATGAAACAAGGAATTCCAAGTAATCAATACCCAATGAGATAATGTTTTCCAAGGAATACACTACTTTTTTCAAGACCCATAGGATTCATTTCTAAGGAATCTAATGGATTCATTCAACATTCATTCCACTTACCAGTTCAAAACCATCCAATTAAAACCCATTAGTGTACTGACTAATTATACAAAATTCATGATGAATAGAAATCAATGAGTATACCAACTCCTATGAAATTTATATATAATTCATTTTAAAAATTCATCAAGCCACAATATTTTAACACACAAGGAATGAGGATAAATAAACAACCATGTTAAGAAATTCAATTTAGTTTAATTATAATTCAGATTCCTCTGACTAGAAAGAATAAAAACAAACCAATTGGATGGTTTAACAAGGTAAATGTACAGGTAAATTCATATATAACACTCCATGGGTTTCCTTGTTTGGGGAAACCACACACATCTCATATCAGAAGAACTAAAGTGGACTCTTAATAGGTTTCAATTAATTTAATCCAAAAATTCTATTCAATGTTCGGGTCGCTCTGTAATATCTGGCGGGCAGAAAAATAGAAACTAGAGAAATAAGGCACCAAACCAAATGGAAAATTTTTAGTCCATGTATCATAGGCCAATATTATAGTCCTCTTCCAATATCAGGTTTTGATTCGACATAGGACATTAGATAAATGAGGAATGGACAAAGAACCTGAAATTAGGGAATATCAGCTTTCACCTAGAAAATGAATCCAGTACCAAGGAGAAGGAATAATTTCTAAAAACTAAATTGATTTCTCACTTATGTGAATCCAACGATATGATTAGCATATGAATCCCAGATCAGATAGAGGAACGGGATCAAAGACAATGATTTTCTTCAAGGAGGAACTCGAAAACGCCCAAGGCTTCCAATACAGGGGGAATAAGAAATTAATTATGATAAATGATATAATTAAATGTAATTTTTGTAGTTACCCATTAATTTATCGTCCTCATGTCATGAAAACATGTTTATCCAAATTTAGTGTCAACCGTGTGACCTTTTCTATAGGAATGTGATACCTAGAATAGTTTGTGCACATTGTTAGACTAATAGTGCACGAACCTTGTCTCATCCCACTATCAAAACACGTAGAGGATTAATCATTGTGGGGAAACCCAAATAAAATGATTTTTTATCCATAAGGGATATAGAAATCCACTATCCAGCCTCAAATAGTTATAAGTAACCGTGTGACCTTCCCCTTATAGTTTCTACTAATTGTGTGACAAACTTGTTTCTCCGAAATGGTTTGGTTCTAGACTCATAATAAGAATTCTACACATCTGATACACCCATGAACAAAAATTTTATTCACATAAATTCATAATTATGAATTTAAATAGAAAACAAAAAGATCTATACCATTTATGAAAACTCGGGTTCTTAAAATCCATTGAAACATTGAGGGAACATTATGATGCTTTGAATTGAACCCTAGAATATATGAATAAATAGTATAATTTATGAAACATAATTTTTAAGTATTGATTTAAAATTATAATTTTATGTAACATCCATATTATTTCCTTAGTTAACCTTACAAATATAGGGTGAACATGGTGATGATGAGAAGTATAACATTTAGTTCTTATTACATTTCAATTTTCATAAAACCATTCTCAATATAAACCATAGAATGAAAATGTAAACCATATACTTTTCATTAATTATCCTTATAAAGATCATGAGTTCTCTATTTTATCATCATTACATTTTTGTATCTATTTTATAAGGACACGAGATGAACCTTATGATGTTCAATATAGTTGCAGACATAGTTAAATTCCTCAAAACCTACAATTCCTAGAATTGATCAAAAATAACACAAACCATCACAAGTATTATCAAACACATAAAATCAACTACAAATCATTATGAACATACCTAAAAAATTATAATTTTACATTTAATATAATGATAAACCATAAAAAATTTCATTAAGCACTTCAATCTCCCATAATGGATTTATTCATAACACAATCCATCAATTTACAATCCACTAAAAATCATGTCATTTATCCAAACATTCGTATTAAAATCATTATAAAATTTCAATTATAAGATAATAATACTCATTAAATGATACTAATGTACATGTAAAAATTTTATGTAAATTATATCTCTTGATGATAATAAATATTTGGCCCAATGTCTTAAAAGTTATCCTCCTAAATTATTTCACTTGGGTTAATTTTCTACCTCTTTAAGCCACAACCAAAAAATTGTATTAAAGATAAATGAAATGTTTCACCTATACACATTCTAGAGTGAAAACACCCACTTTAATAATGAATATAATCCTTCCCTCTCCCATTGAAAATATATTCCAATGCATATTGGGGGGTCATCCCACAAGTCCTGAAGTGAACGGGAATTGTGTAATAATTAATTTCATCCTAAATTCATAAAATATCATTATTGGTTTAATTTTTTAAAAATAAAGTAGTAATGTGAACCATAGTAGATAAATATTTCATATTCGAATAAGTATTTTTTGAAATTTTCATTGGTAAAATGATATCTTATGATAATATTATTTGATCACTAGTGATTCATATGGCCTTTTATATGTTGAATAATACTATTATTTTCACTTAAAATCATAATTTTATTCTAAATTTATATGTTTGGACCATCAATAATAACTCTCAACCCTGAAACATGTGTCTAAGAATGAATTGATGTAATATATTCTACTAGAATAATTATTAATGAAATTGAACAATACATATTTCATTGTTATCTTAAAAATTACCCAAAAGAAAATTTACACATGAATAACATTTATTATCAGTGAAATCATTATAATAATCTATATTATTAGAACTTGTACATTCAATTTTTCACATATATTGATTAAAAAACAATAATTTAGTTTTTATTTGATACACCTAATAATTATAATTATTAATAGAGAGTGAAATTCATTATGATTACCCTAATATTCAGAATAGCGAGTCACATTACACACTATATTTGGCATTGATATTGTCTGAAAAAGATGACACCTAATGATTCTTATAATTTCTTTATGATTCACACATGTTTCTACTTCATCTATGGATTTATTTTCTACAAATATTATCAACCTTAAATCATCATTAGAATACCCTTTACAAAACATTTTTAAAAAATTATATGGTGTATTTACCAAGGAATATAAATATTCAATAATATTTTTTACTCGTAAATACAAATTATTGTGAATTTTAGCCAACCTGGAAATATAAATATATAAAATCATTTAAATGTCATATTAATCATAGAAATACTATTCACTACAAAAAAATGTAATTTCATCCGCACAATTTGTGGGTTTAAAATTACCCATTGACATGTATTTCATATACAAATTTTTTTAGACCATTGCATTGTTATATTAAATTTTTATCAACGATAAATCCAATTAGAATTGCAATTTCCAAATCCATGAAAATACGACATAAATCTTTATTCAACATACCTTCTTATCTTATATCAATATTCAGAATAAACAATTTCAGATTATAACAAAATATTCTTCTTCATGTTTTCCATTTAAGAAATAACCCATCATATTGAACTAGAATAATTTATATTTATTGTGTGATACCCAAAAAAAGAACCCAATTGGTTTAAACCATACCATTAGTGGAATAGACTGTACAATGTTTATCCCATTTCTCTTGGAATATCCTTTTCAAACAAAATTTGGTTTATTAGTATACTGATGACACATCTAATTTAGTATTTATTTCCATGAATACCCTCCTAGTAATAAAAAATCTATATTTTGCGATCTTAGAATAATATCTCATGTCGAATTACTATCTACATAATCTTATTATTCATCCATTTCATTGACCCCCCATTCTCAACATACTATGAACTATTTTGGGTCAATGTGTTGAATGATTGCAGTTTGATTATCAAGACTTAGTCTCAATGTTTCCATTAAAAATTCATTATTTTCAATGATATTAGAGGAATAAATAAAATTAATCATAATTATATCTTATTTTATCATTTTCAAGCGATGAATAATTAACAATATTTTGGTTAGAGGTAGACATAACGAAATTCTTGTAATTGATAACTACATACAACTTCTATTTTTTGAAATAGTCTTGTTTTTTTATTTTAAGCATTTTAAATAATATTAAAATAAATCATCTAATTTAGATTTATTTGGAATAATATAAAAAAAATTACGTACTTATAAATACTTCTTTTATATAATTTGTGGCTTCTCATATGAGAAAAATATCTAACAAATATCCCATCATTATATTTCTCTTCAATCATTCCATGTTATAAATTTTTTATTTAAATTAAATACTAAATACTACATACATTTAAGTATTCCTTTATTATAATTTTCTTATACAACATTATTTAAGTATTTTTAGGCATTTTAGATCAAAGAAGTCTTTAGTATTATTTGTGTATATTGTTATATAAATCTCTCATCCCGAAAAATATGTAGTCATCGTGTGTTCAGCTAGAATTATTCTTCCCATATAAACTAAATAATTGTTATCTCATTCAACCGAAACATTTTTCTAGGGAGTATTTGGTCCAAAATATTGATTCATAATTTAGATATTTATAATTTAACTCTAAAATAATTTTAAAATTATTCTTTTGAATTGTTTGATATCAACATTATGATTTATATTCCATGTACCTTTTTAGAATATCTTATGATTCTATTTAACTTCTAAATTTGTTATATCATATGTTTTGTGAACATGAAATTGATCATAGTACTACAATAAAAAATGGATATAATGAAATATATATCACCTAATATATACTAAAATCTAATTGGACCAAAAAATCAGGACTAAATGAGTTCTACTGGCCCAATAAACTAAATATAAACTCTATTATGATTTTCTTGAACAATTTTCCATTTTATAATGTTATGAATATAGAATATCATCCCATTTTTATGTTGGGGAAGGTATTTCAGAACATAATTTTATTAATGTTTATTTAAATTACATTGACCAATGTTTTAAATCCTTATTTTAATTAGATTGTATCATCTTTTTCAGTAATGTATTTAGAATTTGTTGAATCATAATTTAGGACTTTGTTTATATCTTTACTCTAACCTTCAATGATAAATCATCAATCATTTGAAAATTTTACAATAAATTATATTTTCTATAATTAAAATTCATCTCCATCATCAAATAATTGGCTCTCACTCAGAGGATTATTTTTAATTCCATTATCAAATAGTAGATCATTTCATTTTAACATTTAAACATTTATCTAAGAAGTTCAAACCAACTTTATTTTCATGGATCTATCATTTCAAAATTCCATTACCCCCATCATGGATTTAATTATTTATTAAAAATTTTGTGGCTCCAAAAATTAATGAAGAACAATTAATCTCTAGAATCCATGGTTTGCCATTATTTAATACTTTTTTAATACAGTATGTACTGAGTGAATCATATTATTTATTCACCTTATAAATTTATAGTAATTATTTAGAATATATAGACTTCCCTATGATATCTTGTATACATTATTTCAATAATTGAACCTATTGGAAAATCCAACATCATATTTCTTCAAGGTACTTTAATCTATTTTTAGTTTCCATTCATGTAGACTTTTTTTCTCATAGATTTATTTTTATTAATCTTTTGAATGTTTATTCCTACCATTTTAGAATAGATACCAAATTTTAATGACTTATCTAAGGAATACAAATATTATACACCCATGAGTAATTATTGTTTCAAAACTTCCCTCAGCACCAATAGTTATAATTGAATTTGTCTCTTCTATAATGAAAATAATATATTGAAAAAAATTACATTACTTCCCAGCAATATTTTGACCTATCCTTTTTTCTTAAGGATGAGTTTTAACCAGATATTTAATTATATTGTTCATTTAAATGACCTATCATCAATTATCTTTTACTGAACTTGTCTAGTTTTAAAAAATTTATGTTATATATTAGTATAAATAGATTATATTTTGAATTAAGTAAGATTATATTCAACAAATATTTTTATTCTGTGATTATATAAAACATGATATGATTAATATTTGGATTAAATATCCTTATATAAATCATCATTAAACTTATTCTAATAATGATCCACTTTATAATTCCCATATTGTAAATTATATATATCCTTCTCCAATTGACACATTTTCTCTCTCAATTACTTTATCTTAAAATTTTATATCTCATTAATTTAATCATATTATATTTTGATATAATCATTATATTAAATATTATTAATTATATTAGTATTCATTAATTTCATGAAAAGTTTCTATATTTTTGTGTCCTGCTCGAGGTCTACTTTAAGTTTAGATTGCATTATGTGTTCTATATATATTATACCACCTTATTCTTCTTCTTTTTATGTACTTTATTAATATTCTTGTATCACCATAGTATCAATGAAATTTTTAAACTTTTTATAACGTTATTATTTATATTAGATACTTGAAGAGATGAATCATCTTCTTCTCATTAATCATACCACGTATTTTTCTTATTTGAAAATTCCTTTTTTCCTCAATATATTTGGAATAATTTTATTATTTTTTTCAAAATAAATAGTTCCAGGCCCCTATTTGTTATCATAAACATCATAGTCCCCAATTTCATTATTTTTCTAGAATACACTAAATTATCCAACTCCGACATAGTGGAATATTTAACTATGTGTTTACCTATAATAATAACATTCCCTTTTTTGATATACTTTGAGATAAGATATGTGATTCTATTATAGGATTCATCATTTTCTTCTTTTTTACTAGAATCATGATAATCTTGATCTTCATTACATTTAATTTTATGATTTATTAGGGTCTGAAATTCTAATTACAAATTAAATTTAATTTTGAATGTTATATACTTTCTCTGTTCATATGAAATGAGAATATTGTAAAATTCATTACTGGTTTGATACTATTTTTATTTAAATCCTAAAATTTAATGATCAAAATAGTCATGAAAATTTCCTATAGACATCTTAAAATTTCTAAAATATTATTATTTTAGACCATAGCCTTCGATTTTTCTAAAAATATTTCTGACTCATGAAATGTGTTAAAAAACTGTTTTATTCTAAAAATCACAAAAAAATTAAATTTTATTCCAAATATTTTTATTTTATCATCTTTGAAATTACTTTTTCACATAATTTATTTTATTTTTAACCAATATATCATTATTTTGTTGAAGAAAAAAATCACTTCATAAAATTTTTTAAATAGATACATGGGAATTTCATTTCATTTTATGGAATCAACTTCTATATATTAATTTTAAATAAATGAAAATTTCAAAATTTCTCTCAATCAATGGAAATACCATTATTTAAACATTAATAACATCCATTAGAATTTATTTATGATAGGGTATCCTAAAATTCATCTAGTCATGATAATTCTTACAATAGAAGGTCATAACTCCCCTTTTATTGTCATAATTCAAATTATTCATTCTATAACATTAAAGATATCTTAGAGTAAACCAGGTAATGATTTGAAACAAATTTTACACCCCAATAATTTTTTCACCTCTAATAATGGGTTTTTGAAATGGTTGTTCAAAATATTTACAATTTCTCACTCTTAAAATAAATCATTGTGATTAGATATAATTTAATCCACTAAATATCATAATCATCCTTACCATATAAACATTAGAAATTAAATAAATAAAAATCACACATAATTTGTACATGTTTTAGACCTAGTGTGGGATTATACTCCATTTAATTGTTACGATTTCATATTCCATGATTTTTCATTAATAGTCAACAAAAATTTATTAGGGGTTTGGTTGGTATCAGCCTATACTAGAGCATTTCAGAAAATGACATTGCTTCCCACTGTAAAAATTCCGAATCTCTTCATTTACAATTGTTTTTCAAATATTAGGGAGTTTTATCATAAAAATTATGTTTTTATGTAATAACATATGTCTATATTCTTTATCAATCCTTTAAGTCTAACATATATAAATATCCCCAAATCATTAAGATCTTTGAAATATGATATTTGGAATTAATCCCATATTACATGACCCTGATAATTTTATGATAAATCAGATATATGGTATAATTATCAATTTATATATCAATATACAATCATTGAATCCCACAAATATGACAATTTTACTCATAATTATTGACCACATATTTCATTGTATAATCTTTTCATCTTATTTATTGTCTCAAATTTAACATCATTTTTAGCATTTATATTATTTCACAAAAATTATACCCTTAATCAGAAATTCATAACATTAAATAAAATAATAATAATGACCGACATTTCAACCTTATATTCTAGAAAATTCTTATCATAACTGAAAGGTAAAACATTATCCTCTAAATGATTTCTTATTTGAACATTAATTTGGGTGTGCTCCAATGAACTATATATATTCATCGATCATTTAAATATTATCTTCAATGATATTAAAATAATATCATCCAAATACTATACATTTATTCCTTGAGCAGCGATCACCACTCATAATAATTCACAGGTAAATGAGTCTATGAATTAAAGATTGTTCTTGTAGTGTTATCCTAACTTTATTTTACTAAAATGACTTTGGTTTGAATTTTAATTATTCTTCTTCAATATGTGACACTTCTCATCATGGTTAAACCTTAACTGTAACATCCCAGGTAAATGAAGAATTAGAGATGTTCATTTTAATAATATTTTTGAATTAAATATATATTTTACTTTAAAAAGGGTTTCTATGTTTGAAAGCGTACTTGATGCTCAAAAAAGGGTTTCTTTAAAATCTTACGTTCCACACTAATAATATAATATTATTATTTTAAATGGAAGTTAACTCCAAGATGTTTTATTAGACGTAATGAACAAAACTAACTACAATATGAATATACATGTTTGTTAAACATATTTACATTTATCCAATAAAAGTTAGTTGCTTAAAATGTGAATGAATCTAATTTTAAGAATAATTTACATTAAAAGGTCGATTTACCACATTTTAAGAGAGAAACCCCTTTAAATCTAGTTTTGGTCAATTTATTACATTCTATTTGAATAAATAAAATCCTTCTTCATAATGGGGACATCAAAATTTATTTTGTGGAAATTTTTCAAATTTTTCCGATAAAGTTCATTTTTTAATGAATAGTGAAAAATATTGTATTTTAATTCAAAAATGTGTTTTAATATAATTTATTTATATGTTAATATTAACTTTTTAATTCATTTTAATGTTTAATTAGAATATATTATTACCATTTAATCCAATTATGGTTATTGTAATTTATTTCACTTTGAATTTGGACATGAACAAGTGTCAATCTTTTGATACATATTCTTTCTTAAAAACATGCTATTTTGTTTTAACAACGAGAATTAATTATAAATTTATTAATGCAACATCTATGTTTATAATTTGGTAAAATAGATATCATTTTCGAATTCGGAATATCAAATATTACATAGGCTGAAGTTTTGGTATTTTTATGAAAAAACATCAATTTTTAATGAATATTGAACCCACTTAGTAGTAGTTAAAAAAGTGTCTTTTTCATTTTAATGAAATTTTAAAAATTATGTGAATTGAATTTAAAAACTACAACATAAATTTTTGTTATTAGTATGTAAAACATGGTTCAATAAGATGAAAATAATTTTTCGTTAATAGTAACTTTTGACTTTTATTTACCGCGGTTAAAGGTAAATAGGGTAATTCAAGGTAAAAAGAATATTATAATAAGTCAAAATAACCATTACAATTGTAATAACATAGTTGGATGTGTAATGGTCAACCATGGGCATTGTTGGGTCGATTTTGGTACCCAATGGATCCACTTATGAATGATAATGATAGTTTAGATTAATTAATTTAATGTCAAGGAAGAAATGACATAAAAAATATTTTAGTAAATTAATTTTCATATGGTGTTATATAAGTATTATTTTTGACTATAAATATAATTTAAAATATTTCCTACATAATATTATTGGTTTTATAATTTTTAGACATCGAATAATTTAAATTATTTATGACACAATAATGATGCAGTGTTTACCTCGTTAATAAACCGTTTAAATAAATAAGACTATAAATATTAAAATAACCTCAAAAAACTATCCAATTCATATTGGATGATTTTTTTTCAACCATGATTCATCTTATCTTTGACTCTAATGATTTTGGGAACTTTAGAAAGTGAATATAATTATATAATAAAATAATATTTTCACACATTCCTAAAGAGCCCCTCCTCCCCCTTATAAAAGGGGACTATTTATAACCAATTCCTCACACCTCTCAAGAATTATTCTCATCCAAAAATTGCCCAATTAAGCTCCCTATATCCCTCTCATACTTTTATACGCCATAACATAGGCATAAAGAACTTTGATAAACCCTTATGGTTCATTCCAAAGGGAGTTACCCAAATTAAAGGTAACAGTTTCTCTTAACTTCATTTCTTTTATTTTATTTATCCAACCCCTAAAATATTTTCATTACTTTATTTCATAACAAAAACAGTATCCTAAATATACTATTATGTCATTATGAGATTTATTAGAACTAAACTTACACACACCTCCATCAAATGGGTGAAGACCATACTTTTTTTGTGGATGGAAAACTAACAACTCACGAAACGATGGTTGTCCAATTATCTCCTACTGCATATCATGGTGGCCATTAAGATGACACTATATTTATATATGATATATATTATGTTTATGTATTCTTTATTCTTCTTTATTTTCCTTTTATAGCATATGTTTATGGTTTCCATTACGTGTAAACACGATAATTTCATTTGAGGATGTGCAGACTACAACCCCTCAAAGTGATATGACTCGTTAATGCCATATATGGGACATATAAAGGATGGAGTTAATTATATTATATATTATATTATAATGTAATTATAATACACCTATGTATCATTATGTTTTAATTCTATTAAAATAAGAAATAGAATTGAAAGTAGCGCTCATGCGTACGTACGACTTACTGTCTCCATGAACGATGCATTTCATTTCATACCTCAAAATGATATGTATTGTCATATATATATATATATATATATATATATATACTGGATATATATGATATGTATGATATCTAAATAATGAAAATCATTCTGGATATAATGGACTATTGACAACATGGACAACTTGTAAATATAAGGTGTTCATTTTTTACTCAAGTACCAAATATCGACAAAACGACCATTATTAACTTAAATGATTACAAAAAATTTATAACATGGTAATAATTGATAGAAAAGGACTAATAAATTTGTAAAATGTTCCTAATCAATTAGAAATTAACTTTATTTTATTATTCATGATATTAAAGAACAAATGGGTCAAGTAGGACACGAGGCAAGGGACTTCGTCTCAATCTCCTTTCATTGAGGCATATTTTGTTTTAATACACGGCCTTATTTTATATGTTGTATAAACACCCTTGACTTTTCAAGTGGAATATTTTTCTATGAATAATTTTACTAAACAAAAAAATGGAATGTTTCTTTTAAAGTAATTAGTTACAACGACCTTTCCGCCACTGCAATAACTATTTGTTCTTTGGCTTCATTATCAATACGTAATGTTTTTTTAAGAAAAATAAATACCATATAATCTTTTACATAATTTGGTTTCGAGAATGGTTTTTATAATGGATTTATTATGTTAATATATTTAATTGATATATTTTAATTGAAATGGGAAAATGTTTTCTTTCTTTTTTATTTGTTTTGTATGTTATGATTTTATAATGGTACATGGAAATTTGAAGGGTGGTTACGTGATAAACCAAATGACGGGTGGTGTCGTGATAATACAGGACGGGTGGTTACGCTATAACCTCCAATGCATTGGGTATGGAAGTCGGTCATATGGCTATTCTATTTAGTGATATGTGTGGAAGTCAGTCATATGGTTATTCCATATATGTATGTTTATGTCCTAAGTTACCTTTATATGTTATGTGTTCTTTATATGGCTATTATGGTAATATTTTGGTTACAAAATGGTAAGTAGTGATCTTTTATTTCAGCAAAGAGTATTTACTGCTTCATAAAGATAAAACATAATACTTATGTTAAAGTATTCATGGTTTACATGTTGTTTGAAAAAATAACAGTTTTCCTTCATTGTGTATCCCTTAGAGAGCTTTTTATGCTCATTCCATGTTTTTGAAATGTTTCTCACATGACATAATGTGGAATAGGGTCAAGAATGGGATCAAGGAAAAGTCATGTTGTCATAAACAAGGAACTAGACATGACTCTTTTTTTCAAGATTTCTTATTTTGTGATGAAAATTGAAACTAAGTATAAGTGTCTACTTTGTATTAATTTTTTGAAATCAAATGTAATAGTAATGGCCTAATTCTCTAAAACTATAAGCCTGAAAAGATCTTTAATGTGAATTATTAATTTAATTCATGATTATGTAATGTTTTAAGAATGGGTCCTTATAGTTGGTATCAGTGGTCAGTTTAGACAATATTACGAGTTAGAGTATTGTAAAATAACTTTCCATAAATTAATTTATGTTAATAATGAAATGATATAGAATTTACAGATTACAATTTTGCTTCGCCTAAAATATTTTTGTGTTCAGAATGTTTTTCCGCATAGGAAACAAGGCAGCTATGTTGGGACGACATCAGGAGGAAGATAACCTTCCAAATCAGCAACTTGAGATGGTCAGAATCAGATCTGAACAGTTTGTTGTTGTGAGGACATAGTTTACTCAGGATATAAATGGTGGGGGTATCCATGCATGAGATCAGAAAGATCAACTGTAGAGGAACATGTCAGTGGTGGAGCATTTCATGAGGCAACATCCCCCATCATTCAAATGATCGTCTGACCTTGTGATAGATAAAGGGAGGATTAAAGCACTAGAGAAGATTTTTGATGTCATGGGGTGTTCAGAACATCAAAAGGTTAGACTCGTTGTTTACCGATTTGAAGGTGAAGCTGATCAATGGTGGTCGATGGTGAAAAATATCAAGGATAGTGAGGAGATTGATGCTCTTTATTGTTATGAATTCATAGGTATGTTTCTTTTAATATATTATACTAATTTGGTTCTTCTTAGGATGGAAAAACAATTCCTGGAATTAAGGCAGGAGGATGACTTAGTGGCTGCTTATGAAGAAAGACTCACTCGACTGGAAAGGTATGCTCCAAATTTCATCCAAGATCTTGATAGTAAGATAAATATATTTTACTCAGGATTTAATCCATGATATCAAAGAGAAATAGCATCTCGTGAGTTCAAAAGTTATGAAAAACTTGTTTGATGTGTGGAGAATGTGAAAATTGAGTTTTCCATTGATCTGGTTTTCGTTGACAAACAACAGAATAAGAGGTCCAGTTGGCAAGCAAAGGGAAATAATTCATCAAAGATGCCTAGAGGTAAGGAAAATTAATATCCAACTTGTGATATGAGTGGTAAAATGAGTCCTGGAGAATGTTTATCAAATTATGGAAAGTGCTTTCGGTGTGGTAAGTCCGGTCATATTGCTCGTAACTGTAAGGAAGATGATCATGAAGGTGATGAAAAGCCATCGGTAAGATGTTTCAAGTGTAATGAAATGGGTCATTATGAAAATGAGTTTCCAGTGAATAAATCAACTGAGGTAAACCAGCCAAAATACAAGAATAAAGGGGTGGTGAAATCCTTTTCAACTACTTCAGCAGATGTTGGGCCATCAAACGAAGTAGTATCAGGTATACTATTTGTTTGTTATAATTATTCCAATGTGTTGTTTGATTCGGTGTCTACACACTCTCTTATTTAATAGAAGGTTTATAATAAATTGGGATTCCATTTCAACATATGAATACAGAACTTATGGTAAAAACACTTGGAAGAAATATTGATAAAAAAATAAAAAATAAAAACCTTCACATCCTTGTGTTCGGGATAAATCTACCTACAAACCTTTATCTTTTTCCTCTAGTAGAGTTTGATTTTATTTTGGAAATGGATTGGATGTCTGTTTATCATGCTATGATTGACTGAAGAGAAAAAGAGGTTTCATTTGAGAAATATTTTTAGTTTGTGTACAAGAATGAACCTTTTATAATGATACCATATCAGGAAGCTGAGAAACTAGTAAAATATGTAAATAAGTGTTACCTTGCACATATTGTTGAAAATAAAGGAAATGTTCAAATTAATGATGTACCAGTGGAAAATGAGTATCTTGAGGTTTTTCCTGATGATTTTCTTTGTATTATACCTAATCGAAAATTTGAATTTACTGTTGACTTAGTTCCTAATTCCAAGCCAATTTCAAAACACAATTATCGAATGGCTCAAATTGGCCTTTTAGTGTTAAAGAAGCAATTATAGGAGTTACTAGATAAAAGTTTCGATTAACCTAGCACATCACCTTTGGGTGACCTTGTGTTGTTTATTTAAAAAGAAATATGGTTAAATGATACTTTGCATTGATTATAGAGCATTGAACAACATCACTATTAAGAACAAGTATCCTTTGCCTCATATCTATGATTTGTTTGATCATCTCCAGGGAGCTCAGTATTTTTCGAAGATTGACGTGAGATTGGGGTACCATCAGTTGAAAGTGAAATAAGAAGACATTCTGAAGACCACATTTCATACTAGATATGACCATTATGAATTTGTATTTATGCCTTTTGGTTTAACCAATGCACCTGCTGTATTAATGGATCTTGTGAATAGAATTTTCTGTGAGTTCTTGGATAAGTTTGTGGTTGGGTTCATTGATTATCTTTTGGTTTATTCCAAAATTAAAGAGGAACATGAATTTCATTTAAGGGTTTTCTTGAAAACCTTAAAAGAAAAGAAATTGTTTGGGAAATTCAGCACGTGTGAGTTTTGGTTACAAGAAATTTCATTCCTTGGACACATTATTTCAAAAAATGGCATAAATTTTGATCTTGCTAAAACAAATGTTGTTGAAGAATGGCGAAGACCCACAAATATAACAGAGATTCATAGTTTTATTGGTTTGGTAGGTTATTACTGTAGTTTTTTTGAAAAGTTTTCATAGTTATCTAGTTCAATGACAAAATTAATTCGAAAAGGTGTTAAGTTCATCTGTACAAAAGAATGTGATGATTTTTTTCAAGAATTGAAAAAAAGATTGGTGAATGCTCTAATTTTGGCACTACCATCCTAAAATGGTGAGTTTGTTATTTATAGAGTTGTTTATTGAGAGGAATTGGATGTTTCCTTATGTATAATGATCAAGTAATTACTTATGCTTCACTTCAGTTGAAACCTCATGAGTTAAATTACCCTACACATGTTTTGGAATTAGTTTCTATTGTTTTTGCTTAAAAAATTTGTAGGTATGATTTCTATAGAGTAAAATGTAAAATAAATATTGGCCACAAAATATTAAAGTATATATTCACTATGAAAGAATTGAACATGAGACAGAGGAGATGGCTGGAATTAATCAAAAATTATGACTGCACGATCCATTACCATTCGGGAAAAGTAACTGAAGTGGCTGATGCTTTGAGTCGAAAAAGTAATGTCTCCTTAGCCATGCTACATTTGGAATGAGATCCTTTGGTTTTTGGTTTGATGAACTTTGGAATAGAAGTTTTTTGTGTAGAAAATTCTTATGTTTTTTATCAGGTGTCAGTGAGATCATCTCTATCAGAGAGAATAAAGAAAGCACAAAAAGAAGATAGTGAGTTTCAAAAAAAAAGGTAGAGTTGGTTTAAAAGGGTAAGTTTCCTAATTTTAACATTGATATTGATTGTGTTTTGTGGTTTGGGAAGAGATTATGTGTTCCCTATGATTCACAGTTGAAAAATTAGTTGTTATGTGAAGCTCATATTTCCCCATATTCAGTTCATGATTGTAGTACTAAGATGTACATAGATCATCAGGAGTATTACCAGTGGGATGGAATGAAATGATATTTTGCTGATTTTACTATGAAGAGTTTTACATGTTAGTAGGTTAAATCAGTGCGACACTTACTGAAAAGGGATTATTCAGTCTTCACCAGTACCAGAGTGGAAATGAGATAATATATCCATGGACATTGTTGTGGGATTAATGAAGACATATCGAGGTAATAATACAATCAAGGTTATAGTTGATCGATTGACTAAATCTTCTCATTTGGTTCCTATTCGAGATACTTTGTCTCTAGATCAACTTTATTGGTTGTATGTTAATGAGATAGTCAGGTTGCATGCAGTTCCCTTCTCCATTGTATCTGATCGTGATCTCAGGTTTACTTCTAGCTTTTGGAAAGATGTTAAGAAGTCATTGGGTACTGAATTAAATTTTTGTACAACTTTTCATCCACAATCCGATGTGTAGTCAGATCGAAAAAAATCAGACCATGGAGGATATGCTACGTGCTTGTTCACTAGATTAATAGGGAAGTTGGGACCAACATATTTCTTTGGTTGAATTTTCATATAATCACAGTTTTCATTCTTGTATACAAATGGCTCCATTTGAGGAATTATATTGAATGTGTTGTCGAACTCTAGCTTTTTGGGATGATGTAGGTGAAAGGAAGCTGATTGGACCAGAATTGGTAGAAGAGATGGAAGAAAAAGCTCAGTTGATTCAGAAGCACATGAGAATAGCTCAGATCTGAAAAAAAATTTATGCAGATAACAGGAGGAAGGATATTTCTTTGGAGGTAGCTGATCATGTCTTTCTCAAAGTTTATCCATGGAAAAGTGCGACGTGTTTTGGTAAGAAGGGAAAGTTGAGTTTGAGGTTCATTGGACCTTATGTAATCCGGGAGAAAATAGGATCAATTGCATACAGAGTGGTTTTACCTCTAATTTTATCCCAGGTACACAATGATTTTCGTGTTTCGATGTTGAGAAAGTATATACTAGATCCATCTCATGTTTTGAGTCCAGAGGTAGTTCAATTGGAATAGAATATCTCTTATGAAGAACTACCAGTCCAGATTCTTGACTGTAGAGAGAATGTATTGTGGAATATGTTAAATCACTAGGTGATGGTTTTGTGGAAAACCCATATGGTTGAAGATGCAATTTGGGAATCTGAAAATGCTATTATGGATAAATACCCCCACTTATTTTGATAAGTGAATAAAATTTGCAAGAATAAAATTTCAAAAAGGGGCGAAGGATCTTACATAGAAGTTAAATGAAGAATAGTATATTTTTATATTTATTATTTTTTGTTAATTAAATATTAATTTAACATTAAAAGGGTTGTTATGTCTGATAGCGTACCCGATACGCAACAACGAGTTTCTTTGAAATCTTAGGTTGCATACTAATAATATAACATTATTATTTTAAATAGAAGTTAACTAATAGCCATAGTATTGGTAGGAATAAACCAAACTAACTAAAATATGATTATAAATGTTTTTTTAAATTTATTTACTTTTATCCAATAAAAGAAAGAGGCTTAAAATGTGAATGAATCTAATTTTAAGCATAATCTACGCTAAAACATCGATTCACCACCTTTTAATAGAAAACCCTCTTAAAATTTAGTTTTTTTCACTTTAATACATTATATTTGACCAAATATAATCCTTCTTTAGAATGGGCACATCAAAATTTACTTTCTGTAAATTTTTTGGAATTTTCCTGAAAAAGTTCATTTATTAATTAATAGTGAAAAAATTGTATTTTAATTCAAAGATATATTTTAATCTAACATATTTATATGGTTATATTATGTTTTTAATTCGTTTTAGACTTCATTTATAGTTTATTTTTACCATTTAATCCAATGTTGGTCATTGCAATTAATTTCACTTTGAATTTGGACATAAACAAGTGTCAATCTTTTGATAGGTATTGTTTCTTAAAAACACGCTATTTGTTTTAACAACGAGAATTAATTTTAAACTAATTAATGAATATTATATGTTTATAATTTGGTAAAATAGACATCATTTTTGAATTAAGAATATTAAATATGGGTTAGGCTGATTTTTTGGTATTTTTCTGAAAAACATTAATTTTTTATTAATAGTGAAACCACTTAGTAGTAGTTAAAAAAAACAAGATTTTTCATTTAAATGAAATTTTACCACTTATGTGAATTGAATTTCAAAAATACGACATAAATTATTTTTATTAGTAGGTAAAACATGATTCAATAAGATAGAAATAATTTTCTATGAATAGTAACTTTTGACTTTAACTAACCACGGTTATAGTTAAAAAGGGAAATAAAGGTAAAAAGAATATTATAATAAGTTAAAAATTTTTTAACACTTGTCCAAAACTTATTGTATGAGTAATGACCGACCATGGGTATCCTTGGGTCGATTTTGGGACCCTATGGAGCCACTGGTGAATGAAAATGACACTTTAGATTAATTAATTTAATATAATGGCAAAAATGACAAAAACAAAAATCTTTTAGTAAATTAATTTTTATATGTTGTTATATAAGTAATATCTTTGACTATAAATATTCATTTTAAAGCTAAATAGTGTTCCTATATCATTGTATTTTTCTTTAATTTTTAGAAATTGAATAATATAAATTATTTATGACACAATAATGATGAAGTTTTTACCTCATTAATAAATCATTTAAATAAACAAGATTATAAAAATAAAAATAACATACAAAACCTATCCAAATAATATTGGATGATTTTATTTCGACCATGAGTCATATTATCTTTCACTCTAATGATTTTTGGTTTTTCAGAAACTGAATATAATTATATAATAAAATATTATTTTCACACTTTCCTAAAGAGCCCCTCCCCCATATAAAAGGATACCATTTCAAACCAATTCCTCACACCTCTCAAGATTTTTTCCTCATAAAACCTCTACCCAATGAAGCTCCCTACATAACTCTCCTACTCCTATAAGCCTTACCCTAGGATGAAGGAACTTCAAGAAACCATTTTGGTTCATTCCAATGGGAGTTACCCAAATTAAAGGTAACAGTTTCTATTAACTTCTTTTCTTTTATTTTACTTCTACAACCCCTAAACTCTTTTTATTCCCTTATTTGATAACAACACCAGTATCCTCAATATTCTAGTATGTTTTTATGATATTTATTCGAACTAAACATACACACACCTCCATCTAATGGGTGAAGAACATACTGTTTTAGTGGATGACAAACTAACTCCTCACAAAACGATGATTGTTCGATTATCTCCTACCACCTATCATGGTGACCATTAAGATGACATTATATATATATATATATATATCATATATATTATGTTTATGTTTTATTTATGCTTATGTATTTTTCTATTATATCATACCTTTATGGTTTTCCTTATGTGTAAACACGATAATTTCTTTTGAGGAAGTACAGACTACTGCCCCCTCAAAGTGATATGACTCATTAATGCCATATGTGGGATGTATAAAGGATGGAGATAATTATATTATATATGATATTATAATGGAATTATAATATACCTAAGTATCATTTTATTTTAATTCTATTAAAATAATAAACAGAAATGAAAGCAGTGTTCATGCGTACGTACGGCTTACCGTCTCCATGAACGGTGCATTTCATTTCATACCTCCAAATTATATGTACTATTATAAATATATATATATATATACATAACAGATATATATGATATATATATGATGTCTAAATATTTAATATCATTTTGGATATAATGGACTATTGACCACATGGACAACTTGTAAATATAAGGTGTTCATTTTTTACTCAAGTACCAAATATTTAGAAAATGACCATTATTAACATAACTTATTACATAATGTTTATAACATGGTAATAATTGATATAAAAGGACTAATAAACATGAATAAGGCTCTTAAGAAATTATAAATTAAGTTTAGTTTATTATTCTTGAAATTGAAGAATGAATGGGCCAAGTCGGACACGAGGTAAGGGACTTCGTCTCAATCTCCATTCATTGAGGAATATTTTTTTTAATACACCACCTTAATTAATATGTTTTATAAACGCCGTTGACTTTTCCAATGGAATATTTTTTTATCGAAGAATTTTTCTAAAAGACAAAATGGAATGTTTCTTTTAACGTAAGCAGTGACTACGACCTTTCTGACATCGCAATTATTATTTGTTCTTGGATTCCTTAACAAGCCGTATTGTTTTTTTAAGAAAAATAAATACCATATACTCTTTTATGTAATTTGTAATTGAAAATGGTTTTGATAATGTATTTTTTATGTAAAAATATTTAAGTGATATATTGTGATTGAAATGTGGATATGTTTTCTTTCCTTTATATTTGTTTTATATGTTATGATTTTATATTGGTACTTGGAGATTTGATGGGTGGTTGTGTGATAAACCAAATGATGGGTGGTGTCATGATAAACCAAGATGGGTGGTAACGTTTTAACCTCCAATTCATTGGGTATGGAAGTCGGTCGTATGGAAATTCCATTTAGTGATATATGTGGAAGTTGAATGTATGGTTATTCCATTTATGAATGTTTATGTCCCATGTTACCTTTATATGTTATGTGTTCTTTATATGGGTTGTATGGTAATATTTTGGTTACAAAAGGGTAAGTAGTGATATTTTATTTTAGTTAAGATTATTTAATACCTCATAAAGGTGAAAATTATTACTCATGTTAAAGTATTCATGGTTTACTTTTTGTTTTGAAAAACTAAGAGTTTCCCTTCTTTGTTTACCCCTTACAGAGCTTTTTATGCTCATACTATGTTTTTGAAATGGTTTTTACCGGACATAATGTGGAATAGTGTCAAGGATGGGATCAAGGAAAAGTCATGTTGTCTTAAACATGGAACTATACATGACTCTTTTTTAAGAGTTATTGTTTTGTGAAAAAAATGGAAACTAGGTAGAAGTGTCTACTTTTTTATTAATTTTTTGAAATGAAATGTTATAGTTATGGCCTAATTCTCTAAAACTCTATGCCTGAAAATATCCTTAAAATGAATTATTCATATAATTAATTATTATGTAATGTTTTAAGGTTGGGTCCTTATAGTTGGTATCAGAGTTCAGTTTGGACAACTTTAAGAGTTAGAGTATTGTAAAATAAATTTCCATAAATTAATTTATGGTAATATTGAAATGATATAGAATTTAAAGATTACCATGTTGCTTATCCTATGATATGTTTTTGTTCAGAATGGTTTTCCGTAGGGGAAACATAGAAGCTATGTTGGGACGACATCAGAAAGAATACAACCTTCCAAATTAATAACTAGAGATAGACATAATCATAACTAAATAGTTTGTTTCATTGATGGAATAATAGACTTATGATATAAATGGTGGCGGTATCCATGCACGAGATCATCCAGATCAACAGTAGAGGAACATGTCTGTACTGGAGAATTTCATGAGGCAACTCCCCCCATCATTCAAAGGATCATCTGACCCTGTGACAGCTGAAGGGTGAATTAAATCATTGGAGAAGATTTTTGTTGTCATGGGGTGTTCATAACCTCAAAAGTTTAGTCTCGATGTTTACCTTTATGAAGGTGAACCTGTTCAATGGTGGTCGATGATGAAAAATATCAAGGATAGTGGGGAGATTCATGCTCATGATTGGTATGAATTCAAAGGTATGTTTCTTGAGAAATATTTTCATAAGTTTTTTCATCTTAGGATAGAAAAACAATTCCTTGAATTACGGCTGGAGGATGACTCAGTGGGTGCCTATGAAGAAAAATTCACTTGATTGGCAAGGTATGCTCTAAATTTCATCTGAGATATTGATAGTAAGATAAATCGATTTTAATTAGGACTGAAGCCTGTATATCGAAGAGAACTAGCCTCTTGTGAGTTCATACGTTATGGAAATCTTGTTCGATGTGCGGAGAAGGTGGAAATGGAGTTTTCTGGTGATCATGTGTTGATTGAAAAACAACAGAATAAGAGGTGTAGTTGGAAGGAAAAGGGAATGAATTAATCAAATAATCCTGGAGGTAAGAAAATTAAATATCCATCTTGTGATAAGTGTGGTAAAAAACAAACAAGATAATGTTTATCAACGTTGGGAAAGTGCTACTAGTGTGGTAAGTCTGGTCATATTGCTTGTAACTGTAAGGAAGATGATCAAGAAGGCGATGACTATCCATCATTATGATAATTTAAGTGTAATGAAATGGTTCATTATGAAAATGAGTTTCTAGTGAAGAACTCAATTGAGGGAATGATGTGAGACTACAAGAAGAAAGGGGTGGTGAAATCCTTTGCAACTACTTCAGTAGATATTGGGCCATCAAACAAAGTATTATCAAGTACACTGTTTGTTTGTTCAGATTATGCCAATGTGTTGTTTGATTCAGGGTCTACAAACTCATTCATTTCATATAAGTTTTCTTATAAATTGGGAATTCCATCTAATGATAAGAATATAGAACTTATGGTAAAAACATCTGGAGGAAATTTTGAGACAAAAATAAAATATGGGAATTTTCATGTCCTTGTGTGAAAGAAGAATCTACCTACAAACCTTATTATTTTGCCTCTAGTAGAGTTTGATGTTATTTTGGACATGGATTTCATGTCTTTTTATCATCCTACGATTTACTGAACAGCTAAAGAAGTTTCATTTCAGAAAGATGTATAGTTTGTGTAAAAGAATGAAACCTTGATTTTGATAACTTGTCAGGAAGCCGAGAAACTAGTAAAAGATGCAAATGAATGTTACGTTGCACATATTGTTGAAAATAAAGGAACTATTCATATTAAAGATCTTCCAGTGGTAAATTAGTATCTTGATGTTTTTCCCAATGATTTTCATGATATTATACCAAATTGGGAGGTTGAATTTAATATTGACTTAGTTCTTGATGCTAAGACAATTTCAAAAACCACTTATCGAATGGCTAAAATTAAACTTTTAGAGTTAAAGAATAAATTGGAGGATTTATTAGATAAAGGTTTCATTCGACCTAGCACATCACCATATGATACTCTTGTACTTTTGTTAAAAATAAAGATAGTTTAATGAGACTTTTCATTGATTATAGAGCTTTGAACAAAATCACTATTAAGAACAAGTATCCTATTCCTCATATCGTTGATTTGTTTGATCAGCTCTAGGGAGCTCAGTATTTTTCAAAGATTGACATGAGATTAGGGTACCATCAGTTGAAAGTGAAAGAAGAAGTCATTCTGAAGACTGCATTTCATACTAGATATGGCCATTATGAATTTTTAGTTATGCCTTTTGGATTAATCAATAAATCTACTGTATTCATGGATCATATGAATGGAATTTTTTATGAGTTAGTTTATATGGTTGTGGTTGTGTTCATTGATGATATTTTAGTTTATTACAAAGGTATAAAAGAACATGAAAGTCATTTAAGGGTTTTCTTGAAAACCTTAAAAGAAACGAAACTATTTGGGAAATTTAGAACGTGTGAGTTTTGGTTACAAGATATTTCATTCCTTGGTCACATTGTTTCAAAACAAAAGGCATAACTAATGATCTGGCTAAAACAAAAATTGTTGAAGAATGGCCAAGACCCACAAATATAACATAGATTCGTAGTTTTCCTATTTTGTAAAGTTATTACTAGAGGTATGTTGAAATTTTTTCATGATTATCTGGTCTAATGACTAAGTTAACTCGAAAAGGTGTAAAGTTAATATGTATTAATGAATTTGATGATTGTTTTCAAGAATTAAAAAGAAGATTGGTGAAATCACCTGTTTTGGAACTACCCTCCATAAATGGTGAGTTTTTTATTTACACTAATGATTCATTGAAAGGACCTGGATGTGCCCTTATGTAGACTGATTAGGTAATTGCTTATGTGTCATGTTAGTGGAAACCCCATGAGTTATGTTACCCTACATATTATTTGGAATTAGTTGCTGTTGTTTTTGTTTTAAAAATTTTGTGGCATCATTTGTATGAAGTAAAATGTGAAATATATTCTGACCACAAAAGTATAAAGTATATATTAACTAAGAACGAATCGAACATAAGACAGAGGAGATGGGTGGAATTAATCAAGGATTATGATTTCATGATCCATTTCCATCTGGGAAAAGAAAATAACATGGATGATACTTTGAGTCGAAAAAGTAATGTCTCAATAACAATGCTACGTTTGGAACGATATCCTTTGGTTTTTTATTTGATGAAATTTGGAATAGAAGTTGTTGGGGAAGAAAATTATTTTGTTTTGTATTAGGTTTCAGTGATATCATCTCTATCAGATAGAATAAAGCAGAAACAGAGAGAAGACAGTGAGATGCAGAAAATGGTAGAGTTGGTTCAGAAGTGTAAGTTTCCTAATTTTAACATTGATAATGATTGTGTTTTGAGGTTTGGGAAGAGATTATGTGTGCCTTTTGATTCACAGTTGAAGAATGACTTGTTATGTGAAGATCATAGTTATTAGTTTTCAGTTCATGCTGGTAGTACTAAGATGTACAGAGATCATAGAGAGTATTACTAGTGGGTTAAAATGAAAAGAGATATTGCTGATTTTAATATGAAGTGTTTGACTTGTCAGAAGGTTAAAGAAGTGACACAGTTACTAAAAGGGATTATTCAGTATTTTCCAGTGCTAGAGTGGAAATGGGAAAATATATCCATGGACTTTGTTGTGGGATTATGAAAGACATATCGAGGTAAAAATGCAATCTGGGTTATAGTTGATCTATTGACTAAATCTGCTAATTTCCTTTCTATTTGAGATACTTTGTCTCTAGATCAACTTTCTCTATTTAATGTTGATGAGATATTCAGGTCGCATGGAGTTCCCATCTCCATTGTATAGGATCATGATCCCATGTTTACTTATAACTTTTGGAAAGGCCTTCAAAATTCATTGGGTACAGAATTAAATTTCAATACAGCTTTTCATTTGCAATCAGATGGGAAGTCAGAATGAAAAATTCAGACCTTGGACGATATTTCACATGCTTGTTCACTAGATTACCAGGGAATTTGGGACCAACATATTTTTTTGGTTGAATTTTCATATAATAACAGTTTTCATTCTAGTATACAGATAGCCCCATTAGAGGCATTATTTGGAAATCGTTGTTAAACTCTAGCTTTTTGGGATGATGTTGGTGAAAGAAAGCTGATGGGACCAGAATTGGTAGAAGAGACGGCAGAGAATGTTCAGTTGATTCAGAAGCACATGGTAATAGCTCAGAGTAGACATAAAATTTATGTGGATAACCGAAGGAAGGATATTTCTTTTGAGGTGGGTGATCATGTCTTTCTCAAAGTTTCTCCATTGAAAAGTGTGATGTTTTTTGGTAAGAAGGGAATGTTGAGTCTGAGGTTCATCAGACCTTATGAAATCCTAGAGAAAATGGGAGTAGTTTCATATAGATTTGATTTACCTCCATGTTTATCCACGGTACAGAATTATTTTCATGTATCTATGTTGAGAAAATATATGCCAAATCAATCTCATGTTTTGAGTCTAGATGTAGTTTAGTTGGAAGAGAATCTCTCTTTTGAATAACAACTAGTCCATATTATTGACCATAGGGAGAATGTTATTCGGAATAATGTAAGTCATCAGGTAATGGTTTTTTGGAAAAACCATATGGTTGAAGAGGCAAAGTGGGAATCTGAAAATGCTATGGGGGATAAATACCCCCACTTATTTTGATAAGTGAATAAAAATTGCGAGGAAAAAATTTCAAAAAGGGGGGAAGGATGCAACATCCTGCGAAAATGAAGAATAAGAGATTTTCATATTTATTAATTTTTTTGAATTAAATATTAATTTTACTTTAAATGGGTTTCTATGTTTGATAGCATATGAGATACGCAACAATGAGTTTCTTTGAAATCTTATATTGCACACTAATAATATAATATTATTATATTAAATGGATGTTAACTCTTTGCCATTGTATTGGAAGGAATGAACAAAACTAACTACAATAAGATTTTACATGTTTGATAAATGTATTTACTTTTATCCAATAAAATTTATAGGCTTAAAATGTGAATGAATCTAATTTAAATTATAATTTAAATTAAAAGGTCGATTTACCACCTTTTAATGGAAAACTCTCTTTAAATATAGTTTCGGTCACATTAATATATTCTATTTGACCATATAAAATCCGTCTTTAGAATGGGGACATAAAAATTTTCTTTTTGTAAATTTTTGGAATTTTTCAAATAAAGTTACTTTTTTTAATGAATAGTGAAAAATAATGTATTTTAATTCAAACCTGTGTTTTAATCAAATTTATTTATTTTGGTAGATTATATTTTTAATTGGTTTCAAAGTTTAATTGGAATATATTTTTACCATTTAATCCAATTTTGGTCATTGGAATTAATTTCACTTTGAATTTCGACATAAACAAGTGTCAATCTTTTGATAGTTATTGTTTCTGAAAAACATGCAATGTGTTTTAACAACTGGAACTAATTTTAAATTAATTAATGCATCTTCTATATTTATAATTTGGTAAAATAGAAATCATTTTTGAATTTGTAATATCAAATATTTCTTAGGATGAATTTTTGTTATTTTTCTAAAAAACATCAATTGTTGATGAATAGTGAAACCACTAAGTAGTAGTTAAAAAATTGACTTTTTCATTAGATGAAATTTTACCAGTTATGTGAATTGAATTTTAAAAATCCAACAAATGTTGTTTTTATTATTATGTAAAATTTGGTTCAATTAGATGAAAATAATTTTTGGTGAATAGTAACTTTTGACTTATTTACCGCGGTTACAGGTGAATAAGGTAATTAAAGGTAAAATGAATATTATAATAATTCAAAATTACATTTACACTTATCCTAACCTTATTGGATAAGTAATTTATGACCATAGTCATCCTTGGGTAAATTTGGGGACCCCATGGTGCCACTTATGAATGATAATGACACTTTAGATTAATTTTTATAATGTAAAGGCAAAAATGAAATAAACAAAAAACATTTAGTAAATTAATTTTTATATGGTGTCATATAAAAAATAGTTTGACTATAAATATTCATTAGAAAGATAAAAATATTTCCACAATCATGGTATTTTTTATAATTTTTATACATCAAATAATTTAAATTATTTATGACACAATAATGATGTAGTGTTTACCTCATTAATAAATCATTTAAATAAAAACGATTATAAATATTAAAAAACTTTAAAAACCTTTCCAATTCTTATTTTATGACTTTATTTCTCCTATGAGTCATCTAAAATTTGACTTTAATAATTTTTGGACATTTATAATCCGAATATAATTATATAACAAATTAATATTTTCACACTTTCCTAAAGAGCCCCTCCTCCCCCTTATAAAAGGAGACCAGGTCTAACCAATTCGTCACACCTCTCAAACCTTTTGTCTCATCCAAAATCTACACAAATAATCTCCCTAAATCCCTCTCCTCCTCCTATAATCCTTAACTTAGACAGAAATAACTTTAAGAAAACCTTTGGGTTCATTCCAAGGGGAGTTACCCAAATTAAAGGTAACAGTTACTCATAACTTCTTTTATTTTATTTTACTTCTCAAACCCCTAAACTATTTTTCCCCTTATTTTATAAAAACACAAGTATCCTCAAGATAATAGTATCTTGTTTTGAGATTTATTCATACTACACTTACAGACACCTCTATCTAATGGGTGAAGAACATATTGTTTCTATGGATGAAAAAAACTAATGCCTCACGAAATGATGATTGTTAAATTATATCCTACAACCTATCATGATGGCCATTAAGATGAAAGTATATTCATATATGAAATATATTATGTTTATGTTTTCTTTATGCTTCTGTATTTTTCTTTTATACTATAACATTATGGTTTCCATTGTGTGTCAACACGATAATTTTATTTGAGGATGTGAAGACTACCGCACCCTCACAGTGATATAACTCATTAATGCCATATGTGGGATGTATAAATGAAGGAGTTAATTATATTATATATGATATTATACTAGAATTTAATATACCTATGTATCATTATTTTTTAATTCCATTAAAATAAGAAATAAAAATGGAAGTAGTGTTCATGCTTACGTATGGATTACCGTCTCTGTGAACAGTGCATTTCATTTCATACCTCCAAATGATATGTACTATTATAAATATATATATATTGGATATATATTTTATATATGATATCTAAATAATGAATATCATTCTTGATATAATGGAATATTGACAACTTGGATAACTTGTAAATATATGGTGTTCATTTTTGACTCAAGTACCAAATATCGACTAAACGACCATTATTAAATTAATGTTTATAACATGGTAATAATTTATATGTAAGGACAAATAAACTTGAAAAATGTTCTTAAGAAATTATAAATTAACTTTATTTTATTATTCATGAGATTAAAGAATGAATGGGTCAAGTCAGACACGACGTAAGGGACTTCATCTCAAACTCCTTTCATTGAGGCATATTTTCCTTTAATACACGACCTTCTTTTATATGCTGTTTAAACACCCCTGACTTTTCAAAGGGAATCTTTTTCTACAAATCATTTTACTAAACCAAAAAAATGAATATTTCTTTTAATGTAATCGGTTACATTTACCTTTTCTCCCCCGTGAGTATTATTTGTTCATTGGCTTCCTTAACAAGCCATAATGTTTTTAAGAAAAATAAATACCATATACTATATTATGTTATTTGGTATTGAAAATGGTTTTGATAATGAATTTGTTATGTCAATATATATAAGTGATATATTTTTATTTAAATGTGGAAATCCTTTCTTTCCTTTATATTTGTTTTATGTATTTTGATTTTATAATGGTACTCGGATATTTGACGGGCGGTTAGGTGATAAACTAAATGACGGGTGGTTCCGTGAAAAACCAGGATGGAAGGTTATGTTATGAACTCCAATGCATTGGGTATGGAAGTCGGTCGTATGGCTATTCCATTTAGTGATATGTGTGGAAGTCGACCGTATGTTTTTTCCATTAAATATGTTTATATCCCAAGTTACCTTTATATGTTATGTGTTATTTATATGGGTATTATGGTAATATTTTGGTTACAAAAGGGAAAGTAGTGATATTTTATTTCAGAGAAGAGTATTTACTACTTAATAAATGTGAAAAGTATTACATATGTTAATGTATTCATGGTTTACTTGTTGTTTTGAAAAACTAAGAGTTTGTCTTTCTTTGTGTATCCCTTATGGAACTTTTTATGCTCATCCCCTGTTTTTTAAATGTTTTTCATAGGACACAATGTGGAATAGGGTCAAGGATGAGATCAAGGAAAATTCATGTTGTCTTAAACATGGAACTAGACATTACTCTTTATTTCAAGAGTTCTTGTTTTTTGAAAAAATGGAATCTAAGTAGAAGTGTCTACTTTGAATTTGTTTTTGAAATGAAATGTAATAGTTATGGCCTAATTCTCTAAAACTCTAAACCTGAAAAGATCCTTAATGTGAATTATTCATTTCGCTCATGATTATGTAATTTTTTAAGGTCGGGTCCTTATAGTTTGTATCAAAGGTCGGTTTAGACAACATTAAGAGTTAGAGTATTGTAAAATAAATGTTGATAAATTAATTTAGGTTAATATTGAAATGATATAGCCTTTATATATTACCATTTTTCTCTACTTAAGATATTTCTGTGTTCAGAATGGTTTTCCGTAGAGGAAACATGGCAGCTTTGTTAAGACATCATCATGAGGAATACAACCTTCCAAATTAGCATCCTGAGATGGTTGGAATCGGAACTGAATAGTTTGTTGTAGTGAGGGAAGATTTGACTTAGGATAAAAATGGTGGTGGTATCTATGCACTATATTGGCCAGATCAACCGCAGTGGAAGATATCAGTAGTGGAGATTTTCATGAGGCAGCATCCCTTATCATTCAAAGTATCATATGACCCTGTGGTAGATGATGGGTGGATTAAATCACTAGAGAAGATTATTTATGTCACGGGCTGTTCAAAAAATCAAAAGTTTAGACTCGCTATTTACTGTTTTGAAGGGGAATCTGATCAGTGGGGGTCGATGGTGAAAAATAGCAGGGATAGTGAGGATATTGATGCTCTTTATTGGTATGAATTCAAAGGTATTTTTTTGGTGAAATATTTCTCTATGGTGTTTTGTATTAGGATGGAAAACAATTTCTAGTATTAAGGCAGGAGGATGACTCAGTGTCTGCTTATGAAGAAAAATTCCCTCGACTTGCAAGGTATGCTCTAAATTTCATCGGAGATCTTTATAGTAAGATAACTTGATATTACTCAGGACTGAAGCCATGATATTGACGAGAATTATCCTCTCGTGAGTTCAAAAGTTATGAAAAACTTGTTCGATGTGCAGAGAAGGTGGAAATGGAGTTTGGTGATGATCAGGTGTTCATTGAAAAACAACAGAATAAGAGGTCCAGTTGGCAGGTAAAGGGAAAGAATTCATCAAATAGGACTTGAGGTAAGAAAATTAAATATCCAACTTGAGATAAGTGTGGAAAAAAGAATCTTGGAGAATGTTTATCAATGTTTGTAAAGTGATTTCGGTGTGGTAAGTCTGGTCATATTGCTAGTAACGGTATGGAAGATGATCAAGCAGGCGATGAAAAGCCATTAATAAAGTGTTTTGACTGTAATGAAACGAGTTATTATTAAAATGAGTGTCCAGTGAAGAACTCAACTGAGGGAAAGCAGCCAGGCTACGAGCAAAAAGGTGTGGTGAAATACTTTGAAACTACTTCAGCATATGTTGGGACATTAAACAAAGTAGTATCAGGTACACTGTTTATTTTTTCAGATTATGATAATGTGTTTTTTGATTTAGGATCTACACAAACATTCATTTCTTAGAAGTTTTCTAATAAATTGGGAATTCCATCTAATGATATGAATACAATAATTATGGTAAAAACACATCGAATAAATATTGAGACAAAAAGAAAACATAAGAATCTTTTTTCCTTGTGTGCGGGAAGAATCTACATGTAAACCTTATTATTTTTCCTCTAGTAGAGTTTGATGTTATTTTGGGCATGGATTGCATGTATTTTTATCTTGCTAAGATTGACTGTATATCCAAAGAGGTTTCATTTCATAAAGATTTACAGTTTTTGTACAAGAATGAACCCACACTTTTGATAACATATCAGGAAGGTGAGAAACTAGATATGGAAATGAATGTTACCTTGCATATATTGTAGAAAATAAAGGAACTGTTCAGATTAATGATGTGCCTATGTTAAATGAGTATCTTGATTTTTTTTCTGATGAGTTTCCTGGTATTATACCTAATCGTGAAGTAGAATTTACTATTGACTTAGTTCCTGATGCTAAGAGAATTTCAAAACCCCCTTATCGAATGGCTCAAATTGAACATTTGGAGTTAAAGAAGTAATTGCAGAAGTTATTAGAAAAAGGCTTTATTTGACCTAGAACATCACCTTGGCATGCTTCCTTCTTGTTTGTTAAAAAGATAGATGGTTCAATGAGGCTTTTCATTGATTATAGAGAACTGAACAACATCACTTTTATGAACAAGTATCATTTTCCACATATCCATGATTTGTTTGATCAGCTCCAGGGAGCTCAGTATTTTTCAAAGATTGACTTGAGATCTGGGTACCATCAGGTGAAAGTGAAAGAAGTAAACATTCTGAAGACCATGTTTCAATCTAGATATGGCTATTATGAATTTTTAGTTATGCCTTTGGGTTTAACCAATTCACATGCTGTATTCATGGATCTTATAAATAGAATTTTTTTTGAGTTCTTGGATAGGTTTTTGGTTGTGTTAATTGATGATATTTTGGTTTATTCCAAAAGTAAAGAGGAACATAAAAATCATTTATGGTTTGTGTTGCAAACCTTAAAATAAAAGAAACTATTTGGGAAATTCAGAACGTGTGAGTTTTGGTTACAACAAATTTCTTTCCTTGGTAACATTATTTCAAAAAATGGAATAACTATTTATCCTACTAAAATAGATGTTGTTGAAGAATGGCCCAAACCCACAAATATAACAGATATTCATAGTTTTCTTGGTTTGGATGGTTATTACCAGATGTTTGTTGAGAATGTTTCACAGTTATATAGTCCAATGACTAAGTTAACTTTAAAAGGTGTTAAGTTCATCTAGACAAAAGAATGTGATGATTGTTTTCATGAATTGAAAAGAATATTGGTGAATGCTCCAGTTTTGGCACTACCATCCATAAATGGTGTGTTTTTTATTTATAGTGATGCTTCATTGAAAGGACTGGGATGTGTCTTTATGCAGAATGATCAGTTAATTGGTTATGCTTTATGTTAGTTGAGAACTCATGAGTTAAATTACACGATACATGATTTGGAATTAGCTGTTGTTGTTTTTTGCTTTAAAAATTTGGATAAATAATTTGTATGGAGCAAAATGTGAAATATAAAATGACTATATAAGCCTAAAATATATATTCAATCAGAATGAATTAAACATGAGATATAAGAGATGGCTAGAATTAATAAAGGATTATGATTTCATGATCCATTACCATTATGGAAAAGAAAATAAAGTGGCTGATGCTTTGAGTCGAAAAAGTAATTTCTCATTAACCATGCTACATTTGGTACGAGATCCTTTGGTTTTTGATTTAATGATATTTTTCATAGAAGTTGTTGGTGTAGAAAATTTTTCTATTTTGTATCAAGTGTCAGTGAGATCATCTCTATCAGAAAGAATAAAGAAAGAACCTAAAGAAGATAGTGAGTTGCATAAAAAGGTAGAGTTGGTTTAGAAGGGTATCTTGCCCGATTTTATCGTTGATAATGATTGTGTTTAGAGGTTTGGGAAGAGATTATGTTTGCCTTTTGATTCAAAGATGAAGAATGAGTTGTTATGTGATGCTCATAATTCTCTGTTTTCAGTTCATGCTGGCATTAATAAGATGTACATAGATCATCAAGAGTATTACTGGTGGGATGGAATGAAAAGAGATGTTGTTGATTTTACTATGAAGTGTTTGACTTATCAGTAGGTTAAAGTATTTCGGAAGTTATCGAAAGGGATTCTTTAGTCGTTACCGGTTCCACAGTGGAAATGGGAAAATATATTCATGGACTTCATTGTGGGATTACCAAAGACATCTTGAGGTAATAATGCAATCTAGTTTATTGTAGATCGATTAACTAAATCTACTCATTTACTTCCCATTAGAGATACTTTGTCTCTGGATCAACCTGCTCGGTTGTATATTAAAGATATAGTTAGGTTGCATGGTGTTACCCTCTGTATTATATCTGATCATGATCCCCGTTTTACTTATAACTTTTGGAAAGTCTTTCAAATGTCGTTGGGTATTGAATTAAATTTTAGTACAACTTTTCATCTACAATCAGATGGATAGTCAGAACGAAAAAAATCCAAACCTTGGAGGATATACTAGTTTTTTATTCAATGGATTACTGTAATGACCTGAAATTTTTAATTATATTTGTTTCCTAATTTAGTGTGTTATTTTATTTTATACTAAAAAAAACTATATCCATTTATTAATGAAGTGGGTGCAATAAAAATGAGACTGTTGGGTTTCGAATGTCATATGACTATTGGTAAATATGACCGTTGGAGACTATAATCCAAACATTGTGTTTTTACAAATACGTTTATCTTGGTCAATTAATACAGAAATAAGATTGAATGTCCTCATCTAGTAGACTCGAGCCATATGAACACCAACTGTCAGAGCTTGGGAAGGAGGTAGCATCATTGGGCTTTGCTCTAGACCAAGCCTAAGCCGAACTTCAACATATGAAGCTTGAACAGAATCGCTTAAGGGAGAAGTTCAAGCAGATAGAAATCACCACTCAGGCAATGTTTTCTGAGCCACCCCAAGATTCTATCACCATAGCAAACCTTACACTTAGGTCCTATGTTGGTGTTGTAAGGGGCTATGTAACGAGACCGTAACTTCTTTGTGCAATCCTTTTATACAAATAAAATTTTTATTTCTTATTATGGAAAGGTTTTTGAATTTTAAATATCTGGATAAATATAGGATGTGTATTATTGATGAATTTTGGAAAAAGGGTATTTTTAAGTATTTTTGTATTCATTTTATAATTAATAATGTAAAATGATTTTCAAAAAATGGCCTTATACTGTTCTGATCAGTGTGAAATTTAAATTATAATAAGATCAACTTGGTTATTTGTGAATAGTAAAGTACAAATAGTAACATACCCATATGAATAGTAATGAATAGTAATTTGACCAAAAAAATAGAAACTTCACCCATGAATGTATAAATACATTTTAGACATCATAAAAGTTAAGAAATGATCATAGTTTATGTTTTGGTATTTTTATATGCTATAAATATTTTATTTACAATCTTATAATTAATTTTATAATTTAAAATGGAAATTTATTTTCATAAAATTTAATCATAAATTGTTACTTTATTGTCTTATGGGTATACGCTATTTTAATGGGACCTTGATTACTTTTTTAATGTGTTACAAAATGAGTTATAATTTTAAAGTAGTATTTTTAGAATAAATATTGGTTTTATTTAAAAATTAAATTAAAAATATTTAGAAAATTATTTTCATAAAATGGAATTCATTTTTTAATTCAGAGCATCGATATTAGGTTAGGTTTAATTTTTGAGATTTTTCTAAAATAGTTGAATTTTCACTGAATATTAAAAATGCAGTTTTGAGTTTCGGGTGTTTAATGTCATCATTAATGATGTAATAATGTTGTAAGATTTCTGGTCGACTTATGAATAGTGAAATATTCTATGAGGTGACCCATGTGGTCAATATCATGGGAAAATACCATGGGAAAGACCATGGTTTTTCAAATACCACCGAGGAGTTGTCCCTTGGAAATTAACAATTTTTTCACTCACTTTTCCTATAAATACAAAGCCCTTTACCTCATTCATTTCATTCCAAAATAATTCTCAATGACGTTCTGGTCTTCTTACATCCCAAGGAGTCCTCCCAAGGTTTCCTCAAGCCTTCCAAGGTCCCGACCTTCAAACATTAGAAGTCACTCTTCAAGGTTAGGGATCCTTTCACCCTCCTCTTTTAAGTCGTGACTTCTTTTAAGTTGTGTCTTCTAATTTCCATCTATTTATGTTGAGGGTATGTTCATATATGTTGTCATTACTTTCCATTTAATGTTTAACTTTTATAGACCATTTCCACTCTCATCAATTTGTTTTATTAATTTTTATGTGACGCCGTTAGGCTGCCGAATTTTTTTTAAAAGGAACAACATCTTCTCTTGTCTTTCATGTTTCCTATTCATGTGGTATATCAATAAAATATCAATACCATGTTTTTATCTCCATATTATTCTGTATTTATATTTTAGTATGGGTTATTTATGAGGTGTTTACCCTTTTACCATCTCTTTTTATTATTTTCTAAAACCATGTTATATAGTCGTTATGCTGCAAAAACTTCGTCAAAACATTTCTACCTATTTCTCTCAAGAAATTATATTGTTTATTTATGTGAATAACCAGACCTATTTGGTTTCTATGGGTTTTCATAAATATATAAAAAGGATATATTTTATTCTGTAATGGACATATATATAACCCTAACTCCCTTTCCATGGGTTATAAATGATATAATGATCTTATTTCTATGACCTTTTATAACATCACAATTTTGAAATGAAACCCATTTATTTTATTATCTATGGGATATTTATGAAATTTTTGGTTATGATCTTTGTGGATAACATGAAATTAATGACATATTAAGGGTTCTCCCTGATTGCACTCCAATGCATTGGGTAAATAATTAATCTCTAGAGAGGAAAAGTTTCACGATACCTTGGTGAATAAACTTGGTTATTATTATGAAACCTCGGGGATAAACCTTGTTGATATGTTCATGAATGTATAAATTAAATGTTTTAGATACATATTCAAGTTATGATTCAAGTTATTTCCATTATTATATTCCAATAATTCCATTTCTCATTTCCTTATTTTTTTTATTAAAGTTCTTATTGATGTCACAAGTAAACGGATTCCCTTGTTTACCTTACTATGACTTCTGCTCACCCTTTCTTTTGATGTATGTCTCCAGGTTATGAGATGTAGTAATTGTACTTTGGAATAACTAATTATGAATAATTACATGTGGTTTAGAAGAATGTTTTATCTTCTTTTCATGTTTTATTGTTCCTGATTTCCAAGACACAAGACTTTAGAGATCCTCTATATGTAAAAGGTAATGAAAAGTTATTTAGTAAAAAGGCGGGATTCAATATATGGTATCAGAAGATTGTACTGTTATTTTTGGAAATTAGGATATGAAAACTTTTTTAGGAACCCTATAAAAAAGTTTAAATATCGGAAAAATTCATGATATTTTGGTGAATATTGAGTAAGTGGTTTATCGAACAAATACATCCCTATCTGGATACGAGCTGGTAGAGGCGGCCCTGGCATAGATGTACATAGGGGTAAAACCCAAAAACACCACTTTGAGCTAGAATATAATGGTAACTAGTGTATGACAATGGGCCTTGCAACATACTTTGTTACTACACTCCTGGGGGATATGTTTGGTTAATCATTAGCTTTTTATAAATCATTATGAAGGATTTATAGAGAGATGTGATTGTTTAAATAAGTTTCAAGACATAAATACATTATAGTTAAAAGATTCAAAAATCAAATAAGTTTCTCATTTAGGTATTAATATTTTATAAATGGCTGGAAATAGGAGGAACTGTGCAAATGGTGACCTCAGTGGACCATGTGCTAACGACCCTCCGATGGAAGCCAAAATGGAAACATTCATGAAAATGATGAACCAAATGACTCATGTTATGGGAAATAACTTGAATCAGGCTGAGAGAACAATCTCACCATGAATGGATCAACATTCTGTTGAGTCTTTTATGCATTAACGACCACCAACCTTCAGTGGATAGACTGACCTATTGATTATTGAGCAGTGGATTAGCTCTATCGAGAAGATCTTTTCTGTGCTTCGTTGTTCAGATCAAGAGAAGGTCACCCTGGCATTCCATCACCTCGAAGGAGATGTTGATTAGTGGTGGGATATGATTAAAAAACACATGGAAAAGAGTGGAGGTTGAAGGTATGGAGTGGGAAAAGTTTTGAGGGATCTTCTTCAATAAGTATTTCCCTCATTCTATGAGAATAAGAATAGAGAAGGAGTTTCTTGAGCTGAAGAAGAAGGAGAATGAATCTATGGGATGCTACGAGATGAACTTCACAGGGATTTCACATTACACCTATATCTTTGTCATGGATCCCAATAGAAAGGTTGATAGATTATTTGGTGGACTGAGACCTCATCTACGGAAGAATCTAGGCAACTGTGATTATGACAGCTATGTGGAGATTGTGTGAATTGTAATGATAGTTTAACTGAAGTATGGTGAGACACAATGGACTCATAAATCCAACGACGAAAATAGATCATTGGAGCCTAGCTTCATGAGGATCTTTGATCAATGAAGAGGAGTCAAGCATGAGCATTGTCCCATATGTAATAAATGCGGGAAGAAGAATTCAAGGGACTGCTTTCTTGGGAGAGGGAAATGCTATAAGTGTGGAAGAGATGGCCATATTGCGAGGAATTGTCATAGTGAGGTAAAACCTCAACATGAAAACACTAAAAAAAGGGGAAGATGGTGGAGGCCCAAACTTATGTCCAGTGCTTTTAGTGTGGACAACTTTAGAAATTTTCCAATTACTATCAAAATCTGAGGGCAGTGGAGGGGAACCACCCTCAGCCTCAGCAAAGGCCAAGGGCGCAAGGTCATGCTTTTTCTATCACAACAACTGAATTTGAAGCTCCAAATGATGTGTTAGCAGGTACACTTGTTGATCTCTCAAAGCTAGCAAGTACTTTGATTGATTATGGTTCTACACATTTCATTATTTCCACAAAGTTTGCAATGAATTTAGAATCAACCCTCGACTTGCTAAAAGTAGAGTTACCAGTTAAGACTCCTTCTGGGATTATCCAAGCATCATCAGTGTTTAGAAACTCTAATATTTACTTTGGTGAGAACATTCTTATCACAAATCTAGTTATCATTTCCATGAAGGAATTTGAAATTATACTAGGGATGGACTGGCTCTCAAATTATAATGCTAAGATCAAATGTAGAAGTAAGGAAATCTTAGTAGTCGTGAATGGAAAACCTACAGATATCTTCCAAGGAGAGATATCTCAACCAGATCATGGTCTAGAAGAACCTACAATATCCTTCTTTATGGAATTGATCGGTGAAGAAGAAGAAGGAAATGAGAGTTTGAGGATTGAAAATGCACCCATCATCCAAGAATACATTGACATGTTGACGGAGGAGTTTCCTGGACCTCCCTAAAATATAGAGGTATATTTCTCCATTGAACTCGTACTTGATCTCATCAAATATCAAAGACCGTGTACGGGATGGAAAATGTGGAGCTGGAGGAATTAAAGAAACAACTCCAAGATATTTTGGATAAGGGGTTTATCTGACGGTGTGTGTCTCCGTGGGGAGAACATGTTCTCTATGTGGAGAAGAAGCATGGATCGATGCGGCTAAGCATTGATTATAGATAAATAAATGGGATCACAGTAAATAACAAATACCCTCTTCCAAGAATTGATGAGTTATTTGACCAACTTTGTGGGGCTCAATTCTTCTCTAAGATTGATCTTTGATCTGTTCATCATCAATTGAAGTGGAAGAAAGATGATATTCCAAAAACTGCCTTCTGATCAATATATGAGCATTATGAGTTTGTTTTTTATGCCTTTTTGAATCACTAATGCACATTATATTTTTATGAATTTGATGAATAGAGTCTTTAAAGACTACCTTGATAACATTGTGGTAGTTGTTATTGATGATATTCTGATATATTCCAAAAGTCGTGAGGGGAATGAGGATCATCAATGGGTTATTTTGAAAACTCTACAGAAGGAGAGAGTTTTTGGAAAGTTTAGTAAATGTCAATTCGGATTACAACAAGTTTCATTCATGGGGAACATTGTTACCAATGAAGGAATCATAGTTTACCCTGCAAAGACAAAAGTTGTAGAGGAGTGGCCTCATCCTAAAACAATAACTGAGATTTGATGTTTCCTTGGATTAGCGAGATATTATAGGAGGTTTTTGAAAGAAATTTCATGATGATATAATCTATTAACCATGTTAACTCAAAAAGGGGTCAAGTTCATTTGGACAAAAGAGTGTGAGGAAAGTTTCCAAGAGCTGAAGAAGAGATTGGTTACTGCACCTGGTTTAACTCTGAACTCAATTGGAGAAGGATTCGTTATTTTTAGAGATGCATATCTGAAAGGGCTTGGGTGTGTCCTCATGAACAATGACAGGGTCATTCCTTATGCATCTCGACATTTGAATACTCATGAGCAGAACTATGCTACGCATGATCTAGAGCATGTTGTGGTCGTTTTTTCTCTGAAGATATGGAGGCACTATCTTTATGGGGAGAAATGTGATATATACACAAACCATAAAAGTTTCAAGTATATTTTCACACAAAAGGAATTGAACATGAGACCAAGGAGATGGTTGGAACGTCTTAAAGTCTATTATTGTTCAATTCATTATCATCCCAGAAGATCAAACAAAGTCACTGATTCATTAAGCCGGAAGGACCCTGTTGTTCTTTCCATGATGAGGATTCAAAGATATCCTTTGATCAATGACCTAGTAAAGTTCGACATGGGAATTATATGGTATGAAACATCATCAACCATAAACCAAATGATTTCTCAACCATCAATACTAGAGAAGATCACAAAAGCTCTGAAAGAATATCATTTGTTATCGAAGAAGTTTCAGGCAGTGAAGGATGGGAAGTTTCCTGATATCAATACTGATCAAGAAGTTATACTAAAATTTCATACCATACTATGTGTTCCATCTATTTCGGAAATAAAGAATGAGTTGATGGGTGAATCTCATAGCTCTACTTTCTCTATACATCCTGGTAGTACGAAAATGTATAGAGACCTTCATGATCATTATTGTGGGGATAATATGAAAAGGGTGATTGATGACTACATGTCAAGTTTCCTGGTATGTCAGCTATTGAAGGAGGATCGGCAACTTCCTAAAGAGGTATTTCAACCACTACCCATACCATCATAGAAATGAGACAAAATCACTATGGACTTTGTCATTATTCTCTGGAGAACATCCAAAGGAAACAATGCGATATGGGTTATTGTGGACCGTCTCACCAAGACTTCCCATTTTATCTCCATTCGGAAAGATTTCTCTATTGATCAAATTGCCATGATTGAAATGAAAAAAGTTGTAAGGTTGCATGGTGTTCCAATTTCTATCGTATCTGATCATGATCCAAGGTTCACATCAAAATTATGGTGAAGTCTTCAACAATATCTAATCACTGAATTGAATTTTAGTACGGTATATCACCGCAAAACTGATGTACAATCTAAATGGAATATTCAAACACTTGAGGACATGATGAGAACATGCTGAATAGAATTTATGAGTGGATGGGATCAACATCTCTCTTTAGTTGAGTTCTCTTACAACAACAGCTTCCACTCGAGCATTCAAATGGATCCCTATGAAGCTCTATATGGGAAGCTATGTAGAAGTCCAACATGTTGGGATGAATTTGGATAGATAAAGATTCTTAGGCATGATCTTGTGCAAGAGATGACATAAATGGTCCATTCCATCAAACAACACATTAAGGTTGCTCATAGTCCACAAAAGAGTTATGTCAATAATCGTCGAGGGGACTTGGAGTTTGATGTTGGTGACAAATTCTTTCTGTGGATTTCTCCTTGGATGAGAGTAATGAGGATTGGGAAGAAAGGGAAGCTCAACCCTAGGTACATTGGCCCCTATGAAATCCTTGATCATGTGGGAGTAGTGGCCTATCGGCTTGCACTTCCTACCAGTCAAGCCCTAGTTCATGACGTCTTCCACGTATCCCTCTTGAAAAAGTACATACCTTACCCATCACATGTACTAAATCCGGAGGTGGTACAACTGGAACATGACCTCTCTTATAAGGAGAAACCGGGGGAGATCATGGATCGTAGAGACAAGGTTCTATGAAACAAGACTAACCACCTTGTTATGGTGTTGTGGAGGAACCACAAATGTGAAGAAGCCACGGGGGAATCGGAGGAGTCTATGAGATAGAAGTACCCACACCTTTAGCCATCAGAGAGTACGAGATAAAATTTCGAGGAAGAAATTTATTTAGGGGGGAAGAATGTAATGACCCAAACTTTTTAATTTTATCTGTTTCCTAATTTAGTGTGTTATTTTATTTTATACTCAACAAAACTTTATCCATTAATTAATGAAGTGGGTATAATTAAAATTAGACCATTGGGTTTTGACTGTTATATGACCGTTGGTCAATATGACTATTGGAAACTATAATCTTAACGTTATGTTTTTATAAATACGGTTTTCTTGGTCAATTAATACAAAAAGAAGATTGAATGACCTCATCCAGTAGACTTTAGCCATATGAAGCCCATCTGTCAGAGCTTGGGAAGGAGGTGGCATCAGTGGACTTTGCTCTGGACCAAGCCCAAGACGAACATCAACATATGAAGCTTGAACAGAATCGCCTAAGAGAGAAGTTCAAGATGATAGAAATAACCACTTGGGCAATATTTTCTGATCCACCCCAAGATTCTATCAACATAGCACACGTTACAATTAGGTCTTATGCTGGTGTTATAAGGGGCTATGTAACGATTACTTAGATTCTTTGTATAATCCTTTTATATAAATAAAATTGTTATCTCTTCTTATGGAAAAGTTTTTATATTTCAAATATCAGGATAAATATAGGATGTGTATTCTTTATGAATTTAGGGAAAATGGTATTTTGAAATATTTTTTTATTCATTAAATAAATAATAATGTGAAATGAATCTCAAAAAAAGGTTTCCTACAGTTGTGATCAGTGAAAATTTAGATTCTAATAAGATCAACTTGGTTTTTTGTGAATAGTAATGTAGGAATGGTAACTTACCTATTTGAATAGTAATGAACAGTAATGAATAGTAATTTGACCAAGAAAATAGAAACTTCACCCATGAATGTATAAATATATTTTAATCATCTTAAAAGTGAAAAAACGATCATAGTTAATGTTTGCTATTTTTGTGTGCCATAAATATTTTATTTACAATTTTATAATTAATTTAATAATTTTAAATGGAAAATTATTTTAATTAAATTTATTCATAAATTGTTACTTTATTGTCTTATGGGTATGCGATATTTTTATGGGACATTGATTACTTTTTCTATGGTGTTACAAAATGTGTTATAGTTTTAAAGTTGTATTTTTGGAATAAATAATGATTTTATTTAAAAATTAAATTAAAAATATTTAGAAACTTATTTTCAAAAATTGGTCTTAATTTTTTGAATTCAGATCATCAATACTAGGTTAGGATGAATTTTTGAGATTTTTATGAAACTGTTGAATTTTCAGTGAATAGTAAAAATGCAGTTTTGAGTTTCACGTGTTTAATGACATCATTAATGATGTAATAATGATTTAAGATTTCTGGTCAAATTATGAATGGTGAGATATTATATGAGGTTTCCCAAGTGGCCAATACCATGGGAAAGCCCAAGGTTTTTCAAATAACACCGATGTGGTGTCCCTTGGTAATTAATAATTTATTCACTCACTTTTCCTATAAATACCAAGCCATTTCCCTCATTCATTTAATTCCAAAATCATCCTAAATGAAGTTCTAGTCTTATTAACTCCCTAGGGGTAATCCCAAGGTTCTCTCAATCCTTCCAAGGTCCCGACCTTCAAGCATTAGAGGTCACTCATCAAGGTAGGGGATCTTTTCACCCTCCTCTTTTAAGTCATGACTTCCTTTATGTTGTGTCTTCTAATTTACATATCATTCTGTTGAGGTTATGTTATTATAAGTTCTCATTACTTTAAATTTCATTTCTAATTGTTGATAGACCCTTTCCACTCTCATAAATTTGTTTTCTTAATTTTTAAGTGACACTGTTAGGTTGCTGAAGTTTTCGTAAAATGAACCACGTCTTCTCTTTTCTTTCATTTTTCCTTTTCATGTGTTATGTCATTAAAAAATCAATACCATGTTCTTATCTCCATGTTATTATATATTTATATTGTAATATGAGTTATTTATGAGTTGGTTACCCTTTTACCCTCTCTTTTTATTATTTTCTAAAACCATGTTATAAAGTCGTTATGCTGTAGAAATTTGATGTAAAAATTTCTATCACTTTATCAGAAGAAATTATCCTGTTTATTTATGTGAATACCCAGACCTATTTCATTTCTATGGGTGTTCATAAAAATAAAAAAAATGATATATTTTATTCTTCAATGGACATACATATATCCTTCACTCCCTTTCTAGGGGTTATAAATGATATAATTATATTATTTTTAAGAACTTTTAAAATGTCACGATTTTGAAATGAAACCCATTTCTTTTATTCTGTATGGATTATTAATGAAATGGATGATTATGATCTATGTGTATCATATGAAAGTAAACACATATTAAGGGTGAAACCTGATAGTAAATAAATTCATTTGGTAAAGAATTAATGTCTAGGGATGACAAGTTTCACGATATCTTGGTGAATAACCTTGGTAATTTTTATGACACCTCGGGGATAAACCTTGGTGATATGTTCATGAATGAAAAAATGAAATGTTGTATCCTCATATTCATGTTATTATTTATGTTCTTTTAATTATGATATTATAATAATTCAATTGATCATGTCCTTATGTTTTTATTCCTGTTCTTATTGATGTCACAAGTAAACTGATTCCCTTATTTACCTTACAAGGCCTTCTGCTCGCCCTTTCCTTTGATGTATGTCTCCAGGTTATGAGATGCTGTAATTATACTTAGGAAGAACTTATGATGAAGCATTACAAGTGGTTTAGATGAATTTATTATATTGTTTTCATGTCTTATTGTTCCTTATTTTTAAGACACTAGAGTTTATAGATCCTCTATATGTAAAATGTAATATAAAGTTATGTAATTAAAAGGTGGGATTCCAAAATTACCAGGGAAGTTGGGACCAAAATATTTTTTTGGTTAAATTTTCTTATAATAACAGTTTTCATTCTAGTATAAATATGGCTCCATTTTAGGCATTATATGGAAAGAATTGTCGAGCTCCATCTTATTTGGATGAAGTAGGTGAAAGGAAGCCGATGGAACCGAATTGGTAGAAGAGATGGTAGAGAAAGTTCAGTTGATTCAGAAGCACATGAGAATAGATCAGAGCAGACAGAAAAGTTATGCAGATAACCGGAATAAGGATATTTATTTTGAGGTAGGTGATCATGTCTTTCTCAAATTTTCTCCATGGAAATGTTTGATGTATTTTGTTAAGAAGGAAAATTTGAGTTCGAGGTTCATTGGACCTTATATAATCCCAGAAAAAATTGGATCAGTATCATACAGAGTGGCTATACCTCCATGTTTCTCCCAGGTACACAATGTTTTTCATGTTTCGATGAAGATAATGTATATGCCATATCCATCTCATGTTTTGAGTTTAGAAGTAGTTCTATTGGATGATAATCCCTCTTATAAAAAAACAACCAGTCCAGATTCTTTACTGTAGTGAACAAGTTTTTGAGAATAAGGTAATTCACTGGGTAAAGTTTTTGTGGAAAAACCATATGGTTGAAGAGGAAATGTTGGAATCTGAAAATGCTATGAGAGATAAATACCCCCACTTATTTTTTTAAGTGAATAAAAATTGTGAGGACACAATTTCTAAAAGGGACGAAGGATGTAACATCCTAGGTAAATGAAGAATAAGATATTTTTATATTTACTAACATTTTTGAATTAAATATTAATTTTACTTTAAAATGGTTGATATGTTCAATAGCATACCTGATACGCAACAACAGGTTTCTTTGAAATCTTATGTTGCACATTAATAATATAATATTATTATTTTAAAGGGAAGTTAACACCTAGAAATTGTATTGGATGGAATGGCCAAAACGAACTCAGATATGATTATACATGTTTCCTAAATGTATTTACATTTATCCAATAAATTTTAGAGGCTTAAAATGTGAATAAATCTAATTTTAATCATAATTTGTCATAAAAGGTCGATTTAGCACCTTTTAATTGAAAACCCCATTTAAATCTATTTTGGTCACTTTAATACAATCTATTTCACCAAATAAAATCATTCATTATAATTGGGACACCAAAATTTACTTTGTATAAATTTTTCGAATTTTTCCGAAAAAGATCATTTTTTAATGAATAGTGAAAAATAATGTTTTTCAATTCAAAACTGTGTTTTAATATAATTTATTTTTATGGTTATATTATCTTTTCATTTGTTTTTAAAGTTTAATTAGAATATATGTTTAACATTAAATCCAATGTTGGTCATCGGAATTAATTTCACTTTGAATTTGGACATAAACAAGTGTCAATATTTTGATAGTTATTGTTTCTTAAAACCATGCTATTTGTTTAACAACAAGAATTAACATTAAATTAATTAATGATACTTCTATGTTTAGAATTTGAAAAAATAGAAATTATTTCTAAATTTGGAATATCAAATATAGCTTAGGCGTAATTTTTGGTAGTTTTCTGAAAAACAATAATTATTGATGAATAGTGAAACCACTAAGTAGTAGTTAAAAAACTGACTATTTCATTTAAATGAAAATTTTCCACTTATGTGAATTGAATTTATAAAAACTAACATACATGGTTTTTATCAGTAAGTAAAATGTGGTTTAATAAGATGAAAATAATTTTTGATGAATAGTAACTTTTGACTTTTCTTTACTGCGGTTATAAGTAAATAGGGTAATTCATGGTAAAATGAATATTATAATAATTCAAAATTACTTTAACACTTCTCCTAACCTAATTGGATGAGTAATTTCCAACAATTATCATTTTTGGGTCGATTTTGGGACCCCACGGAGCCACTAATGAATGATAATGACACATTACATTAATTTTTATAAAGTAAAGGAAACAATGACATAAAAAATCTTTTAGTAAATTAATTTTTATTTGGTTCTATATAAGTATTATTTTTTACTATAAATAATCAATGTAAAGGTAAATATATTTCCAACATCAGGGTGTTTTTTTATAATTTTTATACATCGAATAATTTAAATTATTTATGACACTATAATGATGCAGTGTTTACCTCATTAATAAATCAATTCAATAAATAAGATTATAAATATTAAAATAACATCCAAAACCTATTCAATTCTTATTGGCTGATTTATTTCTACCATGAGCCATCTTATATTTGAGTCTAATTATTTTTGGACCTTTAGAAACCGAATATAACTATATAATAAAATAATATTTTCACACCTTCCTAAAGAGCCCCCCCCCCATTATAAAACGAGACCATTTCTAACCAATTCCTCACACCTATCAAATTTATCTGGTCCAAAATCTACCCAATTAAGCTCCCTACATCCCTCTCATCATCCTAGAAATCTTTACTTAGGTAGAAGGAACTTCAAGAAAAACTTTTTGTTCATTCCAAAGGAAGTTACCCAAATTAAAGGTAACCGTTTTTCTTAACTTCTTTTTTTTTATTTTACTTCTCGAAACCCTAAACTCTTTTTATTCACTTATTTTATAACAGAACATGAATCCTCAATATACCAAGATTTTTTAATGAGAATGATTTTAACTACACTTACACAGACCTCCATCTAATGGGTGAAGAACATACTGTTTCTGTAGATTGAAAACTAACGCCTCACGAAACGATGATTGTTTGATTATCTTCTACCACCTATCATGGTTGCCATTAAGATGACACTATATTTATATATGATATATATATATATTATATTTATGTTTTCTTTATGCTTCTGTATTTTTCTTGGATATCATACCTTTATAGTTTCAATTATATATAAACACTATAAAATCATTTGAGGAAGGGCGGACTACCACCCCCTCAAAGTGATATGACTCGTTAATGCCATAAGTGGGACATATAAAGGATGGATTTAATTATATTATGTATGATATTATACAAGAACTATAATATACCCATGTATCATTATTTTTTAATTCCATTAAAATAAGAAATAGAAATGAATTTCGCATTCATGCGTACGTCCGCTTGCCGTCTCCATGAACGGTGCATTTCATTTCTTACCTCCAAATGATATGTACTATTATAAATATATATTTATACTGGATATATATGATATATATGAAATCTAAATAATGAATATCCTTCCGAATATAATGGACTATTGACAACATGTAAAACTTTTAAATATAAGGTGTTCATTTTTTACTCAAGTGCCAAATATCGACAGAAAGACCATTATTAACTTCAATGATTACATAATGTTTGTAACATGGTAATAATTGATATAATAGGACAAATAAACTTGAAAAAGGTATATAATCAATTATAATTTATCTTTAGTTTATTATTCATGAGATTAAAGAACGAACAGTTCAAGTCAGACATTAGGTAAGGGACTTCATCTCAATCTCCTTTCATTGAGGCATATTTTATTTTAATACATGACCTTCATTTATATGCTGAATAAGCACCCTTGACTTTTGAAAAAGAAACTTTTTCTACGAATATTTTTACTAAAAGACAAAAAGGAATGTTTCTTTTAACATAACCAGTGACAACAAACTTTCCACCGCTGTGAGTATTATTTGTTCTTTGGAATCCTTAACAAGCCGTAATGTTTTTTTAAGAAAAATAAATATGATATACTCTTTTATGTATTTTGGTATTGAAAATGGTTTTGATAATGGATTTTTTATGTCAATATTTTTAAGTGATACGTTGTGATTGGAATGCAGAAATGTTTTCATTCCTTTATATTTGTTTTAAGTGTTATGATTTTATAATGGTACTTGGACATTTGACGGGTGGTTACGTGATAAATCAAAAGATGGGTGGTGCCATGATAATCCAGGACAGGTGGTTTTGTTATAACCTCCAATACATTGGGTATGAACGTCTGGAATATGGCTATTACATTGAGTGATATGCGTGGAAGTTGACTGTATGTTTATTCCATTTAAGTATGTTTATGTCCCAAGTTAACTTTATATGTTATGTGTTCTTTATATGGGATTTATGGTAATATTTTGGATACAAAATGGTAAGTAGTGATCTTTTATTTCAGAGAAAAGTATTTACTACTTCATAAAGATGAAAAGTATAACATATGTTAAAGCATTCATGGTTTACTTGTTGTTTTGAAAAACTAACTATTTTCTTTATTTGTGTATCCCTTACGGAACATTTTATGCTCATCCCATGTTTTTGAAATTTATTTCACAGGAAATAATATGGAATAGGGTCAAGGATGAGATCAATGAAAAGTCATGCTGTCTTAAACCTGGAACTATACATGACTCTTCTTTTCCAGAGTTCTTGTTTTGTGAAAAAAATGGAAACTGAGTAGAAGTGTCTACTTTGTATTTTTTTAAATGAAATGTAATAGTTATGGCCAAATTATATAAAACTATAAACCTAAAAATATCATTAATGTTATGTATTCATTTAATTCATGATTATGTAATGTTTTAATGTTGGTTCCTTATATTAACATTACTCACCATGAATTATATTATATTAATTATCATTTTAATTATTAATTTTATAATAGAAAACCATTTTTCTATTTAATATTTCAAATGAATCCTTAGAAAAATTGAATATATTATTTTTTTAAAAAATTTATAAACCTTAATAAAACCCTTTTTTCTCAATGTGTGAAAATTACATTTCAAATTTGTAGGACCCTGGGACACCTTGAGAGGGGAGTGGTGAATCAGTGTGTCTCTTTTTTCTTTTAAATCATGGATGTTGTTCCCATGTTGTTAGGAACTCGTTAAACCTATAAGACTGATGGTAATATAAAGAAAAATATCACATGCATAGAGACCACTCAACACTTTTACTTGGATCACCACTAAGTTCTTTGTCCAAGGATCATATATTGGCAGGTTTCCAGTTGTACCTAATTACACTATACTTCACTAGTTGTGGATTACAAGGTTTAGGTACAGTCACTCGGTACCAGGAACACTGCCTTTATATAAGGTCTATGATAGCTCACTGATTCCCTCAGATCACTTCCATTGACTCCCCTAGCGCACTTACCTAGGTGAAGTCACACTCAGTTTATGGATTTGAAGGTCCCTTCAAATTAATTTTCATTGAATTCTTTGTCTATGTTCATCATGAGACACTACTTGCATCAATGTCCTGGATTGATGAAATTGAAAGCATTGAACCACTGAACTGAATATTCAGAACATTTAAAAAACCTACACTGACAATTTCATCAAAATCCAACCCTGTGCACACAAGATATTACTTTTACACACAATAATTTCTTTCCGCGAGGAAAATATTTCACGCAAGTACAAAACTTTACGTGCACCAGAACTTGTATCTTCTCTAATTCCTCATCCATAGTGAATTAGGGGCGTCATCTATTATTTATAGGTGTCGCTTACACTCACATGAAAACCCCACCATGTCTTGCAAAAAATCTACTTCTGGGCGAAATTCTTTTTTCACATAAACATTTTTCGACGCACAACTCCAGATTTTTCATTAAGCTCATGCCTTTTCAATTTTTCAACATTATGATCCCAAAACATTCCTTGCACTCATGTTTAAAAACCACTTATAATCGAGCATTAAACATCCTATTTGAAACACACCTTTTTCCATTTTTTGGAATTTCAGGCCCAAAAAATTGGAAAACATTAGGAAATAATGCCACCATAAATATTTTTATCTTCTCATACTGTATAATCCATTTCTTGGAAATCATTATTAACTTACAATTAGTATTAACAAAAAAACACAAACCAAACTCCACTTCTTGTATAGAATGTTTGTGGTCCCAAAAATCTCCCCCTTTGGTTTTTTTTGCAATAACCTGATAAATTTAATAGAGCACCAACCAAAAGAAAACCTGAAATAAATGAATCAACTTATCAAACACTCTATGTCTATGTGGGAAATTCTAGATGTAGAAAACAAGAGGGGAATCCTGAATTGGGATATCGTGTTTTGGAATTCTTAAAGACACCATCCAATCTATTCTCATACTGTGCAATAGAAGCATTCTATATCCGGAATGTATTCCTTCTCCTCCTAACACAAAATTTTCAACATGTATTATTTCTCCTCCTAACATAGAATTCTCTTTGTGTCACAGAATAATTACATGTTAATTACATGTACTTGTCCTGAATCCTGAATTTATTCCTTTCTCCCCCATTTACAATATAATGATACGACCTTAGACATTATGTAATCTTGAATTAAGATAATAATTAACATTGAGGAACTTTTCAGTTTAATGGTTCTATAGAATTAGGCCATAACTATAACATTACATCTCAATTGTTACAAAGTATAAACTTTTACTTAGTTTCAATTGTTTTCATAAAATAAAAACTGTTACAAGAATACAAGAGTTCTTTTATTGATAAAAATATTTTTGAATTATTCCTTTCTCTTAACCTTACTTATATCTTGTGAAAAAACATATCAAAAAATATTGGATGAGCATAAATATCTCATTAAGGGTTATAAAACAAGGAAAGAAAACATTAGTCCATAAATACATACAATCCAATGAAAACATACATTTCAACCTTTAACATAACACACTAGATCATAAGATTTATGAATAAAAAATAGGAATCATAAAACATAAAGGTAGCTTGTGGCATCCATAACATACTTACATTTTAGCTTTCACAACTACATAGGGAATTAAATTTAGAATACCCATCACAATATATTCTATAAATCTTCTAGTAGAAACATTAACGTTTACCTCTGTCACATTACCCAATGCATTGGGGATATATCTCAGACTCACCCACCATTGGATTAACAATGAACCACCCATATACTTAAACAATGGCCAAATATCATAACATATACATAACATATAAAACAATCATATAGGAAAGATAAAATTTCCACATTGCAGTTGCAATATATCATTTCAATATATTGACATAATCAGTTCTTTATGAATCCATTTTCAAAACCATTTAAAACCTTTAATAAAGAGAATTTTAAATCAAAGTGTTCCATACCACTTTGAAGCCTTTGAAAGAAATTTTAATTTCAAAATATTAATGTCCATATAAATAATCCATTAAAATAATTTTACAAACATGTAAATTAATGATAAATATTTATAAGAATAAATCTTTGAAACATTTAAAATGATATTTTATTTAAAGAGATCCTAACCAAATGAGAGATAGTTGAATACAAATAATTGAGGAATAACAATAATCAAATCTTATAATATCATGGGAATAAAGATATTCATGATATAAAATTTAAAAGGGAAGTATATACCCCATATAAATGTGAATTGGTGTATATCAACAAAAAATTCCCAATGTAATGTAAATTGAAACAAACTCCTTTACAAAGACCGTATCATTAGATTAAGGATAAATCAATGAAATAATTATTTGTAAAAAATATAAATACCCCAATATAAGTGGATATTAAGTTTAAAACAATCAGAGGTCATTCAAACATATTTATAGCATGCCATAATCTATATGTTGAAGTTCAACACAAAGAATGGAAATTGGGTGAGGAAGTTCCCTTACCTCCTGTCCAACACGACTCATTTGTTCCATTTTCTTCCTGAATAATAAAAATGAGTTAATTTATAATTGCATAAAAACCTTGTTCAAGTTTATTATTCCATTTATATAACTTATTACTGTGTTATAAACATTACATAATCATTTATGTTAATAACGGTCGTTTTGTGGATTTTTGATACATAAGTCAAAAATGAACTTCTTATAAGTACAAGTTGTCTATGTGGTAAAAAGTACATTATCTCCATATTGATATTAATTATTTAGATATAATATATATAATATATATTCATTATATATTTAAATATGAATTTATAATAGTACATAACATTTAGAGGTATTCAATGAAATACACTATTCCTGGAGACTGTAAGCCTTATGTATGCATAAATGCAACTTACATTTCTATTTCATATTTAATGGAATGAAATACTAATGATACCTAGGTATATAATAATTATAGATTAATATAAAATATATTTTAATTAACTCCATATTTTATACATTCCATGTATGGCATGAACGAGTCATATCACTTTGAGGGGGCGGTAGTCCGCACTACCTCAAATAAAATTATCGTATTTACCCATTATGGAAACCCTAATGGTATGATATAAATTAAAAATACATAATAATAAAGACAATATAAATATAATTTATATCATATTTAAATACAGTTCCATCATAATAGACACCATAATAGGGGGTATGAGAAGATTGAACAATCATCATTCTTGAGGCAGTACTTCGACGTCCATAGAAACATTATGTTCTATACCCATTATATGGAGGTGTGTGTAAGTGTAGTTTGAATAATTATCATAAAAAAACCTAGTATATTGAGGATAATATTTTTTTTATGCATGAAAATAATAAGAAGAGCATAGGGAGTGATGAAGTAAAATAAAAGAAGAGAACTTGAGAGAAGACGTTACCTTTAAATCGGGTAACTCCCTTTGGTTTGAACAAAAGGGATTTCTTAAAGTGAATTATGCCTAAGGTAAAGATTCTAAGTGGAAACTAGGGATCTTGGGAGATAATTTGGTCAGATTCTGCACAATACAAAGGGTCTTGATAGGTGCGAGTAAGGGATAGAGGTGATGGATTTTTATAAGGGGTAGGAGGGGCTCTTTAGGAATGTTTGAAAATATTATTTTATTATATAATTATTTTCAGTTTCTAAAGTTCCAAAACTTATTTAATTAGAATATAAAGTTTATATAATTCGAAATAAAATCATCCAATAATAATTTTATAGGTTGTGGATATTTTTTAATCCTTATATATTTTATTTAACTCATTGTTAACTTATTTAACTTTTACCACGTACTCTTATAGATTCATATTATGTGGGTAATATATTCAAAATAAAATGTAAACTACCCAAAATGGATCATTAATGACATTTTTAACATCAAATATGTTATTTTTCCGAATCATAAATTTTTAGGACAATATTATCATTTAATAAAATATTGATTGATTTAAAATATCTTTTATGTCAATTTTAATACTATTCATATAATGACTTCTTTTAAAAAATCTAAACCAACTTGATTTTTTAAAAATACAATTCATTAATTAAAAGATAAAAATTCACCAAAATCTATAAAATTATTTTATTGTATAAAACGGTTAAGAATAAATTTAATTTAATAGTTATATTGTCATTTATTTGAATCCTTTATTAATGAAGAATTTACAGCACCACCATTGTGTCATTATGAATTTTTTATCTAATGTATAAAAATTATAAACAAACTACCATGATGTAGGAAATAATTATACCTTTCCAAAAAATATATATAGTCAAATAGATAAATTATATATCCCCAAAAAAAAATTAGCAAAAAGATTAATGTTTACATTATTTTTTCCCATACTTTAAATTAATTAATATAAAGTGACATTATCACTCCCAAGTGGTTTAATGGGGTCCCCATATCGACCAAAATATGCCCATGGTCTGACATGTATCAACCAATAGGATTAGGGGAAGTTTAAGTGTAATTAAATAATATTATAATATTTTTTTTCACCCTTATTTACCAGATTTACCCTTTAACCTTAGTAAACAAAATATTTACTAAAGTAAATATTCATAATGTCTAAAAATAAAAGTTACCTATTTACACAATTTGGATCTCATGATTCCAAATATGGAATCCATTTTTCCAAATTCAAAACACAGTAGTGTGATAAATTAATTTAAAATTGATTCCCATTTTCAACACAAAAACGTGTTTTTAAGAAATAATAACTGTCAAATGATTTACCATTGTTTAAGTCCAAATTAAGAGTGAAATTAATTCAAATGACCAGCATTGGATTAAATGGTAAAAATATAATCCGATTAAACATTAAAAACAATTAAAATAAAAATATATCTATATAAAAATTGGATTAAAAAGAAATTTAGAATTAAACTGTAAGATTTTTCACTATTCATTAAAAATGAACGTTATGGGAAAAATACCAAAAAAATACCCAAAGAAAATTTTGATGTACCTATTATAAATAAGAAGTTTATGTTTTAAAATGTAGCATATAAAAGTAAAAAAAACTATATTTAAAAGGTTTTCTCCATCAAAAGGCGGTAAAATGACCTTTTAAAAATATTAGTGTTTTGCTTAAAATTAGATTCATTCACATTTTATGCTTATAAATTTTATTGGATAAATTTAAAAACATTTAATAAACATTTGTAACGATATTATAGTTATTTTTTTTCATTACCGCCAATGAAATGTCTATGTGTTAACTACCATTTAAAATAATAATATTATATTATTATTTTAGTATAATTCAACGTTGTGCGCAACGTAAGATTTCAAAGAAACTTGTTGTTTCATATTGGGTATTCCATCTAACATAGAATAAACATTAATGTAAAATTAATCTTTAATTCAAAAATATTAATAAATATGAGAGTGTCATATTCTTTATTTACCTGGGATGTTACAAGCAATAAACCCAAAGATTGATAAATGTTCATTGAACAAATCAAAACACCCCTTGATTATATCTCCCACATAAAACTGTATCACATCCACAAATAGATTAAAAATGGTTAATATTACATGGGAGAGGGTAGTTTTGTAACCATCATATGAACTAGGAGGTTGTTGAACAATGAAGTTCATATGATATTTCTCAAACACAACTGCTGATTGTGGCTTGGTGAGGATATCGGCCACTTTCTCATCAGCTCGCACATGATCAGTTTTAATCATGCCTTGTTCAAATTTTTCCTTGATAAAGTTATATCTGATTTGAATATGTTTTATATGAAAATTCTAAAATGGATTCTTCTTAAGATCTTTTACGCTCTTATTATCATAGTAAATCACCATTGGTTGTTTCACCTCATCACCAATATATGTCACTTGCTGTTCCATCCATAGAAGTTGAGTGAATTCCTTTTTAGCATATATATAATTAGATTCATCAATACTAAGAGAAGTACTTTCTTGTTTCTTGTCCAACTATCAAATATATTTCTTCCCAATATAGAATGATCCACCACTAGTGGACTTTCTGTCAACTACCTCTCAATCCCCATCAACATCAGAAAACAATAATAATTAACTATCCCTTCCTAAAAAAATTATAACCCATAATTATGTGTACCTTGAATATAACTCATGATTATTTTACTACTATCATATATTATTCTTTCAAATTACTCTAAAATCAGGACACTAAGAAAATTACAAAGACAATATCAGCATGTGTTATCGTTAGGTTTAGTATGCTTCCAATAATCCTCCTATACATGGGGGGATCTAAAGAGGTCACACCCTCATTATTTACATGTTTGGTTCTAACCACAATCAGAGTTGACATTGGTTTGGATTAATGCATATTAATTCTCTTCAGTAGCTCTCATGCATATTTTTCCAGAGAAATGAATGAGTAATCCTTATTTTGAATTACCTACATAACCAAGAAATATTTGAGCTCCCCAATCATAGGCATTTAAAATTATGATTTCATGTGATTAGAAAATTCATTTATTGATATTTTCCTACTTCCAAAAAATATAATTTCATCAACATAAACTAGAACCATGAATTTAACTTTTAGAGAATTCATCATATAGAGATTGTTATCTACTCTTCTTCTTTTGAATTCTAAATTCTTGAGATAAGAATTCATCTGGGAATATCATTCTTGTGGTGTCTGCTTGAAACCATATAGGGTATTCTTTATTTTACAAACCTTTTCTTCATTAATATGAAGAAGAAGACCCACTGGTTGTTCTATGTGGACTTCTTCATCGATAACACAATTCAAGAATGATATCTTGACATCCATTTGATATAATTTATACCCTATTTGGATTTCCATGCCAAGAAAAAGATTTATTGACTCCTATATAGCTACTGGAGAAAATTTTTCCTCAACATTGACACCTTCAATCTATGAATATCCCTTGCACACTAGTCAAGCCTTATTTTGGATCACAATACCATGCTCATCATATTTTTTCTTAATGATCCACTTTGTACAGATCACATTTTGACCGTTGGGTCTCTTGACCAGATCCAATGACTGATTTTTGTTAATATAATCTAACTCTCCATTCATGGCCTTCACTCATGATTCAGCCTTTGTAGCTTCATCAAATGAGGATGGTTCCACAACTGATACAAATGCAGATTGTGCAATACTACTCATTCTCCTCATTTGTATTGGTGTATTCCAATCCCCAATGATGTTCTATTGATCAATCTATACTCTTAAATTCCACATTTGAGATTCAACTAAATTATTTCCATCTATGGTTTCAACATAATATTCTTATTTTGATACAACATCATGATAAAACTCCTAAGAATTTTTTACACCTTCCTCTATTTATTTATTTTAATTTACTTCATGTTCACATTCTTCATCGTCTTCTATCTAATTAGTACATGAATTATTTGAAGCAGTTGGGGTTTTTTCTTCAATGATCTTAACGTCACGGCTTTCCACAATCTTCCCTAAATACTTATTGAAACACTTTTATTATTGTATGTTCATTGGATATCCATGAATTATTCATTCATTTTCATTTTCCCCAAACATCCCTTGATTTTTTTCTTTATTTCGAATGAAAAATTTTCTTCCAAAAACATGAAATTATTTCAAAGAAGGCTTCCGTCGATGCCACTATTAATATAGTGTCTTCGTTTCTCCCATTTAAAGCCTCGTTCCATTTTGAATGTGCACTAAAACTTCAATAGCTTATTTACAGTAATGGTAAGAGATACGACTCTTAACTAGCATAGTCCTAGCCATGTTGTTGACCTATCGATTCTGGTGCTCAGAAACTCCATTTTGATGTAGAGTTCTCATAGCAGCTACCTCATTCCATATTCCACATTTTTATAGGTAATTCTAAAACTCAATGGACATGTATTCTCTTCTATTTTCTGATCATATGACTTTGATAGTCCATATAGTATCATTTTCGACAATTCAATGATATTTTTTCATTCAATCAAGTGCTTTCCGCTTCCTATCCCCATGAGTTCTAGCGATATATATTGGGTTACATATGTGTGTATGGATGAGATCAAGAAGGTTTGATGTAGTTTTCATCTTTGGATGATATTAACTATATACTAGCTCCCCCTGTATGCTAGAATCTCAAGGATTTTCCCATTCACATTTCAAAATGGGGATATCCATGACTATCATCAACTTTGATATCTTTTCCATATCTTGTTGGTTAATGTGCCCCATTATTTGATGCAACTGGTATTTTATTCTTTAACATACATATATCCATAGTTCTCTTTACTATCAATATGATATAAGTTTCCATCTATTCTTCATCCTTTCATGACATAATTCCTCATTTTTCTTTTATAGTGTAGACATTTTTATTGAATGTTACTAAGAGCCCTAAGTCATAGAGTTGACTGATTCTAAAAATATTTTGATAGAGACCGTCCAAATAAGGAACATCAGTCATCTTCATCTCTCCATTTTCCAGAGCAGTATTTCCACTGCCTTAAATCTTCTAAGCACCATCATAACTAAACATCATTATTCCATCAACCTTATTTTTAATATTCTTTAAAAGGACTTCATTTAATATTATATGGGATGAGAATTCACTACCAAGAATCCATGTGTTGTTGATTTTTGTATCTTTGAGGTCTACTTATGAAATATTGGATATATCAATTTTCTTAATCTCTTTCCATGTTATATTGGATTTAGGATAGGACACCAGTGGTCGTCAAATTATTTCTTCCACATAATCAGATTCTTCATACCCATAATCTTCTTCCAGAGGAGAAAACCTATTTATGATAAAAACACTATCAATAGGGTGAGTATTGACCTGTCTCTAAGAGTTTTATTAATTTCTCCTGTCATACCTCTGACTGCAATACATTGCATTATGGACAAAGTTAGAATAGTGAAAAAAGTACCATAGAAACTATTTCTTCTATAAGATGTTGGATATGAATTTCGTCTCCTTTTTTATCATCACATATCATATCCATTAAAATTTCTCCTTTCCTCTTCACAATATGATATGGTATGGCCCAGATAGCCACAGAACTGACACTTCATGAGATGAAATGTCTTCACACTTACATTTATCCTCAAGCATTCTTCCTTGGGAAAGTGGTTGGACTACCTGTCATTTCAGAATGTTTGAGGATAATCTTATGTTTTTGTTTTAGTTTTAATTGAGGGTTTATTTTTCATCACTTCAAGCAACATTTTAAACTGTCCATCTTTCATCTTGTATTTCTTTTGGCTTTCATTACGTCAAGCAATTAATGTCTCAACTTCACAACTGATTCCAATGTTTCCCATGAAAGCATGACTTTGATCACTAATGATTTTTTCTACTCCATCTAAACTATGCATGGGTCTTACTATTAATTCTATATCTGAGAATATTAAAAATTAATTTTATTAATTCCCTCTTTTGTGGTTGATTGACACCAAGTTTACTCCTAATAGTAACAAATTCTTCCTCAAGACCCTTAACAGTATTGGACATCAGTTCCAGTCTATATGTAAGGTTATTAATGATTTTTTCATGTTCTTCAATTATTCACTTTAGTTCTAAAATTTCATCTGTTCTTTAAGAATTGAAGATTGTACTCTCACTAGTTCTTCTAGTCATTAAATTTCAGCTTCAAGCTCATCAGCATATTCTGGTGATTCTTCCACCACTTATTTCAAATTATTTCATCCATTACATTTATTATAAATCATGGAAAATTCATCCTTAATTTGAATGTTTGGATCGCCATTAGGAATCATTTGATTATATTTTTTTTATCGATTGAGGGTTATGACTTTTCAATGGTATCCATCATGGAATCATGATTTCCATTTTTAAATTAGGGTACTTCTTCTTAATAGAATTCAATATCATCATCTTCCTCTTCACGGAAAATGCTTCTTCTTTACTTTCTTTCTAGATTGGAAGCCTCCCTTTTTGAAAAACCTTTTTCGAGGCTTCTCAATGTCTTTCAATTCTCTCTCTTCATCATCGAGATTTCTTGAGCACTTAGAGGTCATGTGCCTAACTCTTCAACAACAAAAAATGTAAGATGTAACTTACCTTTTAAATTTACCTTTTACCTTCTTATGATTCTTGACAATGAGAGAAAAAATTCCATTTTACTCATCATCTTCCCCGCCACTATCTCCTATAATTTTCTATTTCTCCATTGTAATGCCTTGACCCCAGAAGCCCGGAGTCGGTGCATTATTACGTAACATTGGAATGATTACAAGGAATCAAGTCCCAAAAGAATGATCAGTTTAGTAGTTTTGGAAAATTTATTACATACATGAATGTTATATTACACATTAGAAAATAAAACACAACAGAAATGATCCTTTGAGAACTCCCTTAATCCCCTAGAATAACCCTATTTATCAATCATAATACACTTCTTGGAATCATGGGAAAATAAAACAAATAAAGTGGTGAGCTAAAACACTGAGTAAAAATAACAATATAACAGAAACATTAAAAAATTATCATAAACATCTATGAAAATGTATAAAACTAAATAAAAACCCCTTTTAACATAAATGTTATCATAATATGGAAAATATAAATCAAAATAAGTCCATTTACTTAATCACTTGTATATTCTACTAGTTTAATAATCACATGCAATATCAATAGCCACTTTCATAATGATAAAATGCATTATGCCAGACTGCATAACCACATAGTCAAGGCCACGTGCCAAGACTAAAATTAAGATTTTGTCAAGGCCTTTTTCCAAGACACTAGTATGTCTTACGAGACCTACCGATGCATCTTGGAGATATACCGAGCTCCACCCGTTACTTATTAAGTCCAATGCATTCCATATATGAAAAGGTTTAAACATATCATAAACATTCGTATTAAAAATAGCATACGAAATGTAAACACATTATCCATAAACCATGAATGGTATGAAAATAGAAAATCCACATTAAAAAATATCACAAAACCTTCAATACAATATGGGATTTTTTATCATAATAAATCAACATCAAATAAAATTAAAATTCATAAAAGGATGTTGACATAGATGAAATAAAAACCCCTGTTTAGAGAAATATATATTTATATTTTGAAATCATTTTAAAGTAATATAATTATAAAATAAAACATTTATTTTGTAAATTTTCTTAGAATCTTTTAAGGGGTGATTCGACGATGTTATAATGGTGGTAAATAGCCACACCCATCCTATAAGTTAAAAAGAACTTTCTTACATTAATTTTTTCGAAAAGGTCAAAAGTACCTTGTTTGGAAAATGACAGAAAGATTCCTTCCGAAAAATTTATAAATAGTAAAACAAGGGTATAAATGACTTTAACCCATAGTCTAGTAAATTGTAAAAATGTTTTAAAATACATTTTTATGAAACCTAGATGTTGATGATAAAGATGTCCCAATAGATACTTACGTAAAAATAACCTCAGATAATAAAGATATTGTGAAATTAACCCTTAACTTTTACTTTTCCATGGTAGAGGGTAGACTAACCTCATGTATAATGGTGAAATAATAGTTTTTAAATTATACAATAATAATATACATATAAAATGATATCATATATGATCTTTCTACATTTCTTTGTGAATAATATCTTAGTATTATCGTTGTTTCAGGCGTTAAGGAATTCGTTTTCCTTTATATTCTTTGTTATGTGAGTCATATTTGTTATAGATGGGATTTATATTATTCATATCCAGAATGATATAAAGTCATTAAACATTATTTTTAGTCATCAAATGAAAATTAGTCTTGAATGGATACGATGGAGAATGAATCTCATCGCGTTCGTGGAGACGGTAATCCGTACGTATGCACGAGCAAAAATATCATTCTTTTGAAATTAAAATAAGATAAAATTGGATGGAATATCATATATAATGAATAATTATCATGTTATATTTATTATTTACATAAATTATACATCATTATTATACCCATCATAATAATAATGTATTGAATAATAACTACACCACGACGTGGAGACGGTAAGTCGTACGTACACACGTATGGTGACATGACCTTCAAAAGATGGATAGAATAATGAATATGGTTGTACCATATTTATAATAACATAATATCATATAGAAGTTAATGGATTTATTATTTTATAATGGAAACAACAAAAAAGTGGAAGTGGAAGGAGAAAGTAACTTGAAAGAGGTGATGAAATATTTACATATTTTTTCAGGTTCTTCCTTTTGATTTGATCAAAAGGGATCCTTAAATTGGATTTATGACTAAAGTAAGGACTATAGGATGAAGGGAGGACAGTTGAGAGGATATTTGGGAAGGGGTTGTCTAAGCCAAATTTCTTGAAGGTGTAAATTATAGAGAAGGGGGAGTTCCCTTTTGTACGAGGGGTGAGGGGCACCTTAGGAAAAGCTAGAAATATTATTTTATAATATAAACATTTTCGGTTGATAATGGATCCAAAATGAATTATTTAAAGTCTAAGGTGGGGATGGGTCAAAACTTACTCATCTAATAGGTTTTAGACAGATTTCGGTCACTATATTAACCTTATCTTTCAGATTTATGTCTTAGTTAAATAGTTTGACATTTACCATGTCTTTTTGTATTTTTATATTATATGGTTAATAAAATTATTATATACTTCTAAGATAACCCCAAGTGGTTAATTAATAATACACCTATCATTATATAAGTATTTTGGTCGAACCGTATATTTTCAGGAATAGAATATCAATTAAAAATATAATATTTATTTTAAAAGATCTTTAATGTCAATTTTGACACTATTTGGTTTTTTGTTTTTTCTAAATTTATAACAGCATTATTACTTAGAAAATAATTCATCTAACCAATACTAACATGTAATATTAATCTAGAAGATTAGTGAAATTCATAAAAATGCTAATATTACTTTTATATAGATATTTATAATATTAATTATTTTAATATTTCATTAATTAGGTAATTACTGCATCATCATTGTGTCATAAATAAATTAAATTATTTAATGTATAAAAAATATAAATAAAATACCATTATGTAGGAAATCATTTTTTATTTCTAATGAATATTTGTAGTAGAATTTATCTTATGTGTATCCCTATATTAAAAGTTGTATAGTTATTAAACATTGAATTTAACACTTCTAAATCTTCTTTGAATTAAATAATAATAAATGTCCTAATCTAATTCAAGAGTACTGAAAGGAACATATTTTATTCCTAAGGTTGATTATGGTCGAATTACACTTTTCCAATAAAATTAGGACAGATTTTAGGGTAATAATAATATCATTTTTACCCTTAGAGACCCTATTTACTTTTAACCATGGTAAATAAAAATAAAAAACCACTATTCACCAAAAATTATTTTCATCTTATTGAACAAAATTTTTCTTACTGATATAAACTTTGTCTCTCGGATTTTTGAAATTCCACTCACATAAGCAATAAAATTATGCTTTATGCATTTTTGTAAATTCTCCTAGGAGGTGGGTAAAAGACAGTGAAAAGTTCAATAAAATTTTATATATCTCATATTATTACAAAATGACTCCAATGAATTATATTGAAAATATATAGGTATTTTTTATCTATTCTGACCTAAAATAAATATAAATAAAATAAATAATTATTTAAATGAAAAGGTGGTTTTAACCAATAAGGTAGTGTTTTTCATTATTCATCAAAAATTGAAAGTTTTCAGAAACATACCAAAAATTCACCATAAGCTAATTTTGATAATCTGAATTCCAAAATTAAGTCTATTTTACAAAATTCAAAACATATAAATTTCATTTATAAAATTAATATTAATTCCCGTTGTCAAATCCAAAAGATGTATTTTTACGAAACAATAACTACAAAAAGATTGACCCTTGTTTATGTCAAAATTCAATGTAAAATTACTTCCAATGACCAAAATTTGATTAAATTGTAAAAATATAATCTAATTATACATCCAAACCATTCATATTTATTGTTGAAAACTTTAAATTATTTTGATTAAAAAAGTTGTTTTCAGTTAAAATATAGTATTTTTCACTATTCACCCAACTGTGTAAGTTATCTCAAAAACACCAAAAATTTATTAAAACTAAATTCTTATTTCCTGATCCTAAAGAAGAATTTTATTTTGTCAAATAGAATTTATAAAAGTTTCAAATATTGGATTTAAAAAGGGTTCGCCATTAAAAGGCGGTAAAATTGCATTTTTTGAAAAATACTGCTTTTATCTGAAAAAATGAATTTGTCCATACATTATGTTTAAGAAACTAATTGTAACAGCCCGAGATTTTATGAAAAATATTCTTTTTTATTTCACTAATGTCTTGTGTTGTACGCTACACCAAAAGGAGCTTGCACAACACGCATCCTTGTCTTGCCTTGCATTACACGCAATCGCAACCTTCCTCGATAGAGTGTGTAGTACGCAATACTGAGTTTCACAAAACAACGATATGCTATAAAAATATTATTAAAACTAGCCGTTATGAATAGTAATAACCACTTTTTGAAATCCAGTAAATCTTATTTTTCAAAATGAACATTATTTTTGGATTCGGAGTATCGAATTTAGCCTAAGGTGAAATTTTGGTACTTTTCGGATAACTTTCATATTCTGATGAATAGTGAAAATTACTAAATTATAATTAAAAACAACTTTTTTAATCGAAATAATTAATAGTGATAAATCATTAATTTGAGTGGTTTTAAAGTATATTTAGAATATATTTTTACAATTTAATACAATGTTGTTCATTGGTTGTAATTTCACATTTAAAGCAGACATAATCAAGTGTCAATCTTTTGATATATATTGTTTCCTGAAAACACGCTATTTATTTTAACAGCGGGATTTAATTATAAAATTAATTAATGCAACTTCTATGTTATGAATTTGGTAAAATAGATTTCATTTTTGAATTCGGAATATGAAATATAGCTTAGGATGAAATTTTGGCATTGTTCTGAAAAACATCAATTTTTGATGAATAGTGAAACTACTAAGTGGTAGTTAAAAAAACTGATTTTTTCATAAAACTTAATTTTGCCGCTTCTGTGAATGGAATTTCGAAAATCCGAGAGACACGGTTAATATCAAGGACTAAAATGTGGTTCAATGAGATGAAAATAATTTTTTGGTGAATAGTAACTTTTTACTTTTTTTACCGCGGTTAATAGTAAATAAGGTAACTAAGGGTAAATATGATATTAATATTACCCTAACACATGTCCTAATTCTATTGGACAAGTGTAATTCGACCAAAAACAAACTTAGGAATAAAATATGACCATTTAGGCCCACTTGGATTAGATTAGGACATTTATTATTAATTTATTTAAAGAAAGGTTAAAATAGTTAAAATCAAAGTTTAATAAGTCAATCATTTTTAATATGGGGTTATACATAAGATAAATTCCACTATAAATATTCACTAGAAAGCTAAAAAGATTTCCTACATAATGGTATTTTATTTGTAATTTTTAGACATCAAATAATTTAATTAATTTATGACACAAAGATGATGCAGTAATTATCTTATTTATGAAATATTGACATAATTGATGTTATAAACACCAAAATAAATGTAATTTGAGAATTTTTATGAATTCCACTAATTTTCTAGGTTACTATGATATATTAATGTTGATTTAATCAACTTGGTTCGAACATTTAATTCTGTTATGACTTTCACAAAAATCATATATCAAATAGTGTCAAAATTGACACAAAATAGTTTTTAAATCAAATATTATATTATTAATTGTTATTTTATTCCTAAAAATCTAATGTTCGGCCAAATGACTTAGATAAGGATATATATATTAATAATAAACAATTTGGGGTTCGTTTGGCATGTTATAGTAAGTTTATTAACCATATAGTGAAAGAAAACAAAAAGACAAGGTAAAAGTTAAATTATTTAACTTAGAGTAAAATCTAATTGATAAGGTTTAAAATAAGATCCAAACATGTCTAAATTTGATTGGTTGATGAGATTACAACCCTATCTCATCTTAGCTTCAAATATGAGTCATTTTTGGAGGTTTTTAAGTGGGGTTAGATTTATTATAAATTAATATTTTTTAGAATTCCTAAGGTGCCCCTCTCCTCCACTATAAAAGGACACCTCCTCCCCCTCCTCCTCACATCAATTTTAGATCTGAAGCTCGGCCAACTCCTGCCATTTTCTCCTCTCCACTTCCCTAGCAACATCCTAGAGGTTCTGGTCTTCCTCAAAGACCAATTTTAGTGCCCTAAGAGGAGGTCTCAAAGAGGCACTTCAAAGAAGAGGTAATTACCGTTACCAATTCTTTCATCTTTATTTCTTCTTCCACTTCTTCTTCTTAGGTTGTTTCATTATGAAGTAATAACATCAGTATCACTCATATACTGATATGTTATTATAAGTATGAAACAACCCTATTTCACCATCTATCCATCCTACGGAAAAAGAAATCACCGCGCGTGCGTACGTACGGAATACCGTCTTCACGCCGTGGTGTAATCTATTTTCCATCACCACCTTACATGGATGGGTATAATGGTGTAAAGAATAACTATACATAGTTATTAAAACATCATATTGATTCTGATATATTGTATAATCCACTCCAATTCAATTCAATATTTATAGAAATGATATCATCGCTCGTGCGTACGTACGGACTACCGTCTCCACGACGCGATGAGATTCACCGTCTCCATGAACGGTGTTTTTCATTTTATTTATCTACCTATTATATATATATATATATACTGAATATATATGATATATAAATCATATTTTATATTCTGGAAGTAAGTAAATAATGATATAAGTAATAATGATGTCAAGAACAACAAGTCAAAACACCTACGATAAATGAAACGATTTTACCCAAAACGCTTCTTTAACATGGAATTTAAAAAAGAACGGGTAATATAATGTCATAAGTGAACCATATATGATATCATAACAATGAATATGATTCTGTAATAAGTCAATAACATGATTTAAATCATTATACAGGAGGTTCGGACACTTACAAAGCAAGTCGGACCTAAGGTAAGGGAAATATCACAATCTCATTTTTATCCGAGATTGTTTATTCGTAAGTATTTACTGGGGTGTATTTTATCATCCACATCCATGTTCCCTCAATATGTAATATTATTTCCATCTACCTACAATTTTTTAAATCCAATTTTACCCTTCTATGAGTTTTTAGTAAAGGATATGAAAGGAATCTTTTTTCGTTTTTCGTACGAGGTACTTTTTGACTTTTCCGAAAAAAGTACGAAAAATGTTTTTTTTAACTTATACGGCACAAACGGATTTATACTGTTTTATAAAGCCTTAGTTTCATGAAGCTTCCTCTAAAAGATTTAATGACTATTTTCAATAAAATCCCTTTCTTTTAAAATTGCATGATGTTTTGTGAAAAGAAATTGATTTTGAAGAAGAAAGGATATTTTCCTCAAGAATTCAATTCAAGTGTTTTATCAAAATTATTTTCCATATAAGATAATAAAGGGTTCTGTTTCTATCCATATTTTTACATTGATTTGACTATGTTGTGATGGAATTATGTTTATGAATTCCTTTATCTTATATGAATGGTTTTATGATGTCATGTTGTTTAAGAATCCCATTTTTATTACATGGGTTATGCAATGATGTATGATTTATGATTTTGTGGCACACATAAGAAAGGATTCATTAAGAGATGGGTGGGACCTATATCTCCCTCCAATGCATTGGGTAAAGATTTCATATCTCATGAGATAGACATGGCTGGAATGGTAGGTTATACCGGTTCAGTGAAACAGGACTGAAACGAGGATTACTCGATTCAGAAAGGGACTTTGTCCACTAAGATAGTCTTGGCAATGAGTCTTGACTAACAAGAAATGATTCTCTATGATTATGTGTGTATGCCACAATGAGTAATGTTTTAAGTTATGGTTTCATTTTCACTACTATGATTTATCCCATGTTATGAAATTATGCTCTCTTTTGCAGGTTAAGATTTCCAAAAATGTTATGTTCTTATGAAAATTATGTGATTGATATTTCTTTTGTTTACCCTTACTGAGCATTTGAGCTCACCCTTTTATGTTTTCATTTTCCCAGGATATAAAGAAAGGTTTTAGGTAAAAAAAAAGGAAGATCTTTGTGGGAGATTTTGAAGATCTTTCACCAGGATTAGAAGATTACGTTCTGAGTTTCCAAAGACACTAAACTATTACGATCCTTGTGTGTGTATTTTTGTTATGTATTAAGTATTCCGCAAAATTAATGTAATGTTCATGTACGTTAGGCTTCGGGTCTCTACACTAATAATATGGATTCTCAAATTATAATGGTTATATAAATTTCAAAATTCTGTTAATACTATTCATAACCACTTTTGAACGACTAGTTTGGTAAGTCATTGTGCCCATTAACTCGATGTTGCGTGTATTGTATCTTATTGAATTACAATGAAGAAATAACGTACTGTGAAATCTTGTGGTGTTACATTCATCCCTCCATCTATAAATTGTGTCCTCATAATTTGAAATTGTTCTTAGAAAATAAAAGGATGAAAATAGAAAATACATTTGCAGGAAAACCCACATCGGAAATTGGGTTAATAAAATTTAGTCTCCATAAGAGGAAAAGGGAAATGAAAGGGTCCCCAAGAAATTCAGATCTCGATTAAGATAAAATTGTTGGAAATTAGATATATATAATTTGAGGAAAAATTTAAATATTTATATGGAGTGATTGAGGTCATCCATCACAAATGAGTGTAAAATTGAGGGCCTCAAATCCATCAATCTATGATGATTTAAAATACCATCGGTTCAACAAAACATAAGGTATTATGATAACACATTTTTTGTTTTAAGAACCATTACCTAAAGTTTAAGAATTAATTTACCCATAGAATAGGAGGAATAAATTATATATATATATATACACTTGACAAGTAGAGTATCATTCTTCAACTAATTCCTACCATAAACTCATCTTTCACTCCAAAAAGATTTCAAAAAATATATTCTATTTATCCAAATCATATAGGGTTCAAAAAATAATGACTTTATAAATCACCTATCAAACCCTTTAATAAAAGAAACTACATTATAAAATCTAGGGACTTCACATAGTCTAGTGGTAGGCGATAAATCAATATCACACTATGGTTGTGGGTTCGACTCCTGCAGCTTTGTCTGATGTGACGGGTTATCACACAGCATGCGTGTTGTCCTTTTTATAACAATCCAAAAATAACATTAAAAATAGTATCCAATTTTAAACATAATCCATTCCAACCTTTAGACTTATTGAAAATACTTATATCCAAACTCACAGTCCAAAATTTATAAGGAAGTTAAACACAATGATGATCCTTTTTTCCACGTAATAACATATGAACACCTTCATCGTGTATTATTTTAAAATATGATAACACCCTGAATTATCATAAAACCTTATTGATTACATTCATTCTTTATTTTCCTTTATATAATACTGGATATATTTGTTATATCAAAATTTTTTTAATATTCCAATAATGTTGAAATAAAAAAACTATTAATCAGTTCCAAGGAAGTCAAGAATATCCAATATAATTTATCCAAATCAACAATCTCTTATTCCAAAATAAATACCACGTATTCGTGAACATATTTAGGATTACCTTTCCTTCAACCATTTATTTTTTCAAAGAGTTTAGCATAATATTAAGTCACTTTTCTTAGAACCACATAATATCAAATCCTTAACAAAATAGTACTGCAGTATAATCCATATTTATCACCATAATTAATATCACCAGTATATTGTTTATACAACACTCAAAAAAAATAATTCAATAAAAATAACTTAAGAAAGGTATTCATTCTAATTTATCTAAGGTAGTATCATAACGTGATAATTATCCAATAGCATCATTTGCGGTATACTCTGACGACTGAGACATTGTTTTGCGTAGTGTCCCAACGCCTTGCAGATGAATCATTTTACATATGAAACATTTTTTTACCCTTTAAATCACTTAAATAGTGTCATTTTCCACCACACTTATAAGAAACTTCCATTACCTTAAAGAATTTACGAAGGTGATTATTTCCACATTTATCACATATGGGAAAATTCTTCTTTACCCTCTTCCCTTTATCCATATTTCCCTCTACCATCCTTTTCTTCTCTTACTTCCCTTCAATACCATAGGACTCAGTGAATTCTTTAATTAAATTATTAACACATTATATTGTTTCTTCATATGTTGAGAATACATGGGAGACTATTTCCCTTCTAAATGTTGTCTTAATACCGTGATTGATATGATCCTTCTTACTCTTTAGATCATACATATTGCTAGAGTTCTCATTCCTTATACTGGGTTCCATTTCTATACAATGGCATATAGTAGGAAAGTTTATGAATCAAAATTAATAATTCCAAACTTGTAATATACCTAACGTAAAATGAACATTTTAAAGATATAATCTGTAATCATAAAAATATTTTCTTTGAGGAGGTATATACTCATAAATCCTTCATAATTATTTGAAATGAAAATCATAATTATGCTAACCATATCCACCGGGAGTGTCGTTACCAAGATTGCAGCAAGGCCCGTTGTCGTGCACCAGTTCCCGTTTGAGGCTAGCTCAAAGCGGTGTTTTCTGGTTTTACCCCTAGGTAAATCTGTTCTAGAGCTGCCTCTACCTACTCGTATCTAGACAGGGATGTATTTTCTTGGAAAACTCACAAAATCTCTACATTAACAAAATTCTAGGAAGTTATTCTATACTAATTCTCAAAGTTTATCTTAGGATAATGTGCTCAAATCAGAGCTTATGTAAATCTAGTTTCCAAGGTTATTGCAAAACTTACTCTGATACTAATGGTAATGCCCTGACACTAGAAGCCCGGAGTCGGTGCATTATTATGTAACATTGGCATGATTACAAGTAATCAAGTCTCGAAAGACTGATCAGTTTAACAGTCTTAGAAAATAGATTACATACATTAATGTTACATTACACATTAAAAAATAAAACACAACATAAAATATCCTTTGAGAATTCAATTTATCACCTAGCATAACCCTGTTTATCAATCTTAATACACTTCTTGGAATCCTGGGAAAATAAAACATAAGAAATGGGTGAGCTCAAACGCTCAGTAAGGAAAACAATGTACCGGAAACTTTCAAAAATCAGCACAAACATTTTAGGCAATGTATAAAACTAAAACAAAAGCCTTTTCAACATAAACTTCATCCTAATATGGAAAATATAAATAAAAATAATTCCATTTAATTACTCACATGGATATTCTACTAGTCGAATAATCACATGCAATATCAACAGTCACGTTCATAATGATGGAATGCATAATTCTAGACTGCATAACCAAGTCGTCATTGATTTTTGCTAAGACAAAAAATAAGATTATTTTAAGGCCTTGTGAAAAGACACTAGTTTGTCTCATGAGACCTTCTAATGAATTGAGGAGATATAGTGGGCTCTACCTATCACTTATTAAGTCCAATGCATTCCTCATATGAAAAGGTATAAATATAACATAAGCATTCATATTAAAAATATCACACGAAATGTAACCACATTATTAATAAACCATGAATGGTATAAAAATAACACCTCAAAAGTCAAACATATCACTATAAATTCATTAAAATATGGAAGTTTTGTATCATAATAAATCAACATCAAATAAACATAAAATCCATTAAAGGATGTTGACATAGATGAAATTAAAACCCTTTTTAGGGAAATATATCTTTCTATTTTGAAATCATTTTAATGTTATGTAATTATAAATGAAAACATTTTTTTTGAAAATATTATTATAAGCTTTTAAGGGAAGCTTCGAAGATGTTATTATGGTGGAAAATAGCCACACCCGCCATGAAATATAAAAAACATTCTTTCCATAGTTTTGTCAAAAAGGTCAAAATTACCTTGTTTTGAAAATGATGGAAATTTTCCATTCAACCAATTTACAAATAGTCAAAAAATTGGTATAAATGACTTTAACCCATATTATTTTAAATAGTAAAATTGTTTTGAAAAACATTTTTATGAAACATGGATGTGGATGATAAAGATGTCCCAATAGATACATACGAAAAAACAACCTCGGATAATAAAGAGATTGTGAAATTAACCCTTAGCTTGTAATTTTCCTTGGTCGGGGGTAGGATAACCTCCAGTGTAATGGTGAAATAATTATTATTAAATAATACAAGAATCATATACATTAATATTATATCATATATTATCTTATAACATTTAATTGTTAATAATATCAGAGTATTATCGTTGTTCCAGGTGTTAACAAATTTGTTTTCCTTTATATTCATTGTGATGTGAGTCTTATTTATTATGAATGGTATGTATCATATTAATATCCATAATTATATCAAGTCATTAAACATTATTTTTAATCATCAAATGAAAATTATTCTTGAATGGATACGATTGAGAATGAATCTCATCACGTTTGTGGAGACCGTAATCCGTATGTACGCACGAGAGAAAACAACATTCTTTTAATATTAAAATAATATATAATTGGATGGTATATCTTAAATAAAGAATCATTATCATGTTATATTTATTATTTACATAAATTATACATCATTTTTATACCCATCAAAATAAAAATATATTGAATAACAACTACACCATGACATGGAGACAGTAAGTCGTACGTACGCATGTATGGTGACATGTTTTTCAAAGGATGGATAGAATAATGAATATGGTTGTACCATATTTATAATATCATAAAATTATATAGTATATACTGGAGTTATTATTTTAGAATGGAAACAACAAAAAAAGAGGATGTAGAAGAAGAAAGGAACTTGAAAGTGGTGATGAAATATTTACCTCTTCTTCGGGTTCTTCCTTTTGATTTGTACAAAAGGTCTCATTAAGTTGGATTTATTACTAAAGGATGGCATTTTAGAAGAAGGGAGGTTAGTTGAGAGGATATTTGGGCAGGGGTTGACTGAGTCAAATGGCTTTGAATGTGTGAATTGGAGAGAGGGGGGAGTGGCCTTTTATTAGAGGTGTGAGGGGCACCTTAGGAAAAGTTAGCAATGATATTTTATAATAAAATCATTTCTGATTTATAATGGATCCAAAATAAATTATTTAAAGTATAAGGAGGTTATGGGTCAAGAAACACTCAACCAATATGTTTTATAAAGGTTTGGGTTACTATATTATCCTTATCTTTTAGATATAATTCTTAGTTAAATTGTTTGACATTTACCATGTCTCTTTGTATTTTTATATTATATCATCAATAAACATACTATATAATTTTATGAGAACCGTAAGTGGTTAATTAATGATACACCTATAATTATATAAGTCTTTTGGCCAATCCTTATATTTCTAGGAATATAATATCAATTAATAATATAATATTTTTTTAGAAAACTCTTTTAGGTCAATTTTGACACTATTTGGTATTTTGTTTTTGCTAAATTTATAATAGAATTATGACTTCAAAAAAAATTCATCTAACCAACACTAACATTTCATATTAACCTAGAAAAGTACTGTAATTCATAAAAAAGCTAAAATTAAATTTATTTAGATATTTATAATATCAATTATTTTAATATTTCATTAATTACGTAATTATCACATTATCATTGTGTCATTAATAAATTAAATTATTTAATGCCTAAAAAATATAAATAAAATACCATGATGTATGAAATATATTTATATTTCTAATTAATATTATTAGAAGAATTTTTCCTTTGTGTTACCCTATATTGAAAATGGTTTCATTATTAAACATTGAATTTAACACTTTTAACTCTTATTTGAAATAAATAACAATAAATATCCTAATCTAATCCAAGTGGACCTAAAGGATCATATTTTATTTCTAAGGTGTTTTATGGTCTAATTAAACTTATCCAATAGAATTAGGATAGGTGTTAGGGTAATAATAATACCATTTTTACCCTTAATTACCCTATTATATTTAACCGTGGTAAATATAAGTAAAAAGTTATTATTCAGAAAAAAATATTTTTTAATCATATTGAACCAAATTTTTCATAATAATATCAACTGTGTCTCTCAGATTTTTGAAATTCCACTCACAGAAGTGGTAAAATTAGGTTTTATGGGAATTTCCAAATTCTCCTAGGAGGTGGGTAAAAGATGGTGAAAAGTAAAATAAACTTTTATATATCAAATATTATTAAAAAAATGTCTCTAATGAATTAAATTGAACAAATATAGTTATTATGTATCTATTTTGACCTAAAATAAATTTAAATAATATAAATAATTATTTAAATGAAATTTCGGTTTTAACCAATAACGTTGTGTTTTTCACTATTCATCAAAAATTTAATGTTTTCAGAAACGTACCAAAAATTCACCCTAATATAATTTTGGTATTCCCAATTCAAAAATAAAGTCTATTTTACCATATTCTAAACATAGAAATTGAATTTATTAATTTAAAATTAATTGTCATTGTCAAAACCAAAAAGTGTATTTTTAAGAAATAATTACTACAAAAAGATTGACACTTGTTTATGTCCAATTTCAAAGTGAAATTACTTATAATGACAAACATTTGATTTAATGGTAAAAATATAATATAATTATAAATCCAAACCATTCATATTTATATTCGAACACTATAAATTATTTTGATTAAAAAAATTGTTTTCAGTTAAAATATAGTATTTTTCACCATTCACCCAAATATGAAAGTTATCTGAAGAACACCAAAAATTTATTGAAAATAATTTCTTATGTCCCAATCCTAAATTATATGTTTATTTTGTCATATAAAATATATAAAAGATTCAAATATTGTATTTAAAAATGGATCACCATTAAAACGCGGTAAAAGTGCATTTTTTGAAAAATACTTCTTTTATCTGAAAAAAATGAATTTGTCCTTAAAATATTACTAAGAAACTCATAATATGGATTCTAAAATTATAAGGGTTATATAAAATTCACAACTCGATTAATACTATTCATAACCACGTTTGAACGTCTAGTTTTGTAAGTCGGGGTGCGCTTTAACTCGGTGTTGTGTGTAGTCTAACTTATTGAATTACTTTGAAGAAATAACATACTATGAAATCATGCGGTGTTACATCCATCGATTTGAATGAAATTTCTTTGCTAAAATGATTAGTAGCATCTTATGGTTTTAATCTCATCTCATATTCTAGTATACTACTTAGAATATCATCTAGATATAGTTTAGATAAATCTCTTTCTTCAAGGGATGACACATTTTCATTGTACATAGAACAAAGTCTTCTCATGATTTTTTTTTTAAGATATCAAGGTCATTGATTTCATCTCCTTGACATCAAAAGTCTTCCACTACTTTATTAATTTGATTGAAGATAGAATCAGCATTCTAATAAGGATACATATTCAGAATACCGAACCTATTGTGAAGGAAATGAATTTTTTCCTCCTTTACATTGTTATCTACTTAATAAAAAATTTCAAATTTATCCCACATATACTTTTCTGATGTGAAACTCATCAATTTCATATAGATTTGATCATAAAATGCCTCAGTGATAACATTCAAATCATTTGCATCAGCATCTAGAACATTCATATTTGTATCAGTCATAGCAACCGATGTTGGATCAGTAACTTTTATTCATTGCACAATAGTAAAGAGGACTTACCTTCCAAGGGATATTAGATTAGATCTCGTTCTCTTAATACAAATCTAAAAATTAATTTAATCAACGATAGGGATTCCCCTGGCATTGGAAGCATTCTCCATGACAATGAAGGAAAGATTTAACAACAATACCTTACTTCTGATAGCACTAGTAGAACCCTAGGACACCCTAAGAAGGGACGGGTGAATCAGGGTATTAATTTTTTCTTTTAAAATAAGGATCTTATTCCCACGTTTGTAGTACATCATTAAAATTGTAAGACTGATGGGAACAGGAAACAAACAATCACATTCATAAAGACCACATAACACTTTTACATGGTTCCCCACTAAGGGCTACCTCCAAAAAACACATGCTGATAGTTTTCTGGTCATACCTAATTCCACTACACTTCACTATTTGTGGATTATAAGATTCGGGTATAGTTACTATGTCCCAGGAACACTGCCTTTACAAAAGTTCAAGGATAGATCACTTCTTCCCAAGTATTACTTCTGTTGACTCCCACTAGCTCACAAGCCATGGTGTAGTCACACTCAGTTTATGTATGTGAAGGTACCTCTAATAGATTTGCGTTGAAGTCTTTGTCTCTGTTCATCTCAAAACACTTCTTGCATTGATGTCCTGGATTTATGCACTTGAAAGCACTGAACCACTTATCCAGATATTCAGAATATGTAAATTTCCTACACTAACAATATCTCACAACACCTGCCCTGTGCACATAAGATGTTACTTTTTTGTGCACAATTTTTATTATTCATAGAAAATATTTCACGTAACTTCATCCATTATGCACATCAGAACTCAGATCTTCTCTAAGTCGTCAGTCGTACTGAATGTGGGGGTCGCCTCTTATTTTTAGGCATCACTGACCCCTGCACACAAATCCCACCATGTTGTGAAAAACCTATCATTCAGGGTGCACTACATTTTTCGTAGGAACTATTTTCCATGTACCACTCCAGATTTTTTGTGAAGACCACTCCTTTTCAAATTTTTGATGTTTTGATCCTCAAACATTCCTTGTACACAAGTGTAAAAAACACCTTCAATATTTGGTTCAACTTCCTTTTCCAAACAAAAATTTCTCCATGTTCTGATTTACATGCCCAACAATTTGGCAAACACTAGGAAATTATGCCACCTTTAATAATGTTGTCTTCTCGAACTGTATGATCTATTTCCTAGAAAACATTCTAAACTTCCAATGAGAATTGAAAACCAACAAAAAACAACCACAATTTCTTTCATTGAATGGGTGTGGTTCGAACACAATTTTCTTTATAATTACACTCCAATATTGTTAATTAAACCATATTAAGATCATATGAATATTATAAACACCAGATATTATCTTTTCCATTCATACATTTTTAGTACCTCCAAATATGTTTTTTCATTTTCTAAAAATCCGGTTTAAGAGTTATCGGTAACCGTTCAGACAAACGTAGTACCCAACATTCCGCACATTTCAAATTTCAAAATTTAAAATTTTCCAGAATTCTAATTTTTAGTGAAAACATGACAAAACCCATGCCCCACGTCCACCTCATGTCGCGCAACTGCATCGAGCCATGAACCCTTTTCACGTCTCCAATCAGAGCCGGTCGCCAGTGAGAACAGAATTGACATCGTTGTCATCCCATCATCAATATGTCGACACTCACCCCAATCATCATCTTCACCGCTGGAAACTGGAAACCACCATCTTCATTAAAGAATCATCACCCCAAACCAAGGAAGAAGGCACTAACACTGCTAGAGATCCTCTGGAATGGTGTCGGTCGCTCGAACAACAACTCCCAAAGCCTCATTCGGAACCATCGCACCAGAACGACTCGGACGGTAGGATAGAACATTTAAGCCAGAGCATAGTTGAGTGGAAACCATTTTGAACACCACTAGAATGACGAAAATCACAGAATCCACAATAGAAAATCACCAACAGATCCAAAAAAACAGCCACCGGTGCCACTGAACAAACATCCCAACGGAATGAAACCATATAAAGTATGAAATAGAAGTTAGAAAAATCAATAAACCTTAAATATTTATGAAACAACTATATAAAGTACAAATTCCAAATTATGTAGTTATAGAACCACTATATGCTATCATTAGTTAACCAAATGTAGACTAATTAAACCTAAAAAAATTTATAATACAACGATATGATGTTCATGAACTTTCCATTCTCTATTAATTATTTATCATCATCAACTGTATAAATATGAAGTGAAAATTATGATGTTCAAAAATAGATCTATTTTTTTATTCCACTTCAATTTTCATGGATGTTATTTCTAAAATTGACCCAATGAATTCATAAAAAACCATATGAATTTCAATAGTGTTCTAGAATTAGAAAAATTCCCAAAAACATGTAACTTCTAGAATTGATCCAACGCAAATAAAATAATTTTATATAATTTCCATAATCATCACACCTACTAAAAAATTATAAATATTTCTCACTTATTATCATTAAATGTTGGAAAAAAGATAACTAATGAAAAATACAAGTGGGAACTTCTATCTATAATCCTAGAAAATGAACACATGTAAACCACCCTTAGCACTATAGGAAAACATTATAGAACCCTCCACCACTAAAAAATAAATAAAAATAAGTTATATATGGATGAAAATAATCACTTTTTATCAGGATTTGGAATTATTTATGAATTCATTTTCATCAAAAAATATTTAAAAATGATAAATATTTCTAACTCTATATCCCATTAACATTTTCAAATAATTCAAAAAATTAAACATTTTTCAAAATTAAAATAAAAATTAATTTAAAAAAATTAAAATATCATATAACCAGAAATAATGTATCAATAACACTAGAAAAAATGTTTATTAATCTTGATTCACTTCCCCATTACATTAAAATAATATTAAAAATTATTTTTCCAATTTTAAAATCCTTGATCAAATAAACTAATGAATAATTAATCCATATTAACATTTTAATAAAATAGAAAATATCATAATCAGATATCTCAAAATATTAACTAACAACATAATCATTTAATAATAATTGGACATATGGGAAAAAATTTATGAATAGGAAAAAACTACCTATAAACAATAAACACATCAATCATCCATTTATCCAAGGATCAATATATTCCAAAATTGAATAAAAGTGTCCCCATATACTCCTTGTAAAATATATAAAGGTAGAATACACTAAAGGTATGATACATGGAAGATCATAATCATAGATAGCTTATAGATTATTAGATGGTCAAGGTATACAATGATCACTAAAATTGAGATGTAAGGATGTTCCAAGATTGAGAGAGAACAAATAAACTAAAATAATGGAGAGGGAACATAAAATTCAATATTAAAACCAATTATATGATCCTTGGAATTGTGAGAATACACAATTCTATTGTATATATTTGACTATATAAATTTGGAAAGCATGTTAATAAAAATTACTCTCACCAAATAAATATTTCTTGAAATTTTCTTTTTTTTAAATCAATTTGAACAAGACAATGGAATAACACTCAGAGATCACTCCAAAGTACCAAATTTCAATAATTAGGTCCTTAAATTTCCAAAAATTATCTATAGAACACCATAACATTGAACCCTTCGAACCATACAAAAATTAAAGTATATTCATAAAATGGGGAATTTCTAACTTCTATATAAATATTTATTCAGAAATGATCCCACACCATGACATCTAAAATTTTCTTCACAGTAATGAGGTTGAAAAAAACTATTTGAACCCCCTCTAAAATTGATAAAATAAACTATAACTTCAAACTCACCAAATATTGGACAAACAATGCGTTCCTTTACCAAACCTTCAGAATAGACAAACCAACCCAAAATTAATTTGGATAATACCATGACATTACTTCATTAAAAATTTAAAGACACATATCCTCACACCCAAACTAATTTCAAACTAACATCTCCCAATTCTAAAATATAATGAATCATGTTATATATATATATATATATTTAAATAAATAATATAAAATTTGTACATGAGAAAATATTTTTTTATTATAAATATTTTTTTTATTAAAATTACTATTTATGGTAAACTAAGTGGTTAATTTAATATGATAAATACTTAAAACAAATTTATTATTACTGGTTTATAAATTATTTATCCATAAAATAGAGCATATAAATTCAATATTAATATAAATGTTTCAAGGGAATATGAATATCTAATATGAACTATATGTATTTATAATAAATAAATGTCAAGATAAATATATTTACTGTATTTTTATAGTAATATAGTAACATTTTTTAATTAATATTAAATTAAAGTGAACACACTGATATGTATAATGAATAAAATAATTATATGGTTATATATATATATATATGAAATGGAATAGTTTTTAGAGCTAATATATTAAACATTATATATATATATATATGTATTTGTGTTTGTAGTAAACCATAAATTGGTGGGGTAGTTATATGTATATATATTTATGTATATATAAAATTGAATTTAATATTTATGATTAACATTATATAAAATAAAAAATAAATAATAATTAGATTTTAATTTTAATTAATTAATTTATAACACAATCTATTTAAAAATATATTAATTTTACTTTTAATTAAAAAATTATAAATTTAAAAAAATGATGAAAGGGTTGTTATCATCTATCTCATGATGTTGGGTCACTAATGAGATACACTATCACACCATGTCACATTGGTGACCTCACATAATCACCTCAATCATTCACCATTACCATGATATCTTTCTAGAAAATACCCAGTGTCACCATTAAAAACTATTTTGTTTTCATCCACTACCTTTCATTAACAATATATTTATATAATAACTATCACCAAATCCATAATCCTACAATGAACATACTATTGAGATATGATGATTTTCAGTCATGTTATTTTTATTTATCACCAAATGAACATTAGAAATTTTACCTTCCCTTCCACATTGTCATTGTCTTCTCCACTCATGAATGGTATATGGATTCAAAGTTAATAAAAATATGTATATACTAGTATTCATGATTTGTATTGATATAGAAAATATCAAAATAATTTATAGATATAATTCCATACTTATATAACTAGTGCAAGAAGTACAAATTTAATGTTCATCAGTCATCATAACAGTTGATATATATATATATATTTGTATAAATATGCAGAAATTCACATGCAAAATGTGATGCAATTATGGGAAAGAAGTGGATGAGAATGAAGTGACATACTATATATGTGTTACTTCATGCTAATAATAATTATTAACTTCATAATGGTTCTATTATATAAATTATAGTCCCTTATCTTAAGTGTTAATCAAAAAAATGATGTGTACACATATCTACAATATCAGTATGAAGAATAAAATGTATGTTTTACAATATCTATGAATCTATGAGAGGATTAATTAATTATGGATTACCTTTTAAAATAATTATTTCAAGGGAGATGTAATATTATTTAAAAATTTATGGTTTAGTGAATACTCTTTCAAAATTAATATTCCATGATACAAATGATTTAAGAAATTTCATTTAAAAAACTACCACTTATGTTGATTTTGTTCTTAAAATATTTTTTTTTCAAAATATTTTTATAATGGTTTTGAAAAAAATAATTTTATGTCAAATAATTATCCCAATATAAGTTTTTCAAATTTTCTATGACCCCTTTTTAATGGAAGATTTAAGAAATTTCATTTAAAAAACTCCGACTTATGTAGATTTTGTTCTAAAAATATTTTTATTTCAAAATATTTTTATAATGGTTTTGAAAAAAATAATTTTATGTCAAATAATTATCCCAATATAAATTTTTCAAATTTTCTTTAACCCCTTTTTAATGGATTATTTAATTCCAAATAAATGTTATATATAAACTACTAAATTAAGATTAAATTATTTTAAATAGAATATAGTAGGTTTATATTTAAAGGGCCCAGATCAGTGTGAATCACTGAGAGGGGAAGGGGGTGAATCAGTTATCCTGTTAAATCTTTTTACATATTTATTATTTTGAATTAAACCACTATTGACGGTTAAAGCCTCGATATTATCTTCTTTTTAATCTCAACCATACCTCAAATTATGTTGTAAATTTAAAGTCACTGAACACAAGGATTTACAAGGTTCAGTTTGATGAGCTACTCCTCGCTATGTTGGTAATTACCCCCAACACAGATTACCTACTATAATCATATCATCAATTAAACTTGTTGACAAAGAGTCCCACTATATATCTTCTGAGTCCCATAGGAGGTTCTTTATACTGCTTCCTATAGTGTTACTGGAGTCCCATGGGCCTGCTTCAAATTCCCACTGAAAACTTCTTCCTCCTGGATTTCACAAGAGTGGCATATTGATTAACTATGGATGGATCTTCTGATCTTCCCTCATGAGCTTCTTGAATCACACTTTCTCATGAATCTCTTCATGAATCTCCAATAGCCTTTGATTAGTTTAGTTGGCCTGTATTAATAACTATGGTCACTTTTTTATCAGTCCTCAGTCTCAACAATACTTGGGAAATTCATTCATCTTCTGATGAAGACCCAACCTCTCTAAGATGTGTGCCAATGGTGCACACAACATCTTCAAGAATATAATATACAAGAATGATCATTCAAAATATCAGCACAATCTCTCTTCTCGGATTCATAGATACTGTCAACTCAGTTATATAAGATCTTTAGAAATTCTTCCCAGCTATAATCACAATCCTCATTCACATCATGCATGGATTGTATGGCATCCAAACTTATTGTTTTTGGATATCTCAATTCTTTTCACAAGTTCATGTGATTATTGTTCTTTCTTTAAGTACCTTCACATGTGCATGTGCATGAAAGAGTGCATGTAGAATTTAGTTTATCTCTCTAGTGTGAATTCCCCAATGGGTATAGCTTTCTTCATGCACACGGAACTTCTTCAATTCCCTTTATTTCCTTCTGGTTCTTTGCACACACAAACCATTTATTCATAGATTGGGTTCAATGTAATAGTTTTATTCTTGTGTTCACTTCAAACCTAAATGGGAGTAGTCCAATGTTTGGATTGTTCTTGCACAGTCGGATGTCTCAACACTTGCACATGATTTTCATGTGCATCATAAATGAATTATCCACTTTTTAGTACACAAACAATCCCTTCTTTTTATTGACCAGACATCCCAAATGTGTATAACAAGGGTATGCATGAATTCTTCTTCTCAACAGACAGTGTTCTCTACATTGAGCATTTTCATGCTTGCACACTACCAACCATTTGTTTTCTCTTTATCATTCACAGAAAGGCTTGGGACTCTTTAAATCATTCTTATGAATACATGAAAACCGGTTCTTCCCATTAAAAAGCAATCCCTTTTTTCACTAAACATGAACCCCTGAAAATTAGTGTATGTATATCATGTAGACAGGAGGGTGTTCTCACTCTCTTTGTGAAACCTTTTGGGATCACGGGTTCTTTTTTCTTCACACAAAGATTACATGTGGATCATTTTCATAGAACCAGAAATAGATTCATGGTTCTGTCTTCACAGAGGTACAATAAGGGTGCGTAGCAGCGTTTTTTCCCCCACAAGAGTACCTCCACAAAGACACAAAAGGTTTCAATGGATCCTATCACATTATTGTGGGTAACTTCGCACAGAGTGTGAGGATCTCCTATTTCATGAGCTGATATGGTTTTTGATTCTCCTTTACACATGATATGCGTAGAACTTATTCACATAGAAAGGCTGTGCGGAACTCTCTTCTCCGCTCAGCAAGGCTGCGCGGACACCCTCGGTGCTCTGTTTTTTGGAAAATATGAGCTTTATCAATTTTTTAACAACCCTTATTGTCTTGGTGATTCTATATTTATAAGTAGTGTTTAGTCCTTTTTCACATTCAAATCATGTGTGAAACGCTATGGTATTATATAATTTTAATAGTCAAGATCATCGACTTTGAATATTTGAAATGTGGGATAATAGATATGCCCCATGTTTCGGTTGCTTCTTTTTCAGACACAGACATCTTCTTCAATGTATAATCCTCACAAGAATGCATTTATGAATGCATGAAAAAAAATATTCTTGACAGATTTGAGCTCTGGGACATGGCCTTGCAACTCCATTTTATTTGGCCACAATCAAATTCTTTATATCGATGCATGCATGAAAGCGTAGTTGAATGCATGGAATCATGTAGCTCAGTAGATCAAAATGCACAGAAGTATGATCTTCAACAGTGTCCAGTGATTGATCAAGGAGGAGCAGGGGGTTCTCCGGTGCACCGGTTCATGTCGAGTAGTTGTGGGTGTTCAGAAGTTGAAAAAAACCTCAGTGCCTCTCCTCGGCTATTGGATTAATTTGGATCGATCACAGATGGCAGAGATTATATCGCGGATTGAGGGATAGAGCATGCGGTTGATATCATGCATGAGATCTGAGGGATGACCAAGATTTTGTATTTGTTTTTAAAAACTCATCCCACGTCAAAATGTGGACGTGGGATCTATTCAGGTTACCAATCAACTCTCACCTCCATGATGCCAGATTACTCCTATCACCCTTATGATTCCTCCTCACACCAGTTCTATGCGGGTACACTCTTATCACCCACTTTTTCTCTTTCAGTCACATTCCTAACACCCACTATGCACTCACCGCATAGGTTCACCACTGTGTGCGCACCTGCGGGATTATACATGGATCACATGCACCTCTTGTGGGCTAGCTTCGAGGCCTTCCCCTTGGGTGTGGTGGACCCTTGGGTCCCATATATGGCTTGGGTGAGGGATTTAGGGGGGATCCATGGTTGGCCCAATTTTTTTTGGTAAAGTTTATACTAAGTATGAATTCATCCTTAACATGTCAAACAACCATTATTCATTCAAAGCCCAAGAATGCTTCCTTTATCCTACTCTATCTTCAAGCATCGACCATTCCTGTCTCTTGAGATCATAAATCTCAAATATCTTCAATACATACCTTTAATCCAATCATTGATGTTTCATGGATCACTTCTTTATTCTACATGCATGGAATCATTATTGTGAGTGATGTGTTCTCCTTTAAACACATGTCTTCATCTTTGAGGATCAGCACAAACAATCATCTGATTTAATATAGATAATTTCCAACCATGACATCGAATGTCATTTCATACTGATTCTCCAAGTGCCATTGGTTATGGCACATCTTCATAATCAAAATGGGTTCTTTCACTGAGTCGGCAACATTACTTTAAGCAATACCACTTCAATCATCACCAAAGATTCCATCACTACCATGTCATACACATATTTACAATTGATAACTTATTGACATGTTATTGAAAAAAATGCAACACCATACTCAAAAATCTATCCATGGTATTTTGTTTTCAATATCACTTAAGCACACATTGAATGGGTCAATATGTGTGCCAATTTTTTTCTCCCCATTATTGGAAACCAAATGCAAAGGTGAAGTGGGTTCTGATAAAAAACATTTCCTCCTCCCTTTATGTATTCATGAATATTTCTAATATATGGATAATGTCACATGGCCCACATAGCAAAGAACCTTCCATAATTCAACTATAAGTCTACTTTGGCAATCATGGTGTATAAACAAAGAGAGTTATGGCCATGGTTTTCAATGTTGTCCATAAAAAACCACACATGTTAAATCATGCTCAAAATGTATCAACTCTTTTCCAAGGGGTAAGAAATAGTCAGATTTATCACTGAAATGATAAATCCAGCACATACATCACCAAACATATTAAAAAGTTTAATTCAAATGATAATGACCCCCCTTTCATCCCATCTTGGCATCAATAAAGCACTCCCCCTTAATTGACATGATAAATACAATTACAAACAAGGGATGAAAGTGTGATTGGATTACCTCATGTTTCAAATTCTTGAGATGATATGAATATCAAAGTTTTTCATGACATAATCCTTGATATCGTATCTTTCATGTTTTCTCCCCTTCAAAGGGGTACATTGACTTTGATTTTCCTTGGTGGAAAATAATCGTCATATGATCTTCATGATATTCATATTGATAATCTTCCACTGTGGAACACTTCAAGTAATTATCAAATCAAGAATAATTAGTCCAAATTATAGTTATCAACTTTTTCCATTCAATTATAATTTTTGAATGGCTTTTATCTGCAATTCCATGAAATGTAATCACACATATAAAACAAAAATATAAGGGAATACAATGGAACACTTGTGAGCTTCTTAATAGAATCACTAGGGCTGAGAATTTTATCTCAACCCAAGAACTCCTTTCCATGCCACTCTAAATTGTCTAGTACTCTTCATGTTGTTGTTTCCTCTCTATTTGGTTTTTTATATTTAATTTTCAGCATGGATTATTTAATTCCATTCACCTTCAACTAGTCTGGATTTTTTTCTTCACTTTTGTTTATAGTGAAGTTTCTTTTACTAGTCCTTGTTGTTAAATTTATTCTATTTGGACTGGTAAAAAAATATAAACATCTGATTTCATTATTTCTATCCTTCTTGCACCATCCACACAGTACTTGAGAGACAATTTGGTTGTCATTTACTGAAAACCTATCATGAAATTATAATTCTTCCTCATGTGGAATGGCATGATTCCCTTTTGACTTTGCTTTAGCTATTACTTCGTCTTCATCTATTTATAGTTCTCTAGAAATTTACAATTGATATGGACATATAACTAAACACACCTTAACATTTTATAGTTTTGAGATTCCACATGGATTCTTTTGTGTTTTCAATTTACCTTTCTTATTCAACTTATTATCTTCATGAATGTCTTCTATTAATCTAATCTTCTTATGGATTTATTCTAATTCTAGTTTCAACTTGCTTTAATTAATTTCCATGGATTTTTTGAATTGATCCATTATATGTCCTTTCTTTCCATAATAGAAGAATATTTTCTCATTTGAGATGAAATTCTTGGAATCCGGCTTGAGTATCATCTTGGTAATAGTTTCTTTCATTGTTTTCTTGATTTTAGTATTTTAAATATTCCCAATGGAAGAATTTTCAACTCTTTTTTCCTTTCCCATGAATTTTTTGTGGTCTATGATTCTTATTAACCACCTAATGCATGGTAGGGCTAAACCATCACTCATCATAAATATGTCCACTTTTGATTGACTAATCACAAAAGTCTTAAAGATAATCAAATCTATTCTTGATAGACAGATTCTGGTTCACCCGTGATTTTGGATTTTTCTTTGATGGTTGCTCCATTTATTCTTATCTACATTATATAAATGTAGTCATTCTATAATTTTCATATACTGACAAGTTATTCTAGCAATCATTAGTGTAATACCCAAACATATACCAACACCAACTGAAGCTAATAAATCTCCTTCTTTTTCTTGTAGTATCATTCTGGCTTGATTCAGTGAATTGTTGTTTCTAGAATTGTCTTTATTAATTTGGAGCATCCATTTAAGAGTTGTTATTCTTAATAATCACAACATCCATCCTTGAAATTTTGATGTGTGTATCAAAAATTTTATCACTGAATATCTTACCAGATTTTACCATTGAACTTATACTTGTAATGGAAACTACATTAGTAGAAATAGAATTAACAGGGTTATGGGATACTTTCTTCATGGAAGATGTTTCCATTGGATTAGAGGATGATGTGATGTGCCTTTTGGAATCATATTCCTCAATAAAAACTAGAGTGGTATCATCTATTTTTTCTTCTATTTAGGAAGATCCAGATTTGAGTGATTGATGATTCTTCAATTTCACCTATAGCTCTAAACACATCATGTTGGAGTATTTCTTCTCATTCTCAACAGATCTCATCTTTTTATGAATTCTTATTCAGATTTATCATTTTTTCTTCATGAATATTTTTTACTTATTGCAAAGAGGTTTCAATATCCTTTACCTTGTTGGCTCTATCTTCAAGTTGAGTAGCATTGACCACCATAGAGACTTTGTGAAATTTTTAAAATTCAGGGAAAGCTTCTACAAATACCATTTTAAAGAAATCTTTCTCAAAAATAATTCCCTACAATTCTTTAGTAACTTGAGCATGTATTTCATTTCAATGATAAATTTTTTCTTCCATTTCCTTCACTAGTTTTTGGGAGTTTTGGATATGCCAACCCATTTATCCAATACCTCTTCCATTGCACAAGCTGCATCTTCTAGCTGTAATTCTTCATCTTGAAGAGTACTAATAATTATATCAATTTGTCTTGCCACATATCTAGGGACTTTCATCAGATGATCATTGAGTGCAGTATGAAGATCACTAATTGATCAATCATCATCACAGCTTGAGCAGGCTTCCTCGGAATAATAATAAGTATTATCACACGTTGTACCATTCAGATTACCTTCAGTAGAAGGGGTCTTCCCAATAGTAGTAAGCTTCATCCAAATCTTCCTTTATATATTCTTTTATTAGTTCTTTTGAGTCTTAGAAGATATCTATATTTGAGGTTGTTCACTCATCTTCTCAAATCTACAGTTCATAAAGACTCCCTTATATCTTTTATAGGTGACCTTCTATCTGATACCAATTGAAGTGCCCAGATAAGTGTGAATCTTTGAGAGGCGATGGGGGTGAATTAGTGATCCCTTTAAATCTTTTTAAAAATTGATTATTTTGAATTAAATCTCTATGGTTGGTTAAAGCCTATATCAATTCTTCTTATTTCTGTCATCTTTACCTTGAATGATGTTGTAAATATAAAGGAACTGAACACCAGGATTTAAAAGTTTCAATTAAATGGCCTACTCCTTACTGTGTTGGTTATCCCCCCCCCCCCAACACGAATTCTCTACTATAATATTATCATCCATTTCAGTGGTTGATATAGAGTCCCAATGTATCTCTCTTGTGTCCCATAGGAGGGTCTTTATTCTTCTTCCCATAGTGTTACCAAACTCTCATCGGACTACTTCAGAGTCCCACTAGAGACTTATTCCTCAGGGATTTTGTAAGAGACGCTTCTTGATTCACCATGGATGGTTCTTCTGATCCTCTTTCACAAGATTGGTGAATGAAACATTTTTTTGAATCTCTTCATGAATCTTCAACAACCTTTGATAAGGTATATTGGACATACTCAATATCTCTGATAAATTTTCTGATCTGTCCTCAGTCTCAACAATGCTCTATCAATTATTTCTTCTTCTGATAAAGACCCAGCCTCACTAATATGTGTGACAATGGTGCACATAACTTATTCAAGAATATAATATGAAAGAATAATCTTTTATAATATTAGAATGGTCTCTCTTCTTGGATTCTTAGATACTTTCAACTCGGTTATATAATATCTTCAGTAATAGTGCATGCACAATTTACTTTTTCTCTATAGTGTGAAAACCCCAATTGGTATAGTTCTTTTCATGCACAGACAACTTCTTCTCTTCCCTTCCATTACTTTTGGTTCTTTTCTCCCATACACATTTTTATTTTATTATGGATTCAATGTAAGTGTGTTATGCTTGTGTTCACATCAAACCCGAATGGGTGTAGTAAAATGTCTGTCTTGTTCTTGCACATGCAGGTGTCTCAACTCAAGCACAATATTTGCATCTGCATCATTCATGAATTCTCAACTTTTAGTTGCACACACAATCCATTATTTTTATAGACTACACCACCCAAAATGGTATAAAAAGGCTATGTGTGGATTCTTCTTCTCAACTAGAAGTGTTCTCTACTTTGATAATTTTCACACATGCACACTGCCAACCACTTGTTTTCAACTTAGAATTCACACATAGTCTTGAGCCTCTTTAAATCATTCTTATGAATAAATGGAAAAAGCTTCTCCCCATCAACATGAAATCCCCTTGTTCATTAGGCATGAACTCTATAAAAATAGTTTATATATTTCATGAAGACAATAGAGTGTTTCCACACTATTCGTGAAACCTTGGGTGCTGACGGGTTCTTGTTTCTTCAGACAAAGTGTACGTGGGGATATTCTTCATAGAACCAAAAAAGGGATTATTGGTTCTGTCTTCACAAAGGTACCAAATGGGTGTGATGAACCTGTTGTTTACCCACAGGAGTACCTCCAAAAAGACACATGAGGTTTTAAAGAAACCTATCACATGATTTTGGATAAATTTTCACAGAGTGTGCGGATCTCCTATTTTTCGAACCATGATGATTTTCAGTTCTCCTTCACACAAGGGATGCATGAAACTTATTCACATAGAAAGGATGTGTTGAAGTATCTTTTTTGTAAAGCAAGCCTACGTGGAAACTCTCAGTTCTCTGTTTTTTTGGAAAATAGGATCTTTCTCGAATTGTTCAACAACCCTTCACATCTTGTTTATTCACTATTTTATATAGGGTTAGGCCTTTTCATGTTAAATATAGCATAAAATAGCACGGTATTTTATTATTTGAATATCTAAGATCTTCGACTTTGAATATTTCAAATTCAGGATTATAGATATGCCACAACTATCTGATGTTTCTTTTTTAAATGTTGGCTTCTTTTTCGTGGTGTAATCCACACATACATGCATTTATGAATGCATGAAATCAAATATCCATGATCCTTCGAGCTCTATGATGTGGCCTTGAAACTCCATCAGATTCGACCACATTTAAATTTTTTATATTGATGTGTGCATGAAAACGTACTTAAGTGTGTGGTATCATGTAGCTCATTTGATCATAATGCGTGGAATATGAGCTTAAACGGTGGCTAGAGTTCAATCAAGTAGGTGATGGGGATTCTCTGGTGCAGTGGTTCACATTGAGTGGATGCGAGTGTCCAGAGGTTGAAGAAAACATTAGTTCCTCTCGTCATCCATTGGATCGACTTAGATCAATCACAAACGGTGAAGATTATATATCTGATTGTGGGGTAGAATATGTGATTTATATCTTGCGTGTTATCTGATGGATGACAAATATTGCATATGCGTTTTTAAAAACATGTCCCGTATTGACGTTTGGATTCAGTATCCATTTGGTTAATCAATTAACTCTCTCCACCTTAATGCCAAATTATTCATTCCCCCCTCTATTTCTATGTAGGTGTGCTCTTAGTGCCCACTATTCCTATTTTGGGTTTACTCCAAGAGCCCACTATGAACTCGCAGCACATGTTCACCACCATGCATTCACCAGTGGGCTTATACACGGTCTGCATGTACCTCTTGCAGGATGGCTTCGAGGACCTCCCCATGGGTGTGGTAGACCCTCATGCCGCATATATGCCTTAGGTGAGGGCTTCATCTAGCCAACATGGTTGGCCCTATTATTTGGAAAGGGGTATACTATGTATGAATTGATCTTTAATATTCCAAACCATCCCTCTTATATTCAAAGACCATGTATGATTCCTTTCTCTTTATTCATCTTAAAATATCATCTATTCCTTTATTTTTAGATTATATATCCCAAATATCTTCAATACATTCTTTTAATACAATCATGGATGATGCATGGATCATTTCATCATTCCTCATGAATTAAATCATAATGCATGGAATCATGGTTGTGAGAGATGTATTTTCATTTAAACAAGTGTATCCTTCATCAAGGATGAGCACAAACAATCCCCTAATTTAATATAGAGAATGTCCAAGCATGACATCTCATGTCATTTCATATTGATTATCCACGTCCCATTGGTTGTGCCACATCATCATAATCAAAGTGGGTTCTTCACTGAGTCATAAACATTACTTTAAGCATTACCACTTCAATTATCACCACATTGAGCATCACTAAATTTCTATACACATATTGACAATCAACACCTTATTGACATCTTATTGAAAACAAATGCACCAACATGCTCAAAAATATACCAAATATTTTAATTTCAATTATATTTTTTGTATCTAAGACCTAATTTCTTTTGAAATTATTTTATAAAATGGTTTTCATAATCATTTAAATAATTATGTGGTCATATATTAGTTTATTTTAATTAAACATCCATTTATAACTTCAAAAACATAACTTACTCCAGAGATTTATGATGATTAATTTTATCCTTTTCTTATTCATTAATATAATACTGATATATATATATACACACACATATATATATACATCAATTTATAATGTTTTAAAATTTCGGTATTGATTCAAAACTGTTATTAAAAAGAAGTAAGGCTAAAATAGTTTTTGTGAGGTTTGAAACATGTAATTGTAAATATAAATGTTCGTTGGGATTGAATCAAAACCTCAAGGTACACTATTATCCAAGTAACCGGTAGGTCTAATATTGCCATAAATATTTTGGGTTACCTCATGGTATTACTTTTTGTGTTTTAAAGGTATTTTTATTTTAGAAAATATTTTTAATAAATTTCATGAAATAATCCAATGTATTCAAAAAAGGGGGAAATGGTATTTTAAAATGAATTTAATGACACTATGAATGTTTTTTAAATGATATTATAATATTATATTTATTTTCCAAATGTGTTCTTTAAATTTACAATATGTAATTCCCTTTATGAAATTCAATGGGAAAAAATTATTCCTTTATTTAATGGTATATGAAAATTAAAGCAGTTTCCAAAGGAAAATTGTTTACAAATATGATTCCAAAAATTTCAAAAAAAAATTGGGATGAAAAAATTTTCCAACCCCTTACCAAAACATTTTCACCCCTTATTTTAGAAAATCAATAATAGAGAATTAGAATTATTGGGAGTTACATTGTATATATTTCTCTATTATACTGAATAGTTATACTGATGCTAGATTAGAATATTTGAATTTTTTTAATATATCATAGTTCATAATTTTACAAATCTATATACTGAAAAGAATCTCTTGAATAAAATGTTTATTATTTTTCTTTTATTATAAATATTTTCCTTATCAAAAAATATGAAATTTTTTAGTAATAGATATGAAAGAATGGGTTTTGGGGACCATAGTCGGTATCATATTAAAGGATTATAATACTACAAAAATTATGAAATTTTTATTTACAATTAATTTTATAATTATCATTATCATTTGATGTTTTAATTGGTGGTACTTTTATTTGATAATTAGGAAAAGAGACCTTGTGAACTAAGTATAATTCCATATACTATTTATGAATTAAGTGTATTGGTTTTAGGAATCATCAAAGAGATTTTATAAAAAGATGATTATTATTACAGTAATTTTTTATAATTATTATATTAAAATTATTATTGTAATTATTATATTTATAATGTATCCATTCACATTTTAATCATAAATATAAAAAAAATTTGGTTCTCAAAATATTTATAGAGGAAAAAAATAAAAAAAATAAAAATTTGTAGATTTAATTTATTTAGTGGGGTAATATAATGTGACATGCATTTTTAATATATATTTATTAGTATATCCTAGTTTCTATCAATAATAAATATTATAAAAATTTATTGTAAAAACTAGAAATTTTTATTATGAAGTTATATTTTCCTAATATTTGTATTAATGATATATTGAGTAATAAATTTTCAATTGGCTCTATATTAATCAAATTAATAATTTTTTGATTTGAATTTATATGTCGATAAATGTTTTTATACGCATTAAAATAGCAATATGACATATTTAATTAAACATGAATAATTAATTTTAATTTAATAGATTGGTGACTATAAAAATATCAAAGTTAATATGTTTTTTTAATAGTATGAGGATAATTATTCTATATAGTCACATAAATTAAATTAAACTAAATGATAATAATATTGAATATAAAATATATTTATTATTATATATATATGAATTGGAATAAATTTTTATTTAATATATATATTATAGAGTAAAAATATATATATATATGTAATAAACTAAATATTATAAGGGTAAATATATACTTGAGTTTGTGTGTGTGTTTGAGTGTGTGCGTAATGTCTCGTAATTTTTTTACTAAAATGTTAGGAAATGTTTTGTGTAATGAATTACAATAATAGGGTAACTTCTATGTTATTTAAAACTATACTAATAGGTTTTAATGATTTTTTAGTCTAAAATAAGAAACACCTTAGCCATGGTGAAGTCCGTAGTGGTCCCTGGTGTGCCCCTATATAAAAGTTATAAGGGGACATTACCAGGCATGGGTCCAATGTAGGGTGTTGCAGACTAGGTTTTGACATGTGGGTTGTGACTTAGATAACCTCAACAAAACCATTATTTATCTTGTGGTTAGGTTAAAATTATATTTGTAGGGATAGACACCATAAGGGCTTGCTGTGTTTCTCGGTTTTTTAAATACCCCATGAAAATAGTATACACATGGTGGAGATTATAAAGACGTCATGTAGGCATTGGAAATGGGTGAAATGGATTCTTTATCATTTAATCATGAAATATATAAAGGTGAAACTTTTGATACTTCAATGATGTGCCTTTAATGTATTATTTATCAATTTCTCTTATACATCATTTGATTTTCCCTCCTATCTTGTTCAATAATTAAATGATAAATTTTTTATCAATTTGACATATTAAAATAGGGTGAGTTTTTTAAATATTCTTGCTTTAAGTTTTCATCCTTCATTAAGTACATTCTTCTATGGAGTATCAACTTCTCATCCATGTGGTATTTTGGAGACACGGGAAACAAAGAAAGTTATTATTGAACTCAAATTCAGGAAATATTTCTTTTCTTCTCATTTTTCATGGACCTTTATGTTCTATCCTTCCTGAAGTATACATAAGTTACATTTATAATGGTTTCTGACAATATATATGTTGTATGTATACCCTTTCATTGAATTTAAATCTAGTATCTCATTAAATAAACTCTTTAATTCCTAACATGAAATGGTTATTAGATATATTGGAATGAAAGGTAGATATGGATGGTTTCTGAATTTGGATTGGGATGTGACACTATTGATGAATTGGGACATTGACCATGGCCTAACTTTTGTTGTATATTCTATACCATATAGAGGTCATGTTTATTAATTTTTGTTAGGTCCACAAGGCTGAATACCCTGAGAGGGGGGTGAATCATGGTATGAATAATTTAAAATTAAAGCCCGTTATGATCTTATTTCACTGTTAGGAAAAAAAATATTCTCTTTCTTTCGTGTTTCACAATATAAACAGAAAGTAAAGCATGCACAGGACACACCGATTTTACTTGGTTCACCGCTAAGGGCTACGTCCAAGGAGCATACGCCAACAGGTTGTCGGTCGTACCAAATTCCACTAAACTTCACTAGCTGTGGATTACAGGGTTCTGGAAAAATCAATCAGTCCCAGGCTCACTACATTTACAATAATCAAGGTCAGATCACTGCTTTCCTAAGGGTCACTCCCTATTTTTCTCTCTCTAGATCACTACCGGTGGATAGGATCACCTTCTTCCTCTTCCTTTGCTCACTGCTCTAGAGGGAATCCACTCACAGTTTATAGACCTGTAAGTCTCTTCATTTTCAAGAAGGAATGCATCTTTCCCTTTAAGTAGATGCTCTATTGAAGCCCAACATTCACCCGTAGATGAATCTCACTTTGCACCGAATGTATCGGGCAAACTTCCCTCTTCCACACAGCCCAAAAATCCCTTCCAGAAATAAACCTTACTTGGCACGCAATTCTATCTCGGCATGCAAGTATTGGCGTGCAAGTCACAACGGGCGTACAAGTTCTCCTTAGAAACTTGCACAACACAAGATTCTCCGACTTCAAACTTGTGTGAATCTCTTCCCTTTACGCCAAAACCAATAATGGTGCATAACTACCAACCGGTGCGCAGCTCCTCACACTGGCACACAACTCCTCACACTGGCGCACAACTCCACCTGTCCGATCACACACCACTTGCGCAAACACCACACCTGCATGACGGGAGCACTAATTTCTCAAAGTTTTGAACTCCGGTGAGAAATGAAGAGGGGTGGTCCAGTATTTATATGCCAATTGACCACCCTGCGCGACGGCAAGCAAGTCAACCCTTGGCACGCTAGTCTCGGCGCGCAGGTCTCTTCCCTTGCTAGTCACTTGCGCGACCCACTTCCAAACTTGCGCGAACCTCTTTCCTTTGCCATTTTTTGATCTTCTGATCTTGAAAAACCATAGGCGCCCAAGTTGTCAAGCTTCCAAGGCATCAGCACGCAACTCTATTTCACATCGCGCAAGTCACTTGCTCGACAACACCAATACTTGAGTGACACTTATCCCATTGTCATATTTTGATGATCTGATCTTGAGAAACATATGGCATTCAAGTTTCCAAGCTTTCAAGAACACGGCACGCAAGTCCCTTTTCCAAAAACAACTTTTCTTCATTTGGCGATTTTCAGGCCCAAAATTTTGGCCATCACTGGAAAACGACGCCACCTTGTATATGTTCTTTTTGTACTACCTCCAGATCATCCATTCCTTTGTCGATGTTCTTGAATCAAACATTAATCATTTAACCACAACTCTTGAACTTGACATTCCACCATGAAATCCCCTTTTTCAACAATTTTTTATTTCATTTTTTTGCTTTTCCAACAATCACCACTCAGATGTCCACTTTGTCAACAAACACAATCACCTCAAAAATGATTCAATGATACCTTGAGGGATTTTTTCCCAACAATCTCCCCCTTTGGGATTGTTGACAACTCTTCCATAAAAAGATACATCGTTGATTCTTCATCCACCATTCTCCTCATTGCGATTCTGATAGCGATCAAGGATTTACTCAACACATACTCTAAGCCCACATGAGCAATGCTCGGCGTGAGAAACAAGAGTAAATGAAAATTTCATCAATGAATCACTTCATCTCTAACACCCACTGTTGATATCAAACTGATATTAATTTTTGGAAAAATTCTTTCCACTCTCCAACAGCACTCATCTTCTTATATCATGATCCTTAGCTGTCGTGATATCTATTCTTTGATCGATCACTTCTAGCATCGTCAGATTTTATACACTCCCCCTTTCTGTTCACAGCTTCAACCCGCTTCAACCCTTGTCAACTTCAAAACCTTTTTATCCCTATTTCCTTTGTTGTCCAAGAAAAGCTCTGGCTAAGCACGTTAAACTAGCTTCAAATCCCCCTATCTGGCTACTCCACATGTCAGCTTCTTCTCATATCTTTCATGATTTGTAAAATAGCCACGTTTTCTCCCCCTTGAAGATTCACTATTTTATCCCCCTTTGTCAAAGAACCCAAAGGTCACTCCATTGTAGTCTGTAACAAAGTAGAGAATGAATATCGGTACATTAGGAAAAAACACATCATACCTCAGGGAGAGGGGGAGGTTCCATATCCACACACTTTTAAGTGTGAATAGTCGACTGAACTCCCAGAGCCAGTCCATGCCTCTCAAAAGCTTCCATGGGTAAGGCCTTTGTCAGAATGTCTCCAACCTATAGCTCTGTAGGCACATAATCCAACATCACTATTCCCTGCTCAACCTTTTTCTTGATAAAATTATACATTATCTCAATGTTCTTTGTCCTTGAATGATGGAAGGGATTTTTTCTCAGATTGATAGCACATGAGTTATCACACTGGATTCTGATCAGAGACATCACTTCAACTCCCATATCTTCAAGTTGTTGCTTCATCCACAATAACTGTGTACAAGCATGCGTGGTTGAAATATACTCATCCTCTGCGGTGCTCAATGAGATACAATCTTTCTTCTTGCTTAGCCAAGAAATACACAATCCTCCAAGATAGAATGCACCTCCTGACGTTGATTTTCTGCCATCTGCTGATCCGGCCTAATCTACATCTGTGTAACCCAACAACACTGAATGAGATTTGTCATTATACATCAGATCGAAATCCACGGTGCCTTTTATATACCGAATTATTATTTTCACTGTATGAATATGGATTTCCATAGGATTACTCTGATATCTCACTACTTGGCATGTGGCGAAAACAATATAAGGCCTTGTTGCGGTCAAGTACAACAAACTTCCAATAAATTTCCTTTATTATACGATATTAACTGCCATTCCATCCTCATCTTTTGATAATTTCATTCGGGTAGCAACCAAAGTCTTTATCTCCTTGGAATTTTCCAATCCAAATCTTCCCAGAACAACCTTAGCATATTTTGATTGAGAAATGAATGTTCCATTACTTCCTTGTGTCACCTAAAGACCAAGAAAAAATAGTAGCTCTCCAATCATTGTCATTTCAAACTCATTTTTCATGAATTTGAAAAACTGTCCGCACTGAGCTTCATCTGATCCACCAAATATTATGTCATCGACATAAACCAGTACCATCATCCTTTGATTACTATTGTTGTTGAAATAGGGATTATAATCAACTCCCCCTCACTGGAAACCAAGCTTCTTCAAGTACTGATCAAGCCTTGAGTACCATGCTCTTGGTGCTTGTTTCATCCCGTACAATGCCTTCTTCAACCTGCAAACTTTATTCTCATTCTCGTGAATGAGAAAACCATCTGGCTGCTCAATGTACACCTCTTCTTCCAGAACCACATTTAAAAATTAAGATTTAACATCCATCTGGAGCAGTTTGAACTTTCTTTGCACTGTTATGGCTAAAAATAATCTGATTGTTTCCAACCTTGAAAACGGTGAAAATGTATCATCAACAACAATACCCTCTATCTAGGAGTATCTGGTGCACACTAGCCATGCTTTGTTCTAAATCACTATGCCCTTTTCATTCATATTTTTGAGATAGACCCATTATGTCCCGATAACGTTATTGTCTGATGGCCAAGAAAAAATCTCCCATGTCTGGTTCTTCTCAATATGTTCAAGATCTTCATTCATAGCCTGAACCCAGTTTTCATTATAAACTGCATCGGAAAAAAATTTCAGATCCACCTGAGATAAAAATGATGTTTTCTATCATGAATTCATTCTTCAAGTCTAAACTGGAGCTGTCTGATCTCCTATGATATTCTGCCTATCAAATTTAGCTCGACTATTTGGCTTCCATCCAGACACAGACTTGACACTTTCTTGTTCATCATCAGTATCTTCTTCTGAGTCAGCCTCTGCCACTTTTTATCCCCCTGTGTTGCTTACATCATCATCACTTTTATCCAGAAACTGTTCACTAGGTCATTGAATATTCTGTTCATTTTTGACTATAGTGACATCATTCTTCTCAAAAATCTTTCCAAGCCTTTTGTTGAAGCATTTATATGCTTTACTTTTACCTGAGTAGCCAAGGAATATCCCCTCATCTCCTCTTGACTCATATTTCATGTGATTATCTTTGATGAGAATGAATCACTTACTTCCAAAGATTCGAAAGTATTTCAATTTTGGCTTCTTTCTGTACCACATTTCATACGGAGTCTTCCCTTCCTTCAAAGACAACATAGACCTGTTCGAAATATAGACCGATGTCAGAACTGATTCCTTCTAAAATTTCTCCGGTAGGTCCTTTTCAATAAGTATTGTTCTGGCCATGTTGTTGATGATATGATTTCTCCTCTCAACCAATCCATTTTGTTGGGGAGTTATCACTGATGAAACTTGATGCCTTATCCCTTGTTTCTCAAGATAGTCTTCGACTTGACTGGTTGTGAATTCCATACCTTTATCAGTACGAAACTTCAGAATTTTCTGCCCTAGCATCCTTTCTGATTCCCTCCTATACTGCTTTATACATTTTAACACCTCTGTCTTATGGGTAATGACAAATACCCATGCCATTCTCCTATAATCATCAATGAAAAGAACATAGTACCTTTTCCCATTTATAGATCTAGGTGAGATAGGTCCACATATATCATCATGCACCAATTCGAGCATTCTGGTTGATCTCTGTTCCTTTGGCTTGTAAGTCTTTCTGATGATCTTCCCTTGTTAGCAAGCATCACACGTATTAGTGTGATCACATGATAGTTTGGGAAGTTCTCTGGAAGTATTACACTTTACCTGATCTTCCATAGATGATCGACATAGATGACCAAGTCACTTATGCCACAACTGGTTTTCTTCCTCTCTGTATAAAAGGCACGAATCATCTTCCCCACCTACGAGGTAAAGATTTCCCTTTTTACTTTTTCCTTGTAGAACAACTGCTCTATCTTTTCCTTTCACAACACACATCTTCTTGGTAAATCGGATAGAGTGACCAGAGTCACATAGCTAACTGACACTGAGCAAGTTATGACTAAGACCATCTTCTACCAAGAAATCAGCACGTCTCATTTCTTTTCCCCCAAACCTGGCTTTCCGTGTGCCAACAATTTTTAGGCATTCATAATTTCCAAATTTGACAACTCTTTCTTTGTCATATTTTATGCATGTAACAAGATCCTTATTACCCATCATATGAGATGTGGAACCACTATCAAGGATCCACACACCAGAGTGATCTGATTCTTTAAGGGAAATATCTGCCACTACGACCTTCTCATTTTTCTACTTCTCGGTCCATAATTTTTCCTTCACACTCGGCATGGATTGAGATTTCTGTTCTTTTCAGAGTATGATGGACCAACTTCATCTTGTAATGCCGCAAATCTATTCTGCATTTTTAACTCACCTGTCAGTTTATTGATATGCTGGTTATGAGCGTTTTGATTCAGCTTTGGCACATTTCTCTGAATGGTCAAAGTGTAGTACCTAGCCATTCTCCCAAATCCTCTGCACCAAAAACAGTGTCCTTTGAAATATGTTCTGGAAAACCATTCTCTTTCAGGATACCACCTCTGTTCTTGTTCCCTTCTGTAACGCCCCGACCCTAGTTACCTAGAGTCGGTGCATTATTACATAACATTGGCATGATCACGAGAAAGATCAAGTCTCTAAAGACCGATTAGTTTAGTAGCCTTGTAATAACTAGATACATACAATTTTTTTACATTACATCATAAAAAAACATCTTGTCTTCATATACCCTCATACTATCCCTGCAGGTCATTCATAAATTACTTCTTCATAATCCTAGGAAAAATAAAACATTGAAAGGGGTGAGCTCAGATGCTCAGTAAGGATAACATTATAGCATAAGCTTTCATAAATAAGCATAAACACTTAAGGCAATTTATAACTAAAACAAAAGCCTTTTAAACTTGAACTTCAGCATAAAATGGCAAAGGTAAAATGAAATAATGCCATTTACTTACTCACATGGATATTCTACTAGTCGAATGATCACATGCAATATCAATATCCAATTTTATAATGTTGGAATGCATAATGCCAGACTATCATAACCACTTAGCCAAGGCCTCGTGCCAAGACTAAAAATAAGATTTTGTCAAGGCCTTGTGCCAAGACACTAGTTTGTCTCATGAGACCTACCGATGCATCGGGGAGCTATAGCGGGCTCCACCCGTCACTTATTAAGTCCAATGCATTCCTCATATGAACATGTTTAAACATAACATAAACATTCGTATTAAAACTAGCATACGAAATGTCAATACTTTTACCACAAACAATGAATGGTATAAAAACAGCACATCCACAGTCAAACATAACTCATTAGATACAATATGGAAGATTGTATTGTATCACATTAACCTCAATCAAGAATAATGAAGGATGTTGACCTAGATAATCATCAAAACTATTTGAGAGAAATATCCCCCTTTTCTTGAAAATATTTAAAAGTCACACTATTTGTCAAGAAGCCATTTAAAAGTAGATTTTTGAATCAAAGTGTCCCATACCACTTTGAAACTTTTTAAAAGGAGTTTTTATTTCTAAAATTTAATGTCCATATAAATAAATCCTTAAAACCATTTTTAAAACATAGACATTAATGAGCAAGATTTATATGAATAAGTATTTAAAACATTTAAAAAATGGTATTTTAGTTAGAGATTCTAACCAAAAGAGAGACACTTGAATAAAAATAATTGAGGTAATAAAAACTTTGTAATATCATGAGAATAAAGGGATTCATGATATAATATGTCAAAGTACAATATATACACCATATAAGAGTGATTTGGTGTATAACAACAAAGAAGTCTCAATGAAATGTAAATTGAGATGAATTCTCTTATAAAGACCATATCCTTAGGTTAAGGATAAATCAACGACATAATTATGTGTGAAAAATATAAATACACTCAATATGAATGGATATTTAGTGTAAATCAATCAGATGACATTCACACATATTCGTGTAAAAACAACACCAATGAATTGGATATTTAACTCAACAAATGGAGGTTGAGTTAAAATTACACTTATCAAGTTCATACCGATCACTTGAGAATTTATCAATGGAGTGATTATGTGTATCAAAAGTATATCCACAGAAAGGGGAGTGGAAAATATGACATAAGAAAATGAATAGTAACTCCAGACATAATCTTGGAGTAAAATAATCAATGAAGTATGCGTAAAGCAGAATGAGTGGAAATTGAAATTTCAAATTCCCTTATCGATTAGGTATCATACGAAACATACACCAATGAAAGAAGGGTCATTAAATTATGATGTATATACCCATGAATTAATGTATAATACACAATGAATACAATTACGGGTAGTACACATACACCACATATAATAAATAAGTGGTGAACAATGGAATTCTCACGAAATTAAGAGTGAGATAAGAAACCCCATACCACGTTAATCAACTGAGTCGTATGGCCAAAAGTTAATAACCGCCGAATGATTTACCGAATAACATGAATATAAATAGAATCATGATAATATATATCAAATGGCAGTACACAATACACCACTTTCAATAATTTAGTGGCGAAAAATGGAAATCTCACGGAATTGAAAGTGAGATAAGAAAATCCCTTACTTGTACTTTTTCCTTGGTGGATGGTAGGTTTACCTCCTGTATAATGGTGAAATAATTGTTATTGAATTATACTAGAATAATTTACTTTAATATGATATCATATATGATCTTTTAACATTGATTTGTTAATAATATCTTAGAATTATCGTCATTTCGGGTGTTAACGGGTTCATTTTACTTTATATTCTTTGTTATGTGAGCCATATTCGTTATTAATGGGATGTATATTATTCATATCCAGAATGATATAAAGTCCTTAGATACTATTTTTAAATCACCAAATGATAATTATACTTGAATGCATATGATGGACAATGAATCTCATCGCGTTCGTGGAGACGGTAGTCCGTACATACACACGAGCGACAATATCATTCTTTTGATATTAAAATAATATATAATTGGATTTTATATCATATATACAGAATAATTATCATGTTATATTTATTATTTACATGAGTTACACATCATTATTATACCCATCCAAATAATAATATATTGAATAACAATTACACCACGACGGGGAGACGGTAAGCCGTACGTACGCACGTATGGTGACATGTTATTCAAAGGATGGATAGAATACTGAATATGGTTGTACCATATTTATAATAACATCATAGTATATATATGATACTGGAGTTATTATTTTATAATGGAAATAAAAAATAAAGAGGAAGTGGAAGAAGAAATGAACTTCAAAAGGGGTGGTGAAAACATTACCTCTTCTTCGGGTTCTTCCTTTTGATTTGATCAAAAGGGCTCCTTAGGTTGGATTTCTGATCCAACTAAGGCCTCTAGGTTGTAGTGAGGGAAGTTGAGATAGTATTTGGGCAGGGTTTGGCCGAACCAAAGGGCTTTGAAGGTGTGAAGAAATGATAAGGAGGAGTGCCCTTTTATAAGAGGGTTGAGGGGAACCTTTGGAAAAGCTAGAGATATTAGTTTATAATAAATTCATATTCGGTTTCCAATGGATCCAAAGTTGACTATTCAAAGGTTAAGGTGGGGATGGGTCGAAAACAACTCAACCAATAGAATTTAGATAGGTTTGGGTACTTATATTAACCTTATCTTTAAGTATTAACTCTAAGTTAATTAGTTTCACTTTTACAATGTCTCTTTGTATTTTTATATTATATAGTTAATAAACTTACCATATACATACAAGAGACCCCCAAGTGGTCCATTAATGATACCCCTATCATGATATAAGTCTCTTGGCCGATCCTTAGATTTTTAGGAATTTAATATCAATTAATAATATAATATATTTTTTAAAAACTCTTTTATGTCAATTTTGACACAATTCAATAGTTGATTTTTGTGAAACTCATAACAGATTGATTACTTCGAACAAAGTCTATTAAATCAATACTAATATATCATATTATCCTAGAAAATTATTTTAATTCATTAAAAGTTTCATATTTTATTTATTTGGGTATTTTTAATATCAATTATTTTGATTTTTCACTATTATAGTAATTACTACATCATCATTATGTCATAAATAAATTAACTTATTTAATGTCTAAAAATTATAAATAAAATATAATTATGTAGGAAAGCTTTTTATATTTATAAGAAATATTTATAATCTAAAATCAAACATATATAACCCTCTGTAACAATTGTTTTGTTAAAAGATATATGCTTGTGTCATTTTTGTATTTATTTTAACTTAATTAAAATAAAGTGTCATTATCACTTACAAGTGGATCCATGGGGTCCCAAAATAGACCCGAAGATGCCAATGGTCGACCATGTATCAACCAATAGGGTTAAGACACGTTTTAGGGTAATTTAGTATTATTATAATATTATTTTTTTAACCCTTATTTACCGGATTTACCCTTAACCATGGTAAATAAAATATTTACCGCAGTAATTATTCAAAATGTCTAAAAATAAAAGTTACCTATTTACACAATTTGAACATCCTGATTCCAAATATGGAATCCATTTTTCTAAATTCAAAACACAGAAGTGGCAGAAATTAATTTAAAATTAATTCCCGCTGTCAAAACAAAAAGCGTGTTTTTAAGAGATAATAACTATCAAAAGATTGACACTTGTTTATGTTCGGTTTAATTGTAAAATTATGTCCAATGACCAAAATTATATTAAATGGTAAAAATATATTCTAAATATACTTTAAAACAACTCATATTCATAATATATCACTATTAATTATTTTGATTAAAAAAGTTGTTTTTAATTAAAATTTAGTAATTTTCACTATTCATCAAAATATGAAAGTTATCCAAAAAGTACCAAAATTTCACCCTAGGCTAATTTAGATATTACAAATCCAAAAATGAAGTCCATTTTGAGAGATAGAATTTATAAAATTTCAAAAAGTAGGTATTACTATTCATAACGGCTAGTTGATTGGTTATGGTGTGTTAAAATCTCGAAGTTGTGTACAATACACGACATTGCATTATTCGAAAGGAAACATACCGAGGAAACTTGGGGTGTTACATTCTACCCTCCTTCAATAAATTGCGTCCTCGCAATTTTTAAAATTTTTCTTGGGAATATAATGGAAAGTCCCACATCGGAAAAAGAGCCAATAAAACTATCACTTTAAAAGAAAGAAAGAGAGGTATAAGGGTCATCCAAGATAACCCATACTAGGATTCCATGTAAGAAAACATGGATATGGATGATAAACTAAGTGTCATGTTTGATGGAGAGGGATATAAATCATGATCAAGAGAAAGTTAACAATGAGAAAACCACAAACTTGAGTTGGGACAAACGACCATTAGTCTCCTAGTAGGAAAGTAAACGGACAACATTTTTTTTAAAGTTACATTACATAAGGAAGAGGAATTCATTTATGATATTGACTAAGAACATTATGAGATATACTTACATTTTAATTAATTTTCATTCTTTAATAAATTTCCACCACTAACTCAATTTTTTTTTTAAACGATGAGTATTCAAGAAGACTTGGTCACACTGGAAGAGCTAGAATAAACTTCTATAGAATCACATGATCCATGCAGGATAAACCATATATTTACATTGTCTTTGAAGATTAATCAAAACCAAAATGGTTAGTGAATGATCTAATGATCCCCCAAAAGGATATTCATTGAGATAAATATGCACTAATCTTAATTTCTAAAATTAAACCAACAATACCCCAAAGTTAAATAGATACCATTCAATAACCAATTGTCCTTAAAATCCTTTAATATAATCCAAACTAATATTGAAACCCAAATCATAGAAGAATTTGATTATGTAGTCTCCCATGTTACATTGTATCTCCAAATGACATCAAATACTCTTAAAGTCACATACTTAAAAGTAATTAACATCATCACATATTCTCTGTTATAGGTTAATAATTTCCATAAATAACCCAAATCACTATAAATCAACAATAAAAATGTAGATGAAAATCCACCATTACTCTACAAATGAAACCCCATTGTATTCTATTTTCCTTGGGCATATAGTGTTTCCAACAAAGCGAACATCTTCCAAAATAACATTTATCACTTAATCACCAAATCATTTTCCTATACCAAGGGTATTCATTTGATAAGACATAAGAACCCAAATCATCTTATTATTGATCAATAAAATCATTTAACAAAAAAAATAGTCACATTAACCAGGGACTTCACGTAGTCCAGTGGTAGGCGATAAATCCCAATCGCACTTTGGTTGTGGGTTCGATTCCCACAGCTTTGTCTGACGCGACGGGTTGTCACACGGTCTACGTGTTGTCCTTTTTCAAAAACTATATTTTATAATATTACCAAAATGAGATAAATTCCTCAAAATAACATAATTTAATCACAAATGTTATATCATACTTTGCATTTTTATCCCAAATTATAATAACTTATAATTTTCTCAAACCCCAATGATCATATAAAACCAAATGGTTATTTATACCTACATCCACAAGAGAAGAGACAATTCTTCTTCAAATATCATTCTCACATGGAAAACTGCGGGGTTACAAATACAAGAGAAAATTATTCCAAAGTACCCATCAACAAGGAGTGCTAATACTTTTTAAGTTTTTCTCCAACCATTTATTTCCACATATCTTCTTCTTTGACCAAGAAAATATCCTATAGAATAGGACATTCACTCGGGTAATGGCCAGGTCCCCTACATTTACGGCAAATGACTGTAAATGGACTCTTGGGACCATTTTTATCTTCTTCCATAGTACTCTTCATTTTTCTTCGGCAATTATTTACTTTATGTCCTTCCTTCCCGCACGTAAAACATTTCATTATCCCATTGAGACACTTTCCTGGGTGTCTCTTTCCACATTTCCCGCATGATGAAAATTGAGGTTTCTTTTCTCCATGGTCTCCATTGGTGGAGATCTTATCATTTATCACCTTTCTCTTCCTTGTTGAGTCTGGGAGTGGTTAATATATATGTTGTTGATCATATCTTTGAAAAACTGATTTGGCATAAAGACGATATCTTTTATGCCTATCAACATTCCATTTTGTTGCTCATTTCCACCACAGTTCCCACCTTGTACATCATTCTCAAAGTCACTATGACTTCCTTGGAATCCAGCCATTGACTAAAACCAGAAAGCATTGTGTGAGTAATAGTAGTCGTAAAATTATTTGGAGATTAAAATGTCACCATATTCTCAATTTGAAACATATTAGGATTAACCAAGGTCATTTACTCTCATCTTATGTATATATTACTTAAATCGGTTTGTAATGAAAATGTAAATTATCCTAAGCATATCCCCCGGGAGTGTCGTAACCAAGAGTGCAGCAAGGCCCGTTGTCGTGCACCAGTTCCCGTTCGAGTCTAGCTCAAAGCGGTGTTTTCGGGTTTTACCCCTAGGTACATCTGTGCCAGTGCCGCCTCTACCTGCTCATATCCAGACAGGGATGTATTGCTCGTAAAACTCACAAAATCTCTACAATACCAAAATTCTAGGAAGTTCTTCTATACTAATCCTCAAAGTTTATCTTAGGTCTACGTGCTCTAATCAGAGTTTATCTAAATCTAGTTTCCAAGGTTTGTACTAAACTTTCTCTGATACCAACTGTAACGCCCCGACCCTAGTTACCTAGAGTCGGTGCATTATTATATAACATTGGCATGATCATGAGAAAGATCAAGTCTCGAAAGACCGATTAGTTTAGTAGCCTTGTAATAACTAGATACATCCAATTTTTTTACATTACATCATAAAAAAACATCTTGTCTTCATATACCCTCATACTATCCCTGCAGGTCATTCATAAATTACTTCTTCATAATCCTAGGAAAAATAAAACATTGAAAGGGGTGAGCTCAGATGCTCAGTAAGGATAACATTATAGCAGAAGCTTTCATAAATAAGCATAAACACTTAAGGCAATTTATAACTAAAATAAAAGCCTTTTAAACTTGAACTTCAGCATAAAATGGCAAAGGTAAAATGAAATAATGCCATTTGCTTACTCACATGGATATTATACTAGTCGAATGATCACATGCAATATCAATATCCACTTTCATAATGTTGGAATGCATAATGCCAGACTATCATAACCACTTAGCCAAGGCCTCGTGCCAAGACTAAAAATAAGATTTTGTCAAGGCCTTGTGCCAAGACACTAGTTTGTCTCATGAGACCTACCGATGCATCGAGGAGCTATAGCGGGCTCCACCCGTCACTTATTAAGTCCAATGCATTCCTCATATGAAAATGTTTAAACATAACATAAACATTCGTATTAAAACTAGCATACGAAATGTCAATACTTTTACCACAAACCATGAATGGTATAAAAACAGCACATCCACAGTCAAACATAACTCATTAGATACAATATGGAAGATTGTATTGTATCACATTAACCTCAATCAAGAATAATGAAGGATGTTGACCTAGATAATCATCAAAACTATTTGAGAGAAATATCCCCCTTTTCTTGAAAATATTTAAAAGTCACACTATTTGTCAAGAAGCCATTTAAAAGTAGATTTTTGAATCAAAGTGTCCCATACCACTTTGAAACTTTTTAAAAGGAGTTTTTATTTCTAAACTTTAATGTCCATATAAATAAATCCTTAAAACCATTTTTAAAACATAGACATTAATGAGCAAGATTTATATGAATAAGTCTTTAAAACATTTAAAAAATGGTATTTTAGTTAGAGATTCTAACCAAAAGAGAGACACTTGAATAAAAATAATTGAGGTAATAAAAACTTTGTAATATCATGAGAATAAATGGATTCATGATATAATATGTCAAAGTACAATATATACACCATATAAGAGTGATTTGGTGTATAACAACAAAGAAGTCTCAATGGAATGTAAATTGAGATGAATTCACTTATAAAGACCATATCCTTAGGTTTAGGATAAATCAACGACATAATTATGTGTGAAAAATATAAATACACTCAATATGATTGGATATTTATTGTAAATCAGTCAGATGACATTCACACATATTCTTGTAAAAACAACACCAATGAATTGGATATTTAACTCAACACATGGAGGTTGAGTTAAAATTACACTTATCAAGTTCATACTGATCACTTGAGAATTTATCAATGGAGTGATTATGTGTATCAAAAGTATATCCACAGAAAGGGGAGTGGAAAATATGACATAAGAAAATGAATAGTAACTCCAGACATAATCTTGGAGTAAAATAATCAATGAAGTATGCGTAAAGCCGAATGAGTGGAAATTGAAATTTCAAATTCCCTTATCGATTAGGTAACATACGAAACATACACCAATGAAAGAAGGGTCATTAAATTATGATGTATATACCCATGAATTAAAGTATAATACACAATGAATACAATTACGGGTAGTACACATACACCACATATAATAAATAAGTGGTGAACAATGGAATTCTCACGAAATTAAGAGTGAGATAAGAAACCCCTTACCACGTTAATCAACTGAGTCGTATGGCCAAAAGTTAATAACCGCCAAATGATTTACCGAATAACATGAATATAAATAGAATCATGATAATATATATCAAATGGAAGTACACAATACACCACTTTCAATAATTTAGTGGCGAAAAATGGAAATCTCACGGAATTGAAAGTGAGATAAGAAAATCGCTTACTTGTACTTTTTCCTTGGTGGATGGTAGGTTTACCTCCTGTATAATGGTGAAATAGTTGTTATTGAATTATACAAGAATAATTTACTTTAATATGATATCATATATGATCTTTTAACATTGATTTGTTAATAATATCTTAGAATTATCGTCATTTCGGGTGTTAACCGGTTCATTTTACTTTATATTCTTTGTTATGTGAGCCATATTCGTTATTAATGGGATGTATATTATTCATATCCAGAATGATATCAAGTCCTTAGATACTATTTTTAAATCACCAAATGATAATTATAATTGAATGGATATGATGGACAATGAATCTCATCGCGTTCGTGGAGACGGTAGTCCGTACATACACACGAGCGACAATATCATTCTTTTGATATTAAAATAATATATAATTGGATTTTATATCATATATACAGAATCATTATCATGTTATATTTATTATTTACATGAGTTACACATCATTATTATACCCATCCAAATAATAATATATTGAATAACAATTACACCACGACGTGGAGACGGTAAGTCGTACGTACGCACGTATGGTGACATGTTATTCAAAGGATGGATAGAATACTGAATATGGTTGTACCATATTTATAATAACATCACAGTATATATATGATACTGGAGTTATTATTTTATAATTGAAATAACAAATAAAGAGGAAGTGGAAGAAGAAAGGAACTTGAAAAGGGGTGGTGAAAACATTACCTCTTCTTCGGGTTCTTCCTTTTGATTTGATCAAAAGGGCTCTTTAGGTTGGCTTTCTGATCCAAATAAGGCCTCTAGGTTGTAGTGAGGGAATTTTAGATAGTATTTGGGCAGGTTTTGGCCGAACCAAAGGGCTTTGAAGGTGTGAAGAAATGAGAAGGAGGAGTGCCCTTTTATAAGAGGGTTGAGGGGAGCCTTTGGAAAAGCTAGAGATATTAGTTTATAATAAATTCATATTCGGTTTCCAATGGATCCAAAGTTGACTATTAAAAGGTTAAGGTGGGGATGGGTCGAAAACAACTCAACCAATAGAATTTAGATAGGTTTGGGTACTTATATTAACCTTATCTTTAAGTATTAACTCTAAGTTAATTAGTTTCACTTTTACAATGTCTCTTTCTATTTTTAATTATATGGTTAATAAACTTACCATATACATACAAGCGACCCCCAAGTGGTCCATTAATGATACCCCTATCCTGATATAAGTCTCTTGGCCGATCCTTAGATTTTTAAGAATTTAATATCAATTAATAATATAATATATTTTTTAAAAACCCTTTTATGTCAATTTTGACACAATTCAATAGTTGATTTTTGTGAAACTCATAACAGATTGATTACTTCGAACAAAGTCTATTAAATCAATACTAATATATCATATTATCCTAGAAAATTATTTTAATTCATTAAAAGTTTCATAATTTATTTATTTGGGTATTTTTAATATCAATTATTTTGATTTTTCACTATTATAGTAATTACTACATCATCATTATGTCATAAATAAATTAACTTATTTAATGTCTAAAAATTATAAATAAAATATCATTATGTAGGAAAGATTTTTATCTTTCTAAGAAATATTTATAATCTAAAATCCAACATATATAACCCTCTGTAACAATTGTTTTGTTAAAAGATATATGCTTGTGTCATTTTTGTATTTATTTTAACTTAATTAAAATAAAGTGTCATTATCACTTACAAGTGGATCCATGGGGTCCCAAAATAGACCCGAAGATGCCCATGGTCGACCATGTATCAACCAATAGGGTTAAGACACGTTTTAGGGTAATTTAGTATTATTATAATATTATTTTTTTAACCCTTATTTACCGGATTTACCCTTAACCATGGTAAATAAAATATTTACCGCAGTAATTATTCAAAATGTCTAAAAATAAAAGTTACCTATTTACACAATTTGAAAATCCTGATTCCAAATATGGAATCCATTTTTCTAAATTCAAAACACAGAAGTGGCAGAAATTAATTTAAAATTAATTCCCGCTGTCAAAACAAAAAGCGTGTTTTTAAGAGATAATAACTATCAAAAGATTGACACTTGTTTATGTTCGGTTTAATTGTAAAATTATGTCCAATGACCAAAATTATATTAAATGGTAAAAATATATTCTAAATATACTTTAAAACAACTCATATTAATAATTTATCACTATTAATTATTTTGATTAAAAAAGTTGTTTTTAATTAAAATTTAGTAATTTTCACTATTCATCAAAATATGAAAGTTATCCAAAAAGTACCAAAATTTCACCCTAGGCTAATTTCGATATTACGAATCCAAAAATGAAGTCCATTTTGAGAGATAGAATTTATAAAATTTCAAAAAGTAGGTATTACTATTCATAACGGCTAGTTTGATTGGATATGGTGTGTTAAAATCTCGAAGTTGTGTACAATGCACGCCATTGCATTATTCGAAAGGTAACATACCGAGGAAAGTTGGGGTGTTACATTCTACCCTCCTTCAATAAATTGCGTCCTCGCAATTTTTAATATTTTTCTTGGGAATATAATGGAAAGTCCCACATCGGAAAAAGAGCCAATAAAACTATCACTTTAAAAGAAAGAAAGAGAGGTATAAGGGTCATCCAAGATAACCCATACTAGGATTCCATGTAAGAAAACATGGATATGGATGATAAACTAAGTGTAGTGTTTGATGGAGAGGGATATAAATCATGATCAGGAGAAAGTTAACAATGAGAAAATTACAAACTTGAGTTGGGACAAACGACCATTAGTCTCCTAGTAGGAAAGTAAACGGACAACATTTTTTTTAAAGTTACATTACATAAGGAAGAGGAATTCATTTATGATATTGACTAAGAACATTATGAGATATACTTACATTTTAATTAATTTTCATTCTTTAATAAATTTCCACCACTAACTCAATTTTTTTTAAAACGATGAGTATTCAAGAAGACTTGGTCACACTGGAAGAGCTAGAATAAACTTCTATAGAATCACATGATCCATGCAGGATAAACCATATATTTACATTGTCTTTGAAGACTAATCAAAACCAAAATGGTTAGTGAATGATCTAATGATCCCCCAAAAGGATATTCATTGAGATAAATATGCACTAATCTTAATTTCTAAAATTAAACCAACAATACCCCAAAGTTAAATAGATACCATTCAATAACCAATTGTCCTTAAAATCCTTTAATATAATCCAAACTAATATTGAAACCCAAATCATAGAAGAATTTGATTATGTAGTCTCCCATGTTACATTGTATCTCCAAATGACATCAAATACTCTTAAAGTCACATACTTAAAAGTAATTAACATCATCACATATTCTCTGTTATAGGTTAATAATTTCCATAATAACCCAAATCACTATAAATCAACAATAAAAATGTAGATGAAAATCCACCATTACTCTACAAATGAAACCCCATTGTATTCTATTTTCCTTGGGCATATAGTGTTTCCAATAAAGTGAACATCTTCCAAAATAACATTTATCACTTAATCACCAAATCATTTTCCAATACCAAGGGTATTCATTTGATAAGACATAAGAACCCAAATCATCTTATTATTGATCAATAAAATCATTTAGCAAAAAAATAGTCACATTAACCAGGGACTTCACGTAGTCCAGTGGTAGGCAATAAATCCCAATCGCACTTTGGTTGTGGGTTCGATTCCCACAGCTTTGTCCGACGCGACGGGTTGTCACACGGTCTACGTGTTGTCCTTTTTCAAAAACTATATTTTATAATATTACCAAAATGAGATAAATTCCTCAAAATAACATAATTTAATTACAAACGTTATATCATACTTTTCATTTTTATCCCAAATTATAATAACTTATAATTTTCTCAAACCCCAATGATCATATAAAACCAAATGGTTATTTATACCTACATCCACAAGAGAAGAGACAATTCTTCTTCAAATATCATTCTCACATGGCAAAATGCGGGGTTACAAATACAAGAGAAAATTATTCCAAAGTACCCATCAACAAGGAGTGCTAATACTTTTTAAGTTTTTCTCCAACCATTTATTTCCACATATCTTCTACTTTGACCAAGAAAATATCCTATAGAATAGGACATTCACTCGGGTAATGTCCAGGTCCCCTACATTTACGGCAAATGACTGTAAATGGACTCTTGGGACCATTTTTATCTTCCTCCATGGTACTCTTCATTTTTCTTCGGCAATTCTTCACTTTATTTCCTTCCTTCCCGCACGTAAAACATTTCGTTGTCCCATTGAGACACTTTCCTGGGTGTATCTTTCCACATTTCCCGCATGATGAAAATTGAGGTTTCTTTTCTCCATGGTCTCCATTGGTGGAGATCTTATCATTTATCACCTTTCTCTTCCTTGTTGAGTCTGGGAGTGGTTAATATATATGTTGTTGATCATATTTTTGGAAAACTGATTTGGCATAAATACGATATCTTTTATGCATATCAACATTCCATTTTGTTGCTCATTTACCCCACCGTTCCCACCTTGTACATCATTCTCAAAGTCACTATGACTTCCTTGGAATCCAGCCATTGACTAAAACCAGAAAGCATTGTGTGAGTAATAGTAGTCGTAAAATCATTTGGAGATTAAAATGTCACCATATTCTCAATTTGAAACATATTAGGATTAACCAAGGTCATTTACTCTCATCTTATGTATATATTACTTAAATCGGTTTATAAAGAAAATGTAAATTATCCTAAGCATATCCCCCGGGAGTGTCGTAACCAAGAGTGCAGCAAGGCCCGTTGTCGTGCACCAGTTCCCGTTCGAGTCTAGCTCAAAGCGGTGTTTTCGGGTTTTACCCCTAGGTACATCTGTGCCAGAGCCGCCTCTACCTGCTCGTATCCAGACAGGGATGTATTGCTCGTAAAACTCACAAAATCTCTACAATACCAAAATTCTAGGAAGTTCTTCTATACTAATCCTCAATGTTTATCTTAGGTCTACGTGCTCTAATCAGAGTTTATCTAAATCTAGTTTCCAAGGTTTGTACTAAACTTACTCTGATACCAACTGTAACACCCCGACCCTAGTTACCTAGAGTCGGTGCATTATTACATAACATTGGCATGATCACGAGAAAGATCAAGTCTCGAAAGACCGATTAGTTTAGTAGCCTTGGAATAACTAGATACATCCAATTTTTTTACATTACATCATAAAAATACATCTTGTCTTCATATCCCCTCATACTATCCCTACAGGTCATTCATAAATTACTTCTTCATAATCCTGGGAAAAATAAAACATTGAAAGGAGTGAGCTCAGATGCTCAGTAAGGATAACATTATAGCAGAAGCTTTCATAAATAAGCATAAACACTTAAGGCAATTTATAACTAAAACAAAAGCCTTTTAAACTTGAACATCAGCATAAAATGGCAAAGGTAAAATGAAATAATGTCATTTACTTACTCACATGGATATTCTACTAGTCGAATGATCACATGCAATATCAATATCCTATTTCATAATGTTGGAATGCATAATGCCAGACTATCATAACCACTTAGCCAAGGCCTCGTGCCAAGACTACAAATAAGATTTTGTCAAGGCCTTATGCCAAGACACTAGTTTGTCTCATGAGACCTACCGATGCATCGAGGAGCTATAGAGGGCTCCACCCGTCACTTATTAAGTCCAATTCATTCCTCATATGAACATGTTTAAACATAACATAAACATTCGTATTAAAACTAGCATACGAAATGTCAATACTTTTACCACAAACCATGAATGGTATAAAAACAGCACATCCACAGTCAAACATAACTCATTAGATACAATATGAAAGATTGTATTGTATCACATTAACCTCAATCAAGAATAATGAAGGATGTTGACCTAGATAATCATCAATACTATTTGAGAGAAATATCCCCCTTTTCTTGAAAATATTAAAAAGTCGCACTATTTGTCAAGAAGCCATTTAAAAGTAGATTTTTGAATCAAAGTGTCCCATACCACTTTGAAACTTTTTAAAAGGAGTTTTGATTTCTAAAATTTAATGTCCATATAAATAAATCCTTAAAACCATTTTTAAAACATAGACATTAATGAGCAAGATTTATATGAATAAGTCTTTAAAACATTTAAAAAATGGTATTTTAGTTAGAGATTCTAACCAAAAGAGAGACACTTGAATAAAAATAATTGAGGTAATAAAAACTTTGTAATATCATGAGAATAAAGGGATTCATGATATAATATGTCAAAGTACAATATATACACCATATAAGAGTGATTTGGTGTATAACAACAAAGAAGTCTCAATGGAATGTAAATTGAGATGAATTCTCTTATAAAGACCATATCCTTAGGTAAAGGATAAATCAACGACATAATTATGTGTGAAAAATATAAATAAACTTAATATGATTGGATATTTAGTGTAAATCAATCAGATGACATTCACACATATTCTTGTAAAAACAACACCAATGAATTGGATATTTAACTCAACAAATGGAGGTTGAGTTAAAATTACACTTATCATGTTCATACCGATCACTTGAGAATTTATCAATGGAGTGATTATGTGTATCAAAAGTATATCCACGGAAAGGGGAGTGGAAAATATGACATAAGAAAATGAATAGTAACTCCAGACATAATCTTGGAGTAAAATAATCAATGAAGTATGCGTAAAGCCGAATGAGTGGAAATTGAAATTTCAAATTCCCTTATCGATTTGGTAACATACGAAACATACACCAATGAAAGAAGGGTCATTAAATTATGATGTATATACCCATGAATTAAAGTATAATACACAATGAATACAATTATGGGTAGTACACATACACCACATGTTATAAATAAGTGGTGAATAATGGAATTCTCACGAAATTAAGAGTGAGATAAGAAACCCCTTACCACGTTAATCAATTGAGTCGTATGGCCAAAAGTTAATAACCGCCGAATGATTTACCAAATAACACGAAGATAAATATAATCATGATAATATATATCAAATGGCAGTACACAATACACCACTTTCAATAATTTAGTGGCGAAAAATGGAAATCTCACGGAATTGAAAGTGAGATAAGAAAATCCCTTACTTGTACTTTTTCCTTGGGGGATGGTAGGTTTACCTCCTGTATAATGGTGAAATAATTGTTATTGAATTATACAAGAATAATTTACTTTAATATGATATCATATATGATCTTTTAACATTGATTTGTTAATAATATCTTAGAATTATCGTCATTTCGGGTGTTAACGGGTTCATTTTACTTTATATTCTTTGTTATGTGAGCCATATTAGTTATTAATGGGATGTATATTATTCATATCCAGAATGATATCAAGTCCTTAGATACTATTTTTAAATCACCAAATGATAATTATACTTGAATGGATATGATGGACAATGAATCTCATCGCGTTCGTGGAGACGGTAGTCCGTACATACACACGCGCGACAATATCATTCTTTTGATATTAAAATAATATATAATTGGATTTTATATCATATATACAGAATCATTATCATGTTATATTTATTATTTACATGAGTTACACATCATTATTATACCCATCCAAATAATAATATATTGAATAACAATTACACCACGACGTGGAGACGGTAAGCCGTACGTACGCACGTATGGTGACATGTTATTCAAAGGATGGATAGAATACTGAATATGGTTGTAAAATATTTATAATAACATCACAGTATATATATGATACTGGAGTTATTATTTTATAATGGAAATAACAAATAAAGAGGAAGTGGAAGAAAAATGGAACTTGAAAAGGGGTGGTGAAAACATTACCTCTTCTTCGGGTTCTTCCTTTTGATTTGATCAAAAGGGCTCCTTAGGTTGGATTTCTGATCAAACTAAGGCCTCTAGGTTGTATTGAGGGAAGTTGAGGTAGTATTTGGGCAGGGTTTGGCCGAACCAAAGGGCTTTGAAGGTGTGAAGAAATGAGAAGGAGGAGTGCCCTTTTATAAGAGGGTTGAGGGGCACCTTTGGAAAAGTTAGAGATATTAGTTTATAATAAATTCATATTCGGTTTCCAATGGCTCCAAAGTTGACTATTCAATGGTTAAGTTGGGGATGGGTCGAAAACAACTCAACCAATGGAATTTAGATAGGTTTGGGTACTTATATTAACCTTATCTTTAAGTATTAACTCTAAGTTAATTAGTTTCACTTTTACAATGTCTCTTTGTATTTTTATATTATATGGTTAATAAACTTACCATATACATACAAGCGACCCCCAAGTGGTCCATTAATGATAACCCTATCATGATATAAGTCTCTTGACCGAACCTTAGATTTTTAGGAATTTAATATCAATTAATAATATAATATTTGTTTTTAAAACTCTTTTATGTCAATTTTGACACTATTCAATAGTTGATTTTTTTGAAACTCATAACAGATTTATTACTTCGAACAAAGTCAATTAAATAAATACTAATATATCATATTATCCTAGAAAAATATTTTAATTCATTAAAAGTTTCATATTATATTTAGTTGGTTATTTTTAATATAAATTATTTTAATTTTTCACTATTATAGTAATTACTACATCATCATTGTGTCAAAAATAAATTAAATTATTTAATGTATAAAAATTATAAATAAAATATCATTATTTAGGAAAGATTTTTATCTTTATATGAAATATTTATAATCTAAAATCCAACATATATAACCCTCTGTAAAAATTGTTTTGTTAAAAGATATATGCTTGTGTCATTTTTGTATTTATTTAAACTTAATTAAAATAAAGTGTCATTATCACTTACAAGGTGATCCATGGGGTCCCAAAATAGACCCAAAGATGCCCATGGTCGACCATGTATCAACCAATAGGGTTAAGACACGTTTTAGGGTAATTTAGTATTATTATAATATTATTTTTTTAACCCTTATTTACCGGATTTACCCTTAACCATGGTAAATAAAATATTTACCGCAGTAATTATTCAAAATGTCTAAAAATAAAAGTTACCTATTTACACAATTTGAACATCCTGATTCCAAATATGGAATCCATTTTTCTAAATTCAAAACACAGAAGTGGCAGAAATTAATTTAAAATTAATTCCCGTAGTCAAAACAAAAAGCGTGTTTTTAAGAGATAATAACTATCAAAAGATTGACACTTGTTTATGTTCGGTTTAATTGTAAAATTATGTCCAATGACCAAAATTATATAAAATGGTAAAAATATATTCTAAATATACTTTAAAACAACTCAAATTCATAATTTATCACTATTAATTATTTTGATTAAAAAAGTTGTTTTTAATTAAAATTTAGTAATTTTCACTATTCATCAAAATATGAAAGTTATCCAAAAAGTACCAAAATTTCACCCTAGGCTAATTTCGATATTACGAATCCAAAAATGAAGTCCATTTTGAGAGATAGAATTTATAAAATTTCAAAAAGTAGGTATTACTATTCATAACGGCTAGTTTGATTGGTTATGGTGTGTTAAAATCTCGAAGTTGTGTACAATGCACGCCATTGCATTATTCGAAAGGAAACATACCGAGGAAACTTGGGGTGTTACACCTTATATATCTCATGGCTATGGAACACACGTACTGTGAATGTCCCATCTTCCCACAATAATAACACCAGATATACTGTGCATTTCTTCATGTTACTTCAGCACTACGAGTATCCCCTTGGGATATTTGAATATTCTGAATCATTTTTGTGCCAAAATCAACCTTCAATCTCGGGACGGGTGTTTGTGATCTGACTTTAATTTCCACAGATTTTAGCTTCTGATCAGGCCCTGAATCAGCCTTAACATTTAAGCTAAATTTCTGCTTATTTCCTGCTAAACTACTAGGATATTCTTTCATCTTTTTAGTCTTTGGAATGACTTTCTTTCCCAAGAATGTATTGGGAATCAAGGTTTTATCATGGTCTTTAACTTTCCTCCACAGACCGACAACTTCTTCGTCAAGCTCTTCAATACACTTGACTTGAACTTCCACTTTTCTGTTCAACCCATAGATCTCATTTTTCTTTTCTTCAATCTTGAGCTTACACTCACTAACTGATTCTGAGTTCTCTAGTGATGATGAATTGATTTTTTCAATTTATTCAGATAACTAAGACTTCTATTCTTCCTACTACTACATATAGAGTTTGGCATCATGAACAACTTTATTGGCTTTCTTCGTTTTGGCTCTCCAAACATCTATCTCCTCAAGAGCTGCTTCCAACTCAGCTTCTATATCAACTCATCCTTCATATTCTTCTTCTTCTTCCCCAGCGTCAGTTTCTTCCTTTTCCTGAGATCTACCAACAACTGCCACCATAGAATTTTCTCCTCGATCTTTGTAGTTCTCTATTTCCTCAACCTCTTCAACCTCAGACTCATCTGAACTGTCTATTTCTTGTGAAATAAGATTCATCTTCTTGATGAAATTTCTCTTGAACTGCTTCTTCCCTTTCACATAGGCTGAAGATTTCTTCTTCGGAATGTCAACTTCATCTTCATCATTTTCTTCTTGGAACATTTTGGGGCATTATGCTATGATATGTCCAACCTTTCATCATCTAAAACATGTAATAGGAAGTTTCCATTTGAACATTATTTTTCCTCTTTGAAGATTTTATGAGAGGAATGAAATTACCTCATCTTTCTCTTCTTCTTCCGGAGAGTCTTCAATGGTGAGATTATTCAAGGCCATGAATGCCACCACTTTGGATTTCCCCTTTTCCATAGCATCATTATCATCATTTCTCATTTCATATGATACAAGAGTGTTGTGTAGGTTATCCAATGTCAGCTCTTTTGGTTCTTTATCTTCTAGCACTGAAACATTCGGATTGAACAGAGGTGGAAGTTTCCTCATGATGTGATTCACAATTTCTATGTCTTCAATAACTTCTCCAAGACCTTGCATGTCTTAAACTACAACATTTACCCTGTCAAATAATGCATCAACAGACTCATTCAGGTTCATTCTTGAGTCTTCACACTTGTTCCACAACACTTGCAGCTTTGCCTCTCTGACCTTTGTATACCATTCATATATATTCAATAACTTTTCCGATATGGCATGTGATGTTTTGAAAGACATCACCTTTGTATATATATGATTGGATAGGGTACCCCCAAAGGAATTGTTTGCTTTGGAATCAAAATCCAACTCTCTATGCCCATCTTCTGATAATGTACCACTGTTGATGTCTGATGTTATACCATGAATCGCTACTATGAATACATCCATTCCAAAACATCAGAAGTAGTGTTGCATCCGATTCTTCCATAGTTGAAAATTATTCCCATCGAAGATCAGAATTCCTTTATGATTAGTGACCTCTATTGAGAGAAGAACAAAAATCAAACTTTCCCTCTGATACCAATTGTTAGTTCCACAAAGCTGAATACCCTGAGAGGGGGGGTGAATCAAGGTATGACTAATTTAAAATTAAATCCCATTCTGATCTTGTTGCGCTGTTAAGAGAAACACTCTTCTCTCTCTTTCCCGTTGCACAATATAAATAGAAATTAAAGCATGCACAGAACACATCGATTTTACTTGGTTCACCACTAAGGGCTACGTCCAAGGAGAATACGCCGACAGGTTGTCAGTTGTACCAAATTCCACTAATCTTCACTAGCTGTGGATTACAATGTTCGTGCATAGTAAATCTGTCCCAGGCTCACTGCATTTACTAGATTTAGGGTTAGATCACTACTTTCCCAAGGGTCACTCCCTATTTCTCTCTCTCTGGCTCACTGCCAGTGGAGAGGATCACCTTCTTCCTCTTCCTTTGCTCACTCTTCTGGAGGGAATCCACTCATAGTTTATAGACTTGTAGGTCTCTTAATTTTCAAGAAGGAATGCATCTTTCCCATTAAGTAGATTCTCTATTGAAGCCCAACTTTCACCCGTAGATGAATCTCACTTTGAACCGAATGTATCAGGAAAACTTCATGCTTCCACGCAGCCTGAAAATCACAGCTGGAAATAAACCTAACTTGGCCTGCAAGTCTATCTCAGCACGCAAGTATCAGCGCGCAAGTCACAATAGGCGCGCAAGTCCTCCTCAGACACTTGCGCGACACAAGATTCTCCAACTTCAAACTTGTGTGACTCTCTTCCTTTTATTCCCAAACCAATAATTTCGTGCAACTACCAACCGGTGCGCATCTCCTCACACTAGTGTGCAACTCCTCACACTAGCGCGTAACTCCACCTACGCGATTACACACCACTTGTGCGACCACCACAACTGCGCGACGAGAGCTAAAATTTCTCAAATTGTTGAACTCCGGTGAGAAATGTGGAGGTGTGGTCCAGTATTGATAGGCAAATTGACCACGCTGCATGAGGGCACGCAAGTGAACCCTCGACGCGCAAGTCTCGTCACTCAAGTCTCTTCCCCTGCCAGTCACTTGCGTGACCCACTTCCAAACTTGTGAGAACCTCTTTCCTTTGCCATTTTTTTATCTTCTAATCTTGAAAAACCATAGGAGCGCTTGTCCTCATGCTTCCAAGGCATCAGTGTGCAAGTCTCTTTCACAGCGCACAAGTCACTTGCACGACACCACCAATACTTGCGCGACACTTATCCATTTTCTATATTTTGATGATCTGGCCTTGAAAAACATATAGCACCCAAGTTTTTAATCCTTCAAGAACATGGCGTGCAAGCCCCTTTTCCAAAAACCACATTTCTTAATTTGACGATTTTCAGGCCCAAAAATTTGGCAAACACTGGAAAACGGTGCCACCTTGTATATGCACTTTTTGTACCACCTCAAGATCATCCATTCCTTTGTTGACGTTCTTGAATCAAACACTGATTGTTTAAACACATCTCTTGAACTTGATGTTCAACCATGAAATCCCCTTTGTCAACAAATTTGTATGTCATTGTTTTGCATTGTCAACAATCACCACTCAGATGTCCACTTTGTCAACAAACACAATCACCTCAAAAATGATTCAATGATACCTTGAGGGATTTTTGCCCAAAAATTTTAGAATAGAATTTAATGGTGTATGTATATGATTTAGACTACTATTTAGATTCATTTTATGTGCTTTACGTATCCATTAAATCCATGATTGATGTTTGATCACTAGTGTGTGTTCATATCAAATGAGACCATGGTTGATTTTTTATTGCATATTTGTGCATGTGTCACACATTAATCCCATAATTTAGTTCAATAAAATCAGTGTGTATGGTGATTTATTATCAATATTGGTTTTTTTAAGGTTTTGATATTTGTATAATGATATTTCACCCATTTGATGTAATTGGTATATGTTGTTTTGTATTTGTATTCCTAGTACCAAATTAGTGGGGGTACCCTCATTGATTGACCTCACTAGAGGTGGAGCATGTTCTTATGATTATTGTGACATGAAGATAGGACTATGTTATATAACAGTGCACAATGGCCATTTATGGTCTGACATGGGGGAATGCCGCTTTTTCGTAATATAACTCAAATAGGTATAGTAGGAAATGCTTTTTTTTTATGACCATAACATGGAATGGTTTTTAAAAGATTAATACCTTGTGTTAAGGCATAACACAGTTTCATAAGATGAAATCCTTGATGTTGGATCTGTATGCGAGATATGACATGATGGTCTAGGAAATAATTATCTTTCTAGATATTTTTTGATTTAGGCATTGAAAAAGTGTAAACACATTTTCATGAATTATATTATAAAGATATGTTAGGAAAAGATTCAATGCATGTACAGTTTTAGGTTTTTAGCATCATTGTTATAAAATTAACATATGATAAATGATTGTATATTTTTTCCTAGGTATCATTTATTATCCCCGCATAATATCTTTTTTTGTACAAATATTAATGATGAAATGGTGGTTTATCAATAGGATTATACTCACACCCTGTATGGGAATTTCATAGAATGATTTTATTTCATGATAAAGGTTATATGAAAGAGAAACACATCAGTGATATAGAGCTAGGAGAAAGATAATGTTGATCTGAAGTTTCATGTGGATCAATCTAGAGTCATGTTACGGTGTTTAGTTAGATAGAAGCCTTTATAAAACACTTTTCTGACATATCACATTGTGGTTCATTGGTATATTATTTAATGTAAATTGATATGTATCCCATTCCATTTTTTTAGCATTTTTTTTATTCCACTATTTTGTTATTTATGATTATCACTATCGATACCAAGTATATACTATCCCCCCAAATGGAACTATGACTCTCATTGGTAAATTAAAAACACTAGTGTATATGGAAAAATGTACAAGGCTATGTGAAACTCTCAATTAAACTTTGTGATTCAAAAAATTTCTTTATTAAGTTGAATAAAAGGAGGTTTTCCCTCTTTATTTCATCTTGAATATTCATTGTGGTTAGTTATAAAGGAGTTAAGATATATGGGACTCAGGTGGGGTAGTTTCATGTTTTCAGATCCAAAAAATTTATGGAGATGTCTCAATAATGTTTTTAGGTACTTATTTTCATTATTATTATTTTATCATGATTGTTTTTTGGAGAAATTGGGATGGTTATAGGGCAGTTTGGGGTAGTGCAATATTGGTTCACGATTTTAAAAAACCATTCCCTACCCCAAAAAACCACGAAACCCAAGATATATAGGGATTGTTTAGTTTTTACAATGTATGAAAACCCACATCCCATATTAGTAGTAACTATTTGGCCCACTAAGAGGAGGCACACAGTTATGTTCATGGTTGGGGGATATTTTGTGCCCTGAGTAGTAAACCTTTCACATAGAATTTTAAACCCACAAAAAAATTAGATTAAAAATTCATAAACCCCTGAAATTATTCCTAAACTTACCATAACATGACATTAAATGATTTCATTTTTTTAGGCTCTCATATGGATTCCAAGACTTTTCGACCTCTTATAATAAATATTTGAAACTAATATTGATGATATGAACCTATCCCTATAATATATTCTAATCATGCATTGTTTAATCCTTCCCTCCATTACTTCTCTCATCCTTTAAAGGTGTTTTCCTCCATTGGTGAGGGATCAAGATCAAAATCTTGATATATCTAAATCATTTGATCATGGATTTAGGTTTTATATCTAGATCCCGTTTTTCATTGTGATCTTGATCCTACCAATTCAATTGGGGATTTCCATTGGAAAGTGTTCATCATTAATTTTGAGTGAGGTGGTCTAAAAAAATCACATAGAATTGATTTAATTAAAATGATGGAATTTTAAAATCTTTAATTTCTATGATTCATAAACTATATTGATGATTGATTTTATATGATATAATTTCCATGTGATAATGATTAGTGTGAAATTAGTGAAATTGAAATTAGTGGAATTGTATTAACATATTAGATACTAAATTAATTATACATTTTGATTGGGGAATTGATGGGATGTTGGTATTGTGTGATTGGTCAATTAATATGGTTTTGAATTTATTGACAATGAGAATTATGATACCATAGATTTAACCTCAATTAGATACAAGGTTATATGAATTAAATATTTCAAAATGATTTAATGGTGAATTAGTAAAATTATTCTGTGGGATTAATGTATTGACTAATGATATTTTTATAGTTGAAATCATATACCATGATATAAAATGTTGTCATAGGGTTGATGTTCCTTAACCATGATTGATGTAATATATGTGAATCAAGGTTTTGACCAATATATGTGGGTGGGACATGGACTACTGCATCAAATACCCATATGTGATTGACAGGTATACATGAGTGGGACATGGATCATTACATCAAAGTCCCATAGTGATAAAAAAGTTATGGGAAACAAATTGGTTCTTGAAATACCCATGGGGTGCTAGATATGGAATTATTGGTCCCAAATGTTGGCATTGTACTACGGTTCCAATTGGACAGAATAAGAGTGGAGATTAAATGGTAATTAATAACCATAGTATTGTGATATGTGATATCCCTTATGGATAGTTCAGAATAAGGAATAGGATAAATAATTTTTTGATATTATGGGTGTTATTGTGAACATATAATGTTATGTGGACAAATAAAGAATAATTGAATATGAAAACTCTTTACTTTATGGCTTGTATTCTACTCTTTATATAGATGTATAAAATATTAATGAACAGATATTGTTTTCAACAATGTTGGTGGTGTCTTAATGATTTGTACTCACATAACAATTGGGGTGGATGACTGGTACCTAAATTGAATTCATGTTTGAAGGTTTCGATAAGGCTAAGAGTCATGTATAATCTGGATGAGTTAGGATAGAGGATGGATGAGAGAACAAAATGTGGTGTAAGTCCTGTTTTGGAGTTTTCAGGGTATTTATTTATTTATTTTTTTTATATTGACACTGGGAATGTATTAGGAATTAAATATCAATAATTTAATTAATGATTTATTATTTCAGGTTTCAGTCATCACGTGATACTGGTTTAGTTTTGTTATTTGTTATATGATAAGGTAATTATTATTTATTTTGGCTATTTTGATACTTTAATTAAGAGGGTATAGTGTCCATGTGATCTATATTATACTCTCACTACTAGTCAATGGCCTCTAAAATGTAGGGAGGTGTTCCTTAGATCATGTGACCTACTAGCTTATGGAACTAGTGGGTGATACCATGGTTTGGACATTACCAATTTTTATCAATTATATTTTTCTTTTCTTAAATTTTTTATTACAATTTGGGAAAGGAAAACAAGATATTAGGATGAGATGATCCTTGGATAAGAGCACGAGAATGGGAGTAGATAACCCTTGTGCAAAGGTAAAACCCAAGTACCAAAGGCATGATTTCTATTATTGATGTATGATGTTTCATTTGGATGTTATTTTACATTGAGTGATGCTCTTGTTGTGTGATGAGATTATTATTTATTGGATATCCTGAGATATTACCCATGGCATAGTATGGAATGAGAGTTGAGTATTCATGCATAATTCTAGGAAATCAGGATTGCTATGTGACGTGCATCATTTTTTGAATGAATGGGAATGATTGTTTTGTGGTATGTTGTTTAAATGAATATGATTTTTATTGTGGTTTTCAAATGAAAAGGGTGTATAAGGTGAAATTAAATTTTTTTTTAAATTGATGAAAAATATAGAAAATGGGTGTCTAATGAAAAAAATGAATAATGATAATGTGATAACCCTTTATTAACCATGACCTAGATGAAGGATGGTTAAGCGTAGTGGAGCACATTAGTTCTAACCATGTGGTGCATTCTGTTGGATGATTTATTATGGCTTCATGTGAATCCCAACAAATTGTTAAATGGTGTAAGTGTGTCATGACATGTGTGTTTGGAATTTCAGAGATATTTCTCTATGAAGGCATGTATTTTGAGACAGATAGGAGTATATTGATGGAAATGATCATCCAACAGTGGAACATGAGGCACCAATATTGTCGTGTGAAAGAGTTAGATAATAATTATGATTGAATATTTCCTGGTTAATGTAGTTTATAGAGAGATACCAAGAGTAGGTTGGGAAGAGTATGCCAAAACTAAATCTATTTTTCCAGTTATAAAACACTTATAATTTCACTGTAGATTGTGGACCTAAGGTTTCTAAAATCTGGACTGAGTTTATTTAGCTACATTTGACCACATTGAGACTCTTCTAGAGATGAATGTCAAATTTGACTCATATAAGTTATGTGGTTAAAAAATGAGTTAGTGGGAAATCCATTTAAGGAATGGAGAACAGGAGAATATGGAGTGGAAAAAATTTAGGAGATTTTCCTAGATAACTTTTACCCCGAGACACCCCCTAAAAAGAGAGTAGTTGTGTTCATGTTAATGACTAAGGGGATCATGTTCATTATGGGAAATTTCATTCACATTATATACATTCATCACATTATTCTATAATTGGAAGGAGATGAGGATACTATAAAAAATTGAATTTCAAATGGAATTAGACATGAAATTAATTCCCAATTGAACATATATATGCTAAATAATTTTTTAGACGTTTTAATTTGGCTATAAATTTTAAGGGGAACGTGAAATAGGCTTCCAGTTAAGATCATGTAGTTTCTTGTGGATGTTTAGGAGGTACACCATCAAAGAGAAAGAAGAATCATTATGAGAATATTGACTTGAACAATGGAAAATAATGTGCCTTGGGAAATGATCGGTCACACAAGGACCTTACTTTGGTGACTTATGAATAGTATAGTAGGTTGGGTCACTTTGCTAGATAGTTTACCCACCCATCTGTATAGTGTCAATACTACGATAGTATAGGATATATACTGAGGTTCAATAAAACCCTACGATAGATGGGTATTGATAAATAATCATTGGTGGTTTGCAACCTGCATTCTAAATGGATCTGCTTCAGATGGGGATCAAAGCATTAAGCCCTTACTGGTGTATTCCATTCAGAATTGGTTGATTGAGAGTGTATGGCTATTCCATTTGTTCCGTGCCTGTGAATTCCATCACGGGATAGTTTTCTGAGTGGTTATGCAATGGTGAAGGTTGGTCTTCACAGTGTAGTTGTTGGAGAGGGGTAGATCTTGAAGTTTGTTCTGGGATTTTCTCTATTATGGTTTTTTTCTATTATAATTTTGGTCCTGTGGTTTCTCACTTTTCCCCACAAATGTGTTCTGATAATAAAAGAGTTAATTTTTAGTCAATAGATATGTGCAGCACAGAGTACTCAAACTACATCATAGGGAAGATGGGAGGGATAATGTCTTGTCATATTAAAAATATTGCTGGATATGGGGTCTTGACCATTGATAGTTATAGGTACTATTGTTGTATATTATATGCTATCTAGTGCTTTATTTGAAACTGGTCCCTCTCATTCTTTTATATTTGATCAATATTTGAATTGGTTGAGTCTTGCAGTGGAGTTCAGATGCGAGGTTATGACGATATATACATTGTTTCAGGTTAGGTCAAGAGACATCTAATTATGTAAGGGATGTTATCTCATGGTTGGGTAGTATCATTTCCATTGGTATCTTTAAAAATTTAATATGATAGTCATTGAACTAAATATGTGTATGGATTTGTTATTAGTGTACTGATCCCATATTGATTGTCACTGCATGAGAGTGTCCTTTACATCACATGAGGGTGAAAATTATGTACGCTATGGATAATAAGATATCTGAGAGGGATGTATCAGGCTAGTTCATCAGCAACTGGGGGAGTATATTGTTGGATGATGGCCATATAATACATGATATATCTTTACATATAGTGAACTGGTTTTGGGATTGGATTCTTAAAAACATCCGCAGGACTCCTCTTGAGTGGGATGGGGAATTTACGACTAAGCTCATGTGGGGGATGATCCAGTTTCTATTCCACCTTATAAAATGGAACAAAAATATCTTGAATATATTATGACTCATCTAGAAGATTTGATAGAGTATGGGTTTATCTGTCTGAGTATGTAATCTCACAGTTCTCTAGTCTTGTTTGTAAAGAAGTATGATGGGACATTGCGCTTATGTGTTGAAAACTAGAAGTTCAACATGATGATTGTCAATAAATATTATCCTCGTCCATTAATTTAAAATCTATTTGACAAGTTGAGAGTTCATCGTGATGACATTTAGGTCGACAAATGCAATAGTAGTGTTTATGTTCTTAATGAACTGAATCATCCACCCATACCTAGATTAGATTGTGTAAGTATTTTTTGAAGATATATTGGTGTAATCTAATACTCATGAAAATCATTTTTGTAATTTTGATATGGTTTTCAGTGCACTAGGAGAACATTAACTATACTCCATGATATCTAAATGTAAATTCTATAACGACCATGTACATTTATTGGGTAACAACATCTCATTGGGATGTGATTTAGTTGACCTAGGTAAGGTTCATACAGTTGTATCTTGGGAGCATCCCAATAAATATTTTATATCCATATTTTTCTAGGATTAGAAGTATAATATCATAGGATAATCCAGGACACTTACACTTAGAACCACCAATTTAATTCTTGACCAAGCAGGCAGTTATTTTTTAATTGATTGGATAATTTGACAATCCCTTCCATTATTTGAATATTCTCCTGAAAATGGTTCAAATATTAAACATACCTAGTACAAGGGAGAATTATACAACGTTTTGTTACACTTATATGACTAGGAATTGAGTAGTGATTATGTAGGGTGATCTAATTGTAGTGTATGGGTCGCAATGGATGAAGCCAAATGAACATAATTATACTAAAAATGACCTCAAATTAACCATAGTGGGTTATTCATTAATGTGTTAGAATAATTATATTTTGTGTGAAAATATTATTCTTTATACCAATCATAAAATTTTAAATATATATATTTTTTCAATAAGATATAAATATTCGGCAGAGAACGTGGGATGAGTATATGCTGTAATTTTATTTTGAGCTACCATATATGTTTGAGAAGGGAAATAGTGTTGATGGTACTTTAAGCAGAAAATATCAGACTCAAAAAGTTCAAGAGTCGAGTTCCTAGTAGAAGATGATGAATTTTCCGTTTGAGATGCATGTTGTGGTTCAAGAGGTTCAGAAGATGATGAATCTCATATCAATTTGAATAGATTATATACTTTTGAACTGCATGAGGGATAGATAGAATGAGGATTTAGAATGTTTGGCATTGAGGGAAAGCCAAGAAGGTGGGGATTAAGCTTCATAGTAATTTATAGATTAATAATAGGTGATCTACATCATTTAACATGTTTTTGTTCCAATACGTATGAGGGAAGAATGGATTCATGAATTTCATGTGTCATAGTGGAAATTTCATCCATGTTTGTCCAAAACGTACTATAACATATGACGATATTATTTTTTGATTATCATTAAAAAATATATAGTGGGGTTCATGATAAGATATTATACCTATCAATTGGTCAAGGCTGAGCATCGATGACTTAGTGGTCCCCTATAGATGCTTTCCATTTTATAATGAATGTGGGATGAAGACACCCTGGACTTTATGGTGGGCCTTCCAATGAAAACATGGATGATTGATCATATTTGGGTGTTTGTGGACCAACTGATGAATATATCACATTCTATTTCAATGACAAACTATCTAAGTGGATATGTTGTATGATTTTTATGTGCGAGAGATAGTTAGTATTCACATGGTTTCATAGAGTATTTTTTAGGTAGTGGAACATGTTTTACTTCTCACATATGTTAGGGAATATATAAGGATATTGGTATGCATGTTTTTTTATGTATGACATTCCAACCATAGATATATGGACATTAATAACGTACTATATATGATCTTGAGGGTATGCTTTGGAAGTGTGTCATTTTCATTGGCAGGTATTGGGAGAAACACCTAACATTGGTGGAGTTCACCTATAACAGCAGTCATTAGGAAACTATTCAGATGGAACCATAAGAGGATCTTTATGAAAGGACATGTAGATCGACCCTATACTAGATAGAGGCAGGTATGTTTGGGATATTAGGACTGAATGTCATGTAGGATACGTCGTAGAAAGCTTAGCTAATTTAGAAGCATATGGCTACAACTCATAGTACAATGAAGTTGAATGCTGATAAAAAATGATTTCCCCTAGAGTTTATAGTGGGTGATCGAATATTCTTTTGGATGTCACATAGATTGGGTCACTATAGGATTTAGAGGTAGTGGAAGATGGTACCAATATTTGTAGTACCAGTTGAGGTTGTGGATAAAACCAGGCTTCTAGCATACTGATTGGATCTTTCATAGAGGTTTGATGCTATTCATGATTTTTTCCATGTGTGAATACAACAATGGTATTACCTCAACCCAGCCCATCTGACTGACCAGGAATACGTTTATCAAGATATCGAGGAGTGTTTTGTGGAGTATCTAATATGTGTATTCATTCACAGTGAGAAAGAGCATTGGGAATGGACCATAAAAATAGTTCATGTATTCTAGAAACATGGTATGGATTAGGAGGAAGCATTGGAGAGAGATAAAGATATATGAGCTCAATGGATCGATTTTTTTATCAAGGAATCAAAGAGATTCATGGGAGTAAAGCTCAAGGATGAGATTTTATAAGGTGGGGAGATTTCAAGAACATGACCTTTTATGGAGATGTATCAAACATATTTTTAGGTAATCCTTTTAATTTTTTTAGTTTATCATATTTTGTTTTTTTCTCAGGTATGTTTGGGAGAAAGAATGATGTTTTTGAGGTTTTTTGGGTAGTGTATGATTTGTGAACAATTTTTTCAAACCTAGCGCCCCACCATAGAATATCAATGTAACCCCAAGAAGAGATAGATTTCATAGTTGGCGCATTGTTCGGAAAACTGTTTGGCCTCTTAGTAGTATTCATGTGTCTCAAAGGGTGGATTCACGTGGTTAGGCACATAGTTAGGGGAAACCATGCACCTCGATGAGGAAACCATGGTGGAATATTTTTAACCCCCCAAAAATTAGATTAAAAATTATTATACCCTTTAAATTTACCCTAAATCAACCCTTACTTGACCATAAACCATTTATCTTGTTTTTTGAGTACCTTAGATGGATCCCCATACCATAAAACCTCTATTATTGAATATTTGAATCCCATATTGAATAAATCTACCTCTCCGAGTAAGAGATTTGAATCTTGATTTTTTTCCTCCCTCTCTCCCATATTTATATAATAATTTAAAAGGATATCTTCCTAATTTTGTATTTATTCTATATCATGGTTTTGATATATATATTCCTTTCTACCATGGACTTAGGTTTGTATCCATATCTCATTCTTCTATGTGATCAATTTCGCTCGACTTCAATTGTGGATTTATATTCGTGAGTATTCATCAACAATTTTGAAGTAGGTGGTATAAATTTAAAAAAACATAGTCTTGGTTTAATTATGTGTATGGAATTTTAAAATTTTCAATTTCAATGATTGGGGAATTTCATCAATGAATGATTTAACTTAATTTAATTTCCACGTGAAAATTATTAGGGTCAAATTTTGGAAATTGAAATAGGTGGAATTGGATTTATTAATTGGTTGATTAATTAATTGAATATTATGATTTGGGAATTGATGGGATATTGAGATTACATAATTGGTCAATTATCATGGTTATTAATTAATTTACAATGATAATTATGAGATGGTATACTTGACCATAGTTTTTAATGGGTTATATGAAATAAATTATACAAATTGGTATAATGATGAATGTCTAAAATTATTCAATGTTATTAGAGTATTGAATAATTATTTTTTATAGTTAAAATTGAATATAATGATATGAAATTTGATAATAGGGTTGGTTTTTATTAACATTTATTGATGTGATGTATGTGAATTGTGCGTTTGACTGGTATACATGTGTAGAACATGGACTACTACTTCACAATACCATATGTGATTTTCTAATATTCATTCATGGGACATCAAATAATGCTTAAAAATAACAAGAAATAATTTTGTTTTGAGACATGGACTATTTCTTAAAATAACCATGGGGTTCTAAACATGGCGTTCTAGGATGAAAAGGTAAATATTGGGACATGGATTCAATTTATCATAATATGAATTGAAATGAAATGATAATTGGTAAGAACATTATTGTGATATGTGACATCCCTGGGGGATAGTTCAAACTCTACAATGGGACAAATTTGGTATTGGCAGTTTGGGTGTCATTGTGAACCTGAAACATTTTGTGTCTATATAATGAATAATTGAATATGGAAATTGTTTCCTTTGTTACATTTATTATATAAATTATACAACAACATATACTATTATTTATTTTATATTTATTTAGACATAATTGTTGGTGGAATACATAGTTTTATTCTTACCCTACTTAGGAATCCTGATTGGTTCCCAAACAGACTTCATGTTGGTAGGATAATATAAGGGAATGAGTCCTATGTCAGATGGATGAGTTGGGGTGGAGTGTGGATAAAGTAACATGACATGATTCAGGACCTACATGGGAGTTTTTAGTGTCATTTTTCTTCATATTAACACTTGAAACATATAGTACATTAGATATCTACCATTTAGTTGTGGATATAGCATATCCAGTTTTCTTCATCATGGGATTCTATTTTGGTTTGGTTATATAATTTTTTTATTACTATTAATTTCCATTGTTTTTATATTTTGATAATGAGGATATGGTTTCCCCATGGTTGATATTATACCCTCACGAATATTCTCTAGCCACTGGTATTAGTGGAGGTGTGTCTGAGGCTATGTGACCGACCGTGTTGGGGCACCCGTTTCTAGAACCCATGCCAAGACATTATACATCTGCTCCTGGAATACATATTTGTAAAAGAACACAGATTTATCATTGATGGGATTCTATTGAATTTATTATTTTAGGGTTTCATTTTGACCATAGCTATACTATAATGGCTCTTTTATTTGTATTAGGGTGTGTTCATGCATCAATATTATGATGGTAGGATCACATATAATATATATATATATACCAGTTGTTTGTTGTTTTATAGTTATTTAATTACATGGACTAATTTTCGATATCTAAATGGGATATACCTGTATTAAACATTGAGTTATATATTTATGTTCTCTAATATATCTATGTTGGAATTAATTTGATTCACTGGATAATGATTATATATATATGATTATGACCAAAATGATGATATAGAGGAGCGGGCTTGATCCGGGTGTAAAATAATGAGTGTCATTCATTTTTGACGGTTATTTACCATGATTTGACATCCTATAAAAACATTAATAAGTGACCTAATTTTTATAATCACATATAAACGTGGAATGGGAAATATAAAACTTTTTTTTCATTTAAAAAAATTTCTTTGGAGAGGCCTAACTCAACCACATAGTGAGGTTGGAAATAATGATCCAACAAAGTAGGATGAAAAAAGCCATCATAATTTGTATAGGGGAAGCCACATGAAAATTCCCCCACACCTTATATGCAAGTTGACTCATTAGATCCACTCCATCACCAATATACATATAGCGAAATTACATACATATATCCAAAATATAAAAAATGGAACATTCATTAAGCATTAATATGATCCAAAAAAACCACCAAGGTTTAATGTATTTAGAAATACAGATACATAAAAACCCAGAGCATAAATTATCCACACCATTCCCCTTTATGTACTTCCCAACATATGCCATTATTATACCTAATATTGTTAAAATAGTTCTCTATATCATTAGGAAGGGAAAATTAAGAAAGTATGTGTTGAGATACTCAGTAAGGGTAAACATAAGAGATGTCATTTAATAATCAGAAGTGAGAATAATATAAGAATATGTGTATGAAAACATGATCTTATCATTAATTATTATAATATCATTTCATAGGTAAAAACTATGAGAAATGAAATAATGTTTTATCAATAAGAATATATAAAACAGAAGAATGTGAAATCAACTATAATCAATCATGATCCCTCGAAGCATATCATAATCATAATATATACTATTTTGGTATATCGATAATATTATAAGATAAATTAATTATCAAAGTCTCACTTCCAAGACTATAATAATGGATTTGTTTCACTCATTATTTCATCATTTCGAAAGGCAAAGTTTACACTCAAGACAATATTATTGTAAAATTACCTATCTGAAAAACATTTACTCCCCATTCCATTTCATATTATATCAAGTTATATTAAACACTATTCAATGGATTTTAGGGAAATATAATTATGGTCCCAATAATCACATAATTAAAAGCATACCATTGGGTGCCATAATATTTTAAAAAATTCACATATACTTATATTATAACCCATAGAAACTATGTTTATTAACATAAATTTCATATTCATCATAATAAACCATATATATCAGAAATAAAGATAATACAAAAAATTATATCCCCATTAAAAGTAATAAAAAATTATTATATGTTTCAATATCTGAAAATACATTCAATATAACACTAGAACATTTATTGAGGAAAATAATCATTCCATTAGAAATCCATTCTTGAAAATTTAAAAATTTCAAAAATATAATTGAAAACATTTTCTATGAATATATACAAGGAAACAATTAATGTAATCCTAAATTAATAGAGTATTCATGATGATAGTTATTTTCTTTAATGTGGTGTATGTTAAAACAATAAATTCCTTTCACATTATTAGTAAAATGTATGATGTGCCATATCAGGAAAATGATAATAAAATTAATTTTTAATCTATGTTCAATAGATCAAAGTATAGTTAAAATGAATTTAAATAATCATTTTAAAATAGTAAAAACATTATTGAAAACAATTTAATTAAAATATGATCATTGACGAAAATATTCACAATAGAAGGTAAGGAGATGATGAGATTTCTATATAAACATTACTTATATATTTTGAGATATTTAATAGAGGAAAATTAAAATAAACAATGAAATTTATTGAAAAAATATTATAATAAAATACATAATATTTTGGACACATATATCATATGATTTAATCCTCAAAATATTTAACCATAAATAATCCTAGTAAAAATGAGATTATAATATAAAACCCTTCCATCATGATTGTCTCACATCATAATTTCTCTAAAATGTAGTATAATTATTTAAAATGTATTTAAATTATATAAAGTAATTATATTATTAAAAATGAAACCTTAATTTTTTAGTCATAATATCATTTCAGTTGTTCATTAACAATCATTGATTATCATCATCATTTTAGGTATTAACTGCATTGATTATTCTTATATGATATAGTTTAAAAAAATGGTCATGAATTTAAAATATTTATTCCTAAAATATATAATTTAAATAGATATATAAATATAACATATATTCATTATATCCAATAATATAATCTCGCATATAAATAATTGATGAAAATTGAGCTAAATCATAAAGTGTATATGGTAGTCAGAACATTTGAATGTATGATATTTCCATTTTTTGATGGATGAAATGAAAGAAAGGTTAATATTAATTCATACTTAAATAAATATTATTATATGATGAATTTTATTTTTAGATATTTTAACTATCATAAAAAACAACCCTGAATGATTGTTTTGGAAAATTAATAAAATCAAAACATAGAGGTGATTGTCCACACATATGGATGAACAATAAATTCATCTCCCATTTTATATAAAAGAGTTTTCAAATAGTAATATCATCCAATAAATAAAATATTGTAATTATTATTATAAATTATTCATAATTTATTTATTTATACATCATGTTTATCTGAATATGATGTATAAATAAAATTTGAATTGATTTGTAACGATATATAAATATTCTTTTAGAGGCCTCTATTGGCTGACACCTTAATCATTGATGATTTTGTATTATAAGAAAAAAAAACTAGGATAAAGGGATGGATTATTGGATGGTTTTTACATAAGAGTTTTAAGATAAAGAATCCTCAAATCATGTGATTAGTGGAGTAGAATATGCTCCCTTTATTAAGTGAGTAGAGAGACATCAATGAAATTTCTTAATATTTTCCAATTATATGCAGTCACATTCATGGTAAAGTGTCTCAAAATGTCAAGGGAATTGAATTTATAATAAGATAAGAATATTATATCTTCCAATAATAATAATTATATATTTTTTGGTGGAATGCCTACACTTTTCTCTTGTCTTAGTCACCACCCCATAGAAAACTCATTTAAAACATAACCATAGAAACATAATTTTATTATTTTTCTATTCAGTATGACCAATAATTATGTTGAACATATCAAATTACATTAATAATTATGATTCCAAATATGGAATCTATTTTACCTGATTCCATTCTTCTATGTGGCCTAATTTATTTTTAAATAATCCTCCTTCCTACGAAGAAAACTCATTTTAGATGAATGAATATTTTAGCATAAAACATAACAATCATACATTCCATTCCCTGTGAAAATATTCAAATGAATTTTATAGTATACTGTTTAATATTTAATATATACACTTCATTAAATCTAAAAATAAATTGATAAAATTTTAATTTATTAATATATAATTACCTTTAGTGTACAAACAAATGTTTTGAAATTTTTTTTACCTCAAAATTTTAAATTAAATCAAAATAATGTATATTGATGATTTTTATGTTACATTTTAAATTATTTATAATTAAATGAAACATATGTAACATTAATATTGAATTAAGAAATGATACTTTTACTTGAAATGAAATGATATTTTTTACCGAAATATTTATTTTTCACTAAACGTTAAAAAATAATTCATTTTAGAAACATTTTAAAAATTATTATAAATATAATATTTATAGAATTAAAAAAAATATTAATTTACAAAAAATTTAATACAGTGGTATAAATTAATTATAATGGTCATGTGAAAAAATGTGCTAAACGTCATTTTTTATGAAATCATATTTCTATTACATTAAATCATATTACATAACATTGAGTATAAGGACCCAGCCTTAAACCTTACTTAATATTGAGTTATTATAAGATTACACATTGAGGATCTTTTCATGTTTAGAGTTTTAGAGAATTAGATCATGAAACTTGCATTACATTCCACATTCAAAAAAAGTGGTTACATAAAAGACAGTATTCATTCTTCCCAGCAATGGAAACATATTTAAAATAAAACATGGATTATTTCTTAAAACATCCTTGACACTATCATCACATCATGTACCTTTCCCTTGACCTGTGAAAAACATTTCAAAAACATGGGATGAGCATAAAAAACTCAGTAAGGGATATAAAAATATGGAAAGGAAACATGAGTTCATATATAAATAAGAATGAAATCATACATTACCCATAAAACATAGGCACTTTAACATAGCTCATCAAATCATGAATAAATCATAAGACATGAAAGGTAACTTGAGGAATTCATAACATTCTTACGTTGGGAGTTACCCTCTTGGTTACTTTTGGAATACCCACCGTAGTATATTTCCTAAATCTCTTCGGAGAAACCTTAATGTTTCACTCCTTCGCGTTACCCAATGCATTGGAGAGCTATATCAGGCTCACCCGCCCTTAGTTTATCACGAAACCACCCATTTTCAAAATAATGCCCAAGAACCATAACATAATTGTATCACATATAACATGCATATAAGAGACATAACATTTCCATATTTCAATCACAAGATATCAATAAAACACATTTATAAGATAAAAACATTCTAAAAACCATTTTCAATACCAAAATAAAAGAAATGTAAAACATGGTTTTTATTTTTCTTTTAAAAACAAGGTATGGCTTGTAGAGGAAGTCAAAACTCAAATAATGGTCATGGAGGCGGAGAAGTCATTGTCGTCGCATACGTACGACACAAACATTCACTTTTGTCATTTAGTGAAACGCTTCGTATAAAAAAGATTCCTTTTTGGATAAACGTAAAATTAAAAGGGGTTTATACACCGTAAAAAGAAGGTTGTGTATAAAACAAAATATGCCTCAGTGAATGGAGATTGAGACGAAGTCCCTTACAAAGACGGTATCCTTGGTTTAAGGATAAATCAATTACATAATTATGTGTGACAAAATAATACACCAAATATAAGTGGATATTAAGTGTAAAATAATCAATGGTAATTCACACATATTCAAAGGATGACATATTCAATAACTACATGTTGAACCCAAAGAAATCGAAATTGGGTTAAGAAGTTCCCTTGACAGCCTAACGGCGTCACATCAAAATGAGTTGATGAGTGATAAAAAAGGGTATATCATCACTTGGACATAAAATTTACATCAATAAGGATATGTGAGAACATATCCCAACATAAAAATATGTAAATTAAAAGACCCAACAAAAGAAGTATTTTAAAAAGAGGAGGGTGAAAGGTTCCCTTACCGACATGGGTATCTTTCGAAACATACACCTCGTGAAAGAAGGACAATACAACATTGATATAAATACTCATAAAAGAAAGTATATTACACAATGAGTAAAATAATGGGAAGAACATACACCACTCAAAGGAAATTTTGGAAAATTTAGCATAAATCTCACGGGAATAAAAGTGAGATGAAAAATCCCTTACGAAAACTCGACAGCCTAACAGCGCCACTTAAAACTTCCAAAAATGGATTAATGAGATCAAATAGGGTATATCATCACATTAAAATAAAATATAAATCAAGAGGAATATAAAAGAACATCACCCATAATAACAAAGAGGAGATTAAAAGAAGTGACATAAAGGAGTGTACTTAAAGAGAAAGAGTGAGGTTAGATCTCTTACGAAACTTCGGCAGCCTAACGGCGCCACTCAAAACATCCAAAATGGATTGATGAGAGAGAATAGGGTCTCTCCTCATATGAACATAAAAATTACAGTAATATTAATATAAAATAACATCCCAATCACATGAAATATGACCTTAGAAGGAATGAGATAAAAGAGTGTACTTAAAAAGAAATAGAGGAGTAGGATCCCTTACCTCAAGTCCAACTTGTCTTGTTCGTTTCTTTATATTCCTGAATAATAAACTTTGGTAAATTAATAATCTCCTAAGTACCTGCTTTAGAGATTATTATTCAGTTCATATCACATATTATAATTTTATAATAATTGTTTAATAATGTTAGTAATATCAGACGTTTTTGCCGATGTTTGGTACATGAGTCAAAAATGAACTTGTTTGAAAACAAATTGCCCATGTAGTTATAAGTAAATAATTTACAGAATAGTTTTAATGATTAAAATATCATATATATCAAGTAAATATTGATTTTATACTATTCCATAACATTTGGAGATAAAAAACGAAAAACACCGTTCATGGAGACGGTAGGTCGCACGTACTCATGAACGCTACTTTCATTTTTGTCATATTAATGGAATTAAAACAAAATGAGAGAGATATATATATGTTATAATTCCAGAATTATATCCACAATTTAGATTTAATATATTACCTATATATCCATTATATATATGTACTTATAATATTACATAACATTTTGAGATAAGAAATGAAATGTACCATTCATGGAGACGGTAAGCCGTACGTACGCATGAACGCTACATTCATTTCTATGTCATATTAATGGAATTAAAAAAATGATAGGTATGTATATTTTAATTCCATAATTACATTAATCATTTATATGTAACATAAATCATATATAATAACTTTAAATCCATCCTTTATACATCCCACATATGGCATTAACGAATCAAATCACTTTGAGGGGGCAGTAGTCCGCACTTCCTAAAATGAAATTATCGTGTTTACCCACAATGGAAACCATAAAGGTATGCCACAAAATAAAAATACATAATCTTAAGTAAAACATAAACATATTATATATCTTATATAAATATAGGTACATCTTAATGACCACCTTTGAAGGTGTTAGAAGAATGTCGAACAATCATCGTTTCATGAGGCAGAAATTTTCCATCCACAGAAACAGTATGTTCTTTAACCATTAGATGTAGGTGTGTGCAAGTATAGCTCGAATACATCTTATAAAAACATCCTAGTATATTGAAGATACTATATTTGTTACAAAATAAATGAATAAAAATAGTTTAGGGGGTTGGAGAAGCAAAATAAAACAAAAGGACACAAGTGAAGACATTACCTTAAAATCAGGTAACTCCCTTTGGTTTGAGCTCAAAGGCTTCCTTGTGAAGACTTCTTCAAAAAGTGAGGCTTCAAAGTGTTATAGAGGGATGTGGAGAGAAAAAATGGGCAGGATTTGTACGATCCAAAGGCTTTGTAAGTGTGGGTAAGGTGGTAGAGGTGGGGGCCTTTTATAAGAGGAGAGGAGGGACACTCTTGGAAAGGTATAAAATGTAACATTATTTTCAAATGAGTTTCGGATTTTAATGGTCCCAAATTGATGTGTTTCAAGGATAAGGTGATACGGTTTCTAAATCCACCCATGAAATAGGTTTTGGACATGTGTAGGTCATAGATATTACATTATATTTCAATTTTATTTAAATCGTTAAATAATGAGGTCATCGCTGCATCATCATGATGTCATAAATAATTTAATTTATTTAATGTCTAAAAATTATAAAAGAAATACTATGATTTAGGAAATATTTATATCTTTCTAATGAATGTTTATAGTCCAAAATATCATTTATTTAGAAAAAATTAGAAATATTTTACTTAGGTGATACATTCTTTGTTACATTTACCATTTTTAAAAAAATAAAAAGATAAAAAGTCACTTTCTCACAAAAGTGATTCCATGGGGCCCCCAAGTTTGGAACAAGGCATCCCATGGTCGGCCATGAGACAACCAGTAGCCATAGGACACATGTTGTGGTCATTTTTTATTATTATGATATTATTTTATTATCTTTAACTACCTGATTACTCATTAATCAAGATAATTAAAGATAATTACCGTCGTTACTATTCATAATGTCCAAAAACAAAAGAGTCTTAATTACATAATTTGGACCTTCTGATTCCAAATATTTAATCCATTTTACCAAATTCCAAACACATAAATTGAAATAATTAATTTAAAAAAAACTTCCCATTGTCAAAACAAATAGCGGGTTTTTTAGAAACAATATTTATGAAAAGTTTGGCACTTGTTTATGCCCAATTCCAAAGTGAAATTAATCCCAATGACCATAATTGGATTCAATGGTAAAAATATATTCCAATTACACTTTAAAACAAATAAAAAAGATAATATAACCATATAATTAAATTATATGAAAAAACAGTTTTGATGTAAAATGCAGTATTTTTCACTATTCATGGAAAAATGAACATTGTCTAAAAAATACCAACAATTAACCCAAGGTAAATTTATATGTCCCAATAATAAATAAAATGTTTATTTTAGAAAATATAGCTTATATAATTGTCAAATGTTTGATTTAAAAATGGTTTTCCATCAAAAGGTAGTAAATAATCTTTTAAAAATACTAGTGTATTCAATGCTTAAGATTGGATTCATTTGTATTTTATGCCTCTAAAATTTATTGGATAAAAGTAAAAACATTTAACAGACATATTTAACCATAATTTAGTTATTTATATTCATTCCCACCAATACAATGGCTATGTGATAACTACCATTTAAAATAATATTATTTTATTATTAGAGTGCAACGTAAGATTTCAAAGGAACTCGTTGTTGCGTATTGGGTAATCCATCGAGCAAAGCATTCCATTTAAATTAATATTGACATTTTTTTCACAAATAGGGATAATTATAAAAATTTCATATTCTTTATTTACCTGGGGTGTTACATCCTTCCCCCCTTTTGGGAATTTCATCCTCACAATTTTAAAGTTGGGCTTGGAAACATCCCTGAAAGTCCCAAATCGGAACAAGAGTTGGTAAAACAATCCCTTTAAAAAAAGGAAGATAAGTACAGAGGTCACCCGAGTTAACCAATACTAGGATTCCATGAATAAAAACATGGAAATGGATGTGAAAACATAGGGTCATGTTCTGATGGAGAGTGATAGAAAACATGTTTAGGAGAAAGTTAACCACAAGAAAATCACAAACTTGTGATGAGTTAAATAGTATTCGATTCCCCAGCAGGAAAAGATAATAGACCAAATTTTTGTTTTAAGTTACTTTTTATTGAGGAATTTATTCATAAGGAAACATAATTACTTATCATGTTGACTTTCAACTTTTATTAGATTTATTACACAAACTCATACTTTCCCCAAAAGACGAGTATTTAGGAAGACTTGTTCACATTAAGAGAACTATAATCAACTTCTAGAGAGTCGCCTAATCCACAAAAGATAACTATATACTTCCCATGTCTTTAGACTTTAACAAAAACCAAAAAGGTTAGTACAAGATCAGATAATCCAGAAAAGGATAACCCTTTATAAAAAGAAAATATATTCTTAATCTCCAAAATTTGTCCAAAAAAACCCAAAGTTCAACGAGCACCATTCGATAAACAATTTGTCCATAAAATTCTTCAATGTAAACCAAACTAAGATTGAAACCCAAATATTTGAAGGATTTAGTCACGTATTCTTCCATGTTAAATCGTACCATTTATCTCCGATCAACATCAGTTGCTCCTAAAGTCTCATATTGAAAAGTAAATAACCTAATCACATATCCTCCATGACAGGTTAATAAATTTACATAGATAACCCAAAATCAGCTTACTCTTAATTCATAAAATCATCTAAGTAAAAAAGAATCAGTCAAACTAACCAGGGACTTCACGTAGTCCAGTGGTAGACGATAAATACCAGTCGCACTTTGGTTGTGGGTTTAATTCCCGCAGCTTTGTCCGACGCGACGGGTTGGCACACGGTCTGTGTGTTGTCCTTTTTCCAAAGCTATATAATTCTCAAAACATTTCCCAAAACGAGATAAAATCATCCAAAATAAACATAACATATTTTAACCTCAATTTTATCTCATGCCTTTCATTTTCTATCATAACATATAGTAACCCATAATTACCTCAAAAGTTAGGATCATATAAACCCTAATGGTTACCATTATAATTATTACCTGAACATCCACATCGATTGGTCATATCGTACATGATGCATTATAGAACATACCAAGGTTCAAGTGGTTGATCATGAATCCTTGATAGTTGGTTTAGAACAACCATGAGTTTCCTCATTGAATACCCCATTTCATCCAGTCTCTTAATCAGAGAACCACCACAGTTTCCTTCAAACCAATTGTCACTTTGGTGTCTGCTAGATCCAGCCAGTTACTAAAACCAAAAAGTTCAGTGTGAGTATATCAACATAACCATCATGAACTAATGAGTAAGATATACTTACTCATTCACTTTATCTAAAAACTATGACACTTTCTAAAATCCTAGCCAATATGCCAATTTCACTTATGCTTAAAGAATACACTAACCTCTAAAGTTATCTAAACCGACCTTTGATACCAACTATAAGACCCCAGCCTTAAACCTTACTTAATCTTGAGTTATTACAAGATTAAACATTGAGGATCTTTTCAGGTTTAGAGTTTTAGAGAAATAGATCATGAAACTTGCATTACATTCCACATTTAAACAAAGTGGTTACATAAAAGACAGTATTCATTCTTCCCATCAACGGAAAAATATTTAAAATAAAACACGGATTCATTCTTGACACATCCTTGACACTATCATCACATCATGTACCTTTCCCTTGACCTGTGAAAAACATTTCAAAAACTTGGAATGAGCATAAAAAGCTCAGTAAGGGTTATAAAAATATGGAAAGGAAACATGAGTTCATATATACTTAAGAATGAAATCATGCTTTACCCATAAAACAAAAGAACTTTAACATACCTCATCAAATCATGAATAAAACAAATAAATCATAAGACGTGAAAGGTAACTTGAGGCATTCATAACATTCTTTCGTAGGGAGTAACCCTCTTGGTTACGTTTGGAATACCCACCACAGTATATTCCCTAAATCTCTTCGGATAAACCTTAACATTTCACTCTTTCATGTTACCCAATGCATTGCAGAGCTATATCGGGCTCACCCACCCTTATTTTATCACGGAACCACCCGTTTTCATAACAATTCCCAAGAACCATAACATAATCGTTTCACATAAAACATGCATAAAGGAAACATAACATTTCCATATTTCAATCACAAGATGTCAATAAAACACATTGATATGATAAAAACATTATGAAAACCATTTTCAATACCAAAATAAAAGAAATGTAAAACATGGTATTTATTTTCCTTTTAAAATGAAGGTATGTCTTGTAAAGGAAGACGAAACTCAAATAATGGTCACGGAGGTGGAGAAGTTGTTGTCGCCGCATACGCACGACAAAAACATTCCCTTTTGTTGTTTAGTAAAACGATTAGTATAAAAAAGATTCCTTTTTGGATAAACATAAAAGTCAAAGGGATTTATACACCATATAAAAGAAAGTTGTGTATAAAACAAAATATGCCTCAATGAATGGAGATTGAGATGATGTCCCTTACAAATACGGTATCCTTGGTTTAAGGATAAATCAATTACATAATTATATGTGACAAACGAATACACAAAATATAATTGGATATTAAGTGTAAAATATTCAAAGGTCATTCACACATATTCAAAAGATGACATATTCAATAACTACATGTTGAACCCAAAGAAATCGAAACTGGGTTAAGAAGTTCCCTTGACAGCCTAACGGCGTCACATCAAAATGAGTTGATGAGAGATAAAAAAAGGGTATATCATAACTTGGACATAAAATTTACATCAATAATGATATATGAGAACATATCCCAACATTAAAATATGTAAATTAAAAGACCCAACAAAAGAAGTCTTTTAAAAAGAGGAGGGTGAAAGGTTCCCTTACCGACATGGGTATCTTTCGAAACATACACTTCGTGAAAGAAGGACAATACAACATTGATGTAAATACTCATAAAAGAGAGGATATTAAAAAATGAATAAAATAATGGTCAGTACATACACCACTCAAAGGAAATTGTGGCAAATGTATCACAAATCTCATGGGAATAAAAGTGAGATGAAAAATCTCTTACGAAAACTCGGCAGCCTAACAGCGCCACTTAAAACTTCCAAAAATGGAATGATGAGATCAAATAGGGTATCTCATCACATTATAATAAAATGTACAACCATAGGAATATAAAATAACATCCTCCATCATAACAAAGAGGAGCTTAAAATAAGTGACATAAAGGAGAGTACTTAAAGAGAAAGAGAGGGGTTAGATCTCTTACGAAAATTCGACAGCCTAACTACGCCACTCAAAACATCAAAAATGGATTGATGAGAGAGAATAGGGTCTCTCATCATATGAACATAAAAATTATAGTAAGAGTAATATAAAATAACATCCTAATCACAAGAAGGATGAGCTTATAAGGAATGACATAAAAGAGTGTACTTAAAAAGAAAGTGAGGAGTAGGATCTCATACCTCAAGTCGAACTTGTCTTGTTCGTTTCTTTATATTCCTGAATAATAAACATTGTTCAATTAATAATTGCCTAATTACCTCCTTTAGAGATTATTATTCAGTTCATATCACATATTATAATGTTATAAATTTTTTTTAATAATGTTAGTTCATATCAGACGTTTTTGGCGATGTTTGGTACATGAGTCAAAAATGAACTTGTTTGAAAAAAAATTGCCCATGTAGTTATAAGTAAATAATTTCCAGAATAGTATTAATGAATAAAATATCATATATATCCAGTAAATATTCATTTTATACTATTCCATTTCATTTGGAGATAAAAAACGAAAAGCACCGTTCATGGAGACGGTAGGCCGTACGTACGCATGAACGCTAATTTCATTTATTGTCATATTAATGGAATTAAAACAAAAAGAGAGAGAGATATATATGATATAATTCCTGAATGATATCCATAATTTAGATGTAATATATTACATATATATCCATTATATATATGTACTTATAATATTACATAACATATTGAGATAAGAAATGAAATGTACCGTTCATGGAGACGGTAAGCCGTACGTACGCATGAACGCTACTTTCATTTCTATGTCATATTAATGGAATTAAAACCGAATTAGAGGTATGTAAATTTTAATTCCAGAATTACATTCATCATTTATATTTAACATATATCATATATAATAACTTTAAATCCATCCTTTATACATCCCACATATGGCATTAACGAATCAAATCACTTTGAGGGGGCGGTAGTCCGCACTTCCTAAAATGAAATTATCGTGTTTACCCACAATGGAAACCATAAAGGTATGCCACAAAATAAAAATACAGAAGCTTAAGTAAAACATAAACATATTATATACCATATATAAATATAGTGACATCTTAATGGCCACATTTGAAGGTGTTAGAAGAATGTTGAACAATCATCGTTTCGTGAGGCAGAAATTCTCCATCCACAGAAACAGTATGTTCTTTAACCATTAGATGTAGGTGTGTGTAAGTGTAGCTCTAATACTTATTATAAGAACATACTTGTATATTGAATATACTGGATTTGTTACAAAATAAATGAATAAAAAGAGTTAAGGGGGTTGGAGAAGCAAAATAATACAAAAGGACACAAGTGAAGACATTACCTTAAAATCAGGTAACTCCCTTTGGTTTGAGCTCAAAGGATTCTTTGGGAAGACTTATGCACAATGTGAGGCTTCAAGGAGTTAGAGAGGGATGTTAAGAGACAAAATGGGCAGGGGTTGGCCGAGAAAAAGGCTTTGTAAGTGTGGGTAAGGTGGTAGAGGTGGGGGCCTTTTATAAGAGGAGAGGAGGGGCACTCTTGGAATGGTATAAAATGTAACTTTATTTTCAAATGAGATTCGGATTTTAATGGTCCCACATTGATTCTTTTATAGGATAAGGTGATAAGGGTTAGAAATACACCCATAAAATAGGTTTTGGACATGTTTAGGTCTTAGATATTGCATTATATTTCAATTTTATTTAAATCGTTAAATAATGAGGTCATCGCTGCATCATCATGATGTCATATATAATTTAATTTATTTAATGTCTAAAAATTATAAAAAAAATACTATGATGTTGGAAATCTTATTATATTTCTAATGAATATTTATAGTCCAAATGATCATTTATTTAGACAAAATTAAAAATATTTTACTTAGGTGATACATTCTTTGTTACATTTAACATTCTTTAATAAATAAAAAGATATAAAGTCACTTTCTCACAAAAGTGATTCCATGGGGCCCCCATGTTTGGCACAAGCCATACCATGGTCGGCCATGAGGCAACCAGTAGCCTTAGGACACATTTTGTGGTCATTGTTTATTATTATGATATTATTTTATTATCTTTAACTACCTGATTACTCATTAATAGAGATAATTAAAGACAATTACCATCGTTACTATTCATAATGTCCAAAACAAAAGACTCATAATTACATAATTTGGAACTTATGATTACAAATATTTAATCCATTTTACCAAATTCCAAACACATAAATTGCAATAATTAATTTAAAAAAACTTCCTGTTGTCAAAACAAATAGCGGGTTTTTTAGAAACAATATTTATGAAAAGTTTGTCACTTGTTTATGCCCAATTCCAAAGTGAAATTAATCCCCATAACCTTAATTGGATTAAATGGTAAAAATATATTCCAATTACACTTTAAAACAAATTAAAAAGATAATATAACAATATAATTATATTATATGAAAAAGCAGTTTTGATGTAAAATGCAGTATTTTTCACTATTCATTGAAAAATGAACATTGTCAGAAAAATACCAAAAATTAAAAATTGTAAATTTCTATGTCCCAATCATAAATAATATGTTTATTTTGAAAAATATATCTTATATAATTTTCAAAAGCTTTATTTAAAAATGGTTTTCCATCAAAAGGTAGTAAAACAATTTTTTAAAAATACTAGTGTATTCAATGCTTTAGATTGGATTCATATGTTTTTTAAGCCTCTCAAATTTATTGGATAAAAGTAAAAACATTTAAAAAACATATTTAATCTTAATTTATTTATTTATATTCATTCCCGCAAATACAATGGCTATGTGTTAACTACCATTTAAAATAATATTATTTTATTATTAGAGTTTAACGTAAGATTTCAAAGGAACTCGTTGTTGCGTATTGGGTAAGACATCGAGCATAGAGTTCCATTTAAATTAATATTGAAATTTCTTCCACAAATAGGGATAAATATAAAAATTTCATATTCTTTATTTACCTTGGGTGTTACATCCTTCCCCCCTTTTGGGAATCGCGTCCTCTCAATTTTAAAATTGGGCTTGGAAACATCCTTGAAAGTCCCACATCGGAACAAGAGTCGGCAAAACAATCACTTTAAAATAAAGTATGATAAGTACAGAGGTCACCCGAGTTAAGCCATACTAGGATTCCATGTAGAAAAACATGGACTGGGAGGAGAAAACATAGGGTCGTGTTCTGATGGAGAGTGATAGAAAACATGTTTAGGAGAAAGTTAACCACAAGAAAATCACAAACTTGTGATGGGTTAAATGGTATTCGATTCCCCAGTAGGAAAAGTTAATAGACAAATTTTTTGTTTAAAGTTAGTTTTATTGAGTAATTTATTCATAATGAAACATAATTACTTATCATGTTTAATTTCAACTTTTATTAGATTTATTACACAAACTCATACTTTCCCCAAAAGACGAGTATTTAGGAAGACTTTTTCACATTATGTGTACTATAATCAACTTATAGAGAGTCACCTAATCCACAAAAGAATACTATATACATACCATGTCTTTATACTTTAACCAAAACCAAAAAGGTTAGTACAAGATTAGATAATCCAGAAAAGGATAACACTTTATAAAAATAAAATCTATTCTTAATCTCCCAAATTTGTCCAACAAAACCAAAAGTTCAACGAGGACCATTCGATAAAAAATTTGTCCATAAAATTATTCAAAGTAAACAAAACTAAGATTGAAACCCAAATATTTGAAGGATTAATCACATAATCTTCCAAGTTAAATCGTAACATTTATCTCCAATCAACATTAGTTGCTCCTAAAGTTGCAAATTGAAAAGTAATTAACCTAATCACATATCCTCCATGATAGGTTAATAAATTTCCATAGACAACCCAACACCAGATTACTCTTAATTCATAAAATCATATAACTAAAAAAGAATTAGTCAAACTAACCAGGGACTTCACGTAGTCCAGTGGTAGGCGATAAATACCTGTCGCACTTTGGTTGTGGGTTCGATTCCCACAGCTTTGTCCGACGCGACGGTTTGTCACACGGTCTGCATGTTGTCCTTTTTTCAAAACTACATAATTCTCAAAACATTTCCCAAAACAAGATAAAATCATCAAAAATAAACATAACATATTTTAATTTCATGTTTATCTCATGCCTTTCATTTTCCATCATAACATATAATATCCCATAATTACCTCAAAAGTAAGTATCATATAAACCCTAATGGTTGCCTTTATAATTATTACCTGAACTTCCACATCGATTGGTCATCTCGTACATGATGAATTATAGAACATACCAAGGTTCAAGTGGTTTATCATGAATCCTTGATAGTTGGTTTAGAAAAACCACGAGTTTCCTCATTGAATACCTCATTTCATCCAGTCTCTTAATCAGAGAACCACCACAGTTTCCTTCAAACCAATTGTCACTTTGGTGCCTGCTAGATCCAGCCATTTACTAAAACCAAAAAGGTCAGTGTGAGTATATCAACATAACCATCATGTACTAATGTGTAAGATAAACACTAAGATATACTTACTCATTCACTTTATCTAAAAACTATGATACTTACTAAAATCCTAGCAAACATGGTAATGTCACTTATACTTAAAGAATACCCTAACCTATAAAGTTATCTAAACCGACCTTTGATACCAAATATAAGGACCCAGCCTTAAACCTTACTTAATATTGAGTTATTATAAGATTACACATTAAGGATCTTTTCAGGTTTAGAGTTTTAGAGAATTAGATCATAAAACTTTCATTACATACCACATTTAAACAAAGTGGTTACATAAAAGACAGTATTCATTCTTCCCATCAATGGAAACATATTTAAAATAAAACATGGATTCTTTCTTGATACATCCTTGACACTATTATCACATCATGTACCTTTCCCTTGACCTGTGAAAAACATTTCAAAAACTTGGGATGAGCATAAAAATCTCAGTAAGGGTTATAAAAATATGGAAAGGAAACATCAGTTCATATATACATAAGAATGAAATCATACTTTACCCATAAAACATAGGCACTTTAACATACCTCCTAAAATCATGAATAAATCATAGAAATCATAAGACATGAAAGGTAACTTGGGGCATTCATAACATTCTTACGTAGGGAGTAACCCTCTTGGTTACGTTTGGAATACCCACCACAGTATATTCCCTAAATATCTTCAGAGAAACCTTAACGTTTCACTCCTTCGCGTTACCCAATGCATTGGAGAGCTATATCGGGCTTACCCGCCCTAAGTTTATCATGGAACCACCCATTTTCATAACAATACCCAAGAACCATAACATAATCATATCACATAAAACATGCATAAAGGAAACATAACATTTCCATATTTCAATCACAAGATACCAATAAAACACATTGATATGATAAAAACATTATGAAAACCATTTTCAATACCAAAATAAAAGAAATGTAAAACATGGTATTTATTTTTCTTTTAAAAAAAGGTATGTCTTGTAGAGGAAGCCGAAACTCAAATAATGGTCACGGAGGCGGAGATGTCGTTGTCACCACATACGTACGACAAAAACATTCCCTTTTGTCATTTAGTAAAACACTTCGTAAAAAAAAGATTCCTTTTTGGATAAATGTAAAATTAAAAGGGGTTCATACACCATATAAAACAAGGTTGTGTATAAAACAAAATATGCCTCAATGAATGGAGATTGAGACGAAGTCCCTTACAAAGATGGTATCCTTAATTTAAAGATAAATCAATTACATAATTATGTGTGACAAACGAATACACCAAATATAAGTGGATATTAAGTGTAAAATAATCAAAGGTCATTCACACATATTCAAAAGATGACATATTCAATAACTACATGTTGAACCCAACGAAATCGAAATTAGGTTATGAAGTTCCCTTGACAGCCTAACGACGTCACATCAAAATGAGTTGATGAGAGATAAAAAAAGGGTATATCATCACATGGACATAAAATTTACATCAATAAGGATATATGAGAACATATCCCAACATAACAATATGTAAATTAAAAGACCCAACAAAATAAGTCTTTTAAAAAGAGGAGGGTGAAAGGTTCCCTTATCGACATGGGTATCTTTTGAAACATACACCTCGTGAAAGAAGGACAATACAACATTGATGTAAATACTAATAAAAAAAATTATATTACACAATGAGTAAAATAATGGGTAGTACATACACCACTCAAAGGAAATTGTGGCAAATGTATCATAAATCTCACTAGAATAAAAGTGAGATGAAAAATCCCTTACGAAAACTCGGTAGCCTAATAGCGCCACTTAAAACTTCCAAAAATGGATTGATGAGATCAAATAGGGTATCTCATCACATTACAATAATATTTACAGAAAGAGGAATATAAAATAACATCCCCATCATAACAAAGAGGATCTTAAAAGAAGTGACATAAAGGAGAGTACTTAAAGAGAAAGAGAGTGGTTAGATCTCTTACGAAAATTCGGCAGCCTAACGGCGCCACTCAAAACTTCCAAAATGGATTGATGAGAGAGAATAGGGTCTTTCAACATATGAAAATAAAAATTATAGTAAGAGTAATATAAAATAACATCCCAATCACAAGAAAGATGATATTAGAAGGAATGACATAAAGGAGTGTACTTAAAATGAAAGAGAGGAGTAGGATCCCTTACCTCAAGTCCAACTTGTCTTGTTCGTTTCTTTATATTCATGAATAATAAACATTGGTCAATTAATAATTGCATAATTACCTCTTTTAGAGATTATTATTCAGTTCATATCACATATTATAATGTTATAATAATTGTTTAATAATGTTTGTTCATATATGACGTTTTTGCCGATGTTTGGTACATGAGTCAAAAATGAACTTGTTTGAAAAAACATAGCCCATGTAGTTATAAGTAAATAATTTCCAGAATAGTATTAATGATTAAAATATCATATATATCCAGTAAATATTAATTTTATACTATTCCATATCTTTTTTAGATAAAAAACAAAAAGTACCGTTCAAGGAGACAGAAGGTCGTACGTACGCATGAACGCTACTTTCATTTTTTGTCATGTTAATGGAATTAAAACAAAATGAGAGAGATATATATATGTTATAATTCCAGAATTATATCCATAATTTATATGTAATATATTACATATATATCCATTATATATATGTACTTATAATATTACATAACATTTTGAGATAAGAAATGAAATGTACCGTTCATGGAGACGGTAAGCCGTACGTACGCATGAACGCTACTTTCATTTCTATGTCATATTAATGGAATTAAAACCAAATGAGAGGTATGTATATTTTAATTCCATAATTACATACATAATTTATATGTTACATAAATCATATATAATAACTTTAAATCCATCCTTTATACATCCCATATATGGCATTAATGAATCAAATCACTTTGAGGGGGCGGTTGTTCGCACTTCCTAAAATGAGATTATCGTTTTTACCCACAATGGAAACCATAAAGGTATTCCACAAAAGAAAAATAAAGAAGCTTAAGTAATACATAAAAATATTATATATCATATATAAATATAGTGACATATTAATTGCCACATTTGAAGGTGTTAGAAGAATGTTGAACAATCATCGTTTCGTGAGGCAGAAATTCGCCATCCATAGAAACAGTATGTTCTTTAACCATTAGATGTAGGTGTGTGTAAGTGTAGCTCGAATAATTGTTATAAAAACATCCTAGTATATTGAATATATTGGATTTTTTACAAAATTAATGAATAAAACGAGTTTAGGGGGATGGAGAAGCAAAATAAAACAAAAGGACACAAGTGAAGACATTACCTTAAAATCGGGTAACTCCCTTTGGTTTGGCTCAAAGGCTTCCTTGGGAAGACTTCTTCCCAAAGTGAGACTTCAAGGATTTAGAGAGGTATGTGGAGAGACAAAATGGGCAGGGTTTGGCCGAGCCAAAGTCTTTTTAAGTGTGGGTATGGTGGTAGAGGTGGGGGCCTTTTATAAGAGGAGAGGAGGGGCACTCTTGGAAAGGTATAAAATGTAACTTTATTTTCAACTGAGTTTAGGATTTTAATGGTCCCACATTGATGTGTTTCGAGGCTAAGGTGATAAGGGTTCGAAATCCAGCCATAAAATAGGTTTTGTACATGTGTAGGTCTTAGATATTACATTATATTTCAATTTTATTTAAATCGTTAAATAATGAGGTCATCGCTGCATCATCATGATGTCACAAATAATTTAATTTATTTAATGTCTAAAAATTAAACAAAAAAATACTATGATGTAGGAAATATTTATATCTTTCTAATGAATATTTATAGTCCAAAAGATCATTTATTTAGAAAAAATTAAAAATATTTTACTTAGGTGATACATTCTTTGTTACATTTAACATTCTTTATAAAATAAAAAGATAAAAAGTCACTTTCTCACAAAAGTGATTACATGGGGCCCCAAAGTTTGGCACAAGGCATACCATGGTCAGAAATGATACAACCAGTAGCCTTAGGACACATTTTGTGGTCATTTTTCATTATTATGATATTATTTTATTATCTTTAACTACCTGATTAGTCATTAATCAAGATAATTAAAGATAATTACCGTCGTTACTATTCATAATGCCCCAAAACAAAAGAGTCGTAATTATATAATTTGGACCTTCTGATTCCAAATATGTAATCCATTTTACCAAATTCCAAACACATAAATTTCAATAATTAATTTAAAAAAAACTTCCCATTGTCAAAACAAATAACGGGTTTTTTAGAAACAATATTTATTAAAAGTTTGGCACTTGTTTATGCCCAATTCCAAAGGGAAATTAATCTCAATGACCATCACTGGATTAAATGGTAAAAATATATTCCAATTACACTTTAAAACAAATTAAAAAGATAATATAACCATATAATTAAATTATATGAAAAAGAAGTTTTGATGTAAAATGCAGTATTTTTCACTATTCATTGAAAAATGAACATTGTTAGAAAAATACCAAAAATTTACCCAAGGTAAGTTTCTATGTCCCAATCATAAATAATATGTGAATTTTGAAAAGTATATCTTATATAATTGTCAAAATATTGATTTAAAAATGGTTTGCCATCAAAAGGTAGTAAAATAATCTTTTAAAAATACTAGTGTATTCAATGCTTAAGATTGGATTATTTTGTATTTTAAGCCTTTAAAATTTATTGGATAAATGTAAAAACATTTAACAAACATATTTAATAGTAATTTAGTTATTTATATTCATTCCCGCCAATACAATGGATATGTGTTAACAACCATTTAAAATAATATTATTTTATTTTTAGAGTGCAATGTAAGATTTCAAAGGAAGTCGTTGTTGCGTATTGGGTAAGCCATCGAGCATAGTGTTCCATTTAAATTAATATTGACATTTTTTCCACAAATAGGGATAAATATAAAAATTTCATATTCTTTATTTACCTGGGGTGTCACATTGAGTACTTATTAATTATGAATTAATAAATAAAATTTCATTGATAAAAAATATTATGAATAATTTCACAAAAATTTAATTACTCTTCATACCATCAAATTTAATAGTTATGTAGAAATGGATTATTATATCACTCTTCATATTGACTTGGGGTTCCATGCAAGGAAAAAATAGGACACATCATGTTTTAATTAAAGATATATATATATTATATTTTTTTTGAAATTATACCCCCATAAAAATGAATTTATGCATTGAAGATACATATATTTGGTATAAAAAAATTAAATATTTATGTTTCAATTCATCCTTGAAATCCTATCTAGCTTACAAAAAATTATGATTTATCTAATGAAAATTAATTAGACGAGTTATCTTATTCAATGGGCCATTATCCCTATGATCCACGGATTGAAAATGGTGATCCTAAAATTAAATATAATTCACTAGTTGTCTATTATTTTATATTAGTAAAAGGGACGTATTACATTTTTACCCTTATATAAGAGATACAGGGAACTCATCATGAACATTTTATGGTTTTGTGGGAGTGCGAAGAGATAAGTAATCAAGCCTAATCAGTCAAGACTATTGAAGGGGCCAACATACAAAGGTCTTTTCATTCCCTTTATTCAGAATCTCATAACCTTCTTCCATGGATCAAATATTAGGAAAACCTAATCTCCAATTTCAAATTCTATATCCAAATAATTATTTTCATGATAACTCTTATGTAAACTATGAGATTCTTTGATGTTTTGAAAATGGATATAACACTATCTTCTCTTTCATCTATTAGCTCTAATATTAATAGATTTTATTATACTACATTGTCCAATCATACCATAGTTCTACACATATTTCTATAGAGTTCTTCATGATGATCCATCTAAATTCCTAAATGAAAGGTATTGTTGTAAGAAAAATGAACTAGAGGACAATTTTGATCCAAAATTACTTTGAAATATAGAGAACATGGCCTCCCCATATCTTACAGGTTTTGAATTTTTCTCATGGGATGACCATCTATCTATGGATTACATAAATATGGTAAAGAAAACTATGTATCTAAATTGTGTAGACATGTTCTATTGAACATATAAGTAGACCTCACATCCCGAGATGATATAATATAATTTGGTATATGATATAACCTTACCACTTATTTAATGAATATCCTAGAAATATGATTATAATAGAGAACATATTTACTGGTAATGAAGTGTGCTAACTTCATAATGAAATCAAATACCACACAAATAGAATTATGGACTATAAATGTTTTGGAAAATCTGATGTTGGAATCTGTAATGTGGTTTTTCTATATCCATTTTAGAGTGGTTAATGGTTTTAACATCGTACTAGATGTATATCTCTCATTTTTTTCATTAGGAAATACCTAGATACGTTTCAATATTTCCAATCAAGTTGTATAACCGAATATACACTTTCATATATCTATACATCTTCATATATCCAAGTTGAATTGTGAATGATGAGCTATGAGATTCTTCCAATAATTCCTTCATTAGGTAATTTATTTATATAATGAAAACATTCTTCATGATTATTATCATTCCCTCATAATAATGGTTTAACAATGTAACATTTCTCAGTATCCTATGTAGCTCCACATCTTCTATTTTTGCCTCTTCAAACATTATATGGATATATTGTTGGACACTCATTTGTAAAAAATACGATTTCTCTCATTCATTCATCATTTTGAGGTTTATCCTTTGAAAATCCAAAATTTGAGATGTTTTATGATCCTCTACATAGATAATCTCTCATGGGCCATTTTACTCAAATCATTATCTACTATTTTCACATTCTTATGTTGTTTATGTTTTGAGCAATCAAATCCTTAATAAACTCCAACAATATTAATTTGAAAATATTATACTCTTTTTGGTGATTATACCCATTAACTTTTTTATCAATATTTATGCAACAAAAATATGTGTAAATATGATGCCTCTATATTTATAATACAATTAGTACTATTAAAAACTCCAAATAATTAGTTTGTTAAGTTTTCACTACGACATCAAATTTGAAGGTGATAGAAGCTATCATAAGATCATTATTCAGAAGAACAATCTCTATCCCATTTTGAGCATTACTATAAATAAAAAAACATTCTCTACTAAAAGGTGTTGTTAGCATATGTGTAACAACCAACATTCTCATCTGTTCATTTCTTTCATTCACTTTAATCATTCCAAAGTTTCTTAAATCCTTTTTATTAAACATGGTGAGTGGATTATATTGGCATTATAAATATTCAATAGGAATACATAATATCTATAAAATACATGAAAACTAGGGATATCACTTTTTGTGATTGCTATGGGGTAATTTTTATCAAATTTCATCTCTGATAGATCTACTAGTATACCCTTGACTAAGATTATATATCCCAAGAAAAGGAAAATTTTTATTTCCAAAATTCAAAATTGCAAAATTTTTCATACATAGTCTCCTTCCACAGGGACTTCAGCACAATCCTCAAGTGATATTCATGATTTTACATACACTAGGTATATATATGTGTATCATATATAATAGATACTAAAAACCAATAAAGGTAATATCTAAAGGGTAAATTCATTAAATCCCTGAAGATAGTGGGGGATTTTTTTGACAAAATGGTGTGATAAAAAATTAATAATGTACATGCATTAATTAAAAACCTATCATGGGTATATGTTAAAATTTTAACCTCAATTGTTACAATACATGTCCAAGATCAATTTTGTATAGGTATTTATCTATTTAATATTTATTAAAAAGATAATCAATACATTACAGTAGATAATTATTATTGATCATGATCTTTTTAAGTAATAAATAGTCAATATAGAGTACCAATGATCCAAATTTCTTACTCACAGAATGAATAGGTGAACGTCATGGTGAAACACTAATCCAGTTAATCCCTATTCAAATCCTTCTAGAGTTTGTTCTTTTATTTCTAAAACTCAATCAGGGTAATTCAATAAGGACTCATTGAAATATGTGTTGCATCCTGAGTGAGTTATATTGAAAATGCATCTTCATGATTCATTGGAATACTATATAGATATTCCAGAAATTCATGAATAAACTCATGAACAATAAGCATATATTCAATGTTGAATTTCTTCAAAACCACCATAGATAAATACACCCACATAATAGAAACAAATACCAATTAAATCCTTTTAATTCCCATTAGAATGTCACATTTAGTGTCAAACTGATATTAAATTGTAGATTGGTTAATAACAGGAAATTTAATGTTCCTTACTAAAAAATATCGATGGAGTTTATCTATATAAATATAATCCATTATCAAATTCACATCAAATTCAACTTGGGAAAAAATAATAATATATTTCACTAGTGAACTTTCTTATAAACATAAATTGGTGAAGATTCATATACATGAGAAGTGATCAATGTATCATTATGTCTTTTTTAACTTCTAATTCAACATATAATCATTTAAGTGTTAATTTTATACCTTATAAAATTCTTCATCTATAAATTAGTAAGTAATAATTTAATCAAATAAGTCATTATAAGATCAATAGTAGACAGTATGTGTACTGTTTACTAATTTTTGTCACAAACCACATCGTCAATAGTTATTGAATGATATTTCCATTTATCTCTGGTATGAATAGGTTGATGATGTAGAAAATCATCATTAACCCTCAGTCTTAATCATTGGTTAACATAATTTAAATACTCCTTACAGTTATAACATTTGAGTTTGGGTAGGGAATTCGGTCGATATTTTTATCCATCGTCAATCATCCCATTACAGTGGAATTTGAATTCATGAGATCCAAATTTTAAAAACCTAAAACAATTACCATTACCCTTAATATAATTACCCCTATTCTTATTCCCACTATTATAGAATTAATTAAATCAAATATTTTTTCATCTATTTTTTGTTAGAGTATCCTTTCAAATAAATATTTAGTTTCTTATCAAAACCATACTATTGAGGGGTGACTCAAATATTTATTTTTCACCATTATTGATCATCAACTGATTTATTCATAGTATATGATGTACCCTTTTGTTAGCACTATTTGGAGGATTTTTTTTGAATAAATCTCATAATCAATCAATCTCACATTACAGTTTAATAAAAATGATAGAAGGGTACCCTGTTTGTCTAGAAAATGTTTCCTTATTGGCACCAATTGATTGATCAACCGTATTCTTAATATAATGGAATTACATTATTATCTTAATATACCTAATATAAGGAATTTACTTTTTGAAAAATAATATCATAAACTCATCTCACTCCATAGATTTAATTTATACTTTTTGCCTCATATTCTTTACATGATTCAACTATTAATATACATCACCTTCCAAATGACAAACATTCATGATTAACATTCTATGTTTCATGAAGCGATATTTGTAAGATATATTTATTATGGTACTATAAATTTTATTGTAAATTAGGGAATCATTGAATTCCCCAAAAAAATTACATGTTACCTCATAAAGTAATAAAAAACACATTATTCTCTCTTTTTAACATTCATTAGCTTATAATTATGCATGGAATTATAAATTTATGTATATATTGATATAAGGTTCTTCATTCCAAATCCCACAACATTTTGTTTCTTACGTTTAAAATCATTGGATTTATCATCTCATTCATATTTAACATAATTCATTTGTTTTTAAAAATATTATGAAAACAAAAAACATTGTTTGAGAAATATTAATCAATATGGTAAATCATGTAGTTATTAAATGAATTTATAGGATATCTAAATCATAAAATATTTTCTTTCAATTAATGATCATATTTTTTAACCTAGATCATCCATGGTTATTTTCTATTCAAAACTATTAATATGGATCATAAATAAGCTATAAATGTACCTTTGAATATACATAGGGTGTTTCCAAAAATGTGAATTGTATGGTCCCATTCAATATACACCATAGTAATGGTAGAGATATACTCATCCAAATATTTATTGGGTTATCACCCATACTTGAATCTATTCTAAAACTACATCCACTGGTAGTATCTAAACAGAAAAGTATTTTCATAGTGAAGTAAAAATCATGTCCTTACCATAATATAGGATACTTTCCTATACTCTATTATTCTATGGTCTGTCAAAAAATGACTAAACATGTTTTCCAAAAGTTGTGAACCATTTCAATGATACTAACTATAGAAACCCCAAAATTAAAAATATAATTTCTTTATCTTATTATAAGTATATTCATTTCATATGAATACGATCTGTGAGAGAATGGTAAATGTTTAGTATATTTTAAAAAAATGGATACATAAATTACTTGAACATAAAAGATCCACGTTATTTCCCATACAGATTTTCACAACTATCCCCTTTCATAGAAAGAACATACTTAAAGAATTTCTCCATTACCTATGGAAAGGATAAAGTAATTAATGTTGAGATTAGAGTCTTGATAAGGGTAAAAATTACTGATACCGATATATTATCATAATTAGTCATAATATTATCACAAGAGTATGAGAACATGAGCTTAATATTAAAAAATGATTCCCATTAGGTAAAATATCATAATTAAGAAAAATGGAATGATGAATTATAAAAAATATAAATAACATATAAGATTGTGGAATCAATAATAATCAATCATGATAAATTTAAATATATTAAAACCATATTAGAGAAGTATTTTTATGAAAAAATCATAGGAAATCATTTTTATATAATATGATTGTTTTTATGATGATAAATGTGGATTTGGTTCATTACACATTCACTCCATTCTTTAATGATATATCACTCTTGGGACTATTTTATTGTATAAATTACCATAATAAGAATTCTTCACTCCCCATTAATGTCTTTAATATCTCAAGAGATATGAAAATTTAATTACTACACTAGATGGATGTAAAATTTCAGTCACACCAACAACATGTTGAAAACTATATATATATTTCATCCACCAAATCATAAAACATTCACAATTTCATATGATCATAACCTATATAAGGGATACATATTTCCTTAAAATTTCATAATAATTTTCAAAAATTATATACATAAATTATAGCCAATGGGGCACTTGTGAGTTGGTTAAAGGCGGTGGCATCCTATCCCCGAGGATCCGGGATCGAGTCCTCACAAGGAAACACACAATATATGCTAGAAACACACTTGTGGGACCCTCTAACCCATTGGGATTTGGCCTAAGCCCAAGGGTTGTCCACCTTGGGCCTCACTAGGGACGTGCGGCACGCAGGTGGGTAGGCCATCCCAATACATCATTACCCATCAACACATTTTTCCCACAGGGTACGGGTGAGTTGGCTAAAGGCGGCGGTGTCCTGACCCTGAGGTTCAGGGTTCGATTCCTTATAAGGTAACATGCACTATATGCTAGAAACCTACCGGTGTGCCCCTCTACACCATTGGGAACTGTCCTAAGCCCAAGGGTTTGCCACCTTGGGCCTCACTGGGGACTTGCGATGCGGAGGTGGGCCGGCTAGCCCAATACCTCATTACCCATCAACACATTTTAGTGCCCCCAGGGCACGGGTGAGTTGGTTAAAGACAGTGGCACCCTGACCCCGAGGTTTCGGGTTTGAGTCCTCGCAAGGCAACACGCACTATATGCTAGAAAACCACTTGTGGGCCCCTCTACCCCATTGGGAACTGGCCTAATCCTAAAGGTTGGCCAGCTTGGGCCTCACTAGGGATGTGTGGCATGTAGGTGGGTAGGCTATCCCAATACCTCGTTACACATCAAACACATTTTTCCTGCGGGGCACAGGTGAGTTGGTTGAAGGCGATGGCGTCTTGACCCCGCGATTCCAGGTTCAAGTCCTCACAAGGAAAGACACACTATATTCTAGCAAACCACTCATGGGCCCCTCTACCCCATTAGGAACTAGCCTAAACCCAAGGGTTGGCCACCTTGGGCCTCTCTGGGGATTTGCAGCATGTAGGTGGACATGCCAGCTCAATACCTCGTTACCCATCAAAACTCATTTTTGCCTATGGGGCACAGATGAGTTGGTTAAAGGTAGTGGCATCCTGACCCCAAGGTTCTGAGTTCGAGTCCTCACAAGGAAACACACACTATATGCCAAAAAACCCCTCATGGGCCCTCTACCCCATTGGGAATTGGCCTAAGCCCAAGGGTTGGCCACCATGGGCCTCATTGGGGACGTGCGGCGTGCAGGTGTTTAAGCCAGCCCAATACATCATTACCCATCAACATGTTTTGAACAGACCCTCCACCCAATCTCTCTTGCGACCATGGCGTAACCCAAGTGCTTCGTGTTTCTGCTCCCTACTACCGATCGGAGGAGGGAGGCTCGCGTTCTCTTATTCATGAGAAGGGATTACCCTTTTTTCCATTCTCCAATCCTGATACCCTTCATCTCTTCCTGAAGGTTTTGTTGTCCCCAAAAGTCCCTGATCTATTTTAGGATGCACCTCAACTCAATTTATCCACAGAGGAGCTCACTTATGTCACGGACCTCTGCATTATCACGCTGGTTGCAAGGTTCCGTCATCATCAACCATTAGTTGAGGAATTTGATTGTTTCATATTTGGTTTCAGGAAGCTGTAGGGGCATGCGGTTTTTGGGTTACATGATCAGTATCACATTATGATTCGATTTGTATCCAAGGAGGATCTTGTTGTCTCTTGGTCTGGGGCACCTCGAAGATGAAACAAAGCTTCTTTTATTCTATTTCGATGGTGTTTTGATTTTCAGATGTGGCATGACCAATATACAATCACAACTCGGGTTAGTCTCCCAGGTCTCCCACTATCCTTCCAAAATCCTTCTATCATGTGTGTAATTGGGAATGCGATTGGAAGATACCTATGTTCTGATCGACAAATTGTGGTCTTCTGTCATCTCTTTTCCCAATAATATGTGTTGAATATGATGTTGCGAGGCCACCCATTAATTGGGTCTGGATAACGGGTGAGGAATAATTCCGGATGAAGCAGGAGGTCATCATCGAGTATTGGATGCGATAGTGTGCAAATTTCCATCGGTTTGGGCATCTTGAGTTAGTTTGTCGAAGCCGGAACATGATCCGGTTTTCACAGGCATTTAAATTGGGCACCGGTGCCTCTAGTGAAAATGGTATCGTGTAGTCGCTGGTGGAGATACTGCTTGAGAATTCTCTTCTTGGGCGATCTTATGTTAGTGAAAATGGGGGAAAGGCTTTCCCTCAAGAGGTCACAAAGAAGGATGGAAAGGAGGTTTCTTTGGAGCAGCGAGTGAGATTGGATGAGAAGTTTCATCCAGATTTGTTATGTGAGGGTGTATAGAATGATCTTGGAGGGGCTTCTACGTATGCAGTTGTTGTGAACGAAGTTCAACCTTCGTTGAAACTTTCTGTGAAGCAAGTTTTTATCATCTGAAATCGGATCTTGGGGGATGGAAGCGGTCAATTCCTGATGATACTAGATTTGGCCACCTGCAGTTGGTTAATGTTTACATTAGTAATTAGTTTGAGGTTATGGAGACTAAGAAAGATTCTCCTATTTAGGAAGGCCTCAAAAGGAATGACTTTGCCAATATAAAACTTGTTTCCTCTTCTAGTATTCAAGTGACTGATGATACAATTGGAATGGAGTCTCGCAATGGTTGTGGAACTAAGGTTCCCCTTCAATGCTTCAAGCCAGTTGATGATAACATGAAATTGTAGTCAGCACAAGGAGGGTGTTTGATTGTATCATAGAGTATGTGGTTTGGAGGGTTTGATGGATGCCAAACGTTCGACTCTGTGCACATCATTGGAAAATGGGGAAATGTCACTGACAGTGACAAATAAAATGCTAGTGATGTTTCCAGAATATCTTATGGTGATGTTGTTCAAGGTTGAAAAAATAAACTTTCTACGAGTGAAGGTGGTATGACTACCCCTCCAAGAAGAAGGCCGAGGAAAGATAAATCTTTCCTACTGATCCTAGTGACTACCAGATCCTCCTCTAAGAGGGAGAATTTTTTTGGGACTGTCAATGGTTCAAAAAAGGGATTGCAATCTTCTAAGGAGTTTCTCTTGTTGGAGAAGTTGAATCTGATAAGGAAGTATGCTATGATCATGTGGCACTATGAATGCTCAGATTGAGAATTAGCTACTACGGATGAATCTTTATATCATAAATATAGATATGGGGATGTTTTTCATGATATGCAGTTGTCTTCTTTGGTGTGCTTTACTTTCTTGCTATACTTTTCTTTTATGTTAATAATTGGTCAGAGGTTTTCCTTTGACTGAGCTTTCCTGGTATATACATAAATTATAAATACTACATTGTTGGATCCTATCCCATGTTAATCATAGGAACTATCAAAAGATTTGGTTATAGATGATAATACCATTAAATTATATTCATAAATAATTTCTTTATAAAAATACCCTTTCATTTTGAAATCAGCTATTTGAAATAAAAAAAATATAAAACAATAATTAAATCATTGTCATTGAAAATAAGAATGAAAAATTATAAATATTTAGATAAATGTTTGTTCATAATGGTGGGGGAATCATATCACATGGTTTAAGTTAAAACCATAATTACACTCAGATTCTCAGTAAAAAATAAAAAACACATTTTTCCAAAATGATTAGAAGATTCATTTTATTACATTTTAAATAAAGTAAAATATAGATAAAAAAATATTTTAAATAATATTTAGAATATAGTGAAATCATTCATTAATACATTTTATAGAAGATACGAACATAGAAGAAAATATTACCAGTATTATGAAAAAACAATATGACATTCTTTGAGTGTCTTGAGTGCATAAAGAGATAAATAAGAATGGAAAAAAATGAAATCTAAATAAATAAATAGAATAAACTAAATTAATAAAATTTAAAGGTGATATTGAATATAATTTCATCATCAAAATATAAATAAATAAAAATACAGGAAAAACTAAGATTTAATATAATTTCCCCGAACCCGCACTCTTGGATTTTGTGATAAAATAAAAAAACATTTAATTTTTATCTTTTTACTGATGACAGTGACAATATTTTTATAATACAAAACAGACAAAATCAAAATTAAATATTGGATCACTTATATACCAAATATACATTTAGGATTTTAATTATATGGAAATAGGACAACTAGATATATATATATATATATAATACCCATGACTTCAAGAGAGTATCACTGTAACTATACCCATCATTTCTTATATGAAAATTTTTCACTGTCATCATCGATATGAAATCCTTATAGACATAATTAAATTAACATCATTCTTTATAACCTCGGAATACATATACATAAAAAGGATGATATCAAATGTTCCATAAGGGTAAACATAATTATTAACAATTGAATATCATCATTAATCATAACAAGAGAAAAATGGTATGATGATATAATAAATGTGCTATGAATAACATAAGAATATTTGTAACCATCAAGACAAAGATCATAAATCATGAAACACAAAATAATGATTTATAGAAGGAAAGACGAATAAGAATCAATTATCATTATCCTTTTTATTTCAATCATGATCAAATGAATCTATTAAAACCCAACACAAAAATAAATAAACTTTATTTTTGTATGGGAACAACTTTATCATAATCCATTTTACACCATTGTAACAGTTAATTGGATCAATGTTAAATTCATTGGAAAATATATATGGTAACACCCTAATTTGGTATCTTAATGAGAGGATATTTACCCAATACATTAAGAAACTATCTATGAAAAACGATAATATAACAAATAATAAGATCACCACACACTCTTTGGGAGATATACTCGTATAATTTATATCAGGCTCACCTAGTTCTCTCGGGGTGCACTCAGCATATATGCTATATCAGGATCACACATTGTTATCAAGGCACACCCATCATATAATCCATATTTGGCTCACCCAACAAAAATAATAGTGTCAAACATTTCTAAAATCTATTCTGGAATCATCTATTCATCATCAATAATATGCACGTGCTATTCATGAATAAAATTTGTAGAATCCATCACATTTAAATATTAACAATAATCAATGTCTTTTCGTATCTCGACTACCCTGTGGAAATTAAATAGGTTCTTTGAAAATATAATAATCTATCCAATGAATGAATAATTGTCATGATCCCCACCCCACAATGTGTACACCTCATGGGATGGAAATGTGAGAAGAACAATAATGACCCCTGGGTACCTCCTCTATTAGGCCCCATGTTGGAGACTAGAACCGTGGGCATAGTAAACACATCGATGGTAGGCATTACCCTCTAAGAGAACACATGCAAATGGAAGAGACAACAAAGACACCAACCAAATCATGCTCATACTACAAGATAACAGAAAACCCAATTAAACATATGTAATAGCATGAAAAAACAACTACAACTAAAAGGAGAAAAATAAAAGTACTAAAGGGAAGTAAAATGACAACAACCACGAAGCCCAAACAGCTCCTAAAAAATGACTGAGCTAGTTGTAACCTGACTGATCTCCATATTTCTCCATGAGACCTGAAAATAGTTTATATATACATAGTGTGAGTATAATAGTATTCTCAGTAGGATCCAACCTAGTGCCTCATGTGAAAAGGTAAAGAAATCTTGTTAATGCACAGTGATGAAAGCTGAAACTAGCTCATCCCCCAGATAGCTATAAAAAGTTCACATACTCGCCATGGATGCTCTCACCATGTATCACATAAAAGAGTATATAATATAATAAAGAATATCAAGGTTACCCAACAACAACTTCCCCTCTGGTGTTCCTCTTTTCCCCAACATTGCAAATCCTAAGCATATCCCTCCAAAAAGGCTTACCTGCAGACACCATGGAAAACCACCACAATATGCACCTTGTGCGTCAGCATTCACCTCACACATTTCACCACCACATCCATGTAAAATATGTAAACAGGTAGTTTCCAGGTTCCATTACATATTACATAACATGTATCATATATCAGGTATTATACATCAAGCCATCACAACCCATACACTAAGTTAGGATTCCCAAGCCCTCATATCCTATAAATATTACTCCTATAGTAGTCCATAGGAAATTATATCAATAATATTTGTGCCTAAATGACCAAAATACATTACATACCTCTACAAAAATTTATGTGGAAAACTAACTGAGGTGAATAACATCACAAGTAACTATAAATAGAATATAATGAGGATAAAGGGGGTAATCAACCATCCATCCTCCCATCAGAATGTTGGGGAAAACACCCCCACAATTCAGAATATATGGGGCGTTAGTTTCTCTAACCAATAGGGTGGACTAATGTATATAAAAACAAAATGTATACAATATAATATATCTGACAACCAAATTATGAACATAACCTAGTCTTAGACTCAACTGCAAATTTTTTCTCTCAGTCTCTCGGCTGCCACTGCTATGACTACCCATCCTATAAGCACCCAACCATTTAAAGAAATAAATTAATTTACTTAATCCACTTTTATCATTTAAACATTATGTTAATTAATTATTTAACCATTAATTAACCACTATCATTATTCCAAATTACATTCTGTTAGTATCCCAAAATTGTTCAAATCCATCCAAGAAAAACCAAACAAAGTCCACAGCTTCTCAATGTCACAACCTTAACATTTTATCCCAACAACCTCTAACCCCATGAGTTAAACATCGTTTATTTAACAACATTACCATTTCTAGATAGCTAGGTATTCGATGAAAACATTCTATGCATCTATACAAAAAGGGAATCAACCCAATGGGTAGATTATCCACCCGTCGAGTCTTTGCGAACTATAATAGGAATGTATACCTGTCAATCCTCAAGAAACTAAACACAGAATGAATGAGCAATTCCCTATGAGTCTTATACACTTCTAGAAGGAAGGACAGAAATCCCATCTACCTCAACTAGTGGAGAAAGTAAATATGATAAACAAACAACATTTTAAACAATGCGTCTCATATACAGATCACACCAAATACAGAAGGAACACACAATAAAGGGTTCTTGTCCATAAAGCAAGGAATCTGTCCTTCACATAGAATGAGGTCTCATAGATCCAAAGCACAAATCACTTGGCCATTATAAGTTAGAGGGAATATCAATATCGATAAATTCATTAAATTTATCACACAACAGGTTATTATTCCAACTTGAATTAACTGATTCAATATTCATAGGTTCCCACTACGAGCAACCTAATCTACCAGTTAACACTAGATAACACCAAAATAATTAAATAGATAATTAATCATGTCATTAACTATTTTTTAAATAAGAATAAAAAAAGTATAGGTTCATTAACCAACCCCATTAATCATTCATACTCGCATCAATTTGATTAACACAAAATTATAATAACAACAACCAGATTCATTAAACATGCCTCTTTGTCTTTTAGCCAATTAATTATCAATTAATTCTGAATTTCTGTTCATTACCAATTTCCATCAAGAACAACATGCTAAATCAATAAATTATTATATATAATAGTTTTTATAAAATCATGTGGCATTATTTTACCACGGTAAAAAGTAACAACATCATTACATGATTGATACCAATGTCTTTAATCCAGTGCATACAATTATTAGGAAAATTTTATTGTGGTCCCAAAGGTTAAACCATTAAATCTATAAAATTGTGCATAAATAAATATAGAATCATTTATCCCCTACCTAAAAAGGTCATTGATGTTCTTTTCATGAGAATAGAAAAAATAAAATATTCACAGTTACCACTCCCTCAACAACTGCATCCACTTAAGGACATCACAGAACAACTACACCAAACAACCACCATGAGTACTCTATTTGAAACACAGACACCATGATCCATCACATGGTGATGAGAAAAATGAGGAACTTAGATTGATGAAACCACAATAAGGGAGGTATATTATACCATAGATGGAATAAGGATCTATATGGATCAAAGAAGGGAGCGAGGGAACATTCTGTGATGAAGGGATCCACAAAAAACCAAAGAGTGGGTTTTCAGGTCACCAGAGGTTGAGGGAGGGCCTCTACAGCCATATTCATGGAAAAAAAATTCGTGGATGGAATGAAATTAAAATATACAACATCGAGGCATTACAAGATGGGTAATCCCCTTTCAGGTTTTTTAATTCCTCAAGGTATAGTTCCACCAAAAAATTCATCACCTCAGTGCTTTATTTAATTTTTTGAACCCTAAAACCTTTTCCTCCATGAATTCCTATTTAATTCCCAGTAAAATTAGTTATGTCATGAATTTATCTAGAAAAAACTATGAAATCAGATGTCATGATGTGTAATGTTGTTACATGATGTGTTATCCCCTCCTTCCATATTTTACTTATCTAAACTTTTAATAACATCTTTTGAGCCTCCTACAAGCACATTGATATTCAAAAACACACATAGGTTTGATCCACATGGATCTATCCCTTACATCAAATACCTCTCAATACATTGTAATCCTCTAGAATCCAAACCCAACCTAGAGAGTACATTGAAATGGGTCATCTGAACTGCCAATTCATGAGATACCTCTCAATGCTTTTTCCACTATAGGATCTCACCACCTCCCTGTAGTCACAAGAACAAAGCCACAAAACAACAACAACCATCTCCTAAACACTCTCTTGGTGGATATACCTCTCAAAAGTGGGCATGACATAACCTGAAACAAGAGAAATCCATATCATAAATAGATGGGTCTAAAACCACCAAACAAATAACGTTATTGGAGAAGAGATAAACATAAAACATATTATGGTATTGAGCATGTATCTACAACGAACGTCTCAATTAAAATAAATCATGACACCATTATACCACAAGACATGAACCTGGAGGATAAGACAGTTGCATAACTCTTTCTCCTTATGTTCATGCATATCTATAAGCTACTCCTCCAAGGTGGCATCTTCATCAACATCAATCTCAACCCAATAAATGACATGAGAGTCATCAAGTAGATAATGATGATGTTTTTACACTGTAAAAACATTGTGTATCCTTCTTATCAATGTGGTATGTGCAACCCAATATGCCACGTCTCTAATACAAGCCAACACTTCTTAAGGCCCAACAAAATGTTGAGAAATCTTACTCTCACAACCAAACCATCATTACCCATGACGAAGAGTTACCATAAAAACATTTGATCCACATCATCAAACTCTAGAGGTATCCTCCTAGAATCGTCAAAAGACTTCTGAAAATCCTGTAATGCCATCATCCTTGATCCATCTCTATTTCAGTTCCAACCCAAGAATTTCTAAATCTTTGTCCATAGTCTACCACAATGGAGAATGGAATGTTCGACCATACAATGATTAAAATGATGACATACTGATTGTAGAGTGAAAACTATTATTGTAAGAGAAATCTATAAAGGGTAAGTGCCTCATACAAGAATCTTTAAAATCTAGGTCATAAGAGTGAAACATGTCTTCATGACTCTGGAAGGTCTACTCTATCTGAGCTTCAATCTGTGGATAAATTGCACTGCTAAAGAATAGAGGAGAAAAAAAAGATTAATGGAGACCTCTGCAAAACCTAGAGAAAAAAATGAGGACATCGATTGATATTAATCATCCTCGGGACTTCATGGAGTCTCACCACCTCCTCCAGATACTTCCTTGGAAAAACATCTACTAAGCTCGACATAATGATCGATATAAAGTGGGATGATTTCATCAAAAGATACACTAAAATCCATACAACGTCATATCCTCATTGATATCAAGATAAACAATTGACAAATTACACTGATATGTCCTCCCACTTCAACTAAGTAACATATAATGACTAGAGAAAAAAACTGGGAACATGGTTCTCTACCTTCAACTTCTGGCAGACCAATCATCAAGACACAAACTCTGCAACTACATGTTTCTTCCTTGGCAACCAAAACAGAACTCTCAAGGATCATTGCATCTTTTTTCAAACCAATATGTACCAATCCAGGTTAAATATGGAACATGGTGAGAACCATCTCAACCATCCCCAAAGTAATGAAAAGCCTTCCCTAAAAAAACTTGGTGTTGTTCATCCTCTTACCAACCTTCAGGGGCCTCACCAAAAGCAAATCATCCTCTCCAGAACTCTACCTCAAGATCCTCAAAATGATACAATTCACCCTACTAAACCAAATATGATTGCACCATCATTTAGAAAAGACATCCTCTTCCACCAACATCTCCCATATATAGATGTAATAATGAAATTTCTTCACTCATGCTCCAGGAGTCCCCAGATCCCCACACTATATCACTATGTGAATCCGACTTAATGTATTTTCTATAACATTGGTCAATACAAGTGTATATAAAATATCTAAGTTGTAATTTTTTAAGAAATCTATCCATAGACACTATCACAAGTTCATCTCATGCAGGGAGAAAATATACCTCAATACTTTATGATCGTTGAAGAGCATAAAGCACTCACTGATAAGGAAATGTCTCCATAACATCAAAGAAAACACCATTGATGCCAACTAGAGATTTTGGGATGTATAGTTACAATCATGAGGATATAAATATTGAAATCCATACGAAATGATAGATATTTGATGCATCAGAACATAGCCTAACCGCAGTTGTAAACCATCATTGAAAACATAAATTTGAACCAATTCAACTGGTACAAAAATAACCAAAGCACTAACCAAATTCTACTTCAGATACTCAAATGCCTCCTGACATGTATCAATCCATGTTAATTGATGATCCTTTCTGGTCAGTTCTATTAGAGGAGTCTCGACCCGAGATAAATCATCCACGAACATCCTATAATAGCCTACAAGACTATGGAAACTTTGCACGTCATCGATTTAATGGGTGGTGTACAAGACACAATTTCTTCTATATTATTCAGATCAATAACTAATACCGACTAGTATAAAAACATTCACCATGAAACAGACTTCTTGAGACCAAAAATCACACTTTGTAAACTTACCAAATAGCTGATGTTATCAAAGAACTCCCAAAATGGCATGCAGATCCTCTGCATGCTTCTCCTCCTACACAGAGTATACATGGATTTCATAAATTAAAACCACCATGTACATATCTAGGATCTCATAGAACACATCTTTCATCAACCCCATGAACACATATAGAGATTTCATCATGCCGAATGGAAACCCAACAAACTCATAATGCCCATGAGGACACCTGAAAGCAGTCTTTAGGATATCCTCATCCTTCACATGCATCTGATGATATCCTGACTATAAATAGTTATTTGAAAACCAACATGAACACTTCATTTGATCAAATAAGTCATCAATTTGTGGAATAGGATATTGGTTCTTCAATATCTCTCAACTCAAGTGATGATAATCAACGAACAACCACAAACTTTCATCAACTTTCTTCACCAACAAAACTGGTGCACCCCACGGTGATATGCTTGGTTGAACAAAACCATAATGAAATATACCATCGAGCTATATATGATACGATCACAACATAGAAGTAACCGTCTTATATAGAGACATTGATATAGGAGACACTCTTCAATGTATCTCAATCATAAACTCAATCACTCATCGAGGGGGTAATGCTACAACCTCTTCTAGAAATACATCATGATACTCTTCCATGACCCTATGAGTCACCAAATCCTAAACCTTCGAAGAACTCCACTTAAACTCAACCCTTAAGGATGACATAGAAAGAAATCACCTCTAACCCATTCTAGGGTCTCGCACGACAAAAAACTCCATTTTCTCTCTATCAGGAACGAAGAACACCACCTACCTCTTGAAGTTATCCATGATAACCTACACTGATTAAAACCAATCTATGTATAGGAAGACATTATATGGTTGTATTCATAAACATATAAAATATCCCCAAGAGCTGTGTTACCCCAGCACCAGCTCATAGTCACTACGTACTTCAATGAAGTCATCTCAAAATTTAATTGGGGTAGTCAACATCATGGGAACCAGAATCCTCTCTACCTGATGTCACAAATCATGGACAATGGCATGTGATATGAAGGATTATTTGTTTAATAAAAAAAATAATTGGCCCTAGTGGAAAAAAAGAAAAGGGTACCTTAAATAATGTCTGTATCACCTGACACTGGAAACTCCAAAGCATGAAGTTTACCATGGCCTACTCCATGGACTCTCGTACCCTACTAGTAACCAAATTCAGGGTTTTTCTCTACTATATAATTATAGGCATCATCCTAGGGCTATCCTTTTTCTACCCCATCCATTGTCTTCAGATCCAACACTAGTGCAACCTATTGTTGTTGCCTCGGCTAGAACTATCTCAATGGAGGAACCTGAAGAGAAGTATCTGATCCACACTTACTGCTTAGAATATTCAGGCACTCTCACTAATGATGACCATGAACTCCTCAAGGAAAAAAATCACCCAATCCCTTAGCATGGGCCTGAGATCTAGTGACCCCGGAAAAATGAGATGTTGAGGGATTCCACCTACCCCCGGTTGAACAAAAACATTTCTTACCAAAGAACCAAGAACCTTGGACCACAACTTTGTTTCTTGGGGAATCCTGACGACTCCCCAGTAGTGACAATCTAGTTGAGGATAAAGTTCTCTCAATGAACAATGCCCCCAACTTCACCTCATTATATGTCTCCAGCATAAATAGAGTGATTGGGGGTTCGATCCCTGGATGAAAATACTCATCAAAATGTCTTTCCCTATCCTCCTCATCTGGAAATAAGTCCGAAGAATATTGAAAAAGTTTCATGAAATGTATTCCAAACTCTATCACACTAGAACTTCTAAGTATAAGATTAACTAGTTCATGGTGACCGAATACCTTCACAGTCTGGGAAATAAATTATTCTCTGAACTACTCTCATAACTTCTCACACGAGACTGCTGACTCCTTGTGTTCTATGAGGAACAATAACTACTACTTCTTAAGTACCCAACGCAGCAACGTCACAACAAATGATTCCCAGTGACCCTTCTCAAGCCCAGATAAAACTAAAAGATATCTCAACCTCATCCAACTATTCATTCATGACTGCATCTAAAATGGATTCCTCATACTTCTGTAGACTCTGGTGCTAAAACTATTAGAGTGTCCTCCTCCAAGTGTTGTCATCGTCAACCGCTACACTGCGGTGATCTACTAGCGCCATATTTTGAACATCGTGTATGCAAACCTAATGAGGAAATAAACCTGTAGACATACCTGAAAAAAATAATTTGATCTCCTAAAACTGGTATTTGGAATAATTTAACATTAATTATTTTTTTCATTTATTCATTTTTGGTTAACCTATCCCAAGGTCTATCCTTTCAAACACAGGATCAAAGAATAATGATGTGTGATCCTTTCCTAGTAATATACCCTACAATAAGTATCACCTCATTTATTTTCCACTATAAACATAATGGTTTGAGCATTAGATCATAGGGGGTCCTAAATACTTTTGTCTTATCTGGTCTCTAGTGTTTATTGCTTTTTTTTGAACTTGACTATCATAGCTTCCCAACCAACCCAGGCAACATCACACATGTCTAACTCCGAACTTCATCCTATCCCTCAACCAGACCTCTGATACATCTCTTTAATGAAATCTCCCCACAATTTGTACCCCTCTGTAAGAACCCGGTTCTTATCTTTGAGTTATGGGTTTCTTCTTTTTTTCCTTTCCTTGTGTGTTTTTGAGAAAAAAACGAAAATGGGGAAAAATAACAAATTTTGTAAGTACATGTCATGTCACTTTCCACATGCTGTGTACTTTTGGCCGTGTGGGATGAGTACACAGGGCATCTGGCCATGTCGGCGATGAAGGGTGTAGGAACTAACTACATGCAATTTGGTGGTCCATTACATGCCATGTAGTCAGTCGGTAGGCGAATAGTAAGTCGGTGGCCAGCTGTGCGATAGCACACACTGTGTACTCATGCATACATGCCATGTGGTCATGTCGGAAGATAAACAGTGCCAGACTGGTGGGAAACCTCCAGGGGAACAGTTAAAAAATGGGAAGTACATGCTGTGTACTTGGAAATGCACGTCATGTACTTTTTTTTCTTCAAATGGGCAGTAGCCTCCCCTGTTCACAGGGAAGGCTTATAACTGGACAGGATCTCGGGAGGGGATGACAGGAGCTTTGGAGATCCACCGAGCGCATGTTAAGAATCCATTTCTGCCTTGGATGATCTCGTTCGAACCGCACAGGTAAGCCCAACACCATTATTTAATAGTTTTTCCAATTCTTCCCCTAACGGGAGTTATTTTAATTTAAGACAAAATTCTTTTACCTAAGATCTATGGCATTCTTGGACGTTTCAGAAGGCTTCGTTCGCATATATCATTCGTTGGTGTTTAAGGTAGGTGGCTTAGTGTTTATTTTATAACTGTAGTGCGGTTTTGTTTGTTTTGAGCTACGAACCCATATTTGGGGTGACGTGTGGCTGAGGCCGTGGCTATATTAAATACCTATAATTGTATAGGTTGTTAAATAATGTTGTAGAACTATTGTTTTGGATCAATTATTGGATCCAGGACCACCCTGGGGGTGTGTTCCTCTGTTTAGCCATTTGGCCAGGATACCCGAGGGTATTCCTTTAAAGTGATGATTTTAGAATTTCCATGAGAGGAATTGCTTGTGTACTGTTTGTTTTCATGTTGGACATGGCCCGATTACCTATTTATCCTGAGAGTAGTGTTCTGATTAGCCTGTGGGCGCTGTACTATCTAACCTGTGGGCAACATCTTCTGTGCCTGTGGGCAGTTGATTATGTGCCTGTGGGCGACACTTCTTATGCCCGTGGGCAATATTCGTGTTCCTGTGGGTAGATTCTTGTGTTTTGATACTCTTTACCTGAGGGCACGGGTTTACATGTCTGAGGAAATTGGCTGTTTACTTATAATATTCACTGTGGTGATATTTTAAATAAAATGATTAAATGGATATTAAAATTGCAATATAACTGGTTAAGTTAGTTATTTTTAGTACTGCTTAATTTAATGCATTTTACTACTACACACTGATGTTGCATGCTTTCACACAGTTGGGCACAAGCCTTTGGTGGGTGCATATTGGGATTTTTTTTCTCACACCCTATTTAGGTTATTCTTTTCCACCAAATAGATTATATTGTGTAGGTGTGGATAGGGCAAAGAGTCCCTATACAAGTACTTGATTGTTGTTGAGGAGTAGGAGGGCATGGGACTAAGCCTAGGCTCATAATGCCTCTGGCTGTTCTGTTTGGATTTTCTATACATGTACTTCAGTTGTAATTTATTGTATTGCAGTGTAACATGTACTGGTTGTTTAATAAAATAGTTTCATGTTGCATCTTCATATATATATATGACTGTTGGTTTATTTTCTTTATCAGTTATCCATTTCAGTTATATATATTGTTACTGCTTCCACTGATAATGTATGTTTATATTATATTCCTCTGTGCTACTCTTTGACAAATGAGGGCATAGTTTCCCCACTATCAGACCTGGTCCCTCACTGCTAGTCGGAAGCCTCTAGCGTTTAGGGAAATGCGCTTGAGGTCATGTGGAGAACCGGGTTTGGGGCACCCGTTGAGTGGAACCCGGAACCAGGATGTTACAAAGTGGTATCAAAGGGGTTATTTTCTTTGACTTTCTATTTGGAAATTTAGTCAGGGATAGGATGAATGGTAGTTAGTAATAAGCTGTGCTCGGGCGTAGCTATCCCGTGTAAAAGGAAAAGCTAGTCTACTGCATATTTTTGAAATCTTTCTGATTTTGAAAATTTTACAGTTGATTTTTTTTCACCGTTGGGTGACACACTTGAGGTTGTGCTAGTTATATTTTATTTATGGGTCCTATTTAGTTGAAACCCAATGAGATAAGGGTATGCCATCTCAAGAATCATATAGGAACATGATAGAAATCACATGCAATGCATAGTTGCATGCCATGTAGGTGCATTATAATATTTCATGTTGTTGTGACATTTGTTGTGCTAGTAAATCATGTTGTTCTGATAGCTGCTCTAATAAAATACCTACTGCATGATAGGGTAATTTTATTTGCGCCTATTTATAGAATGAATGCCAAACTTCGTTGTTTTGGGAGTATGGGCCCCCACTGACCGGAATTTGGTGGATCATTAAATGTTTATTTTGGTTATAACACAGATAAGATGTCAAACATTGATTTGTGGGGAGTATGGGCCCTCATGGGTTATAATTTGACACTTAGGTGTTGGTTTTCAGTATTTTGTGGGTTTCGGGGATGTTTCTGAGGCATAATATCTGGAATACATAGTATACACATCGTGTAGTACCTTCAACACACCATGTATGGTCTTTTTTTCGGGAATAAAAATAAATTTTTAAGTACACGCCGTGTAGTCTCTTCCCGTGTCACAAACCGTGTGGGCGGCGACATGAGGTAGGGAAAGGCTTGGGTAAAACATGCCGTGTACATGATGTACATGCCGTGTAGTGTTGACCCAGAGTCCGCCCGTGTAACTAACATCACAGACAGAGAGACCTTAGGACATACATGTCGTGTCCACTATGGAACACGGCATGTAGTCTAACCTGGGGACCTGACTGTGTAACTAATAACACGGGTCTGTGTAATCCTTTCGATTACACGTCGTGTGTCTATAGAGCACACTGTGTAGTTGGAACCGTGTATCTTGCTGTGTAACTAACAACACGGGTCGACGAAGCTCATCTAATACATGCCGTGTACCTTTGGGACACGTCGTGTAGTCTAGTCCGAGGACAAACCGTGTGGACTTAGCCATGTGGCTGGGAAACAGGGTGGTGTACACGCCGTGTGCGGGTGTAACACGTTGTGTAGTGTCGAGCCTGTAACAACCTGATATTTATTGATAAGTATTCTTTTTAATTTATTTCATGTCATGTGTTTTATGATACAACAAGATTATCTTGTGCTATATGCAACACCGTATTAGCTTGCAGTATATGCAACACTATTCTTAGATTGTGTTACACACAATTTCAAGTTCGTTTAATAATAGTCATTCTATGAAACATTGAGTGTATATATATATATTCAATGTATAAATGAAATATGGTTGGATTCTGTTATATGAAACAACAAATAAGTCTTTCACAACACGCAACCCTAACTTGGCTTTCATTACACACAATCGTGGCCTTCCTCGATAGCGTGTGTTGTACGCAATACTGAGTTTTACTAAACTACGGTATATTATTATAATATTATTATGAACTAGCCGTTATGAATAGTATTAATTTTTTTTTAAAATTTTATAACATTATTATTAATCTTACACATTTTCTAGAACATGGTATAAGAACAAAATAAATATTTCGGGTAAAATAAGTATGTTTAGAAAAATGTAGTTTTGCCGCCTTTTGATGGTGCACCCACTTTAAATATAGTTGTTGACATGTTTATAAGATCAATGTGACAAAATAAAATTCTTATTTTGAATCAGGATATAAAAATTTACATTGGATAAAGTTTTGATATTTTTCTGATAACATTCATATTTTAATGAACAGTAAAAACACGCTATATTTTAATTAAAAATAACTTTTTTCATCGTAATAAATTATGTGGTTAAATTATAATATTGAATGGTTTTAAAGTATAAATAGAATATATTTTTACCATTTAATATAATGTATGTCATTATAATTGATTTTACTTTGAATTCATAAGTTAAATCAATTCAATATTTTGCAATGTTTTAATCAAAAACCCATTTCCATTCAACAACGGGATTAATTTTAATTTAATTTCTGAAACATATGTGTATTGAATTTGAAAAAATGGATACCATATTTGGAATTATTGGGTACAAATTATGTTAATAGGCTACTTTTTATTTTTGGGAATTATGAATAGTAACTATGGTAAATTGTATTTACCATAGTTAAAGGTAAATCGAGAAATTAAGGGTAAATATAATATTATAAAATTACCATAACACATGACAAAATTCTATTGGATGGCTAAACGTATACCCATATCACCTAAGGGTCGGATTAGATTCATTTTATAGACTTTTGACCATGAAAATAATTTAATTATTATTAAAACCAAAGAAAGTGACAACATGTCACTCTCTTAAATCTTATAAGTATAATAATTTTAATTTAGTGATAAACATCATAAAACTTCGAAAATGAATAGTATCCAGAAAGATAATAAAATTATCTACATTATGATAATTTATTTAGAATTTTGATGTTTTAAATAATTGTCATTAATGGTGATACATTAATGATGCAAAAATTATATATTAAGTGAAAAATCAGTAATAGAGTTTTTATTGAAATAATACTACCCATTCAAAGACCCACAAACCTGAACAAAACTTATTGGTAGTGTATATATACACCTTAAACATCTAATGAAATAATATATAACTGTTTGGAGTCTTATAAAAGTGATTATGACACTTATATTATTTTATTTTAAATGATGCCAAAGTTATCACCTTAATAATTTAATAAATATGACAATTTAAATATTGTTATTTTAAATTGATAAATTCTAATAAAAGTATTATTGTGAATGTTAATAGATTTATATTCATCATAGTATTTTATTTTTAATTTTTATGCAACAAAGAAGTATATTAAATAATTATACAAAAATGTTGTAGTAATTGTTTTATTCAGAGATAAACTAAATAAATGGTTTTAAAAATAATAAAATAAATAATATATAAACTATTTAATGATCTACACTAATTTTATAAATACATAGGAACGTTTATGAATCTATTAAAGCTTTTAGTTCGAACATATCTTCTGTATATATTTTATTTAAATTCAAATAAATGAATAGTGTCAAAATTGACTCTATTGTTATTTTATAAAAATAAGATATTATAAAATTGCTTAAAAATCACAAAAATATATAAAAATTCTAAATTTAAATTTATATGGTCTATAATGATATACAGTATCCAATTATGTACAATTCACAACAAATAAGTAATTATTTTTAAAATTTAAAATTTAGAATTTTATTACCACAAATAAAATTAAATTGATTAAGTAAGTATAAATCAAGTTGATAATGTTAAAAATAATTTCCTAACATGTCTAAATTTTATTTTTTGATGATATTAAAACCCTATCTCATATAATATTCGAGTATGGTAATTTTTGGAGGTTTGTAAGTGGGGTTAGATTTATTATAAATTAATATTTTTAAGTTTTCTAAAGGTGCCCCTTCCCTCCCTTATAAAAGGGAACCTCGTCCCTCTCTTCCTCACACCAATTTGAGATTTCAATCTCGTCCAAACCATACCAAATTCTGTTCTACACTTCCCTAGATACATCCTAGAGGTCCCGGTATTATTCAAAGTCCCATTTTAGTGCCCTAAGAGGAGGTCTCAAAGAGGCGCTTCAAAGAAGAGGTAATGTTCGTAACCGATTCTTTCAACTTTATTTCTTCTTCCACTTCTTCTTCTTTAGTTGTTTCATTATGAAGTAATAACATCAGTATCACTCATATACTTAAATTTATTATAAGTATGAAACAACCCAATTTCAACATTTATCCATCCTACGGCAAACGAAATCACCGCGCGTGCGTACGTACGGAATACCGTCTCCACGCCGTGGTGTAATCTATTTTCCACCACCACCATACTTGGATGGGTATAATGGTGTAAATAATGACTATATATGATTATTGTAAAGTGATATTTATTCTTAAATATTATACATACACTTCAATACAATTCCACGATTATGGGAATTATATCATCACTCGTGCGTATGTACAGACTACCGTCTCCATGAGGCGATGAGATTCATTCTTAATGATTAACCATTAATGAATGAATATAAAGTATATACAATAAGTAATCATGAAATATATTACATAATAATGATAATGGATTTATGTATATGTATTTCATCTACTTAATTCCATTCAATTCAATAAGGAAATGGAAACAACGTTCATGCGTACGTACGTCCTACCATCTCCATGAATGGGGTATTTATTTCCATTTATCGATATATTATATATATGATTATTATGAATATATATTATATATAAATCATGTTTTACATTCTGTATGTAATTAACCATGATCTATGTTATTATATGAATAATTACAAGTTAAAACATGAACGACAAATGAAACGATTTTACCCAAAATGCTACTCTAACATTAATTTACAAAATAATGGGTAATATAAAGTCATAAGTGAACCATATATTATATCATAACAATGAATATGATATATAATAAGTAAATTACATTATTTAAATCATAATACAGGAGGTTCAGATCCATACGAAGCATACCAGACCTAAGGTAAGGGATAAATATTCTAATTGTGTTCTTATCCGAGATTGTTTATTCGTAAGTATTTACGGGGGTTATTGTTATCATCCATGTACATGTTTCCTAAAAATGGTTTCATATATTTTAAAGTCCTTTTTCCCATTTTAACTTTTACCCAATGGTATGGAAGTAATCTTTCTTTTATTTACCCTACAAGGTACTTTTTGACTTTTCCGATAAAAGTACGAGAAGAATGGTTTTTTTAACATATACGAGATGAAAGGATTTTTACTGTTTTATAAAGCCTTATTTTCATGAAGTCTACTCCAAAAGATTTCATGACTATTTTCAAAAAAATTTATTTCTTTTAAAATTGCACAACATTTTGTGAAAAGAAAATGATTTTGAATAAAAAGGATATTTTCCTCAAGAATTCATTTCAAGTGTTTTATCAAAACTATTTTTCATCTAAGATGACATTATTTCATATGTGTATGTTTCAAGTATAATGTATATATGATTTACATGGTTTCAATTTTCATATTATGAAATGATATCCATTTCTTTTATATGGATTATGTGATGATGGGATGATGTTTATGAAACCCATTTTATTTATTGGGTTTTTATGAATGATGTATGTTTATTTTGTGGCACAAGTAAGAATGATTTCATTATGAGATGGGTGGGGCCTATATCTACCTCCAATGCATTGGGTAAAGATTTATATCCCATGTGATAGACATGGCTGGAACGGTAAGTTAATCCGGTTCAGTATTACAGGACTGGAACGAGGAGTGAACTCGATTCAGAAAGGGACTTTGTCCACTAAGATGGTCTTGGCAGCAATGCCTTGGCTACTATGGAAATCATTACATGTTCTTAATGGATTCCACAATTACATATTTTATTACCATGCTATTTTATCGTGATTTATGTTCCATTATGATCTATTCCTTATGTACTTCCATGTTTTATGTCGTTTCTCAAGATTTTGATGTTCAAACATTATGTTCATGTTTGTAAGATCTAATGTATATGGTATGTTTTATTTTATCCATTCATACCCTTACGGAGCATTTGATCTCACCCTTTTTATGTTTTATTTTCCCCCAGGATTAAGAGAAAGGTTTTAGGTAAGGAAACAAAAAGTGGAAGATCTTTATGGGAGATGTTGAAGATTTTTTAGCAAGATTAGAAGATTATGTTCCAAGTTTCCAAAGGCACTAAACTATTACGGTCCTTGTGTGTCTGTTTTTGTTATGTAATAAGTATTCCGAAAAAGTAATGTAATGTCCATGTAAGTCAAGCTTTGGGTCTCTGCAATTGGTATTAGATGAAAGGTTTAGTCAACTGTTGGAAACTAGGATGTGAAAACATTAGTGAGATCCCTAAAGATATTTCTAAGGTATGTCTAGGGTTTTCCTTAAGGATAAGTATACGTATAGGATATAGTCCTAGAACTACGGTAACGATCTTAGAATTTAACCTATGATGTTAGATATTGAGGGTACTCCCCATTTACTATGTTGTTTTACCTAGAATTATTTTTGCCTCTCACACTATTCTTTTTGGGTTTTAGAAAATGGCTGGAAACAAGAAGATTCACGATAATGGAGGATTTGAACGACAATGGAATGATATTCTTCATGAGAAACCAAATGAAATGGGATTCGGAAGTCCAAACATCATTATTATGCCAAATCAGAAATCTCATAATATGATCAATAAACTCAAATTTGGAATGTTTCCTGACTCGGTTAATAAGAGAAAGATGGAGTTTCATGATGATCAGAGAGGAAAGAAAGTTCAATTTCCCCTATGTAAATCTTGTGGGAAGAGGCATCAAGGAGAATGTTTCAAAGGAACCGGAAGATGGTTTGGGTGTGGAAAAAGAAGGACATAAAGCTAGTAAGTTCAAAGGAAAAGTTTCAGTTAACACCATGGATGGGGATAATGGTATTGCTACGACATCAACAATGGGTAAATGTTTTAAATGTGAAATGTACGGGAATTATGAAAACCAATGCCCTAAGGTAAAGTCTCATGAAGAGAATCAGTATGGTCGTATGGGTAATATTTATGTTGATGATGATGAAGAGACTACAAATGATATGTGAGATGAAAGAATTGTTGAAGCTCACTCAATGGTTTAAGAAAGTAGTGGAATGATTACATGTTTATCAAGTGTAATGTTTTATAAGTAATCTCATGGTACTCTGGAATAAAGAGACATCTAAGGATTGTTACACTGTTGCCTTTCCTTAAGTTTTGAAAGTGTGTGATGAATGGTACCAGTATTTTTGGAAAGTAGATGATATGCGCATAATGAAGGGATAAGGAGAAAATTAAATGTTTGATAGTATTCATTAGCTCATGACTGATATAAGGATAAGGTTATATCATGGTTTGAGTATATAGAATTTTTGGGATTTTGGTAAGTGGAAAGAGGTAACTTTAAACAGCAGTCATGTTTTCAATAATGTTCAATCGGTATTCATTTTTCAAGAGAATACATGATTAAGGTATTCACATGATTGGAATGTGACCAACAAGATATATGAGGGATAAATGATAGTATTCAAATGCTTGTTATATGACATTTTTAGTAATCGTTCTCTTTATACTATGAGTTTGGAAATAAGTATTTTTGATAAGCCTAAAGATTGGAATGGATTATGTTGAACAGAAGTTAGTATTGTTTAAGGATAGTCATTTTTTCGATATTATTGATGGGATGTTATTGTAATGTAGTTATAGAAAAAGGACAACCTGCAGGACGGGCGACAGCCCATCACGTCGGACATGGCTATGGAAATCGAACCCACAACCGAAGTGTGACATGCCTTTATTGCCTACCACTGTCCTATAGGAAGTCCCTTGTTAGTAGAAACTAGTTTTATTTTATTAAGTGGTATGATATATGAAGTATAAGTTCATTTTTGGAGCAATATATGATTAATCTAACCATAAGATGGACTTGTAACATTTTCTAACCTTTTGGTTGAAATAGATGGAATGACCCATCATTCTATCACATGATCTGCTAACACTTCATGAATAACAAATTCAACTTCATTTCATTAAGAGATGAAGTGGAAATTGTTCAAAGAACGAACAATAGTGAGATTGTACCAAAATCAAGCAAGTATTTCTTCTAATTCAAATTCATCAACTTTTGGGAAATGATCTTGAAAACAGAAAATGTTGTCCTAGTGCCCTTATATCCGATGAATCATATGGTACCTTAGATCATCACAAATATATGGCTTTGTGATTGTAGTCTTTTTCATAGCCATGTTCTCTAGCAGTCTCCATCAGAACATGATGGTTAGATTTCTCTTCCATATCCATATTTTCACCTATGTTCTCCTACGTGGAAACCCATTGATGAGTTAATTTGGGTAACCGTTATGTTTCATACTTTATTTTTGAAAGTTACGTTTTGGTATTTAATTTTACAATTAGGGTTTTAAATAAAGAAACATTCAAGTAGAAAACCATGCATAACCCCGATGAATTTCGAGGGAGAAATTCATTTTAAGGGGGGTAGAATGTAACAACCCGATATTTTATGATAAGTATTCTTTTTAATTTATTTCATGTCATGTGTTTTATGCTACAACAAGATTATCTTGTTCTATATGCAACACTGTATTAGCTTGCAGTATACACAACACTATTCTTAGATTGTGTTAAACACAATTTCATGTTCGTTTGATAATATTCATTCTACGCAACATTGATTATATATATATATATATATTCAATTTATAAATAAAATCTGGTTGGATTCTGTTATATGAAACAACAAAGGAGTCTTGTACAACACGAAACCCTAACTTGTCTTTCATTACACGGAATTGTGGCCTTCCTCGATAGCGTGTGTTGTACGAAATACCGAGTTTTACTAAACAACGGTATATTATTATAATATTATTATGAACTAGCCGTTATGAATAGTATTAACAAAATTTTGAATTTTATAACATTATTATTCATCTTACACATTTTCTAGAACATGGAATAAGAAAGAAATAAATTTTTCGGGTAAAATAAGTATTTTTTAAAAAATGCAGTTTTGCCGCCTTTTGATGGTGCACCCTCCTTAAATCTAGTTGTTGACATGTTTATAAGTTTAATTTGAAAAAATAAAATTCTTCTTTTGAATCAGGATATATAAATTTCCATTGGATAATGTTTTGATATTTTTCTCATAACTTTCATATTTTAATGAATAGTAAAAACACGCTATATTTTAATTAAAAACAACTTTTTCATCGTAATAACTTATGTGGTTAAATTATAATATTGAATGGTTTAAAAGTATAAATAGAATATATTTTTACCATTTAATATAATTTATGTCATTAGCATTGATTTTACATGGAATTTATAGGTTAAATCAATTCAAACTTTTCCAATGTTTTAATCAAAAATCCGTTTTCATTCAACAACGAGATTAATTTTAATTTAATTTCTGCAACTTCTGTGTATTGAATTTGGAAAAATGGATTCCATATTTGGAATCAGTGGGTAAAAATTATGTTAATAGGCTACTTTTTATTTTTGGGAATTATGAATAGTAACTACGGTAAATTTTATTTACCATAGTTAAAGGTAAATCGGGTAATTAATGGTAAATATAATATTATAAAATTAACATAACACATGAAAAAATTCCATTTGATTGCTAAAAGTATACCCATATCACATAAGGGTCGGATTAGATTCATTTTATGGACTTTTGACCATGAATATAATTTAATTATTATTAAAACCAAGGAAAGTGACAACATGTCACTCTCTTAAATCTTATAAGTATAATAATTTTAATTTAGTGATACACATCATAAAACATAGAAAATTAATAGTCTCCAAAAATCTAATAAAATTATCTACATCATGATAATTTATTTAGAATTTTTAGGGATTAAATAATAGTCATTAACGGTGATACATTAATGAGGCAGAAATTATTTATTAATTGAAAAATCAGTAACAGAGTTTTTATTGAAATAATAATTCCCATTCAAAGACCCACAAACCTGACCAAAACTTATTGTTAGTGTATATATACATTTTAATCATCCAATGACCTAATATATAACGGTTTTGAATCTTATAAAAGTGATTATGAAACTTATATTATTTTATTTTAAATGATTCTAAAGTTGTCACCTTCATAATTTAATAAATATAACAATTTCAATATTGTGATTTTAAGATGATAAATTCGAGTAAAAGTATTAATGTGAAAGGTAATAGATTTAACTTCATCATAGGATTTTATTTTTAATTTTTATGCAACAAAGAAGTATATTAAATAGTTATAAACAAATGTTGTAGTAATTATTTTATTAAGAGATAAACCAAATAAATGGTATTAAAAATAATAAAATAAATATTATATGAACTATTTAATGTTCTACACTAATTTTATAGATATATAGGACCTTTTATTAATCTATTAATGCTTTTATTTCAAACATATCTTCTGTATATATTTTATTTAAATTCAAATAAATGAATATTGTCAAAATTGACACTATTGTGATTTTATAAAAATAAAATATTATAAAATTGTTTAAAAATCACAAATATATATAAAAAGTATAAAATTAAATTTATATGGTCTATCATATTATAAAGTATCCAATTATGGATAATTCACAACAAATAAGTAATTATTTGTTATAATATTAAATTTAGAATGTCATTACCACAAATAAAATTAAACTGATTATGAAAGGATAAATCAAGTTGATAATGTTTAAGATAATTTCCTAACATGTCTAAATTTTATTTGTTGATGAGATTACAACCCAATATCATCTAATATTCGAATATGAGTCATTTTTGGAGTTTTTTATGTGGGATTATATTTATTATAAATTAATATTTTTAAGATTTCCAAAGGTGCCCCTCCCCTCCCCTATAAAAGGGCACCTCCTCCCTCTCTTCCTCACTCCAATTTGAGCATTCCAACTCGGCCAACCCCAGACAAATTCACTTCTCCACTTCCCTATAAACATCCTAGAAGTCTGGGTCTTCTTCAAAGACCAATATTAGTGCCCTAAGAGGAGGTCTCAAAGAGGCGCTTCAAAGAAGATGTAATGTTCGTTACCGATTCTTTCAACTTTATTTCATCTTCCACTTCTTCTTCTTTATTTGTTTCATTATTAAGTAATATAATCAGTATCACTCATATGATGAAATGTTATTATAAGTATGAAACAACCCAATTTCCCCATTTATCAATCCTACGGAAAACGAAATCACCGCGCGTGCGTACGTACGGAATACCGTCTCAATGCCGTGATGCAATCTATTTTCCACCACCACCTTACTTGGATGGGTATAATGGTGTAAATAATGACTATATGTGATTATTGTAAAGTGATATTGATTCTTAAATATCATACATACACTTCAATTCAATTCCACGTTCATGGGAATGATATAATCGCTCGTGCGTACGTACTGACTACAGTCTCCACAACGAGATAAGATTCATTTTCAATGATTAACCTTTCATGAACGATTATAAAGTATATATAATAAGTAATCATGAAAAATATGACATAATAATGATACTGGATTTATTTATATGTATTTCATCTACTTAATTCCATTCAATTCAATAAGGAAACGAAAACAACGTTCATGCGTACGTACGGCCTACCGTCTCCATCAATGGTGTATTTCTTTCCATTTATAGATATATTATATATATGTATATTATGAATATATATTATATATAAATCATGTTTTACATTCTGGATTTAAGTAACCATGATCTAAGTAATCATATGAATAATTAAAAGTTAAAACACGAATGACAAATGAAACGATTTTACCCAAAACGCTTCTTTAACATTAATTTACAAAAGAATGGGTAATATAATGTCATAAGTGAACCATATATGATATCATAACAATGAATATGATTCTGTATTAAGTCAAAGACATTATTTAAATCATTATATAGGAGGTTCGGATCCATACGAAGCATATCTGACCTAAGGTAAGGGATAACTATTCCAATCTCGTTCTTATCCAAGATTGTTTATTCATAATTATTTACTAGGGTTATTGTTATCATCCATGTCCATGTTTCCTAAAAATGGTTTCTTGTATGTTTAATGTCCTTTTTACCCAATTTGACTTTTACCCAATGGTATTGAAGGAATCTTTCTTTTATTTACCTTACAAGGTACTTTTTAACTTTTCCGATAAAAGTACGACAAGAATGGTTTTTTAACGTATACGGCATGAAAGGATTTTTACGGTTTTATAAAGACTTATTTTCATGATGATTCATCCAAAATATTTCATGACTATTTTCAACAAAATCCTTTTCTTTTAAAATTGCATGACATTTTGTGCAAATAAAATGACTTTGAAGAAAAAAGGATATTTTCTTCAAGAATTCATTTCAAGTGTTTTATCAAAACCAATTTTCATCTAAGATGACATTATTTCATATGTGTATGTTCCAGGTATAATGTATCTATGAATTACATGGTTTCACATTTCTTATTATGAAATGATATCCATTTATTTTATATGAATTATTTGATGATGGGATGATGTTTATGAAACCCATTTTATTTATTTGGTTTTTATAAATGATGTATGTTTATTTTGTGGCACAAGTAAGAATGATTTCATTATGAGATGGATGGGACCTATATCTCCCTCCAATGCATTGGGTAATGATTTATATCTCATGAGATAGACATGGCTGGAATGGTAAGTTAATCCTATTCAGTATTATAGGACTGGAACGAGGAGTGAACTTGATTCAGAATGGGACTTTGTCCACTAAGATGGTCTTGGCTGCAATGCCTTGGATACTATGGAAATCATTACATGTGCTTAATGGATGCCACAATTACATGTTTTATTCCCATGTTATTTTATCATGATCTATGTTCCATTATGATCTATTCCATATGTACTTCCATGTTTTATGTCGTTTCTCGTGATTTTGGTGTTTAAACATTATGTTCATGTTTGTAAGTTCAAATTTATGTGGTATGTTTTATTTTATCCATGCATACCATTACTAAGCATTTGAGCTCACCCTTTTTATGTTTTATTTTCCCCCAGGATTAAAAGAAAGGTTTTAGGAAAGGAAACAAAAAGTGGAAGATCATTATGGGAAATGTTGAAGATCTTTCACCAAGATTAGAATATTATGTTCCATGTTTCCAAATGCACTAAACTATTACGGTCCTTGTGTGTCTGTTTTTGTTATGTAATAATTATTCCACAAAAGTAATGTCATGTCCATGTATGTCAAGCTTCGGGTCTCTACAGAGATGAGTAGTCAGCCCTGTCACAATTGACACAAGAATTTGGAAAATTACACCATACATGTCGTGTAGCTATTATACATGCCATGTATTTTTTGTTTAACGGGAGCCATGTGGCTTAGTCGTGTAGAAGGACCCAGGCAGGGGAAGAGAAGTCAGGTACATGCCCTCTAGTCAATATACATGTTGTGTAGTCTTGTTTTGAAAATCACATAATGCCTTCTTACTCTTATTCTCATTATGGTTCCTTCGCTTTCAGTCTTGTTAATCTTGAATCTAAGTAATGTTTTGACCTTATAATGTCATGACACCTAGATGACCGCATGTTGTTCACCTAGAGAGTGGAAATGAGTATACTCCAGATATGGTGGGCCATGGGCTACCAGTAGATCCTCTAGTAGAGCCAGATGCAGCAACAGCTGTTATACTAGACATAGGCGCGGAGGCACAGTTCCGTGAAGGCTTTATGCGATTCATGCAGACCTTTCAGGGAGCACCACCGGCTGTCACATTTATGGTAGAGCTTGCATGTATCTTCTAGCAGCAACAACCACCTACGTTATCAGGGGATGGCAGACCAATGACTACGGAGTCTTGGCTAGGGTCAAGGAAGACTATTTTCAAGCACCTTGTGATGCCTCTAGGGTGGAGGGTTAAGCTCGTGACTTATATGCTGCCTGATTATTCCAAGAGGTGGTGGGATGTTACCTCCTCGTCATAGAATCACAGATACATGGCGTGGGAAGGTTTTCAGGAAGTCTTCCATGACTTATTCTTCCCATAGACGCTGAGGGCAGATAGAGCTCGATAGTTCATGAATCTGAAGTAGGGCTCTATGTCGGTGATGGATTATTCTGCTAACTTTACTATGCTTTATCATTTTGCACCCCTTCTAGTGGGTGATGATACATTGAGAGCCGTGAATTTTGAGGATGGTCTCCGATATGACATCCGAGCACTGGTGAATGTTTTTTGGTTGCCTTCAGAACAAGCTATTGTGAACTAGGTGCTGATTACAGAGAGAAACCTACGGGAATCTAGTGGTGTGGGCCAGGATAGTTCTGCACCAGTTACTGGTACTATTTGTGCTGGAAAGAGGAAGAGACAGATGGACTTCCCTCAGGGTGGCAGTACCTATCAGAATAATGCTTCAGGTGGCCAGGTCATGTGCTACTAGTGTGGTAGAGAGGGGCACAAGAGGCCATAGTGTTCACGAGACCCAGTGGAGTGCCGACCTTGCGGCAGGATGGGTCATCTGCAGCGCTTTTGTAGGGAGTTTCCACTAGTGGCTAGTGAGAGAGGTTCTGTGAAGACTCAGTGTGCGGGAGCAGGACCAATGGCTTTTTACAAGTCGGGGAACTGGAATACTTCAAGGCATGCAGGAAGAGATGGCAATCGTGGCAGTGGTAGCCAGACACCAGGATCTCAGAGGCAGCAGGGCGGGACAACTCAGGGTAGCCAGGCTGTGTCACAGGGCCATGACACTGGGTAGGAATATGCAGTGCAACAGACCCAGCATGATTAGGATCCCGGACCTTCTACAATCAGAGGTATTATTCTAGTAGCTTCTGTCTTATCTTCAGTACTTTTTTATACAGGTGCAACATATAGTTTTATATCTGTTTCTATTGTGGAAATCATTGGGCTATGTGTTTCTTCTTCTTCTTCTGATGTTATGATGCTAGACACCCTGTTGGGTACTATAATGGCCGGTGTGCATCAGTGAAAGGAGTGCCCTATTGAGGTTTGATGGTGTCACTTTCTTTGGGACCTATATTTCTTTGAGATGTCAACATATGACATCATTATCGGGATGGACTGGTTGGTTCCGTTTCGAGCCGTTGTAGACTACTATCATCGCACGGTGAGTTTCATGTCACCAGAGGGCAGGGAGTTTCTATACAAGGGTGAATGGGATGTTCAGGAGAGCTGAGCTAGACTAGCGCATCATGGGCTCGGTGGAGTCACAACCCAGATTGCGATTTTATATCTGGATGATTAGTGGACTTGTCAAAAGGATTTCCCTCCAGTTGTTGATAGTTTTAGGGATGTCTTCCCAGATGAATTTTCAAATCTACCTCCGGAGCGAGAGGTAGATTTCTCTATTGATCTCATGCTAGGGGCAGCACTAGGGTCCATTCCTCCTTATAGGATGGCTACACCAGATTTGAAGGAGCTTAAGAGGCAGTTAGAGGATTTGCAGGCAAATTTATTTATCCAACCCAGTACTTCTCCATGGGGTTCACTGGTCCTTTTTGAAAAAAAGGCAGACGGTACACTCAGACTCAGTGTGGATTATCGGAAGCTGAACCAGTTGACGGTTAAGAACCGATATCCTTTGCTGATGATAGATGATCTTTTTGATCAACTCCAAGCAGCACGAGTGTTCTCGAATATTGAATTGAGATCCGGATATCATTAGCTGCACGTTAAACCATCAGATATTTTGGTTACAGCTTTTCGGAGCAGATATGGTCTATATGAGTACTTGGTTATTCCGTTTAGACTCACGAATACGCTAGCAGTTTTCATGGCTCTGTTTAATCGTGTGTTCCATCCTTATCTTGATTCTTTTGTGGTAGTATTCGTGGAAGACATATTGGTGTACTCTCACACTCGACACAACTATGCCACCCATCTTGAGATCGTATTGATTACACTGAGAGAGCATCGACTATATGCTATGATCTCAAAATGCCACTTTTGGATAGACTAGATTCACTTCCTGGGTCACATTATCTTAGAGGAAGGAGTTGCAGTAGACCTAGAGAAGGTGAGAGTAGTAGTTTCCTGGGAGGAGCATAAGAAGGTGTTTGAGATACAGAGTTTCTTAGGGCTGGCAGGTTACTACAGACACTCCATACAGGACTTCTCCCGTTTAGAAGTGTTGTTGATGGGTTTGACTAGGAAGGGTGTGAAGTTCGTTTTGTCGGAATCTTGCGAGACAGCCTTTCAGGACCTAAAGGGAAGGTTGACATCAGCACCAGTCCTGATAATTCATGAGTAGAGGAAGAGCTATACAGTTTACTGTGACGCATCTGGTATTGGGATGAGAGCAGTGTTGATGTCGGGCGATCGAGTTGTTGCATACGGTTCTATGCAATTGAGGACACATGAGCGGAATTACCTAACGCATGATCTTGAGCTGGCTGCAGTTGTGCATGCATTACGATGTCGGAGACATTATCTATTGGGAGAGCATTTTGTGGTTTTCACCAACCTCAAAAGCCTCAAGTATATTTTTACTCAATGTGACTTGAATATGAGGTAGCGAAGGTGGGTCGAATACCTACAGTCCTTCAATTTCATGATTTCCTATACACCTGGTAAAGGTAATGCAGTAGCTGATGCACAGATAAAGAAGACTCAGACCCAGGCTGTGCAGGAGGCCAGTGGTGAGTGGCAACTTATGGTCTTGTTCTATGAGATGCATTTGGAGGTGCACGATAGGCAGGGGTAAAATTATCTTTCATCTTTAGTTGGGACTTCTACTCTCTTGGAAAGAGTGCGGATGAGACAGTTATCTAATTCGGAATGCCTAGTTCTACGGGATTCAGTGGCTAGTGAGGAACCTCCTCCTGGTCGAATGATAGGCGATGATGAGGTTCTGTGTTTCCATGGAAGAGTATGGGTTCCAGGGGATATATGCAAGGATATGATGAGTGATTTTCATGATTCGTCTTGGGAAGTTCATTTCGGGGTTACCAAGATGTACCGAGACTTGAGACGTCAGTACTGGTGGCCGGGTATGAAGAGAGATGTAGCTGGTTTTGTTATGAGGTGTTCCACCTGTCAGTAGGTGAAGGCAGAGCATCAGAGGCCAGCCAGACTATTACAGCAGTTACCTATCCCAGAGTGGAAATGAGATGATGTCATGATGGACTTCGTGACTGGGTTGCCGAGGTCACCTCAAGGCAATGATGCCATGTGGGTTTTTGTGGATAGACTAACGAAGGTAGATCACTTTTTCCCCATCATGGAGACCTTCGGAGTCGATGAGCTCAGGAAGTTGTATATCCGAGAGATCGTGCGTCTTCATGGGGTCCCTCGTTCTATCTTTTCAGATAGGGATGCCCACTTTAAGTCTCGTTTCTGGCAGAGTTTTTAGAGGGCACTGGGTACACAGGTTCTTCAGAGCACATCATACCACCCTCAGACCAATGTCTAGTCAAAGCGTACTATACAGGTGCTAGAGGACATGCTGCGTGCATGCATGCTAGACTTTGGGGGCTTTTGGGAGAAGTATATACCCCTAGTCAAGTTTTCCTACAATAATAGTTTTCAGCAAACTATCAATATGGAACCTTACGAGGCTTTATATTGTAGGACATGCCGATCACCCTTGTGCGGGTTAGAGGCAGATTTACTAGGACCACGTCTCATGCATGAGACTTCTGAGTAGGTCTAGTTGATTCATAAACTGATGTCTATCGCATAGTCTCGTCAGAAATATTATGTCGATCGCTGCAGAAGACCTTTGGAGTTCATGTTCGGGGATGAGGTTTTCTTGCATGTATCACCGAGGCTAGGACATAGGCAGATCAGGAGACAGTGTAAACTATCACCGAGGTATGTGGGGCTGTTTGAGATTCTGGAGTGAGTCGGGTTGGTTGCCTATCGGATGCAGTTTCCGTAGAGGTACTGAGCCATGCACGACATCTTCCATTATCCCTGTTGAGCCGCTATCATTCAGACCCGTCTCACACCTTTCATCTAGAGGAGGTTGAGCTTTAGTTGGATGCGTCCATTGAGGAGCATCCATTTCGTATCGTTGACAGGAGCATGAAGGTTCTCTAAGGCCAGTCAGTTCCTCTCGTATGGGTGCTATGGCAGCATGGATGAGTGCATGATGAAACCTGGGAGTGGGAGACTAACGTACATGCTCAGTGGCCAGAGCTATTCTGAGCTATATCTTCACCACCCTTGGAAGGTCAATTTGGAGACGAATTGCTTTAAGGGGGGATGTTTGTAAGAACCCGGTTCTTATCTTTGAGGTATGTGTTTCTTCTTTTATCCTTTCCTTATGTTTTTTTGAGAAAATAAGGAAAATAGGGGAAAATCCCAAATTTTGGAAGTACACGCCGTGTACTTTTCCACACGCTGTGTACTTTTGGACGTGTGGGATTAGTACACAGGGCGTGTAGCCAAGTCGGTGATGAAGGGTGTAGGAACCGACTACATGTCGTGTGGTGGTTCTTTACATGGCATGTAGTTAATCGGCAGGCGAATAGTAAGGCGGTGGCCAGCTTTGCGATAGCACACGCCATGTACTATGCATACATGCCATGTAGTCATGTTTGCAGATGAACAGTGCCAGGCTGGCAGGACACCGCCAGTGGAACAATTAAAAAATGGAAAGTACACGCCGTGTACTTGGAAATACACGCCGTTTACTTTGTTTTTTTCACTTAAAATGGGAAGTAGCCTCCCCTGTTCAACGGGATGTCTTAGAACCGAACGGGAGCTCGGGAGGGGATGGTCGGAGATTTGGAAATCTGCCGAGCGCATGTCAGGAATCAGTTTCCGCCTCAGACGATCTCACTAGAACCGCACGGGTAAGCCCTCCACCCTTCTTTAATTGTTATTTCCAATTATTCCTCTAACGGGAGTTATTTTCGTTTAAGCGAGAATTCTTTTACCTCTGATCTACGGCGTTCTTGGACGTTTCAGAAGGCGTTGTTTGCATATATCGTTCGTTGGTGTTTAAGGTAGGTGGCTTGGTGTTTATTTTTTGAACTATCGTGCGTTTTTGTTTTTTGAGCTACAAACCCATATTTGGGTTGTTTTGTGGCTGAGGCCGTGGATATTTTAAATACCTAGAATTGTATAGGAGATTAAATAATTTTGGGAAACTATTTTTTTGGATTAGTGCTTGGATCCAGGACCACCCCGGGGGTGCGTTCCTCTGATTATCCATGTGGCCAGGACACCCGAGGGTATGCCTTTAAAGTGATGATTTTAGAATTGCCTTGAGAGGAATTGCTTGTGTACTGTTTGTTTTAATGTTGGGCATGGCCTGATTACATATTTATCCTGAGGGTAGTGTTGTGATTAGCTTGTGGGCACTGTACTATCTAGCCTCTGGGAAACTTCTTCTATGCTTGTGGGTAGTTGATTCTGTGCCTGTGGGTGACACTTCTTACGCCTGTGGGCAATATCCATGTGCTTTTTGGATGATTCTTGTGTTTGGATACTCTTTACCTAAGGGTAGGGGTTTACATGTCTGAGGACATTGTTTGTTTACTTAGAATATTCACTGTGGTGATATTTTAAATTAAATGATTAAATGGATATTAAAATGGCAATATAACTGGTTAAGTTAGTTACTTTTAAGTACTGCTTACTTATATTGCATTTTACTACTGCACACTGATGTTGCATAATTTCACACAGTTGGGCACGGACCTTTGGTGGGTGCCTACTGGGATTTATTTCTCACACCCTGTTTGGGTCATTCTTTTCGACCCAAACAGATTATATTGTTGCAGGTGTGGATAGGGGAAAGAGTCCCTATACAGGTACTTGATTGTTGCTGAGGAGTAGGAGGGCATGGGACAGAGCCTAGGCCCGTGATGCCACTGGCTATTATGTTTCACTTTTATGTACTTGCTCATCAGTTTTAATTTATTGTATTGCAGTGTAACATGTTCTGGTTGTTTCATAGAATAGTGTCATGCTGCATCTTCATATATATATATATATATGACTGTTGGTTTTTTTTCTTTATCAGTTATCCATTTCAATTAAATATACGGTTACTGCTTCCGCTGTTGATGTATGTTTATATTATATTCCTCTGCGCTACACTTTTACAAATGAGGGAATAGTTTCCCCACTATCAGACCTGGGCCCTCGCTGCTAGTCGGCAACCTCTGGCGTTTGGGGAAATGCGCTTGAGGTCATGTGGCAAACCAGGTTCGGGGCACCCGTTGAGTGGAACCCGGAACCGAGACGTTATACCCTCCTAGGCCAGCAATGTGATAAGTGTGATAATGACCCCTAATTCTTGACTCAAGTAGTCCCCCAGTTGTCAACTTGCACCGAGGGTATAATAAACACTCTGATGGGAGGCATTACCCTCTATGAAAACACATTATAAAGAGATAGATAAGAAAAAAACTAACCATCTATGACTCATACTAAATGATTAAAGGAAACCCACTTAAACATATTTAATGTCATGAAATGACTACTATAACTGAAAGTGGAAAATTGAAGGTACCAAAGGAATGTTAAAAAACTGCAACCCTGGCGCCCAAATAACTCTTCTAAACCCCCAAGATAGTAGTAACCGTCTTCATCTTTATCCATCTCCAACTAACTTGAGAAATAGTATATATATATTTTTGTATGTAGGGTGAGTATAATAGTATACTAAGTAGGATCCTCCCCAGAGCCACTCCTACAAAAGTAAATAATGTATGATAATGAATAGTGAACAACAGGTGAAACTAGCTCATCACCTAAATAGGTATACTATGTCCCCAACCTCATTGTGGTTTCTCTCACCAAGTATGGTATACAAGAGTATATAATATAATTTATAATATCAAGGGTACCCTACTACGATATCCCCACTAGTTTCCCACTTTTTTCCATTGTCTCACATCCTATGAATCTCTCAGCAAAAGGATTACCCTCCAATACATAGGTGAAGCACCACAACACACAACTCATGTGTCAACATGTACCTCATGAATCACACCACCACATCTACATAGTCGAACTGACATGGTAGTTTCGGGATCCACTATAGCTTGAATAATGTGTATCATACGTCAGGTATTATACCTCAAGCAATCACATCCCATACACTGAGTAAAGATCCTTAATCCCCCACAACTTATACACATTACACCTATAGTGGTCAATATAAAACAATATATGGAATATACGTGCTTGAAAAAACACAATCCATTACATACCTCTACACACATATATGGGGAAAAGAAAACCATTGTGTATACTATCACAAGTAACTACAATGAGAAGATAGTTGTTCCAAAGGGGGTAGTCATCCATCCATCCTCCAATCGGGATGTTGGGGAAAACAACCCTAGGGTTTAGAATCCCCAGGGTGTTTGTTTCCCTAACCGATAGGGAAGAGTAGCATATTGAAAAACAAAAATTACAAAATATTAAAAATCTCATAGCCACACTATGGCCATAACCAAGTCATAGACACAGTTGAATCTAACATCTCATGGAATCTTGGCTGCCACTGATATGACCAGATATTCTATAAGGAAACAACCATTTAATGTACAGAATTAATTTACATTATCCCCTCTTTTTTTAGTTACACTTAATGTTAATTAATTCTATGACCAATAATTAACCATTATCATTTTCCACACTACATTCTAGTAGTATCACAACAATGTTCCAAGACCTCCAGGAAAAACCAAACTGACTCCATGGATTCTCAATGTCATAATCTCAGCATTACATCCTAGTAAGATCCAAACCCATGGGTAAAACATCATTTGTTCATTTACTTAACAAAATCCCATTTAATGTTTCTTGGTATTATAGGAAAACATAATAAGCTACCAAACACAAAGGGGCTCAACACTGTGGGTAAATGAGATACATGTCGTGTCTTTTCTACCTATAGTAGGAGTGTAGACGCATCCATCCTTGTTAATCAAAACACAAAAAGAATGCGGCATACCCACATGTGTTCACCTCTTTTGGATGGTGGGTAAGAATGACCATATGCCTCAAGAAGAGGGTAATGTAATACAGATAAACAAACAACATAATTTATAGAAACCACCTTCACATAAACAGGTAAGCCCAACATCAACCCTTTCCACCATCCTTAATGTCCTCCCGGACACCCACATGCATCAAATGACACATCTCTCCACTCTAGGAATTGAATGCTGCCACAACCACTGGGACTCATTTCCCCCATATATCACAACATCCCTCCAGGCTTAGAAATCCTTAGCTTATATCATATATGGGCCTCCATGCCCCCCAAACCACAAGTCTCATATCTAAATCACATCACAAGGAGTACAAAAAATCTGCAATGGGCTCTCTGCCCTAAAACAAGGCATCCCACCTTTACACACAATGATATATCTTGGCTCCAATGCACAATTCACTCAGCCTTTATAAGTAAGTAGTCAACTCAGGCCCAATAAATCCATTAACATTATCAGAAAACTGGTTCTTATTCCACATTGAATTAACCAATTCATTATTCATAGGTTCCATCTATATAAAACCTAATAAACATGCTATTTGAAAACTAATTAATCATTTAATTTATCGTCCCTTTAAATCTTTTATCAACAATCTTTAACGTGCTTCAGGTTCATTAACTAACTCCATTAATAATGCATACTTTCATCAATTTTATTAACATCAAATTATAATTATTTCAACTGTATTCATTAAACATGCATATTAATCTTTAATCAAATTAATTATCATTTAATTATGGATTTATGTTTTTCACCAATTTTCATCAATACTGACATGCTAAATCAAGAAAGGCATATATATCACACTATCTAGAAAATTAATAGGAAAATTTTTATCACGATATAAAGCAACATTATAGCTCTGTGATCGATTCCAATTTCATTAATCCTGTTTATATAATTATCAGGTCAATTTAATTATGATCTTATGGTGTAAATCATGCTAGATCTATGATTTCACATAAGTAAATAAAGAGGAATTAAATCCCTTACCACAAAATGTCATTGATGTTCTTCGCATGATAATAGATCAAAACAATAAATCATGATCACCTATCCCAAGACAACTAAATCAACTTGAGGATTCTATGGAAAAACCACACCAACCAATGACTAAGAAAGCACCATTAGAAATATGGAGATCACATTACATCACATGTGAAGGAGAAATGGGTGGAAATAGATATAAGAAACCACATGAGCGGAGGTAGATCATACCTCAGATAGAATTCAGATCGCTTGGGATCGAAGGAGTGAGCGGGGGATCATACCCTAATGAATGAATACCCAAAACATTGAAGAGTGGTTCATTGGCATTCCTGAGGTTGAGGGAGAGTCATCACAGCTGTTGGTTTGAAAAAACTATATCAGATGAAAAAACACTTAAAACAAATAACATAGGGTCATTACCTGATATTTAATCCCCTTTCACATCATCTAATTCCTCGAGGTCAGTTTCTCCCAAAGAACACATCACCTCAATTCTTTATTTTATTTTTCGAACACCAAAATATTTCATGTCATTAATCCCTCTTTCATGCTGCGTACAACTCTATATGTCATGAATATTTCTAGGAAAACCTATGAAATAGGTTGTCATATTGTGTAATGTTGTTAAACGATGTCTAATTCCCTCCTTTAATATTTTAAATAAATTAATTCATTGTTACAATTTTACATTTTTATAATAATTAGTATTATCCAATATTCACTAAAAAAACAAAATTTTCTAAAAATAGTAATATTTCACCCCATGATAATTTATTTTAAGATTACAAAAAAAAATTAGTTCTTTTTATCATAAAAAATTATGTGTTCTAAATATTATTTACTATTTATTCTCATAGAATTAAAAATCATTATTTAACAAAACATTTTATTGATGAATAAAATGAAATTACTAAAAAGTGATTATTTATGAACTATAAAATTATCATATTTTTTAAAAAAAAAAATTCAGAATTATTTTAATACTATTAAAACCTGCTAATTTAATGACTATGCAAAGATGAGAATATTTAGAATAATTTAATATCATGGTTCGTTTGAACTTATGTTGTGTGTCTGGTACCTTGTTGTGGATAGATATTTTTATTATTATCAAGTGTTGCGTTCTACCATATTTAATTAATTTAATGCTGAAAAATTTATGTTTATCTCAGTAATGAAATTTTAGACATTTTGAAATATCATTGTCTAAAACCCACATCATAAAAGGGTTAATAAAATATACTCTTGATAGGGTAGAAAGGGGTGAATAAAGGTCATATGGAATTACACATAGTTAGGCTTCCAAATCATAAAACATTAGTGAAATGTTAATATAAATAGTTTGAAGAAAATAATAATTCCAAAATAATAATAGTGGGTGAAAATGTTCCTTGATCACATGATAGTGAATTATCATGAGATAGTTAACATCCACAAAATCATTAACTAGAGTGGTGTTTAATAGAAAATCAATTTCATCCAAAATAATGGTAATAATAATATTTTTTAATATCCATATTGAAGAGTTGATGAATTACTTGACTTCTAGACTATGAAAAAATGAGAAATATACTTACAAGGAATGTATATTTTTATCCTATAATCATTTTCCACCACAATATCATCTTTTACTCAAGAGTATGAGTATTCAAGATAAATAAAATTATTCATGCAGAACTAAAACAATATTCTAATAGATTAAATAATCCCCAAAAGATAGTAATATATTCCTAAAATCGTTATATATTAACCACTATGAAAATGTTTATCATAAGGTATGATGTTTCCCAAAATGAGTAAATATAAAAATTTCCATAGTAATAAAAAAATCAAAAAACATTCTACAAATTAATGATCCTATATAGTAAATGAAATCAATAATCAAAAAAATTATAATTTTTCAATATAAATGGGTATCCCATACATACAATCATACAAGATAACAAATGTAGTGATATTCTTCTAAAACAACATTAATCATCTGGTCACCGAATCAATTTTAAATCCAAAAGATATCTATACGATAAAAAATGTTCTAAAAATAAACATAACAATCATTTTTCCAAACATTTAAGTATAAAAAGGATATCAGAAAACCCTATAAATCACATAGGCAAGTGGTATACATTGAACCCTTATCACCCTTCAGTTGTGGGTCGAAGCCCTATTAATTTTCTAGTTCTTATGAGCTATCACTCAGCCTTCTGGAAGTCATTTTTTCTCAAATTATATCCTTATATCATTAAAAGTAATATAATTAAAATCCTTAAAATAATCCTAGTCATCAAAGACTATAAAAACACTAAGTGTCACCAATACCATTAAACTTATGATCAACATTAAACACATAACCCTATAATGATATCTATAATCCCTTTGATAACATCACCTAAGAATATTTTAATGTACAAGGATCTATAAACCCTTACAATGATACTATCTATAATAGCCTCATGTTTGTACAACTAGAGTCGGTGATAAAATCATAAACATTACAACTATGGATTTGTTACCAAATAAAGTGACCCAATTTTTTCCCTCCAAAACCTACAACATAAAAGTGAAATATTGGATCATGTACATACTAAATGACCATTTAGGTATTTATTTGTTGAAATTTTTTACAATCAATTATATAAAAAATACGAATGAAATCAAGAGATTGGATTTCCCAATATACCCCACTTTCCTTGTTTCACAATAAGTCATCAGTATCATTCATAAGAAATCATTTTAGACATATTTCACTTAACCTCATTCTTGATAACCTATCAAAGAAGAAACTTAATAAACAAGAGAACAAATGATCATCATGTATAAACATTATCATTAATAATTGGAAATCATTTGTGAACATAAGAAGATAATAATGGTATGATTGAAAAATCTATTTGCATGAGTATAAAATAGGAATATTTATACCCATAAATACATTGATCTTCAATTATGAAACATTGAATAATTCTTTATCAATGTATAGAGTTATAAGAACCTATAATCGCGATCTATTTTATTCCAATTTTTATCAATGGAATCATTAAATACCCATAAAAAATAATAAATAAAATGTATTGTATCATGAAACATCATCCTCATAACACAATTTAGTCCTATGTTATAAATAAATAAATCTACCTTAAATCAATATGAGAAAACCACATGTAACTTCATTTTTTATCTCTAAATAAAAGGAATATTTACCATTTCATTGCAGAACTATCTTGGCGCACTCATCATATAATATATATCGGGATAAAACAATACTTTCTAGAATCATACAATAGATAATCTATATCATGGTCACTTAGGTTAGTCTAGGAACACCAATCATATAAGCTATATTCAGCTCACATGTCACTATTAAGGCCCACCCATCTTATAAGATATATCTGGATCACTAATGATCTTTAATGGGGATCAATAATTTGATTAATTTGTATAGGGATTTCCAATTCATCATCAAAATATGATAATTACCATTCATGAATAAAATATTTACTATCCTTCACTATCATATCATAACAATAATCAATGATCTTTAATGTATCTATTTACTTGTGTAAAATAAATGGGTTCCATGAAAATATGATAATCCATATGAATAAATAATAATGATGGTGTCAATACACCATGTCCCCAATGGATTTTATGTAACATCATAGTTTGTTTATATTTATGTATTGAATTTCATTAAATGATAATTAAAAACATTCTTCATGAAAATAACCTTTTCCCATTGAGTATCATTAAAGGATTTCATCTTAGATATAAAATTATTGTGAATGATATATTAGAATATTTCTTAATGAAAATATCCATTCCATTTTGAAAATAGTCATTTGAAATATAATATAATATCAAACATTTAATAATTTTTTTTTAAAAAAATATATATGAATCAAAAAATTTAATCATTATAACACCGAGTGGTCATGAAGGTAGAAAATTCCATTCATTCCATGTACTTTAAAATAAGGATTCCTTTAACATTTTTAGTTAGTGTAAAATCATGGATCGTTCGGAAAATTATAGGATGAATCCTTTTAATTTTTTTAAAAAATACAATTATGGTTATAAATTACATTAAAGAGTCATAATAAATATTTTATAACTATTTTCTAAAACAAATTATTTAGATTAAAAATTATAGTCAACCGAAGACATAAATTAAGGATCATTTTCTTAAAAAATTATTAAATATAGTTTATTTTTAAATATAGGAAATGGAACTATTGCATTAAAATTTCATTAAAACCCAAAGGACAAGAAACAAGATGTGGTTCAAGAAAATAATATAATATTATTTTCATCCAAAGATCATTAAATTTAAATAATTCGTGAAGGAATGGATATTGTATCATAAAGAATTTTCCATTTTGTTAATATCGTTAATATTAAGCCTCCTGAAATAATAAAATTATATAAATATTTAATAAACATAACATAAATATATTAATTATATATCATATAAAAGGGTATCTAGATAAATTTCATAAAAAATATTTTTATGTAATATAAAATATGTACCAAATAAGACAATTTCATATGATCATCCCCTAAAATGATCGTAACATTAAAGTGATAATTAATCAATGAATAAATTTGAAGTATCAAACATATATAAAAATAATACAATTTGAAGGAAATATAAGATAATCAAATGTTGTTACACACATAATAAAAGATTACTATTGAAAAATAATAAGTAAAATAACCCAATGAATGGAAATTATGTTATGAAATTATATAACACTTGTTATCATTCATGTAAAATCCCCTAAAATGTAATAATTCAAATTGAAATTTATAATAAAATGATGTGAGATTTCATCATGATATTACATGTAATATGGATATTAAATACGCTATATAACATAATGTACATATAACGATATAAAATATGTCTCAATGAAATATTATTTTTATGAAATCTTTTACCTTGAATCATGACATTTATTGTTTGTCCTTTAACTTCTCTTCTTTAGACACCCTCACTAGGTCAGCAAAAAAAACCTTCTTATGATGTCATTATCATCAAAATAATGTCTCAAGGTTGTGGGGAGGTAGTTAAGAAAGGAATTTGGGTATGGATTGTTTGATACAATTGTTTTTGATGGTTTTTAAAAGGATAGTAGAGGGGCCACCTTTTATTACTGAGGTGAGTGGATAACTTGAATCTTTTTAATATTAAAAGGCGAAACATTGTTTTTCACATTCATAATAGATCCAAAGTGGACTAATATTGATCCTTATATATTATAAGGTCACAATATGTGCATCCAATATATTTTACATGACATTTCTGTTCATTTTAACCAATATCATTTTACTTTAACCCCCTTATAATCATGTTTTCGCATTCACCGTGGTAAAAGTTTTTTATAATGTACTCTATTTATTATGAAAATAATTATGTTCATCATATTATAGAATATAAATTATGATTGTTAAATATGGGGAGTCAATTTTAAATAATTATATTAATATAACTGTTATAATATAATTTGAAAAATTAAAATCACATACTCAATAAAAAACATTTTTTCAATAAATATATTTTTCAAATAGAAAAATATTTTATATTAAATATTAGATGAGTAATAATAATTTTATAAATTTAAATTAATATTTACTAATATATAATTAATATATTTTATTTAGATTGTTCCCCATTAATGGATTATTTAATTAATTAAAATGGAGAAACATTATGCACATTAAAATTGTTTTCATAAAAACCTTATTAAACTCAAAAATTAAACTGATATAGAAATATACTTTAAATAAAATTCATATGTAATTTATTAGATAAGATATAAATAATTAATAATAATTTTACACTAAATCAAATTCAAATCGTAAGGATATTTTAAAACAACATAATTTATTTGAATGAAATGATAATTTTAAAATAATCATTATTTTTCATTATTTGGTGAAATTTAATTGTTTTCTGAAAAATACATAAAGATAAAAAAGTAATTTTTGATATCGTGATGTAAAAATTGAATTCTATTTTATTAAAAATATGAAAATAACTCAAAATGAAAATTATATTAATTTATCAAAAACAAAAATATTTTCGAAGAAAACTTTTTTATGATTAATTAAAAGACTTTACCAAAAATTGGTTGATTATTTACTATAAACTTATTAGAAAATTTAGTTTTTATAAAATACATATATATATATATATTTCATAATGCAGTTAATAATTATTTTAAGAGAAAATTTAATGCCTCGGTTATAACAATAATATTTAAAATAAGATTATTTCATGGTATTTTTATGCATAGTTTTCTGTGTCATGTACGTTATATAGAATATATTTATTTATTTTTAAATATTAGGATATCAAATTATACCAAAAAATCATTAACTCAAGACTAACATTTTGCATATTCAATATAGCATGCCATTTAATAAATTAGAATTTATTATACTTATATATCATAAAAATATTAACTATTGTAATAGAATTATAAGTTTACTTAAAACAATTTTTTACTTGTTCATAAAAAATATTTCATTATCCATATCCTTTCTGCTTTTAACTACATCAATTCATCAAGTATGTTTTGGTTTGAATTTTATAGAACATCCTCATCAATCATAGATAAATAATATTTAGGACTTATTTCATGTAATTAACTTCAAATATATCAATTATATACAAAATTAAAAACTTTAATAAAAATCAGTGATGAAAAAGGAATTACATAACCACATAAAGAAGGAAGTATGTACATACACATGATAAATGAATCCATTATATGAAGGACAGAAAAAATAAAGTTAAATATTAAATCATCCATATATAATCATTATTATAGAATAAATATCATATATCAAAATTATATCTTTTATAATAACAAATAATTAATTATGATAGTGGAAAATGAGTTGCATCCCTACGTGGAGGCTTTAAGCCAAACATAAGCACGACTGATATGTTCATTTTCATGTTGATTTAGAGTAGGTGTTAAATGATTGTTACATTTATATTATAAAATCTATTTATATTTATGAATCTATAGTGATCATTTTTTTATGTACACAACATTTCTAGATTCATTGAATAATAAATTAAATTGGAAGATATTTTTTAAGATCAATACCTATTCTTCGAGAAACCTTTTTTGGTATACGCATTAATCCTTGAAGGATTGGTCATAATAAAATACAAAAACATATAGGATCAATGGATGTATTCTATAAAATATTTGGACAAGTTATTTTATGATCTAGAATACTAATATTGTGTCAATAATAGAGGAGTATTTGTTCGCTCTTATAATTTACAGTAGGGGAACAAATAGAATTTATTAAAAGATTTCAATTATATGAGGTCGCATTAATGGGAATGTTGGGCCAACTAGATAGGGTTCTGATGGTATGACATGATATGGTTTAAATATGCTTAACTGAAAATAATTATATCGGTCTAGTGGTTAATCGTACCTTTGTAACATCGATTAACCCACCCCAACTCCCTCGGTAAGATGGTTTACACCATAACTATAGTAAAAAATTACAATTTTAGATATTGAATCAAAAATAAATTATTTTTTCTCAATTATATTATAATTAATAATATTACCTTATATATTTTCCTTATTTTACAACATTCAATTCTTATAAGTGGATGAATTTATTTTTAATAATTATCCAACCCATAAGAGAACCCCATTAAGAATAATGTATCGTTAAGAATACCACAAAAAATACATATATTACTTTTCATATAAAAACAATAAAATAAATTTTAAAATATATTGTTGAATAATTTATTTCTATAATTCCTAAAATTCATTACTAAATATATATTAATTTAAATTATTAAAATAAAAACACATTTCACTGTTTTTTAGAAAATTGTGTTTGTCCGCCAGGATGTAACCTTACATAAAAATCAATTATTAAGATGATTGTTATTAAATTAATTATATTATTTATAATTATCATGAAATAATGATATATTATGAAAAAAATAAAAAAAATATGGATTTTACATGAAAATAAACAACCAAATTTACAGAAATTTATTTTTCATTATTCACTGAAATATATATCTTTTCAGAAAAAGAAACAAAAAAATCACCAGAAAGTAGCACTGATGTGATTATTTTTAAATTTTTATTCATTTATTAAAATAATTATAATTGAAATTATATAAAGTAATTATAACATTCTCATGGGAAATGTGATTAAACCCATTTTTTAGGAAAACATATTGTTAATGTGTAAAATGACATCACTAAAAATTAAGTACATATTTGTTATGCTTGTGTAAAATAAATATTAACATTAAAAAAAGTATACATATTTTTTGAAACATCTTATTACTATTCATACCTTAAATTTTAATATCATGTTTATAATATATTACTATATCAAAGTTCTTATAAAATCTAGGTTCCACGTAAAGATATTTATTTGTATGTAATGATTTATTACAAATTAAGCACATATAATATCTTTTATTGTTATAACAGAGTATCTTAGATTATTCTTTCCCAATGAGGAGACATATATAATAGCTTAGTTGACTACGAATGTATCATATAGCTTTATTATCCTCAATATTTTTACTAAAATGCTGGACTATAGGATGATGAAGATTGGATTGAAATTATAGAGGATATATTTAACTTGGTTGAGACATCAGAGGAAATAATGTTCCAGATATAAAAGGTTATATACAAGACCATGAATATTTAAAAGGGATTGGTGGAAGGTCGAATATATGGTGTTGTTTCATTCATCCGTTCATAGGTGGGTGGACCTCTTATTATTACAGTGAGTGTCCCCTCTCTTAGAAGGAAGTGGGAGACTAAGGATATTCAGAGTGTTTATTCTATGATTGTTTAATTGAGTATATCTTCTTTAACAACTTCATACGGAGTTGCACAATCCATCAACTATGGAAATTTTATACCTTTTACATGTTATACACAAATCCTTATATTATTTTTCAATGGTGTGGGATGATGTTAATTCATTAATAATTATACTCATAACCATTTATGTCAGATTTATGAATGGGTGTTGGACATGTGTGGGTTGAGAACCAAGGTTTCATCTTATCACCTTGGTATCATTTTTAGACTCCCCATTTGATGCTCATTTTGCCACGTCTTGAATTTCAGGGAACGAGCCTTAGAGATTAGGTAGGTTGATTTTATACAATATACTAGGTATAAATTGACTATAGAGTGGAATCATTGAACAATATATGCATTTTCATGATTTCCACAATGAAATCTATATATTTTTTGGATACTTTTGAATATCATTTTTTATATTTTCACAAACTTTTAATTTAATTAACTTACCCGTCATTATATATTTTTAGTTATTATCTCTTAATAATCCCTTGGGGAATAGAACAAACCATCTTTTGAGATGTCTCAAGATTCCCATAGTAGTTTACTTTTATAAAAATCTACTGGATTTCATGATCTTTGAGATGAATAAATTAAATGGGATCTTTAACAAGGACTAGCTTACTATTTATCAGTCAAATATCAACTACAACTGAAGACATGCGTTTTTTACTACACCCATGTGAGTGGGGAGGTTTTTTTTATAGTGAGTTGGGTGATATATAAGGTTGAGTGGGACTATACCTAACTCAGATTAGTCATATGGGAAAACAATTGGCTATAATTTTTGTTATGGTGGATCCAACAATATACTCTTCCTTCTTATAAGTGGTGGAACTATATCAGGATATATTCCCACCAAAATTTTCTAATATCCCTCCTGAGATATGAACTTTTATTGAGATCAATGTTAGGAATGTACAACAACCTAAATCGATTACCCCATATCATATTATGTTGTATGAGTTTAAAAAATTAGTGTTATAAATAAAGGTTTTCATGTTCAAAGTTTTTCTCAAGATAATCACATCTCCATAGTGTTCCCAAATGTTCTTCACTAATAATTCATATGGTAATATTTGATTTAATGTATAATGGAAGAAGATAAACTAGGTTACCTTAAAATATCATTTCTTATTGTTGAAGAATGTTTAATTTTTTTGAACTGTAATATAATGTTCATTTGTTATCTATTGTTGTATATAGGTCATGTTATAACTATATTAGGTCCAGATAAGAGTTTATTTCTAAGGTATAATTCATGATTATATATTGACTATATGAATATCTTTTCATACCTTTTATAATGAAAATTGTTCCATCATTGTTTATATCTCTCATGAACTGGATCATTCTTCAATATATATGCTCCATCATTGGGTATAGCATTGATGATGCACCCATATACTCCTCAACCTTATAAATTCACGAAAATGACCTTGATATTTTATTTATTAAATAATTAAAACATCATCATTATCAAAAAATATAATTATGGTTTCTCTTTCAGATTCAGAAGGTGTTATTACATTGGAATATAATCTATGAGTTGGGAATTTATGTTGAAATGAGACTAGTTGTGGATGTTATTTCAAGGGAACATATCAATAAAGTGTTTGATAAAAAGATATTATTTTCACCCTAGACAATAAATAGTTTCTTCAGGACTTCTCCCATTTAGAATCACTTATGGTAATACACATAATGAAGGTTGTGATGTTCAAGAAGATAAATTTTGGTGGAGATATTTTCCTAGATCAAAATAGAAGATTGATGGAGGCTTAAATTTTAAAATGTCTAGTGCATGTGATTGGATATGATGTTTACTGATATGCCTAAGATTTGTTTTGGGGAAAATTATGATATAGTTAGATGAGGAATTTTCCTATGGGTTATTTATTATATGGACTTGTGTGGTGAACTACCTAACACATGAAATAGAGTTGGTAGGCATGACTCAAACTCTGAAGTGTTGGAAATATTGGGGTAGATTGTTTATTTTCATTAAATATTATAGCTTCTAATATATCTTGTCCATGTGATATCAATTTGAGATAGAGTGTTGGGTGATGTATCTATACAAATATTACATAAACATAACCTATGATCCTAATAGGGGTATCATCAGTTCAGATTCTATTAGTGGGAAAACATTTGATATGGAGGAGGTTAGTGAGTGAAATTGATCGGAATAGTGGAATCTGATCACTTTGATGGTATAATGTCAAGTTGATGCAGTCGAGGATCATTTCTGGGTCACTTGTGGACAATTAGTCATAACATAATTTTGTTGGTTTGTTTTTGAAGATGATGTGATTTACATCCATTTTAAATTAGTGGATACCGATTCTATGTGGGAAATGTTTATGAGAGAATCTCGTGAATAGAAATGGGTTATAAATTTAGATTTGAATGAGATGTACCATGAAATGTAATATCGTTCATTTTGAGGAGTATATTGAGAGATTTTGTTTTCATTCAATTATTCTTTACCTAGAAGATGGTGATGGATAATAATAATCTTCCTAGTAGATTTATCCATCCCCTTCATGTGTCAATTTAGACGTGGGAGAATGTGACTGTGGACTTATTCATGGGGAAACACAGAATTGTGAGGAGTCTTGATGCCATTTTCCTCATCGTTAATCCTTTAAAAAAGAGTCTCATATCTTGTTGATCCACAAGAATCATTCTATACATGAAATATGAAATTGAAATGATCAATGTATTTTTTTAGATGATATATTTACATATAGTAACATATCAAATAGAGGTGTGTGTCTTATATCAATGTTTTTATAGCACGAGGAATGAATCGAGGACTATATTGATGTTGAGTAAAATGAATCATCTATAGAATGATGACAAGTCATAGTGGATGATTTTCATCAAGGTAAATATACATTGATCATGTAAAATAGACTTCTTTGAAGCATGGTATGTGAATTTTCCCATGGTAAAGTTCAAATAAAACAACAATTTTATATCCATTTATTTAGAAATAATCGATTGAGGATCTATATGAATAGTTTTTCAAATCACTATTGTGTTGGAAGAATGCAGGGGAGGTAGAGTAAATTAGTCCATATATAGTGGACTATACCTCTAAGATATTTCAGATGAAGAAGCATTAGTCAGATATATCATAGTGTCTGTATTGATTCTATACCAATTAGGGGAGATGATCACTATATTTTATCCTTGGGGAATAGGTTTCATGTGGGGGAATCCATTGTTCTAGCATCAACAACTATGAAATCAGAGGAAGTTTTCATCATGGATTCTGGGACTGTTAGGGATAATTGAATGTATTGAATAGTTGTAACCTAGTGGTAACATCATCCACATTATAGAATAAATCATTATATTTCACACATTTATCAATACTATAAGTACATAAAATATCCTTAAAACATTTCATAATGTGACAAAATTGATCTATAACCAAAAAAATATTTTATATAGAGATCATTATGTATTATGGATAAGGGTTAAAAGTGTTTAATTTAATGAACCCCTAATTCTCATTGGATTTATAATAAAATGGATCATTTTTGGGCCTTCGGTGACATCCATAAGATCCCAATGGCTAGAAATAAATTCCAGAGGGTTTCAACCATATGTGGGGGATTATTTACCCTTTATGAAATAAAATCATTAACCCAACAAACCATAAAAAAAACTCACTATATGATGCTTGAATAAATTAAATACAACAAAATAGGATCGTTTATTTAAAAAACACACGAAGTGTACCATGATAGAATACAAACTACTATAAAATAAAAGAGTTAACGGAAACAAATAACTCCAAGATGACATCAATACACAATGCTCTAAAATATCCATGAAACCATCACCAAAAATCACATGTATCACGTGGTGGTGCGAAATACGTTTGATACTTTTCCATTACACAAATCCTAGAAGATAACATCTACAAAAGCATGAATGTGACCAAGTAGGGTTGAGTATAAAACTTTTTATGCTTTCCCCAATGACTTGCTTATGAACTTCACTATAATATAAATGTTATAAACATTTATATAAAAATATTTATGTAAAATAAATATACAAAATAGTTTATAACACAATATAAACAAGTTCCAAAACCATTTGTCTCCAAATGAATAAATTGTTATTTACACTTTTTCCAGAAATTTATATTTCCATAAAAAAACTAAATAAATCCTTAAAACCAATTCTCAATATCCTTTTGACATAATCATACCCTGGTTTACAACACACACTCATGCATACTTTGTTTGACAGATCCGTACTCATGAGTGGTCTCTCAACCAATCACCTTATCTCCCGCTAACACACGACCCTGATCTAGGATGATGTACCTCATACCCTAATTATACACATCCCTTATTCAAGGGCACATCAAAAATTATATCACATAACCTGTATATGCCAAAACCATTCAAATAATCCATTTCCAAACATTTCAATAAAAATATACTTTTTTTTTTAAGCAAAGAACAAAAAATATAAAAACAAACATTTTGTTTCAATAATGTATCCAATTTATTAAAAAATATAATCAAATCCATGTGCCAAAATTCCATAAAATCCCCATTTTAAAATCTATATTTTGAAACCTAAGTAAAATTCACTTTATTCAAAAATCTTAATTTTCTAGGTTTCTATAATTACCAAACCATCAAAAATCAAGGTTTCCAAAAATTCATAAACATAAAATTCAAGATCACTTAATCACAAGGAAATCTTTTTGAAAGAATGTCAAATAATTCAATCAAGAGGAGTTGAGATTGAATCCACCTGTCTTAGTGGTTTTGAAGAAAACTAAAAGTGGAAAAAAATTCTTAAGAAACCGGGTTGATTCTCCATGATTCCGCCCTAGATCTCTTCTCCTATCAACAAAGAGACCAAATATCAACATATATGGCATACCAAATATTATATATACCCATTATAGGCATAGATATGAGTATTCGAGAAGATATGAGATGTGTATTTACATAGATCAAATAAAACAATCAAGAACGATGAATAACGATCACATGCCTCAAGAATTCGGCTTCAAAACACCAAGGGAATCCTTTATATTGCCTCCAGATCAATGTGAGAGCCTTATTTGGCTTTAAGAGAAGTTAAATCCTAAGTTAGAGTCGGTTTGTTGGAAAATGAGTGTCTTGAAAACATGGCTGACTAATATCAAATTTTTAGGGAGGTGGGTATCTACCTGCGCACAGTTTGTCCACTTGATTAGGCACACCGTGCGCTATCCATGTGTTAGGTACTACAAAAAAATTAAACTACATGGCCTCATGGAATGTTCACCCTACCATGTGAAAACTATACTAAAGCTACAATCTATAATATTTAACTTTGCATGATTTCTACTGGGCATTCCGAATGGTTTGGACAAACCGTGTGCAGCACATACGCCTCTACATTGTCCCCAAATATGCATTTAATGTTCATAAAACTATCCCATCCATCACCCAAGACCTTTATATACAAAATCCATGAAGAAATGTTTACATTACATAAAATATAGGTACTACATTATCCACACCATTGGTCATTCCATCCCTAGAAATCCAAAAGAGTTATGGCCATTTCTATTTCTTTTAATTCTCGCATCCCCAAGTCTCTTCCAGAATCATACCATGTTTTTATAAAACCCACACTAGACCGATGATTTTTTCACACAAGACATTCTATTTCCTATTTACAATCTGCATTGGTATCTGTTCCAACAAAGCATCTCCCTCTAGGTCAACACGATCTAATCTGGTCACATGGTTAGGATCTGGCTGGTACTGTTTCAGCTGAAATATGTGGATAATATTATTCAGTGAACTAAACAATGGTGGAAATTCCAACTGATATGCCACCTCTCCAAACCCTTCCAGTATCCCAAAAAGGCCAATGTATCGAGGATAAAACTTTCCCTACTTCCCAAAATGATGATGTCCATACATTTGAGAGATTCCCAGGAACACATGATCACATACAGTGAATGTCGATGGTCCTCCACACTGATCCACAAATGATTTTTGATGAAATTGAACCGTCTCCATCCTCTTTTTAATCAACTGAATATTCTCTATTATTTCCTTGAAGAGTCTCAACCAAAATTGTGATGTATCAACTATTTTCTCCCAACACAGAAGAGAATGACAAGGACACTCAGAACAAAAGCGTTGAAACGATCTATATGCATCGAGGCCTAATAGATATTATTATATGAGAACTCCACTAATTAATTTTTCTCTTCCAATGAGCCACCAAAATCCATTAAAGAATCGCACAACATTTCATCCAATTACTATATCATCACTTTAGATTTCCCATCCATCTGATGATGATGCACCATACTCATAGTCAACTGAGTCCCAATAGATTTCTGTAAGGTTTTCTAGAAATGGGACATGAACCTCTGATCTCTGTCTGACCTGATTGAAACTCATATTCCATGTCTCTTTACCACCTCATGGATATAGAATTTGGACAGATCCACTATCGAGTGGGTTTCAAAAATAGGAATTAAATGAGCTGATGTGGTAAGACAATTCACTATCACCCATATAGAATTGTGTTTCTAAACCATTATTGGGATACCAATAAATAAATTCATTCATATCTACTCCCATTTATACACTGAGATAGGTAAATACTACAACATAACCATTGGACATTCATGTTCTCCCTTAACAAGATAATAGGTTATGCACCTCGAAAAAAAGTAAATCACTTTTTGTTTCATGTCACTCCACCAAAATAACACCTTCAACACCTCACACATCTTCTTTATACACAGATGTACAACCCATATGGAATGGTTTAAGCATGAATATGTTTTTCCTAACTAGCCATTGGTAAAACAATCTAATATCTAACCAGAACACTAAACTCCCATCTAGTTTCCAACCCTCAATGGTCCCCCACCATTGAGTTTTGAACTCATAACCAAGCATTTTGAATAATATTTTTCTCCTCATTAACCATATTTATCAAATCAGGAAAACGCAAAAACTAAAAAGAAAACTACAAAATCACCTCGGTATTTACATTCTATATGCATGTCATCTAGGACTGAAATCAAATACCACTCATATGAATATTTTTTCTCCAACTGATCATATGGATTTTTACTTAGTGAAGCTTCTACAGTATTGACATTAACTTGTTTATACATCAGGTAAATGTCAAACATCTGATGAAACTCCTTCCATCTCCTTTTCATTATATTTAAATTCCTCTATGAGAAATTGTGTCTCAAGATCTTATGATTTGTAAATATTGTAAATTTCTCACCAAATTGATTGTGAAAGGAAGTATTCAAGGAATGTAAAACCACGGCTAACTTGAAATCATGTGTTGTGCACTTATTTTCATGCACTCGCAATTTTCTTGAACCATAAGAAACCGTATGGTGTCATTTCATGAGAACACATCCCAACCCAGATCCTAAACCATCATAGTAAAACAAGCACCCGTGTCTTGATTCTGGGAAAATAAAAATTGAAGCTGATATAAGACAAATATTCAACTCTTGAAAAGACTTATGGAGTTCTATAGTCCATTATAAATTGATTTTCTTCTTTTTCAAAGTTTTAATTATCAAGTTTAGTTCTGAGAATCTGTACTCAAAGCATCGGTAAGAACAAGATAAACCAAAAAAATTTATCTCAATGACATTATTCGCCAGTTTCCAAGAGATAACCACTTCTATATTTTTTTCGGATTGACTGAAAACCTTTTTTTAGAAATAACATAGACATGAAATCATACCTATTCTATCAAATAATCACACTTTGATAATGTTTTAAAAAAACAGTGATCTCTTAATATTTCCAACATTGTCGCTAAGTGTTCCTCATGCTTAGCCCTTATCTATGAATTCACCAAAATATGACCCACAAACTCCACAACAAAATAATTGAGATATCTCTAAAATATCAAATTCATCAAATCCATACTGACATCCAATGAATTCGTTATACCAAAAGGAAAAACTTCATATTCATAATTTCGATATCTACTTCTGAATGTTGTGTTTAGAATATACTCCTTCCGAACTCGTAATTGATGATATCCTAATCGCAAGTAAATTTTAGAGAACTACTAAGCTCCTCTAAATTTAAAAAATAGATTATCAATTCATGGAAGTGGATATTTATACCTTATCATATCTTGGTAAATATTACACTAATCAAAATACAACTGAAGAGTTTCATTTTCATTATATATGAACAAGACTGGTGCTTCCCATAGAGTCATACATGGACAAATGAAACCTTTACATTCCAAGTCTTATAAAATTACATTCAATTATCATATCTCTATCAGTTACATCTTATAAGACAGAAGTGTAATAGGGAAAGTCCTAAAAAGGAGATCAATTATAAACTCCACTTACTTTATTGGTGGTATCCCAGAGAAGATCTTGGGAAAGACATATGGAAATTTATCCACATCATCTGGAAAAAAGTTATCCTTGATCACTTCTATTGATTCGAAAGTCAATGCCTCTAACTGGTAAGAGGTTTATCCCAATACATGGGCCAATAATAATGTTTCTCTTGTTTTTAAAAATCTTTTTCCTCTAAGGAGATACTCAGCAACATCCTCAATTTGGAAACTAATAGTTCCACTATTAAAGTCTATGTGAGCCTTGAATGTAGTCATCCAATCCATACCAAATATTACATCAATGAAATCCATTTCCAACTCCAATAAGTCTAATTTTGGGTTATCTCCATCAATTGTTTTCAAACATTCTCTACATATGAAGGCTCTACATTCACTTTCACCGAGAAGAGGTTGATGTTATATCATCGAGGTAATAATATCACGTTTTAAAAATTAAAATCAACATCCTGATAAGAAATGAAGGAATCTGAACCACTATTATCAGACAACACTTGTATAAGGGTATAATTCAATAGAATTTTACCTCTCACCGTAGATGGTCCAACATGATCATGTACAATCATTTTCACAGCACCATATAATTTCTTCATCGCTGCACATTTTTTCATGTTCAATTTCTAAGAGTGTCCTTCTTAAGGAGTCATGGTATTCCTAAAATCAACATGGATAGCTCTACTCTACTGATGATTCTGATTCAGATGTCCTCATCCCATCGAAGAATATGATGCTTTCAATGCCAGAGAGGTGTCTCGAGCACCTGACCTTAGAGACCATAAGAATAGCGCATAAGATCTCCCATATACTTGCAGTTATGGAATTCTCTAGGTTGTGATTTATACTCTCATTTATTACAGTCAAATGAACCACATTTGAAGTAGCCTGCTTTTCTCTTTGGTGTATGAGACATCTTCAATGATCCTGCCATTGGATTTTGATTCATAGTCCCACCTTAATGATAGGTATCCCTCTTCCACTTTCTACTAGTATTTGAATTCCCATCATTTCTCGTAGGTATCTTGATACATCCTCCTCCCAGATCTCCTAATATATTTGGTTTATCCATTGTTTCTCTATTCACCATTTTTTTATAATTAGTAATACAAAGCACCACAATCATTTAGAAGATCTACAGCCTTATCCCTTCTTTAAAGATACTTACCTTCAACGATTCACTAGACACAACCTCTGGTCCAATGTGAACTAAATTCAGGAATTTATCCTCATACTCTATGAAATAGATATTCACTTGCTTCAGGATTAATAATTCCATCATTTTCTAGATCTTAATCATGTGATTATATACTTTTTGTGAACAGTTCTTCAAAATCCTCCTAACATAGGCCTTGATCCCCCTTTGCATGCAACACATGTTCCCACCACTGGCATGCAATATCCTTGAGCCTATATGTTCCTAGCATAACCTTTAACTCAACTGATGTACTGATGAAATAAAAAATATGATTTATCCCTATCATCCACACTTCCATCTTTTCGGGTTCAGAATCCACCCGAATGGTTGGTTGATTCTACTTCATGAATTAGACGGAATGATCCACATGATTGGGAGCATACCTCTAATTCCCTGTATCTACTTATTGAAACACTTGAATGATACTATGAACAAGCTATTGGTTCACTTGTGGCTCTGGTGTAACCACATTCTCTACAGCTTCATCTGGTCAGTTTCTACAATTTCGATCGGGTGCCATTTACTAAACAATCAAAACACTCCATAAGTATCACTCTATAGAAACTGATGGAATAGCATTTAAAATTATATCAAATTAACTATCACAACATATATTTCCAAAATCAATCATTTTTTTAAAAAAATTTAACTTTATTTGTTAAGATCAACCCACTTACAAAATACATCAATGTTGCTCTTGTTAATGTATTTCATTTGAAAACAATCTCATGTTTTTCAAAAAGCAGCACTTTTGAAAAAAAAATCATTAATCCAAAGAAATATTCAATCCAAGTGGGAATTAATTCTTCTAAAATGTGTTTCATTATTATCTCATTATATAATCCAATGAAAATTTGATTTAAAAAAAGTCTTATAAGTGTCTTCAAAACACTTACGTACACAACTCCATGCCAATATGAAGTTCAACATAAAAAGGTAGCTATGTCTTTTAATGCACTACATTTCAAGTCCAAACAATAATTCTCTATTCTATGATCAAAAACCAAGGAATATAAAAGAATTAGTTTCAACTCCAAGACAAAGAAAAATTATTAAAACTTGTTTCACAATGAAAGAAACAAGATGATACCACTTATCTAAACTAATCTTCTAGATAAAACAAACTAGTACCATTTGTAATGACCCACTTACTCTCACTAACTTGAGAATAAAATTAATAATTACATGGCCATTGGAAACATCCCCAATATACTAAAGGCTTGAAATAAATGCCAAAGGGTTTCAACTACTCGTGATGGAGAATTTACCATTTAATAAATAAAACCATTAACCTAGCAAACCACAACCAACAACTCACTCTATGATTCATGAATAAATGAAAGGCAACACAACCACATCATTTATTTCAAACCCACACTATGTATACTATAGTTGAAGAAAAACTACTATAATAGAAAATATTATAAGGACCCAAATATATCCAAGATGATAACAAGACTCCATGCTCCATAATCTCTATGCTCTCATCACCAAACTTCCCAAGTATCACGAGGTGGTGCTAAATACCTTGGATACTTTACCTTTCCCATGTCCTGGAAGATAGCATCTACAAAAGCACCAAATTTACAAAGTAGGGTTGAGTTTGTAACTCTGTATACTTTCCCCAATGACTTCCCTACTCATGCCACTGGGATAGAAAATTTAGAAACAATTTTATAAAACCATATATATAAAAAAATTCTACAAAATAGTTTATAACACAATGTAACCATGTTCCAAAACCATCTGTCACCAAATGAAAAAAGTACACTTTACAAAAATTCCAGTAAGTCGTGTTTCTCAGAAAAAAACTAAATAAGGCATTAAAATAATTTCTCAATATCCTTTTATGATAAACTTCCCATGATTCAAAACACACACACACCCACCCATACATGCTTCATTTGACAGTTCCATACTCATTTGCGGTCTTTCATCCAATCCCCTTGTGTCCCAATGACATACTCCCCCAATCTCGGTTCACGTAACTCATACCCCAATTATACACATCTCTTATTTAGGGTCGTATCAAACATGAAATCACACAACTCGTATATTCCAAAACCAATCAAATAAACCAATTCAAAACATTTCAATAAAACTATACATTTATTAATAACCAAAGAACAAATAATTTCAAAACAACAATTTAATTTCAATAAAGCACCCAATTTTTTGAAAATATCTAATCAAATGAATGTGCCAAAATAGTAGATAATTACTATTTTAAAAACCATATTTTAAAAACAAGACAAAATCCAACTATTCAAAACACCAAATTTTTCATATTTCCAAAATTTACCAAAGCATCATAAAAGAAGTATTTTAATAATTCATAAAAATAAAATTCATGATCAATTCCTCACAAGAAAATAAATTTTAAATATTTCAAAATATTTCTATCAATATGAGTCGATATTGAAGCCACCTACATCTATGGTTTTGAAAAAAAACAGAAATTGGACAAAAACGCTTAAGAAAATAGGTCAATTATCCATGAAACTACCTTAGATCTTTTATACTATAAAAAACGAGAACAAGTCATTAAATATTGGGCATCCAAAATCTTATATCTATATGAAATGTGTGTATATATGAGAATATGAGAATAGAGTAGAAGTAGATCTATGTAGATTTAAGAAACTGATCAGGAATGATGAAGAAAGATCACATAACTCGAGTATCCGGCTTCAAAAAACCATGGGAAATCTGTTATATTACCTTTGGATTGATGGTAGAACATTATTTGGCCATAGGAGAAGAAAAATACAATGTCACAGCCAATGTTGGATTAAAAAACAAGTTGATTAAAAGCAAGGCCAACCTAGATCCACTTTTTAAGGAGGTGGTTTTTATCCCACACACAGTTTGTCTACACAGTTAGGAAAACCATGAACTAAACATGTATTATATACTACCTCATGTATCACCATGCACATAATCTTACTATGGTCACCCTAAACGTGTGCACAACATGCCAATTCTACTATTCAGAATCTAAAAATTCTCATGTTTTTTATTAGGACTTCTGCAAAGTTTGGATAAACAGTGTGTAGCCCGTGCACCTCTCCTTTGGCCTCAAAAACATATTGAATGTTCACCACACTCTCTAATAATTCACATAAGATATTTATATACATTAAATATAAATTAAGGGTTACTAAATAGAAACCATTGGTACTATAGTTAATGTGGATGATGTTGCAAATTTTTCATGCCTTATGGCATCATGGATGAATCTATGGGAATCTTATTAGTATGAGTATGATTTTTATAATGAGTGGAATGAGTTATTCGATTAAGTCCACTAGATATGGTTGTCAAGGATGATAATACCTCATGAGGGATATTTTAAAGTATCATAATTTTACCCCCAATATGTGAATCCATGTTTTAGGTAAATTGATATTATATTTTGGTAGCTTCAAAATGATTTGAAATCATTATACTGGGATTTTGGTGGTTTTGGGGAAAATGGGACAACTCCATGGACATGGTTCTAATGGTGGTGGTTCCTAGTGTTTCATTATGTAAAAAGGGATAGGGTATACAGTATGGCAATAGTGTGGGAGTGGGAATAGAGCATTGGGGATGAACCTATGGTCCACAGCTTGAGTGGCCACACCACACCCTTTTGAAGATCGTGGTGCGTGATAACAACTTACAGATGATTGATATGTCATTGGTTCATGAAATTTATCTCAACCTTTTAGGAACACCAATTTATATTATAGAGTTCATAGAGATATTGGTTCGAGGTTTGAAAAGATCAAATGGTTACATTATTCTTGGATCTATATCACATTAATGAGAAAACATGACTGAATTAAATGAAGAGTAATGAATGGGTTATTAAATTATTTTACCCAATACTAAATTATTTTTCCATCCTTTATTGATGAATCCTTTATCTAGATTTATTTTCATATTTTTTCTAAATGAACCTAGTGTGGCTCTGTCAACTATTCTTATTCTACAGTTTTCTCCTTGATTAATCCATTTTGTGTCAGGATTATTGATTACTCAACTATTCTAGAATATCAAACCTTTGGATTCTATGTCAATTATTATTGATATTGAATTTTTTAAACCCAACATTCCACTTATTGGTTCACTATTCTTGTATAAATATGTCCTCTCCTATATATAATGGGCTTGAATTATTCCACTTGTGGTTTTGATCATTAGGTATGTGTTATATATACTATTGGATTGATTTTTTTGTGATTATAATTATATAACATTTTCTACAACTTTTTTGAAATTTTTAAATGAAATCATATCATGCTTGGTTTTTCTCAATGGTGTTATAATATTGATCATGTGAAGACACTCTAGATGAATAATCATTTTGATATTAAAATAATTTACATAGGATGTTTTCTAACATGTAGAGGGCATGCAGATGATGATTATAATAATATATCCTTGTGCATGTAAATGATTTAAACCATGTTTGAGTATGGATTCTTCTGTGCGTGTGTGTAGATCATGAGATAATGCTAGATGTTTGATCACATGTGTGTGTGGGGGGGGGGGGGGTGCAAAGCCTGTGAAAGCATGTATGTTATTTCATAACTTATTTGTGTGTGTATAGAATATGAGACCCTTGTATCTATTCAATCACATGTTTGTGTTTGGATACTATTTCTCACACCATGAATGAGAATTAGGATTTGTGTGAAAACATCATGATTTGGTGCATAGTAAATTGAAATACCCTAATGATAGAGATCAGGGAAAACTATCATAGAGATTAGTGGTAGTATCGATATAGTCTATAAAGAGATTTTCAGATATTTATTAACTTAAATGTCTTTTTCATACTCTGGTCTGACCAATATCATTAGTGGGTTCCATGGTTAATTATTCTATAAGACATGAAATACATTTCATTCCATCTGTTTTATAATTGTTTATTTACTTCACTATGATGTTATTTAAAATTTTTTGTATTGATAATTTGGGTTTTTTCTATCGACTGAAAACATATATACCCTCACTACTAACATGAAAACTCATAAATATTTAGAGGTTTGAAAAAGGCTTTGTAAAATTCCAAATAAAACATAGTTATTTAGGACCTAGAGATTCAATATATATAAAAAAAATTTTAAGATATATAAGATTGTGATTATGTTAAAAATAAAAAATTTGAATTATAATATAATTTAAATTTATAAATAATTTAATTACTTTCTAAAAACACACACACACATATTTATATGTACGTTCTTTTTAATAAAATAAATGAATTTTTTTAGAAGAACTTATAAATGATGGAATCATCATCCTAATGAAAATGCCTCCCTAATGATTTAGAACAACCATGGCTTGTCAACATGGTGAACATATATATACTCCATGATTGTTCACCTTCGCTATAATAATATATCAAAAAAGAACCTTTATCACCTTCACATGTTGATACATTCTTCATACTATTGCTCCAATTAATACTATTTCTATTTTCAAAAGTCGTCATCCATTTTATCCTTCCACACAATAGATGTTCATATATGATTACAATTTTTCAGTTTATGTTCATAGATTACCTAACATAAGAATGAAAACATTTAATGAATTATAACTTTTTTTCATAGAATTTTAATCTTTCATTCAATATTATTTGATTAATTTTTAGGTGTATTGATTCTTGGGTAAATTCTTATGGTATTTAAAGAAGATTTTAGTATCAGGAAAGTGGGATTTTGATGTTTTTTAGATCAAATAAGAAACACTATGATCATGTTACATTGTATGGTGGTACCTAATGTTACATTACATAAATAAAATAAGGGTACATAGTTGAGTGAGGTAATGTGTGTGAGTATATAACACTAGGAAAATACCTTTATGAAATTCTTTGGGTGAAATCACCATGCTTGTTTTGAAGTCTGTTGTGAGTGAAAGAAGTTAAAAAATTCACAGGCCTATAGTGCATATCAAAATAGATCTGAGTTCATTAATAATATGTTTGTGGTTTTGGTCATGGTGGAGGAAATATTGGTGTTTGGATAGATTTTTAAATGGATGAAACAATCATTTTACCTTGGATATTAAATATCTTCAGTGGGGAAACACATGAAATAAAAGTTTAGGGACATTAATATATTATTACAAGGAATCATTGTCTTGTTAATTTATTCATCCCTCATCCATGATAATACCTTTGATGTGGATGAATTTTATATGCTCATTGGATGAATGTGGGAAACCCTCATTGTGTTGAGTTTATTCCATAGATAACATTGATCATTTCAACCCTATTTTATTATGCTTTTGGATGAATCAATCAATGAATGATGGAGGTTGTTCTAAATGATTCTGAATTTTTATATCCTTGAATAAATTCACTTTTCATTTCCCAAGGGGGATAGATTTATCCGTATTTAACTAGATTCAAATTCTATTATTTTTAGTGTTATTTACTTGGTATATGTTATTCAACCATTGTCTTGTTCCTTCTTCAGTCTCATTCCTGAACCATATCCTGTTTTGTTTGATTAAATTCTAGTAAACCTTGGTGTGAGAGATAATTAACTGTTGTGTGAGAAAAAAAATTTGGTTGATGAATACACTAACCAGTCCTGATATTTACCAAGATTCACTTAATGTTGGATGTTACTTACCATGAAGATTCTAGGTATATTATTATTAGCATGATGTGATATTGTATGATTATATTTTTAGGCCATGATTGTGTTTGATTGTGTGTGCTTATGATTCTTTCCTATAAGATTATTTTTTTTATTTTTTATCACATTTGTGTGCATGTGTATCCCATGAAACTCATGTTTATGATTGATCATGTTTATGTGTGGTTTACTGTAGTTACCATTCAAGTTGGTTTAATCCCTTGGATATATGTGACTAATATGATGATTCTTCTACCCTGTATTGTTTTTGGTATATGATATGTTATCGTTGTTCTCTTTATGGAATCAAAGTAACATATAGAACTTTTGTGGATTAGTGACCCTAGAGATCCAGAGTGTTCAGACATTGTATTTGACATGATGATAGTAGAAAGTTAGATGGTATACCATTATAGCCTTATGTCAAGACTTGGTGGCATGATGGTCTTGTGTTATATGACCTAAGTGGAAATAGTTGGTCCAGATATTCATTGGTGAGCTAACATAGGACAATGTGTTAGGAAATGAGGACCTTATGGCCTTACATGAGGTAGTAACAAGGAAGTAGGGATTTTTGTCCAGATCCATGGGAGGGAGACATGACATTATAGAATTGTTGATTAACTTGAGACTCATTATGCTCATAGTAGCGGTGGAGCACATGTGGTGTCCTTTTAGTACACTCTAGTTGATGACATTATACTGAAACAATTATAAAATAGAGTTAAAGTAGGTATGGATGTGCGTTTTGGTGGTTTGTAAAGTTCTTGATTGGTCGATATGTGATTGTGTGTTCTTGGTTTCTTTCACATAAATTTAATATGTTTACATAAAATGATATTCATGTTTACACATTATAATTAACATTGGAATCATTATACTAGGTTCATAATGACACCATTCAAGGGTATATAGATGTATGTATAGACTTCATGATCATGGATAATGGAAAGGGATAGGATCTAGTAACATGGATCTATGAGATAGGGCATTAGGATCATAGGTAGTACCGAGATAGCCACCTGAGTGATGTTGTGTTGTTTATTTACATAATTATATTTCTCACACATTTAATTACCTACTACATTGGGGTCCTTGTTTCATTATTAATTATTTGTTGAAATGCTAATCATTAAATTTTTTATAGAATTATTTAGTTTTTCCATTATATTGTAATTTAGGATTTTTATTATTGATATAGAGGGTATAATATCCCAACTGATGGGGCTGAAACCAATGCTGCTAGTCAACAGCCTTTTATATATAGGGATGCATGAATATGAAAATATGGAACTCCAGTTCAAAAATAGTGGTCCAAGAAGAGGAGTTATAAATTGGTATCAATTGGGGTTAAATTTTCTACCATCTTAACTATGTTTTTAGGGGAGGTAAAAAGGAGTTATGCTTCACAGGACCTTGGGTAGTGTGTTTCCGGTGTTTATGGATACCAAAAGATTAATAATCCTCTCAAAAATCTTTATTGGCCCTGATTTTATAGTTACAGTTTTATAGTTTCATGTTCATCTTATATATAATGTTATGTTACAATTTTACGTTATTTAGGTGTATTCAAATATCATGACAATTCACATGGAATCACATGTCATATGTATATTCTTATTGAGTTATTCATATAGTTCATAAATTAAATTCCTTGTTCTATGTTTTTAGTTTTATGATTGTTCTAATTTTTCTATTTTGATAACTCTTTTTTTAGAATTAAATTTTATAACTTGTTCTTGCTTTTATATTTTGTGGAAATATGATTGGGAAAATTATAGATATATGTAAGATACAATTGATCCTTGGGATGAACAAAGTAGTTTATTCCTTATGTGTAGGTATATCATGATATAGGATTTTCATAGGCATACCTTGTGTTTTGCTTGCAACTACTTGTATTTTTATCATAAGAGAGATTATATAGGCACCATAAACATTTTCTATTATCATAAATTCTCCAATTATGTTATATTCTTGTTTTTATCTCTCATTCCACAAATTTTTTAAAAAATAAAATCATCTCAAGTGATGTATATGGTGTCCCATTGTAGATAATAGATATTGAAATCTCTGAGGATTCATGATATTTCTTATGATTATATTTGATGTGATCTTCAAATGGACTAATTGACTAGTTATTAGCCACACATCACCTATTATAACATATGCGTAATTCCCAGTACACTCAAGGGGGAGGTTATTTGGACAATATATTGTGATATTAGAGTAGGTATAGTGGGAACAAACTTAATATAGTTTGAAGATATTATAGAATATCTTGATGGAATTGTTATTATGATTAAGAAATTAGTATCAATTTCCTCTTCACCAGTGATGGGAAAATATTAAGATAACTACCCATATAATATTTCATAACTCCCCCTGAATGTTTAATTTAATTCACGATCAAACATATTCATGGAAAATAACCATGGTAAATTTACATATATCCTATGGAACTAGCTGAGTTTATGTAACATAATGTAAAACTAATGGATTTAGAGGATAAGGGTTTCATCACATAGAGATGTTGTCCCTAGGGAGATCCATTTATGTTCATGATAAATGAATATGGTTGTCTTTTGTTGTACAAAGGGTATAGGAAGCTGAAAGAGGTAATCGATAAAACATTTTACACATTTATGACGATTAAGAATTGTTTGACTAGTTTTAAGGTTCTTAGTGGTTATCTATGATTTACATATAGTTAGTCTAAACCTATCATCATTCCAGATATAATTAAATTCATAAAGTATCACTCAATAGTGGGTAGGAACTATATAAATATATTTTCATATCTTTTGGGATAAAAAGGAACCCTCAGTGTTTGTGTTTCTCATGAATAAGATAATTTATCCATATATCAACTTGGTTATTTTTGTTTTTTTTAATGATAACAGTATTAACTCATGGAGTTCATATATACATGTAAGGAACCTTGATATTGTATTGAGTACACATTGAAACATCAACATTATTCCAAATAGTTAATGATTCACATTTGAAACCAGGAGGTGATTTTCCTTGGGTATGGGATCTATGATGTGGATTTTTTAACAATAATAATGTTGAAACAATGAATTCATAGGCACACCATAGCAATGTTTTTGAGATTATATATTCTATGGTTTATTTGGAAAAAATGATGGTTCATATGGGACTTATACCTCAAGTAATGTTTTAAACAATGCTCACAATGAAGTCATTAATGATCCAATAAAAAGATCAATGTGAGGATGTATTCCTTGATCTAAAGAGAGGGTTGATAACATCCCCAATTTTTACATTATGAGGTCATGGTATTAGATACACTATTTATTATGGTTCCTAAGGATATGCATTGGGGTTTTTGTTGATATAATTAAATCATGTATTTTCATATGGGTTATGTCATATATGAACCCATAACTGGGACTATTGTCAGGTGACCTAGATTTTCTGACTGTGGTCTACACTGTAAAGTGTTGGTGCCACTACCTCTTCAGTGAAAGATTTATTGTTTACATGAACCACAAGATCCTACAATATATCTTCTCTCAATATGATCTAATATTTAAAAATAGGAATTGGTTGGAATATTAAAATAAATAAAAATTGAAAATGATTGCTCATTATGTAAAATTAAGGGTACCACATTAGAAAAACAATAGACATGAATGAGCTGCGAGAGTGGGATTCATAGGAGAAATATTTTGTGATTGTTTTGAAAGGGAATTTGATTGTGGATGAATCATAGGAAAATGGTGTCATGAAATGTGCATCATTAGTGATCACTTATTCTATGGTGGGTTTGTATTCAAGATGTCCTCCTCGAGTGCATGATAATGTGGGAATTTTAGAAATGGGATGATTAAGTTATTGGATGGTCCTTATATGATTTTTATGTGATCTATATCCATGTGAGTGTGGTTGTGGAAGATTTATAGAGAAAGTAACTCATGGGATACTTTCATTATTTAATGTGGGTAGTGCATCAATTAGAGAAGAAGGTGTACCATGATATACAAAATCCATTTTGGCAGCTATGTATGATGAAATATATGGACGTGTTTTTCATAAGGTATAATTATTTATAGAGGGTAAAGGTAAAAAATCATCTTCCTGGTGGTATACAATAGACACTTATAGTGTGTATGAGTAAATTGGGTGATGTTATGACAAAATTTATAATGGGTTAACCTAGGGCCTTAGTGATTGTTGATGTTGTTATTGTGATAGTATATCGGTTGAAAAAAGTATATCATTTCATGTTAATCTATGAGTCTAACTATATAGATGAGTTAGGATATCTATATTTTTGATATATTGTATGACTATGAAGGGTTCCATCTTATATATTACTTGATAGAGATTATCATTTAACATATTGTCTTTGAAAGGTATAGTAAAAGTATTTTCAAACATAGTTGATGTTGAGTGCGATATATCATTCATAGACTGATGGATAATCAGAGAGGATGATTCAGATCCTTGATGATATGATTTGAGTAAGTTTCATTGGAATTATTGGAGTATTTTATGATAACCTACCATTTTTGTATTTCTCATACAAAAACACATTCATTGATTGTAATCAAATGGAGCAGTTTTGGATCTCTATGGATAGTTATGCTACTCAACATGGTGTTTTCATGTGGAAAGGGATATTGTAGTCGTCAGATTGAGTATGATGTAGGAGACATTAAATGAGGATGGTTTATGAAAAATTATTTATTCAGTATTTTTATTATGTAGAAATCAAATTCTGATTTTAGAAGTTGAATATTACAGTTTTATATTAGAGACTGGGTTTCAATGCAAGTGTTTCCAATTTTAGGAAATCATTCATTACAAAAATAAGGGAATGTTTCCATTTGGATTGGGGACTGTTGTAGATTAGAAAATGTATCATAATAGTGGGTTACCTAGTGGAACTTCATTCACATGACCCTCAGCCCAATTGGTGAGGACTCCATAAGTGCATCCATGATACCCAGGCTCGAAACCAGGAGGTTGCACATTTTTGGGGGTACTGTAGCATTAATATAGTAGTAGTGTAGTAGGAACTATAGAATGAATTGTAGCAGTACTGTGTGGTAATGTAGCAGGTACTATTTGGTACTGTAGTAGGTAGAACTATTCACCTTAGGCCATCAGTTTGGACATTGAGTCCTTAAGGCCTTCGGCCCACCCAGGCCTTCAGGCCAGTAAGGATTTCGGGCAACCTTTAAGGCCATCGGGCCACCTCAAGGCCTTCTGGCCACATGATCAGTGCAGTTACCCAAGTCAAACTCTACAAAAAAGGAGCATCCCCAGAGGAGGATTCAGATCAAGTGGACTCACTAGAGAAAAAAATGGATTTGGAAGAATTAGAGGGTATGGCTATGCCATCAAGACCAGCCTGTGCTGGCACGAGAAGCCTAGGAAAACTTCCATGTGAAGTTTGATAGCTACCATCATGATACAGATTCTGTGGAGGGACAGTTCCTTGTAGTTATAGTCTAGTTAAATTTCTTAAGACCTTTCAGGTCATGTAATATCGTAAGCCTATGGGCCATGTAATCTCTAAACCTACAGGCATGGTAAGTGTTCGTCCTCATCCCTTGAAAGGGGGGTTATCAAAATTAATAAAAATGAAGGCCTTCAGGCCATTCGGGCCTAGTAGAACATCATCCAAATTATCAAGGAATGAACAATATTTCCACAATTATTAGCTTCAAATGAACATGCCTGATCCTTTGAATGTGATAGACTATGGGGTTATTGAGTTAGAAGAAAACCCATCTACTATGGAGAGCCCAATATAAATCATAGAAAAAAGAGAGAAGGTATTTCAAGGCAATAACATGCTAATTGTTCATGTATTATTAATGAATAGATTGATCTGGTCTGAATCATGGGATAATGATTGTTACAGTAGTGCATAGTGACCTAAGTTATTCAAGAAATACCTATTTAGGCAGTTATGGACAATAATAATCCCTATAGGGGAATATTGTAAATACATATAAATTTATTTCCTTGGTATGTTGATCCTTGTATCCTAATTATTCTTCTTATTTTTATGTGGATTATTTTTTAGGTAATGTATTTGTGTATTTCAATTATATTTTGGAATCATTAAAGTGTGTGTTATAGGTTTTAATGCCAAAACATGCATCACCATGACATAGAAGTATGTTTTAGTTGAACTTTGTATACCCTAATGTAAAACCTATCATGGTACATGAATAGCCATAGGAATGGCCATAGATGGGGTGCACTAGGGATATGCCTATCATCAAGGACTTTGGTGATCTCACCATAACCATTTTGGATTTCATTATGATGAAAAATGGGAAAACTGTTGGCACACTCACATGGTGGCTATGGAAAACCATATATTTTATAAACTATAATTCATTATTAATTACAAAAATAAGAAAATAAAATGTTTTAAAAGATAAAAATGAATTTTATAAATTAGTAATTAGATATATTAAATATAGATAAAATAATGTTGTTTAGAACACTTAAGAATGATCTTAAAATGTCATTTCTCTTATAAAACTACCATAGATAAGCTGGGGAAATCCATTAGAAATGCGAGAGATATTAATCATATAAAGGGAATAATCAAAGCATAACATGATTGTGTAATTGTTTTTAGTCAAGGGGAATATAAAGGGGACAAAAATAGGGTTTTAATATCAAAAATTAATGTTAAACTGTTATTTAAAATTATAATATAAAACCGACATGGGAATGGGAAATAAATATTCAACATGGAATGAAATAAATTTTTTAATGCTAACCTCTAAGACATAATTACATAATGTGATTTGGATAACCTCTCTCAGACCTTAAATGTAATATCAAGAGAAATTCCACATTACCGAATATGTTGGAGGGCTAAATAATTTTTTCCCTAAGTATCGCATTCATATCACGTATATGCGATAATATGACACATTCATTATAAAAAATATGAATACCATTAATAAATTTTAAAAAAATTATCAAGGATTGTGGGATATATACAAGGAAATTCCCAATCGATGAAGGTTGGTTACATCTATTTGATTACTCTATATTTGAAATGTGGATTCGTATTCACTAAAAAAATGATTTTCATATAAAAATCAAAGAATAATATAAATAGAATAACTTATGTCCAAAGTGATTCATAGAATGATTTATAATTAATATTTTAAGAAAATTTTTTGTTAAGAATATTTTTTTAAAATAATATTTGTCTCAGAAATTCATGAATTTATCAAGAGTGTCATAATTGAATCTATATATTTCCTAAAACTAACTTTTTTATTTCATCATTTCAAATTATAATTTTAGTAAAACCCAACATATTATAATGTATAATGTAAAAAAATGCAATAAATAAAAAACAATTATGTAAAAAGGGAAATATATAAATACATAAAATTAGGGTCTAGATAAATAACCCCTTATTCCACATGAATACAACATATGTGTAAGGTGTGAAATGGTGGTTCATTCATGGAGAGGTTCTTAAAACATGGATTGGGTCATGATCATGATAAGATTGACCTTCTCCTGTAAATGGATTAACTCAACATTCAATTGTTAAATTTTCTATTCGGATAAGTTAAAGGACAATTCTAATGATTCCATCTCCTCCTCTCTCTGTAGCTTTGAAAATTGTCTTTATAGGGTATTATCCTATCATTAAAGGTCATAAATTCTTCAGTATGTGTCAATTAATAATTACCAAAAGCCATTGTAAATATTAATATTAACATCCGTCAACAATTAAGTAAAAATATTATCATTTGTAATTTTATTTAAATAGTTGTGCTCGAAGTCTCAATTTATTATTTAAGAAAATAACTTTTTAGACTGGGTAGAGGGAGACCCATCACCTAGCATGAAGGCCCATAGCCATGTGGCCAAAATATAAGGCTTGAAAGCCCATTTTTTGACCTAAAGGACCCCTTAGTGAACAATACTGCTGTAGTACCTGCGCTGCTACAGTTCTGACACTGCTATAGTAACTGCAATAGTCTCTCCACCGCTATGGTGCTATCACTACTGCAGTAACCACTGCTACAATACTGCTACAGTTCCATTCTACATTACTATTACAGTACCTAAAAATTCACCCCTACCCGGATTTGATCCTGGGTCTTTTGGATGCCATCCAAGAGCCTATACCACTAGGGTATATTCTTGTTTTCATATTATCAATTATATATATTAATAATTATCATAAAAATATTGTAGTCCTTATTTTATATTTTTTTAAAAATATCCAATGCATTGATTTTATTTCATATTGAATATTGAATTTATTCATTCAAAATGTAATTTCATATATTAATGTTTTGGTATTTAAATTCAAATCCCATGATAATGTTTTCCATAAAAATTAAATTTAATATAGAAAATTAGGAGAGGGTAGTTAGTGTTCCTTTAATTTTCTAGTTCTGAAGGCTTCCAATTCAAATTTTTATTCCACCAGACAACATTTACCAAGTGAGTTGTATTTTTTTGTAGGATTATAGCTCTACGATGGAATATATTCACTAGATTATCCTCAAATGAATGATCATTATCTAAATCTATATAAATTATATTAATTATAGTGTGAGTATTTTGGGATTCACTACTATAAAAGGAACAATTGTAACACTTAATTTAATTGAGATATGTTAGGTGGGAGTGCATTTCAATAAGCCACTACTATATGGTGATAATTGATCTAAAAGGGGTTGATGTATCTAAGACTATGAATTCCATTCTTCATAAAACTCAAGTCTTTAATTAATGTAGATATAAAAAGGAACAACTTATCAATGGAATCAAACTCCAGGTCTTGAAAATGATTGTATTTATATATTTTCTATCAATTATTTGAACATTTCATATTATGTTTAATGGTAATAATCTTCTTTGTCAAATCATTGATAATATTAGGACCCATAAACTTCTTCTCTATAACATCATCCCATAATGTTGGACTCTAATATCTCTTCACATACAGAGCCTCATAAGTGATATTAGAAAAAATAGGAACCACTATTATATGATTACTCCACTGAGAATATGTTTTGAGCCAATAATACATGGTAATCCATATACTATAGAGTTTGTATGGTAATATCCGACTAAACATCAATTTGATGGTGAAAAGAAGTATTGAAACTCTTTTATGTATCCAGTTTTTGATAACATCTTATCAAGAACCTCAAGTTACCCTTAGATCATTATTAGATAAAATAGAGAGTTGTACTCCATGTAATATTACCTCTTCAATTATGTATATCCTAGAGACTCTTTTAGGAGAAAAATCATTTTTCGTTGAAATAAAATGTTCCAATTTTGTATTGTGGTCAAATAACACCTAGATGGATTTATTTAATTGAAATGTACTTGGGTGTCCTGTGTTATAAGCCGTGTTTAGTTTTTCTAATTTCCAAACCATAATAAGAAATAGATGAAACATAACATTAGAAATATTTCATTAATAGTTGAATGTTTTTCATACAAAACATCAAGATAAAAATTCTATAATTTCCCACTTCATATTATCCCACATGAATATTTTCTTCTAATCTATATAAATATTTTTTATTAAAAGATATATAGGAACAGATGTCTATGAAAATCATTTTGAAGTTGCATCTTCTATTCTAGTATTATAGGGAAATATATCATGGTTTGAAAACATATAACTCCATATTTAGACAAATTGAAATTCATAATATACAATATATGTTTTTGTAGCTCCTCTTCACCATTTTAGGCCTTATTGAACATCTCAATAATTAATGGTTGAGTAGATATTTGAGAAGGATATGATAAAGATTCAATTTCTATTCTCATGTACATTATTTTCGTGTCCATAATGTTTCAATCTATTTCAATTATTATTTTTGTTAGGTTTGTTAAAACCTTTGAATTCATAGAATCTTAAACATTTTTTACCTTCCCATGATGGTAATGGATTGAAAAATCCTAATCATTGATCCTCTCTAACCACCATCATAGAGGGAAATTCAACACTGTTTTGTGAATATATACTTTATTCAAAATAATCCACATATATTCAAAACTTCTCTATATAGAGATAATCATTCCCAATTATGAACATGAAGATCAATATATCCAATTATAAATTGTGCATTCTATAGTTATTCTCATATACAATTAATTAGTGAGAGGCCTAGGAAATCAATTTTCATCATGCACGAGTACACAACCTATTTTATTTTTGGTTGCATCACTATAGAATAAAAAAATATCACCACTAGTGGGTTGTGAGAATTTTTTAGTGATTATCCTATTATATAATTCTTCACTTATCCAAAAATATTCATCATTCCATTAAATATTCTATTCCGTTAGAGTTATCTTATTTCATGGATATGAAAATCCCAATATGTTTCTAATAATTCGATGATATTACCCATTTAGATCATGGAAACTGTGGATCTCCATCATAGATGTTTGTCTAGGTAATCCTTCAGTTTCCTCTATTTTTAATGGATACAAATATATCCCATTTCATGTTATCACATTCCCTATGATTATTAATTTTTCTATCCCAAACTCACAGTTACTGTATTTATCATATAACATTTTCGTACAATATATCTTCATTACACTGTTAAATGTTTCCTTATATTCCTCCTTACATTTTGGTATATATGAATTTAAACTATAAAGGTAACCAAAAATTCATTAAGGAATTCCCTAAGTACTATATATATTTTATCCATGAAGATAGTTTGGGAATTAGTGGGTCCAAATATAATCATTTGGATCTCATAATGCATATACCTGGTAAGAATTGTAGCCAGGGAGATATAATCCTTCATTACCAATATCATACACTATCCAAACTCAAAATATAAATTGGAGACATATTTTGATCTATGTATCTAATCAAAAATAATAATCAAAAAATTAAAAATGAAACTTTTTATTTATAGTTACCTTGTTGATATCATGATAATTAATGTATAGGTTAATTTACCTATACTTATTCTTGAATAAAAGAACTAGAGCACAATATTGTGATGCACTAGGCCATATGAACCCTTTATCAATATTCTCTGACAGTTTATTTTTCTTCTCTTTGGGTTCATTAAATGAAATTTTATGTAGATTCTTTCATATTTTAATAGCTTTATGTATAATCTCAATTGAGATCTATTCCTTCTATTTGGAAGAAGTCCAATTAATTATTTCCAAAATAGATCAGTATATTCTCCTAAAATTGGGAAGTGGTCATGGATGAACATTTCCATAGTATTAATGTAACACCCCACAATTTCATAGTACATTATTTCTTCAAATTAATTCAATAACTTTCATTACACGCAACACTAAGTTCAAGTGCACCAAAACTTACCAAACTAGTCGTTCAAAAGCTATTATGAATAGTATTAACTGAATTTTGAACTATATATAATACTTATAATTTTAGAATCCATATTATGAGTTTCTTAGACATAATGTATGAACTAAATCATTTTTTCAGATAAAAGAAGTATTTTTAAAAAATTCACTTTTACCACCTTCTAATGGTAAACCCTTTTTAAATCCAATATTTGAAACTTTTATATATTAAATTTTATAAAATAAACTTCTTCTTTAGAATCAGGACATAAGAATTTAGTTTCAATAAATTTTTGGTGTTTTTCTAAAAACATTCATATGTGGGTGAATAGTGAAAAATACTATATTTTAACAGAAAAAAAAATTTTAATCAATGTAATTTATAGTGTTAAATTATACATTTTAATGGTTTTGAAGTATAAATATATTATATTTTACAATATAATCCAATTATTGTAATTTTATTTAATTTCACTTTGAGATTGGATATAAACAAGTGTTAATCTTTTGATAGATATTGTTTTTATTAAAAATACGCCTTTTGGTTTTGGCAATTGGAATTAATTTTAAATTAATAAATGAAACATCTAGGTTTTTAATTTGGTAAAATTTTCTTCATTTTTGGTTTCGAAATATCGAAATTATCTTAGGGTGAAATTTTTGTACTTCTTAGATAACTTTTATATTTTGATGAAAAGTGAAAATTACTAAATTTTAATTAAAAACAACTTTTTTAATCAAAATAATTAATAGTGATAAATTATTAATTTTACTGGTTTTAAAGTATATTTATAATATATTTTTACCATTTAATACAATTTTGGTCATTGGACATAATTTCACAATTAAACCGGACATAAACAAGTGTCAATATTTTGATAGTTATTATTTCTTAAAAACACGCTTTTTGTTTTGACAACGGGAATTAATTTTAAACTAATTTCTGCCAATTCTGTGTTTTGAATTTGGAAAAATGGATTTTATATTTAGAATCAGGATTTCCAAATTGTGAAAATAGGTAACTCTTATTTTTAGACATTTTGAATAATTATTTTGGTAATTATTTTATTTACCATGGTTAAAGGCTAAATCCGGTAAATAAGGGTAAACAAATAATATTATAATAATATTACTTTACCCCAAAATGTTTCCTAACCCTATTATTTTATACATGTCTGACCATGGGCATCTTTGGGTCCAGTTTAGGACCCCATTGAGCCACTTGTCGGTGATAAGGACACTTTATATTGATTAAGTTAAAGTAAATACCAAAATGACATAAGCATATATCTTTTAAAAAAACAATTGTCACATAGGGTTATATATATATTATCTTTTCAACTATAAATATTAATTAGAAATATAAAATTATTTCCTACGTAATGGTATTTTATTTATAATATTTAGTCTTTTAATAATTAAAATTACTTATGACACAATAATGATGCAGTATTTTCCTTATTAATGAAGGAATAAAATAATTAATATTATAAATGTTCAAATAAATATAATTTAAAGTTATGACTTCATAAACATATTTTATTTTTTAATATGACATGTTAGTATTTCTTTAATGAATTTGTTTTGAATTAATAAAGTTGTTAATACTTTATCAATAATAAATTATTAAATATTGTCAAAATTGAAATAATTGAGTTTTTAAAACAAATATTATATTATTATTGATATTCTATTCTTAAAAATATAATTCTATGAAAAATGACTTATATCAAGATAGGTGTATCATTAATCGACCACTTTGGGGTCTCTTGGATGTATATAGTATGTTTATTAACTATATAATATAAAAATACAAAGTGACATGGTAAATGTCAAACTAATTAACTAATAGTTAAAACTAAATGATAAGGATAATATAATGACCAAAACCTGTTTAAAATCTATTGGTTGTAAGGATTTAGACCCATACCCACATTATACTTTGAATAATCCACTTTGGAGCCATTAGAAACCAAATATTAATTTATTATAAATTAATATTTTAAGTTTTTCCTAAAGAGCCCCTCCTCCCCCTTATAAAACGACACCACTTCTAACCAATTAATCATACCTTCAAAGCCTTTTAGTTTGGACAATATCTTCCCAAATACCCTATAAACCATCATCCCTTAATCATATCAGCCTTCCTTTAGTCATAAAGCCATCCTAAGGAGCCTTTTTGATCAAATCAAATGGAAGAACCTGAGGAAGAGGTAATGTTTTCACCACCCTTTTTCAAGTTCCTTTCTTCTTCAACTTCTTCTTTCTTTATTATTTACATTATAAAATAATAAATCCAGTACCTTCTATATAATTTAATGTTATTATAAATATGGTACAACCATATTCAGTATTCTATCCATCATTTGAATGACATGTCACCATACGTGCGTATGTACGGCCTACCATCTCCACATCGTGGTGTAATTGTTATTTAATACATTATTTTTTGGATGGGTATAATAATGATGTGTAATTCATGTAAATAATAAATATAACAAGATAATAATTCTGTATATATGATATACCATCCAATTATATATTATTTTAATATCAAAAGAATGGTATTGTCGCTTGTGCATACGTACGGATTACCGTCTCCACAAATGTGACAAGATTCATCCACCATCGTATCCATTCAAGACAAAATTTTATTTTATGATTAAAACTAATTTTTAGAGACATGATATCATTATGTATATGAATTATATACATCCTATCCATAACAAATATGTCTCACATAACAATGAATATAAATAAAAATGAATCTCTTAACACCCGAAATGATGATAATACTAAGATATTATTAACAAATCAATGTTAAAAGATAATATATGATATCATATTAATGTTTTTGATTCTTGTATAATTTAATAAAGATTATTTCACCATTATACAGGAGCTTACCCTACCCTCAACCAAGGAAAAGTAAAAGTTAATGGTTTACATCACAATCTCTTCATTATCCGAAGTTGTTTATACATAATTATCTAAGAGGACCTCTTTATCATCCACATCCATGTTTCTTAAAAATGTATTTCAAACCATTATTACTATTTTATAAACTATGGGTTAAAGTAAATTATACCCTTGTTTAATTTTTATAATATGTTTATAAAGGAATCTTTCTGTCATTTTCCAAACAAGGTCCTTTTAACCTTTCGACAAAATTATGTTAAAAATGCCTTTTTTTAACTTATACGGTGGGTGCGGCTCTTTTCCTCCAATATAAAATCATCAAGATTTTCTTACATTATTATAAGAATATTTCAAATTAAATGTTTTATTTTATAATTATATGACTTTTAAATGTTTAAAAAAACATATTTCTCTCAAATATATTTGATTTCATCTATGTCAACATCCTTTGAATGATTTAATCTTATTTGAATTTGATTTATTATGATACAAAACCTCCATATTGTACTGAAGGTTTTGTGATATGTTTTACTGTGAATTGTTATTTTTCAAACCATTCATGGTTTGTGGAGGAAGTATTTACATTTTGTATGCTAGTTTTAACACGAATGTTTATGTTATGTTTAAACATGTTCATATGTGGAATGCATTGGACTTAGTAAGTGATAGGTGGAGCCCGCTATAGCTGCTCGATGCATCGGTAGGTCTCATGAGACAAACTAGTGTCTGGGCATGAGTCATTAATAAAATATTATATGTAGTCTTGGCATGAGGTCTTGGATACGTGGTTATGATAGTCTGGAATTATGAATTCCATCATTATGAAAGTGGTTATTGATATTTCATGTGATTATTCGACCAGAAGAATATCCATGTGAATAAGTAAAATATATTATTTTATTTTATAATTTCCATATTATGTTGATGTTCAAAATCAAAAGGCTTTTGTTTTAGTTATACACTGCCTTAAATGTTTATGTTTATTTATGAAAGATTCTACTATATTGTTATTCTTACTGAACAACTGAGCTCACTCATTTCAATGTTTTAATTTTTCCCTGGGTGTGAAGAAGTATTTTATGAATGACCTGTAGGGAATGTATGAGGGAATATGAAGACAAGATGTGTTGTAGCTTTTTTTCACTTTATGATGTAATGTAAGTCTTATGAATATATCTAGTGTTTCCAATGCTACTAAACAAATCAGCCTTTTGAGACTTGATCTTGTGTGATCATGCTAATGTTATGTAATAATGCACCGACTCTGGGTGGCATGGGTCAGGGAGTTACAGTTTGTATCATAGGAAGTTTAGTACAAACCTTGGAATCTAGATTTAGATAAACTCTGATTAGAGAACATATCCCTAAGATAGACTTTGAGGATTACTATAGAAGAACTTCCTAAAATTTTTGTATTGTAGAAATTTTGTGAGTTTTCTATGAAATACATCCCTTTTTGGATACAAAGCAGGTAGAGGCGGCTCTGGAACAGATGTACCTAGGAGTAAAACCAGAAAACACCGCTTTGAGCTAGACTCAAATGGGAATTGGTGCACGACAATGAGCCTTGCTGCACTCTTGGTTACGACACTCCCAGGGGATATGCTTAGGATAATTCTCATTTTCTGTACAAATCATTATGAAGGGTTTATGAGTATATACTTCCTCAAAGAAGAAATTTTTATGATTATGGATTATATCCATAAACTGTTTAATTTATGTTAAGTGTTTTAAAAGTTTGGGATTAGGTATTTCTATTCATAAACTAATCTAGTATATGCCATTGTATAGAAATGGCTCCTAGTAGAAGGAATGTGAACTCTAGCAATATGTATGATCCAAAGAGTAAGAAGGATCATATATTTCATGGTATTAATCCAACATTTAGATGGGAAATAGTATCCCATGTATTATCATCATTTAATGAAATATTATCATGTGTTTATAATATAAGTAAAGAGTTCTCGGAGTCCTATGGATTTGAAGGGAAGCTAGAGAAGAGAAGGATGGTAGAGAGAAAGACAGATAAAGGGAAGAATGTAAAGAAGGATTTTCCCATATCTGATAACTATGGAAACAATCACCTTGGAAAATGCTTGAAGGGAATGAGAGTGTGTTATAAGTGTGGAGAAAAAGGACACCACGTTCGTGATTGCGAGGGTAAGAAAAAGGTTTCCAATGTACAATGCTTCATCTACAAGGAGTGGGGACACTACGCAAATCAATGTTCAAATCATCAGAGTATGTCCTAAATGGTGCTATTGGATAATAATAAAGTTATGATATTACCACAGATGAAGAGGAATGACTAGTGTTCTTATGTTTTTATTAATGTATTATTTCATTTGAGTGTTGTATCAATGATGTACTACTTATATGAATTATGGAGATAAATAAGGATTGTACTGCAGTACTATTTCATTGAGGATTTGAGATTATATGGTACTATGAAAAGTGACTCAATAGCAAGTTAATTTTTTTTTAAAATACATGGTTGAAGGAAAGGTAATCCTTAATATGGTCTTGATACTGAGGTAGTAATTTTGAAATAAGAGATGGTTGATTTGGATAAATTATACTGGATATTATTGACTACCTTGGAACCGATTAATGGATTGTTTATTTCATCAATGTTGGAATATTCAAAGTTTTTGGATATAAGGAGTATATCTAGTATTATATAAGGAATAAGGGAGCATAAATGTAATTAATAAGGTTTTATGGTAATTCAGGGTGTTACCATTTTTTAATAGAATACATGATGAAGGTATTGACATGTAATTACATGGAAAAAAAGATCTTCATTATATTTACCTTCCTTATAAATTTTGGACCGTGTGTTTGGAAAGAAGTAATTTGGATAAGTCTAAATGTTGTAATGAATTATATTTGAAATTTTATACCATTGTTAAGGTTAAAGCAGTTCTGAAGATTATGTTTGGATTTTTATAAAAAGGAAAACCCGGAGGTCGGGCAACAACCCGTCGAGTCCAGCAAGGCCACGAGACGTGAACCCCCAACCGAAGGGAGAAAATGGTGTATCACCTACCACTGACCCACGTGATGTCCAAGATTTAATAATGTAGTTTTTTAAAGGGTCTGGTAGATGAAATATTAATTCATTTTTTGGAACCTTATATGAATAGTATAAATAGAATATTTTTTATGTTCTATTATCTTTTAGAGTGAAAGATGAGTTTATGGTTGAAATTATTTAAATGATGGAACTCTACTTGAAAAGTATAATTTTTTTTATTATCTTATTCTATGAAGAAATAAATTCTTAAACATTAGGTAAGTCATCTTAAAACCAAAAATGTGTTATCCTAATACCTTACGTTTTGTTGAACTGATTGTATTTTAAATCATCGTAGATTGGTGGCTTTGAGGCCCACCATTTTATAATTGTTTGTGATTGATGACCTCAGTCACTGCCTATTAATATTTACGTTTTTCCTCCAATTATGTGTCTCTAATTTCCACCAATGTTCTCATAATCGAGATAATAATTTGGTGGTGACTTTTTCATTCCCTTTTTCCTATTATTAATAATAAATTTTATTAACCCAATTTCTGATGTGGGTTTTCCCAAAAAGGTATTTCCTATTTTCGACCTTTTATTTTCAAAGAACAATTTCAAATTGCGAGGAATAAATTTATTAAAGGATGGAAAAATGTAACACACCAAGATTTCATAGTATGTTATTTCTTCAAAGTAATTCAATAACTTGCATTACATGCAACACCGAGTTCAAGTGCACCACGACTTACCAAACTAGTCGTTCAAAATATGTTATGAATACTATTAACTGAATTTTTTACCATATATAATACTTATAATTTTAGAATCCATATTATGAATTTCTTATACATAATTTAAGAACTAATTCATTTTTTTCAGATAAAAGAAGTATTTTTTAAAAAATGCACTTTTAACACCTTTTAATGTTAAACCCTTTTGAAATCCAATATTTTAAAATTTGATATATTCAATTTTAGAAAATAAACATCTTATTTATAATCATGAAATAATAATTTAGTTTAAATAAATTTTTGGTGTTTCTCTGAAAACTTTCATATTTGGGTGAATAGTGAAAAATGCTATATTTTAACTGAAAACAACTTTTTTAATCAAAATAATATATCATGTTAAATTATACATTTTAATGGTATTAAAGTATAAATATATTATATATTTAAAATATAATCCAATGATGGTAATTTTAAGTAATTTCACTTGGATATTGGACATAAATAAGTGTTAATCTTTTGATAGATATTGTTTCTTAAAAAAATGCCTTTTGGTTTTGACAACAGGATTTAATTTTAAATTAATAAATGAAACTTATTGGTTTTTAATTTGGTAAAATGGAATTAATTTTTGGGTTTGTAATATATAAATTTTATTAGGGTAAAATTTTGGAACTTTTTGGATAACTTTTATATTTTGATGAATAGTGAAAATTGGTAAATTTTAATTAAAAAAACATTTTTAGTCGAAATAATTATTAGTGATAAATTATGAATTTGAGTGGATTTAATGTATATTTAGAATATATTTTTATCATTTAATACAATTTTGGTCAATGGACACAATTTCACAATTAAACCCTACATAAACAAGTGTCAATCTTTTGATAGTTATTATTTCTTAAAAACATGGTTTTTGTTTTGACAACGGGAATTAATTTTAAATTAATTTCTGCCACCTCTGTGTTTTGAATTTGAAAAAATGGATTCCATATTTGGAATTAGCATGTCCAAATTGGGTAAATACGTAACTCTTATTTATAGACATTTTGAATAATTACTTCGGTAAATATTTTATTTACCATGGTGAAAGGGTAAATCAGATAAATAAGGGTAAACAAATAATATTATAATAATATTAATTTACTCTAATACATGCCCTAACCCTATTGGGTGATACATTTACGACAACGGGCATCTTTGGGTCTATTTTGGGACAACATGGAGCCACTTGTAGGTGATAAGGACACTTTATATTAATTATGTTAAAGTAAATACAAAAATGTCAAAAGCATATATCTTTTAGTAAAACAATTTTTACATAGAGTTATATATGTTATATTTTAGACTATAAATATTAATTGTAAAGAAAAAAAGATTTACTACATAATGGAATTTTATTTATAATTTTTAGACATTGAATAATTAAATTTATTTATGACACAATAATGGTGTTGTATTTTCTTTATTAATGAATGAATAAACTAATTAGTATTATAAATGTCAAAAAAATATAATTTGATGTTTTGATTTCATAAAATAATTTTATTGGTTAATATGACTTGTTAGGATTGTTTAAATGAATTTTTTTCGAATTAATAAAATTGTTAAGACTTTAACAAAAATAAATTATTAAATATTGTCAAAATTGACATAAATGAGTTTTTAAAACAAATATTATATTTTTAATTGATATTATATTCATAAAAATCTAAGGCTCTGCCAAAAGACTTATATCATGATATTTGAATCATTAATGGAACACTTGGGGGTCACTTGGATTTATATTGTATGTTTATTAACTATATAATATAAAAATACAAAGTGACATGGTAAATGTCAAACTAATTAACTAAGAGTTAAAACTAAAAGATAAGGTTAATGTGATGACCCAAACCTGTCTAAAATATATTGGTAGAATTTTCTTCGACCCATACACAAGTTATAATTTGAATAATACACTTTTTAACCAATATAAACCGAATAATAATTTATTATAAATTAATACTTTATGTTTTTTCTAAAGAGCCCCTCCTCCCCCTTATAAAAGGGCACCACTTATAACCAATTATTCATACCTTAAAAACCTTTTGGTTTGGCCAACCACTACCCCAATACCCTCTCAACTATCCTCCCTTAATCCTAGAGTATTTCCTTTAGTCATAATGAAAACTTAAGGAGCCCTTTTGATCAAATCAAAAGGAAGAACCCGAGGAATATGTAATGTTTTCACCACCCTCTTTCAAGTTCCTTTCTTCTTCAACTTCTTCATTCTTTATTATTTTCATCATAAAATAATACTCCAGTGTATTCTATATACTTTTATGTTATTATAAATATGGTACAACCATATTCAGTATTCTATCTATCATTTGAATGACATGTCATCATATGTGCGTATGTACGACCTTCCGTCTCCACTTCGTGGTGTAATTGTTATTCAATACATTATTATTTGGATGGGTATAATAATGATGTGTAATTAATGTAAATAATAAATATAACATGATAATGATTCTGTATATATGATATAACATCCAATTATATATTATTTTAATATCAAAATAATGATATTGTCACTCGTGCGTACGTACGGATTACCGTCTCCACGAACGCCATTAGATCCATCCCACATCGTATCAATTCAATAATATATTTTATTTTATGATTAAAAATAATTTTTAGAGACACGATATCATTATGGATATGAATAATATACATCCCATCCATAAAAAATATTGCTCACATAACAAAGAATATAAAGAAAAATGAATCCATTAACACCCGAAACGATGATAATACAAAGATATTATTAACAAATCAATGTTAAAAGATCATATATGATATCATATTAATTTATATGATTCTTGTATAATCATATAACGATTATTTTACCATTATATAGGAGGTTAAACTACCATAAACCAAGTAAAAGTACAAGGTAAGCGTTTATTTCACAATATCTTCATTATCCGAGGTTGTTTATACATAATTGTCTACTCGGACCTCTTTATCATCCACATCCATGTTTCTTAATAATTTATTTGAAACCATTATTACTATTTTATAGACTATGGGTTAAAGTCATTTATACCCAAGTTTAATTTTTAAAAGATGTTTATAAAGGAATCTTTCCTTTGTTTTCCAAACAGGGTCCTTTTTAACCTTTTTGACAAAATTATTGTAAAAATTTCTTTTTTTAAAATTATACGATGGGTGCGGAAATTTTCTACTGTTATGAAATCGTCAAGCCTCCCTTACATGCTTATAAGAATATTTTCAAAGTAAATGTTTTATTTTATAATTATGTAACTTTTAATTGTTTTAAAGAAAGATATTTATTTCAAATAGTTTTGATTTCATCTATGTCAACATCCTTTGATGGATTTTAAGCTTATTTGATGTTGATTTATTATGATAAAAAACATCCATATTGTATTGAAGGTTTTGTGATATGTTCGACTGTGGATGTGTTTTTTTATACCATTCCTGGTTTATGGAGAAAGTATTTACATTTCGTATACTAGTTTTAATACAAATGTTTATGTTATGTTTAAACCTGTTCATATGAGGAATGCATTGGACTTAGTAAGTGACAAGTGGAGCCCGATATAGCTCATCGATGCATCAGTAGGTTTCCTGAGACAAAATAGTGTCTTGGAATGAGGCCTTGACAAAATATTATTTGTATTCTTAACACGAGGCCTTGGCTACATGGTTATGATAGTCTAGAATTATGCATTCCATCATTATGAAAATGGTTATTGATATTGCATGAGTTTATTCGACTAGTAGAATATCCATATGAATAAGTAAATGGAATTATTTCATTTTATATTTTCCATATTATGTTGATGTTAAAATTCAAAATGATCTGGTTTTAGTTATACATTACCATAAATGTTTATGTTTATTTATGAAATTTTCTGCTATATTGTTATCCTTACTAAGCATCTGAGCTCACCCCTTTCAATGTTTTACTTTTTCCCAGGGTGTGAAGAAGTATTTTATGAATGACCTGCATGGAATGTATGAGGGGATATGAAGACAAGATGTGTTTTAGTTTTTTTTTTACTTTATGATGTAATTTAATACTTATGAATATATCTATTTTTTCCATGCTACTAAACTAATCGCTCTTTCAAGACTTGATCTTGTGTGATAAATCCAATGTTATATAATAATGCACCGACTCTGGGTAACTGGGGTCGGGGTGTTACAATTAAAATTTTATATTAGAAACCCATCAAAATAAGGAAATAATATTTATTCTTTATTTGATGATTCCATGGGTCATTCACAATCCTCCTTGCACTTATATATAATCAGAGGGTGATTCATGATACAATTTTTATTTTCATTCCCTTGATAATTTATTATTATTATATGTAAGGAAAACCAATCCATATCCAAAATAACATTCAATTTCTATAATTGGGGTATAATAATAATCAATGGGAAATTCATATGGATAATTAATAGATAAGGGACATTGTATACAAGGTATAAAAAAATTCTCCATTTTTTTATTTTTATCGATTTTTCATCTTTCATGTTTTGTAGTGATGCATGAATGGTGATACTAAAAATTAATGATATAAAATAATGTATTGAAAAATAATCAAATATCATGTATTCTATTCATTAATGAAAAACTGATATACCTATCGAGATATCATTGTCAGGATCCACCTCATCTGATGTGATGGCATGAGCAATATTTTTCCTCCTAGGCTATAGAAATTTTTTTCTTTGGTTTTCATCAAAAATTGTTGTCTTAGTTCACTGATTTTCATATTTCCATTTTTCTTTATAGATGAATCATTAAAAAATATAAGAATGGTTGAATGAAACAATATTTTATTCCATCACATTTTTGGACTTATCTCTTCATCATTAACTAGTTATGATCCCTTACATCTAACCCTTAAAGCAAATCCATTTTTCCTTTTGGGGATTTTATGGATTCTTTTTCCAACACTTTTGAAAATTTGTATGTTATACTTTCCTAACAGATTGATATTTCAATATTAGTCTTGTAGGATTTATATCCATTTTATACTTCATATCTCATATCCTTTGATATTCTCTTTCACATGAGATAATTTTTCCATTGTTTTCAATGTAATGAATTTTTAATTATCTATAAATACTCATTTATATCCCATTAATAAAGCTATAAACATAATATTCAGATTCAATGATAAAAGCCTGAGGTGTATTGTGCATGTGTTTTGATGTTTTCCTCATACACATTGATTGATTCGCCATAATTTTTCTTGAGTCCAAGGAACACTCTCTCAATTTTTTGGGATATTTATATGAAATTATTTAATTGAAAACCTTTCCATAAATTCTTTCAACTCCCTCACTTTGATATCCTCTTTAAGATTCATATTTTTCTTCCAATATCCATTGTTCATTAGATTCAACATTTACAAGATAAATAAATAACATGACAAGACCATTATTTTATCATTTAATGGCGGGAACGTTCTGTTCAATAATTTTGATCCATTATTTCACGATTATGGGATCAAAATAACCCCATAATATCATATGCGTTTTTCATATAAAGGCTTAAATTTTCACATTATCATTCTTAGACTGATGTGTGTTTTTAGATGGATTTATGTTTCTATTCATAACATGATTTAATTGAGTAAGTATTTTTGTGATTTTTATGACTCCTACTCACAATGTTCTTGGCATCACAATTAGGAATTTCCAATCACAATAGTTATTGATGTTGAGCCATATATTTGTAGCCATTGACTAAAGTAAAGGTAAAATTATAGATGATAACTGTTAATAAATTAAACACATAAAAGGGAAACTATAAACATTTAAGGGATAACTCATAAATTTAATACATTAATTTCCTATGAATATGTAGGTTTTAGTATAATTTATCATTGATCAATTTACTAACCTAAAATTTAGTGTAAATTTTTTCTTTCAAGATGGTTCATAGTCTTATGAGAATTTAACAAAGCATGTTCCCTTGGAGTTTCCATAATGGCATGAAACAAGTCTACTCCCACACATTAATTTATGATGGATTAAACACCAAATTAAATATTTTAGGGTTATTACCCTTGGGTATACCAATGTTAGATCCACATCCACTTGAAAAATATAAAAAAATATTTAATTTTTTCAAAAGACAAACCATTTGCGTAATTATATATTATGGATGAGTTTATATGTTTTTCATAACCTTAAGTATTTCTCAAAACTTTTCTAATCATAATCCCAAAAAATAAATATAACTTTTTTGGTACCCACTATGACAACCCAAATATTTTATAAAAAATAATTCATGATATATTAAATAAATATACACTTAATAAAATCCTAAAAGATAGACATACCAAGTTTAATTTCATAATTAATTATAAAACACAATAGATTTAATCATTGAAATAACAATATTTTTTAAAACTCTTTAACAAGCTCTTAAAATTATAACTCCCTTCTAAAACAACAATGGTTAACTAGGGTGTCTACATGAGAAAGTGGCATAGTATAAATCAATGTATTTGGATATTCAAAAAATAAAACAATGAAATTAATACATGTTATTCAAGGGGAATATAATGGATAATTAAATGGTATGATAAGCAAAAACCTAAATATTGATACATGATATAAGCTTATAATATAAAGTAAATATAGGAATGTGGTAGAAATATAACATGTGAAATCATAATCATTATTTAATGTTAAATACCATTACATCATAAAATAATGTTATTAATAAACCCCAACATGAATGATTCATGGTATATAATGAGATTAAAACATTACCTAATGTATTGAACGATTTTATTATTTCATCCCCATCCATCACATTAATATAATGTACAAGATTTAGTGTTCCACATATATCATACAACATAAGAACCCCAAAATAAATTTTAATACTATGATCAAGAATTTTGTGTTATATACATGGAATTCAACATGAAATTATGGATGTGTACATCTAAGTGAATACCCTAGAGTTCATATGGTGAGGAGTATTCACTACACAAATTCTTGGCATGAAATCACAGGATTATTTCCGCATTATAACGAGTGTACATAATGATTCCTAGAAGCATTCAGGGAGATTAAAAAGTGATGTATAATTATTTAATAAACATAATTACATATAGAGGAATATGTAAAAACACACTACAATAAAAAATTGGAAATCAAATGACACATTAAAAAGAATATCTTGAATAAGTAGGTGTAGATGATCAATTTCCTATAGAGGGAGCTTTTAAAAGTGCGAGAGAAGCTTATTAAAGTATTGAGAACACCATACTAGTGATTTCTAAGAGGGATTGCTAGTGGAAAATCATGAACAATGGGTTATGAATGAAAATGAGTGAGACTTTGGGAGGATAGTTATAGAAAAATAAGGGGAATTATTTGATAATATATAACCATAGACTTTTAATACTGTATGATATAATAAAAATGTCACAAACCATACAATATATTTTTCACATGGATTTTACCGAGGGTTGGTTTTTAAATTATCATAATCCCAAGTACCTAACTTATTAAAAAAATAACTTTGATCTAAAAGTGAGTCACGTTAACAAATCATTGATTTTAAAACCTAAAAATATAATACATGTTTGGAGGATTAATTAATGGTTCATAAAATTAATCAAAAAATTAAAACAAATTTTATTTCAATGTGGAATTCTATATTTAGTAATTTAAACTTCAATACAATTTATTATATCCATTTTGGGCTACTGTGATATCATATTACAGACCATATATTTATACTATATATAATATTTTCCCAAATTAATCAATTTTATTATAAGATTATAAATATATTCACAATTGGATAAAATCAATGCTCGAATTTAAAAACAAAATATAAATTTTTTAAAAAATATTTTCCAAATATTTTCATTTTTACTCTTCAATAAAAAAACATTTTTATAAGAAAATAATTTTTTTACTATATTAAAATCTTTCTGAACCTTAAAAATATAACATTCGACATCATTTAATTATTTTATAAATTATTTTTAAATAAATATTATTAAATAGGAATATTTTATAAAATAAAAATATATTTCAAGACTTAATGAATTTATCAAAATAGTGTCTTAATTGAAACTATATATTTTCCCAAAAAATATTTTTTGTTTCTTAGTATCAAAATAAAATTTTTAATAAACACAATATATTTTCATTTATAATCTAATAAACAAAAGGGTTAAATATAATAAATATTTTACAAAAAATTAAATTTTGAAAATTAATATGATTTGGGTCAAGATACATAACCCCTAATTCAATAGAGTACACCCAAAGGGTAATGTGTTTAATCAATGTTAATTCTTAGGGTAGTTCAACAAAAATGGATTTGGATGTTATATCAATAATCTTAATCTTCAACCATAAATGGTTTCACTCAATTATTATTTGTTAACTATTTTGTTGTGTTTGTTAAATGGAATATCATAATGATTCCTCCCCCATTAAATAGTCTATGAATTGGAATTATAGGGTATAATACCACAAGTTGAGGCTGTCGCTTATTCATCCTATGTAAACTGTACTTTATCAAATACATAATTATATAAAAAACTTAATAGTTAGTATATAATTGATATATTATCAATTTTTTGGATATTAAGTTTATTTAAAATCTAAATTGATTTATTTTATAATTGTTCCAAAATATCTAATGCATCACATGTTTTTCGTTGACATATATTATATATTAAGGAATTTTTTAACTCAAAAGGGAATTTTATCTATAATTGACTGGTTTGTTATAGTATATATCCACTTCTGTTAGAGTACATGAAAACCATGTCTATGGGGGAAACTGTTATAAAGGTAATGGAAATTTAAAGCTGGAGTTTGACGTAGATGAAATGGTCTTTTATTACATGAATCATGAATATTTTCATTGGGAAACATGTTTAATCATAATGTGGGGTCATTATTTCGTTATTAAACTATTTAAATTCTCTATTAACTTGTATTTTTAATTTTTTTTGTATTAGTTATACCCTTGTATTTTTTTCATGATAATAAATATTAAACCATATCACATTTGATTGATAGAGGTTATATGAACTATTTTCATATGATATTTTTTTGGTAGGTTGGTGAATGTGGTTTAAGGGATTACTCCCTTAACTAACCAACATGTTGATGACAATTTTCATCAAGTGTGAACTTTTGTACCATATAGAGTGTATGTATTTGATTATTTTCATGATATCAGATTTTGTGTTTATATTCATAGATAATTTATTAGTCCGATCACATTTTTTATGAGTGTTTCGCATGAGACCTTGCTATAAGTTTGAATATATCAGTGTGTGTTGGTTTCTTGGGAGATCCATGTTTGAGTTTAATCACTTGTGTGTGTTTGGATACAATTTGTAACGCCCCGACCCCAGCTACCCAGAGTCGGTGCATTACTTCGTAACATTGGCATGATCACAAGAAAGATCAAATCCCGAAAGACCGATTAGTTTAGTAGCCTTAGAAACACTAGATATATTCATAAGTTTTACATTACATCATAAAATGAAAAACTACTACAACAACATAATGTTTCCAACGTCCACACTATAATCCCCTCATAATATCCCTGCAAGTCAATCATAATTTACTTCTTCACTACCTGGGAAAAATAAAACATAGAAAAGGGGTGAGCTCAAATGCCCAGTAAGGATAACAATATAGCGGAACATTCAAAATAAGCATAAACATTTAAGGCAATGAATTACTAAAACAAAAGCCTTTTAAAATTGAACTTCAACATGGTATGGCATAAATAAAATGAAATAATGCCATTTACTTATTCACATGGATATTCTACTAATCGAATAATCACATGCAAAAATCAATAACCACTTTCATAATGTTGGAATGCATAATGCTAAACGTTAATTTCTTTGTCTAGGCCTCATCCCAAGACCTAGGGGTTACTTCTAACCGGAACCCAACCCGGAGTGCCTCTAATAACCGGACACCAACCCGGAGTGCCTCTAATAACCGGACACCAACCCGGAGGGCATACTTTTACCAGTCCCTAACCTGGAGGGCTTACTTTAACCAGTCCCCAACCTGGAGGGCTTACTTTTACCAGTCCCCAACCTGGAGGGCTTACTTTTACCGGTCCCCAACCCGGAACATACTTGTTTAGCACATTCATCTGAAGAAAAGTTTGAAATATAACATAAACATTCGAATTAAAACTAGCATACGAAATGTCAATAGTTTCACCATAAACTATGAATGGTATAAAATAGCACATCCACAGTCAAACATATCACAAAACCTTCAATACAATATAGAAGTTTTGTATTATAATAAATCAACTTCAAATAAGCGTAAAATCCATTAAAGGATGTTGACATAGATGAAATCAAAACACTTTTTAGAGAAATATCTCTTTCTATTTTTGAAATCATTTAAGAGCCATATAAAATAAAACATTTTCTTGAAAATATTCTTGTAAGATTGTAAGGAAAGCTTTGACGATTTTATAACGGCGGAAAATAACCGCACCCCCCGTATAAGTAAAAAAAACATTCTTATCTTAATTCTGTCGAAAAGGTCAAAAAGGACCTTGTTTTGAAAACGACGGAAATATTCCTTTATAAACCTCTTACAAAAAGTCAAACAAGGGTATAAATGAATTTAACCCATATTCTTGTAAATAATAAATATGTTTTGAAATACATTTCTAAGAAACATGGATGTGGATGATAAAGAAATCCCAGTAGATTATTATGTATAAACAACCTCGGATAATGAAGAGATTGTGAAATAACCCTTACCTTGTACTTTTCCTTGGTTGGGGTAGGTTAACCTCCTGTATAATGGTGAAATAATTGTTATTAAATTATACAAGAATCATATACATTAATATGATATCATATATGATCTTTTAACATTGCTTTATTAATAATATCTTAGTATTATCGTCGTTTCGGGTGATAATCGATTCGTTCTTCTTAAATGTTTGGTTACGTAAGACATGTTTGTAATGGATAGATTATATCTTATTCATAATCAGAATGATACTAAAATTATTTTTAACCCCAAAATGAGAATAAGACTTTAATGGATATGATGGAGAATGAATCTTATCGCGTTCGTGGAGACGGTAGTCCGTACGTGCGCACGAACGCTACTTCCATTTAATTTTTTATTTTAAAAGAATCTAATCCAAATGATACATAGGTATATTACTATTCCAGTATAGTATTTTATATATGTTACTTAAGTTCATTAACACCATCCTTTATACGTTCCATGTGTGGTATGAACGAGTCATATCATTTTAAGGGGGCGGTAGTCCGCACTTCCTCAAATGAAATTATCGTATGTATATACAACATGAAACGAATAATGGTATGAAATAAAATGGAATTACAGAAGCTTATATATAAAATATATATCATTAATATCATATTTAATTACAGTTCCATCATAATGGCCACCATGAGAGGTGGTAAGATGTATTTGAACAATCATCGTTTCGTGAGGCGTTAGTTTGCCATCCACAGAAACATTATGTTCATCATCCATTAGATGGAGTTGTGTGTATGTGTAGTTTGAATCCTTCTTATAACAACATCCTAGTATATTTAGGATACTGGTGTTGTTACAAAAGAAAGGAAATAAAAAGATTTTGGGGGTTGGAGAAGCAAAATAAATGAAGATACTTTAAGAGAAATTGTTACCTTTAATTTAGGTAACTCACTTTGGTTGGAACCAAAGGACTTCTTGAAATGCTTTCTGCCTAAGGGGAAGCTTCAAGGAGGAGGATAGGGATGTGGGGAGCTTATTTGGGCAGAGTTTGGACGAGCCAAGTGGCTTGAGAGGTGTGAGGAAAAGAGAAGGAGGAGTGCCCTTTTATAAGAGGGGTGAGGGGCACCTTTGGAAAAGCTAGAAATATTAATTTATAATAAATTCATATTCGGTTTCCAAAGGCTCCAAAGTTGAATATTCAAAGGTTAAGGTGGGGATAGGTCGAAAACCACTCAACCAATAGAATTTAGACAGGTTTGGGTACTTATATTAACCTTATCTTTAAGTATTAACTCTAAGTTAATTAGTTTCACTTTTACAATGTCTCTTTGTATTTTTATATAATATGGTTAATAAACTTACTATATAAATCCAAGAGACCCCCAAGTGGTTCATTAATAATTAACATATCATAATATAAGTCTCTTGGCCGAACCTTAGATTTTTAGGAATTTAATATCAATTAATAATATAATATTTGTTTTAAGAACTCTTTTATGTCAATTTTGACACTATTCAATAGTTGATTTTTGTGAAACTCATAACAGATTGATTACTTCGAACAAAGTCAATTAAATCAATCCTAATATATCATATTATCCTAGAAAATTAGTTTAATTCATTAAAAGTTTCATATTATATTTATTTGGGTATTTATAATATCAATTATTTTAATTTTTCACTATTATAGTAATTACTGCATCATCATTGTGTCATAAATTAAATAAATTATTTAATGTCTAAAAATTATAAATAAAATATCATTATGTAGGAAATCTTTTAGCTTTCTAATGAATATTTATAATCGAAAATCCAACATGTATAACCCTATGTAAAAATTGTTCTTCTAAAAGATGTAAGCTTATGCCATTTTTATTTTTATTTTAACTTTATTAATATAATGTGTCCCTACCACATACAAGTGGCTCCAAGGGGTCCCCAAATTGACCCAAGGATGATCATGGTCGGGTATGTGTCCACCAATAAGGTTAGGACACGTTTTAGGGTAACTTTGTATTATTATAATATTATTTTTTTAACCCTTATTTACCAGATTTACCCTTTAACCATGGTAAATAAAATATTTACCGCAATAATTATTCAAAATGTGTAAAAATAAAAGTTACCTATTTACATAATTTGGACATCCTGATTCCAAATATGGAATCCATTTTCCTAAATTCAAAACACAGAAGTGGCAGAAATTAATTTAAAATTAATTCCCGCTGTCAAAACAAAAAGCGTGTTTTTAAGAGGTAATAACTATCAAAAGATTGACACTTGTTTATGTTCGGTTTAATTGTAAAATTATGTCCAATGACCAACATTATATTAAATGGTAAAAATATATTCTAAATATACTTTAAAACCACTCAAAATCACAATTTATCACTATTAATTATTTTGATTAAAAAAGTTGTTTTTAATTAAAATTTAGAAATTTTCACTATTCATCAAAATATGAAAGTTATCCGAAATGTACCAAAATTTCACCCTAGGCTAATTTTGATATTCCGAATCTAAAAATGAAGTCCATTTTAAAATATAAAATATATATGATTTCAAAAATTAGGTATTACTATTCACAACGGCTAGTTTAATTAGTTGTGGTGTGTTAGAACTCGAGGTTGCGTACAACACACGCTATCGCATTATTCGAAGGGAAACGTACCGTGGAAGCTTGGGGTGTTACATTCTCCCCTCCTTAAAATAATTGTGTCCTCGCAATTTCTAGGGTATTACTGCATAAAAAGACTCGGGTGGTTCTTCATCATAAGTTCCTCGGGTTCCCACGTTGCCTCTTCCATCTTATGATTTCTCCACAAAACTTTTACCAGACGCGTCGTCCGGTTTCTCAGCACTTGTTCTCTTGTATCAAGAATCCTGACAGGCTCTTCACAATAAGACAGATCGGGTTCCAGTTCTAATTCCTCATAGGTGAGTACATGCGTTGGGTCAGGCATGTATTTTCTCAACAGAGATACGTGGAACACATCGTGAACTTTGGAGAGACTTGGCGGCATTGCCAATCGGTAAGCTACAGCCCCAATTCGTTCTAGAATTTCGAAAGGTCCGATGTACCTGGGACTCAATTTACCTTTCTTACCAAAACGTATGACTCCCTTCCATGGAGATACCTTCAGGAAAACATGATCACCGACTTGAAATTCCAAATCCTTCCTTCGATTATCGGCATAGCTCTTCTGCCTACTTTGAGCTGCTTTGATGTGATTTTGGATTACTTTCACCTTTTCCACCGTTTCCTCCACCAGTTCTGGGCCTACAAGTTTTCTTTCACCAACATCATCCCAACAGGTTGGTGTACGACATCTCTTTCCGTATAACGCTTCATATGGTGCCATCTGAATACTCGTATGGAAGCTATTGTTATAGGAAAATTCTACCAGTGGTAAATATTGATCCCACATACCCTGAAAATCAAGTGAACAAGATCTCAACATGTCTTCTAAGGTATGAATAGTCCGTTCTGATTGTCCATCTGTCTGAGGGTGGTAAGCAGTGCTCAAATGAAGTTCAGTATCCAGGGATTTCTGAAGACTTTTCCAAAATCTTGAAGTAAAACGGGGATCACGATCAGAAACAATTGATAAGGGTACTCCATGAAGTCTCACAACTTCATTAATATATAGTCTTGCTAGACGTTCCAGGGGTAGATCTTCTCTTATAGCAAGAAAATGTGCTGACTTGGTAAGACGATCAACAATAACCCATATTGCATCGTTCCTTCTAGGAGTCTTTGGTAGCCCCATGACAAAGTCCATCGTAATATTGTCCCATTTCCACTCCGGTATGGGAAGAGGTTGCATGACTCCTCCAGGCTGTTGCCTTCCAGCTTTGACTTGTTGACAAACCATACATCTTGACACAAAATCAGCAATCTCCCTCTTCATGTTGTCCCACCAAAAATGTTCCTTCAAATCTCTATACATTTTGGTGCTCCCAGGGTGTATAGAGAAATTGGAACTATGAGCATCATCCAGCAATTCCCTTTTTAGATCAGGTAAATCGGGAACACAAAGTCTCTTCCCGAATTTCAAAATTCCATCTTCATACACAAAGTCTCTCAATCTCCCATCATTCACAGCTTTAATCTTCTTTTGGAATTCTTTATCATCGGTCTGAGAACTCTTAATCCTTTCTAGTAAAGATGGTTTGGCAACCATTTGAAAAAGCATTGATGTTTCACCTTCCCTGGTTATCCCCATATCCATCTTCTCTAGATCCATGAAAATTGGGTCCCTTTCAATTCTCATCATGTTCAGAACTCCATGGTCTTTTCTGCTCAAAGCATCTGCTACTTTGTTTGCTTTCCACGGGTGGTAGTGTATCGTGCAATCATAATCCTTGAGTAATTCAAGCCATCTCCTTTGCCTCATGTTGAGTTCTTTTTGTGAGAAAATATACTTCAAACTCTTGTGATCAGTATAACTCTCACATTTTTCACCATAGAGGTAGTGCCTCCATATCTTCAAAGCAAAGATCACAGCTGCTAACTCAAGATCATGAGTAGGATAGTTTTGTTCATGAATTTTCAACTGCCGTGATGCATAGGCAATAACTCTATCATTCTGCATAAGGACATAACCAAGTCCTTTCTTTGATGCATCACTATAAATAACGAACCCATCATTCCCCGATGGTAGAGTCAATATAGGAGCATTGACTAATCTTTTCTTCAATTCTTCGAAACATTCTTCACACTCTTTTGTCCAAACAAATTTAACCCCTTTACGTGTGAGCTTCGTTAATGGGTTAGCCAATCGGGCAAAATTCTGGACGAAACGTCGATAATAACCTGCCAAGCCAATAAAACTACGTACCTCAGTTATACTCGTAGGTGCTGGCCATTCTTGGATTGCTTTGGTATTAGAAGGATCAACAGAGATTCCATCTTTAGAGACAATATGGCCAAGAAAAGAAATCTCCTGAAGCCAGAATTCACACTTGCTAAACTTTCCATATAATTCATGCCTCCTCAGAGTCTTCAAGATAATGCGCAAGTGATTTTCATGATCTTCGTAGGTTTTGGAGTATACCAAGATATCATCAATAAATACCACCACAAATTCATCGAGATACTCCTTGAAAACTCTATTCATTAGATCCATGAATACAGAGGGTGCATTAGTCAATCCAAACGGCATTACAGTAAACTCGTAATGCCCGTACCTGGTTCGAAATGCTGTTTTCGAAATGTCTTCCTTCTTCACACACAACTGATGGTATCCAGATCGAAGGTCAATCTTTGAAAAGTATTGAGCTCCATGCAGTTGGTCAAATAAATCATCAATATGAGGTAGGGGATACTTGTTCTTTATCGTTATAGCATTGATCTCCCTGTAGTCGATACATAACCTCATAGATCCATCTTTCTTTTTAACAAAAAGAACAGGGGCTCCCCATGGAGAAACACTAGGGCGAATAAATCCCTTATTACTCAATTCCTCTAGTTGTTTCTTTAGTTCGACTAATTCTACAGTAGCCATTCTATAAGGGGTCTTCGATATAGGCCTTGATCCAGGAATCAAATCAATGGAAAACTCTACTTCTCGTTCTGGAGGATGTCCAGGTAAATCTTCCGGAAATACATCTACAAACTCTTTCACAACAGGTACATCCTCTATTTGAACATTCCTTTCCTCACCGACAGTTATTTCATTCTCTTCCTCCCCAATAATTGAATTAAGTTGAGCTACTGGGGGTGGATCTAAATAAGAATTAGGTGGTGACGATTCTGCTCTAAAAATAAGGTGTTCCTTATCATTATCATCAAGAATCGTAACCTCTTTCTTCTTACAATAAATCTTCGCATCATAGTCCGAAAGCCAGTCCATACCGAGGATTATATCAAACTCAATCATAGGTATGACGATGAGATCAGCAGATAAAGAAAATTTGTGTGCTTTAATGGGGACTGATTCGCAAAACTTTGTTGCAACGATACTTCCCTTAGGAGTTTTAACTGACAACTCCCTTATTAAATCAAATTAGAAATATCTAATTTTCTTAGCAAACTGGGAAGATATGAAACAATGCGATGATCCAGAATCAAATAATGCATTTGCTAAACTTGAGGAAACCATTAAATTACCTGCCACCACGTCTTTCGGAGCTTCTACCTCAGCAGTAGTGATAGCATAAGCCTGGCCTTGATCCCTTGGCCTTTTCTGAGGTAAGTTCTCCTGACGCTTAGGACATGCATTTGCATAATGCCCCATCTCCCTGCAATTGTAGCACTGAACGTTGGTAGCTTCCTTCTTCCCCTTGCAATCATGAGCTTGGTGGCCTTTTTCACCACACTTGTAACAGAATCCCATTCCCTTCAGGCAAGCACCAGGATGTTTCTTCCCGAATTTACCACAAGATGGATATTCAACCTTTCCCTTCTTCCCCTTATTTCCATTCCCAGATTGATCAGCAGGTCTCTTCTTCTCTTTCTTCGCTTTAAAGTCATAAGACTTAGAGAATTCTTTTTCGGTCTTGATAGCACATGAGACAATGTCTTCGTACGACGAAAAGGATTGTGAGACTAATGCTCTACGGAGAAATGGTTTTAACCCATCAAAGAAACGATCAATCTTACTTCTTGGGTTGCGAATATAATCTCCAGCATACCTCGCTAACCTTGTAAAGTTAGCCTCATACTTTGTGACATTCTCATCCTCCTTTGGTCTCAGACTCAGAAATTGCCTTTCCATATCTGCTCGACGGTCGCGAGGAAAGTATTTTTCTAAAAACAGATCTTTGAACTCCCTCCATTCCATGTTTGATACTTCATCATCTTCCTTCATGTTTTGAATCAATGACCACCATTGATCAGCATCTCCAGTGAGGCGGTAAACTGCCATGGTAACTTTTTCCCTTTCACTACTCCCCAAAGCCTGAAATATTTTCTCTAGGGAAAATATCCATTGCTCAGCTACTAAGGGATTTGTACTCCCATTGAACGTTGGTGGTTGTTGTCTCATGAATCGATCTAACATTGATCCTCCACGCTGCGGATCAGGGTGCTCCATACGGGTAAGGTTATTATTCATAACCTGAGTAAGTTGTCCCAGTATGGTGATTAGCTGATCAGCACCAGTTGCATCACCAGCCCCACTATAATTATCTTGAGCAGGAGGGCAATCCCTACAAGGAGTGCGTGCATTGATACGGTTTCCATTTCTTCCACTAGGTGCCATTTCTAAACAATGGCATAAACTAGATCAGTTTATGAATCAAAATACATAATCCCATACTTATAAAACACTTAACATAAATTGAACTATTTATGGATATAATCCATAATCATAAAAATGTTTTCTTTGAGGAAGTATATACTCATAATCCCTTCAAAATGATTTGTAAAGAAAATGAGAGTTATCCTAATCATATCCCCCGGGAGTGTCGTAACCAAGAGTGCAGCAAGGCCTGTTGTCGTGCACCAGTTCCCGTTCGAGTCTAGCTCAAAGCGGTGTTTTCGGGTTTTACCCCTAGGTACATCTGTGCCAGAGCCGCCTCTACCTGCTCGTATCCAGACAGGGATGTATTGCTCGGAAAACTCACAAAATCTCAACAATACCAAAATTCTAGGAAGTTCTTCTATACTAATCCTCAAAGTTCATCTTAGGTCTACATGCTCTAATCAGAGTTTATCTAAATCTAGCTTCCAAGGTTTGTACTAAACTTCCTCTGATACCAACTGTAACGCCCCGACCCCAGCTACCCAGAGTCGGTGCATTACTTCGTAACATTGGCATGATCACAAGAAAGATCAAATCCCGAAAGACCGATTAGTTTAGTAGCCTTAGAAACACTAGATATATTCATAAGTTTTACATTACATCATAAAATGAAAAACTACTACAACAACATAATGTTTCCAACGTCCACACTATAATCCCCTCATAATATCCCTGCAAGTCAATCATAATTTACTTCTTCACTACCTGGGAAAAATAAAACATAGAAAAGGGGTGAGCTCAAATGCCCAGTAAGGATAACAATATAGCGGAACATTCAAAATAAGCATAAACATTTAAGGCAATGAATTACTAAAACAAAAGCCTTTTAAAATTGAACTTCAACATGGTATGGCATAAATAAAATGAAATAATGCCATTTACTTATTCACATGGATATTCTACTAATCGAATAATCACATGCAAAAATCAATAACCACTTTCATAATGTTGGAATGAATAATGCTAAACGTTAATTTCTTTGTCTAGGCCTCATCCCAAGACCTAGGGGTTACTTCTAACCGGAACCCAACCCGGAGTGCCTCTAATAACCGGACACCAACCCGGAGTGCCTCTAATAACCGGACACCAACCCGGAGTGCCTCTAATAACCGGACACCAACCCGGAGGGCATACTTTTACCAGTCCCTAACCTGGAGGGCTTACTTTAACCAGTCCCCAACCTGGAGGGCTTACTTTTACCAGTACCCAACCTGGAGGGCTTACTTTTACCGGTCCCCAACCCGGAACATACTTGTTTAGCACATTCATCTGAAGAAAAGTTTGAAATATAACATAAACATTCGAATTAAAACTAGCATACGAAATGTCAATAGTTTCACCATAAACTATGAATGGTATAAAATAGCACATCCACAGTCAAACATATCACAAAACCTTCAATACAATATAGAAGTTTTGTATTATAATAAATCAACTTCAAATAAGCGTAAAATCCATTAAAGGATGTTGACATAGATGAAATCAAAACACTTTTTAGAGAAATATCTCTTTCTATTTTTGAAATCATTTAAGAGCCATATAAAATAAAACATTTTCTTGAAAATATTCTTGTAAGATTGTAAGGAAAGCTTTGACGATTTTATAACGGCGGAAAATAACCGCACCCCCCGTATAAGTAAAAAAAACATTCTTATCTTAATTCTGTCGAAAAGGTCAAAAAGGACCTTGTTTTGAAAACGACGGAAATATTCATTTATAAACCTCTTACAAAAAGTCAAACAAGGGTATAAATGAATTTAACCCATATTCTTGTAAATAATAAATATGTTTTGAAATACATTTCTAAGAAACATGGATGTGGATGATAAAGAAATCCCAGTAGATTATTATGTATAAACAACCTCGGATAATGAAGAGATTGTGAAATAACCCTTACCTTGTACTTTTCCTTGGTTGGGGTAGGTTAACCTCCTGTATAATGGTGAAATAATTGTTATTAAATTATACAAGAATCATATACATTAATATGATATCATATATGATCTTTTAACATTGCTTTATTAATAATATCTTAGTATTATCGTCGTTTCGGGTGATAATCGATTCGTTCTTCTTAAATGTTTGGTTACGTAAGACATGTTTGTAATGGATAGATTATATCTTATTCATAATCAGAATGATACTAAAATTATTTTTAACCCCAAAATGAGAATAAGACTTTAATGGATATGATGGAGAATGAATCTTATCGCGTTCGTGGAGACGGTAGTCCGTACGTGCGCACGAACGCTACTTCCATTTAATTTTTTATTTTAAAAGAATCTAATCCAAATGATACATAGGTATATTACTATTCCAGTATAGTATTTTATATATGTTACTTAAGTTCATTAACACCATCCTTTATACGTTCCATGTGTGGTATGAACGAGTCATATCATTTTAAGGGGGCGGTAGTCCGCACTTCCTCAAATGAAATTATCGTATGTATATACAACATGAAACGAATAATGGTATGAAATAAAATGGAATTACAGAAGCTTATATATAAAATATATATCATTAATATCATATTTAATTACAGTTACATCATAATGGCCACCATGAGAGGTGGTAAGATGTATTTGAACAATCATCGTTTCGTGAGGCGTTAGTTTGCCATCCACAGAAACATTATGTTCATCATCCATTAGATGGAGTTGTGTGTATGTGTAGTTTGAATCCTTCTTATAACAACATCCTAGTATATTTAGGATACTGGTGTTGTTACAAAAGAAAGGAAATAAAAAGATTTTGGGGGTTGGAGAAGCAAAATAAATGAAGATACTTTAAGAGAAATTGTTACCTTTAATTTAGGTAACTCACTTTGGTTGGAACCAAAGGACTTCTTGAAATGCTTTCTGCCTAAGGGGAAGCTTCAAGGAGGAGGATAGGGATGTGGGGAGCTTATTTGGGCAGAGTTTGGACGAGCCAAGTGGCTTGAGAGGTGTGAGGAAAAGAGAAGGAGGAGTGCCCTTTTATAAGAGGGGTGAGGGGCACCTTTGGAAAAGCTAGAAATATTAATTTATAATAAATTCATATTCGGTTTCCAAAGGCTCCAAAGTTGACTATTCAAAGGTTAAGGTGGGGATAGGTCTAAAACCACTCAACCAATAGAATTTAGACAGGTTTGGGTACTTATATTAACCTTATCTTTAAGTATTAACTCTAAGTTAATTAGTTTCACTTTTACAATGTCTCTTTGTATTTTTATATAATATGGTTAATAAACTTACTATATACATCCAAGAGACCCCCAAGTGGTTCATTAATAATTAACATATCATAATATAAGTCTCTTGGCCGAACCTTAGATTTTTAGGAATTTAATATCAATTAATAATATAATATTTGTTTTAAGAACTCTTTTATGTCAATTTTGACACTATTCAATAGTTGATTTTTGTGAAACTCATAACAGATTGATTACTTCGAACAAAGTCAATTAAATCAATCCTAATATATCATATTATCCTAAAAAATTAGTTTAATTCATTAAAAGTTTCATATTATATTTATTTGGGTATTTATAATATCAATTATTTTAATTTTTCACTATTATAGTAATTACTGCATCATCATTGTGTCATAAATTAAATAAATTATTTAATGTCTAAAAATTATAAATAAAATATCATTATGTAGGAAATATTTTAGCTTTCTAATGAATATTTATAATCGAAAATCCAACATGTATAACCCTATGTAAAAATTGTTCTTCTAAAAGATGTAAGCTTATGCCATTTTTATTTTTATTTTAACTTTATTAATATAATGTGTCCCTACCACATACAAGTGGCTCCAAGGGGTCCCCAAATTGACCCAAGGATGCTCATGGTCGGGTATGTGTCCACCAATAAGGTTAGGACACGTTTTAGGGTAACTTTGTATTATTATAATATTATTTTTTTAACCCTTATTTACCAGATTTACCCTTTAACCATGGTAAATAAAATATTTACCGCAATAATTATTCAAAATGTGTAAAAATAAAAGTTACCTATTTACATAATTTGGACATCCTGATTCCAAATATGGAATCCATTTTCCTAAATTCAAAACACAGAAGTGGCAGAAATTAATTTAAAATTAATTCCCGCTGTCAAAACAAAAAGCGTGTTTTTAAGAGGTAATAACTATCAAAAGATTGACACTTGTTTATGTTCGGTTTAATTGTAAAATTATGTCCAATGACCAACATTATATTAAATGGTAAAAATATATTCTAAATATACTTTAAAACCACTCAAAATCACAATTTATCACTATTAATTATTTTGATTAAAAAAGTTGTTTTTAATTAAAATTTAGAAATTTTCACTATTCATCAAAATATGAAAGTTATCCGAAATGTACCAAAATTTCACCCTAGGCTAATTTTGATATTCCGAATCTAAAAATGAAGTCCATTTTAAAATATAAAATATATATGATTTCAAAAATTAGGTATTACTATTCACAACGGCTAGTTTAATTAGTTGTGGTGTGTTAGAACTCGAGGTTGCGTACAACACACGCTATCGCATTATTCGAAGGGAAACGTACCGTGGAAGCTTGGGGTGTTACATTCTCCCCTCCTTAAAATAATTGCGTCCTCGCAATTTCTAGGGTATTACTGCATAAAAAGACTCGGGTGGTTCTTCATCATAAGTTCCTCGGGTTCCCACGTTGCCTCTTCCATCTTATGATTTCTCCACAAAACTTTTACCAGACGCGTCGTCCGGTTTCTCAGCACTTGTTCTCTTGTATCAAGAATCCTGACAGGCTCTTCACAATAAGACAGATCGGGTTCCAGTTCTAATTCCTCATAGGTGAGTACATGCGTTGGGTCAGGCATGTATTTTCTCAACAGAGATACGTGGAACACATCGTGAACTTTGGAGAGACTTGGCGGCATTGCCAATCGGTAAGCTACAGCCCCAATTCGTTCTAGAATTTCGAAAGGTCCGATGTACCTGGGACTCAATTTACCTTTCTTACCAAAACGTATGACTCCCTTCCATGGAGATACCTTCAGGAAAACATGATCACCGACTTGAAATTCCAAATCCTTCCTTCGATTATCGGCATAGCTCTTCTGCCTACTTTGAGCTGCTTTGATGTGATTTTGGATTACTTTCACCTTTTCCACCGTTTCCTCCACCAGTTCTGGGCCTACAAGTTTTCTTTCACCAACATCATCCCAACAGGTTGGTGTACGACATCTCTTTCCGTATAACGCTTCATATGGTGCCATCTGAATACTCGTATGGAAGCTATTGTTATAGGAAAATTCTACCAGTGGTAAATATTGATCCCACATACCCTGAAAATCAAGTGAACAAGATCTCAACATGTCTTCTAAGGTATGAATAGTCCGTTCTGATTGTCCATCTGTCTGAGGGTGGTAAGCAGTGCTCAAATGAAGTTCAGTATCCAGGGATTTCTGAAGACTTTTCCAAAATCTTGAAGTAAAACGGGGATCACGATCAGAAACAATTGATAAGGGTACTCCATGAAGTCTCACAACTTCATTAATATATAGTCTTGCTAGACGTTCCAGGGGTAGATCTTCTCTTATAGCAAGAAAATGTGCTGACTTGGTAAGACGATCAACAATAACCCATATTTCATCGTTCCTTCTAGGAGTCTTTGGTAGCCCCATGACAAAGTCCATCGTAATATTGTCCCATTTCCACTCCGGTATGGGAAGAGGTTGCATGACTCCTCCAGGCTGTTGCCTTCCAGCTTTGACTTGTTGACAAACCATACATCTTGACACAAAATCAGCAATCTCCCTCTTCATGTTGTCCCACCAAAAATGTTCCTTCAAATCTCTATACATTTTGGTGCTCCCAGGGTGTATAGAGAAATTGGAACTATGAGCATCATCCAGCAATTCCCTTTTTAGATCAGGTAAATCGGGAACACAAAGTCTCTTCCCGAATTTCAAAATTCCATCTTCATACACAAAGTCTCTCAATCTCCCATCATTCACAGCTTTAATCTTCTTTTGGAATTCTTTATCATCGGTCTGAGAACTCTTAATCCTTTCTAGTAAAGATGGTTTGGCAACCATTTGAAAAAGCATTGATGTTTCACCTTCCCTGGTTATCCCCATATCCATCTTCTCTAGATCCATGAAAATTGGGTCCCTTTCAATTCTCATCATGTTCAGAACTCCATGGTCTTTTCTGCTCAAAGCATCTGCTACTTTGTTTGCTTTCCACGGGTGGTAGTGTATCGTGCAATCATAATCCTTGAGTAATTCAAGCCATCTCCTTTGCCTCATGTTGAGTTCTTTTTGTGAGAAAATATACTTCAAACTCTTGTGATCAGTATAACTCTCACATTTTTCACCATAGAGGTAGTGCCTCCATATCTTCAAAGCAAAGATCACAGCTGCTAACTCAAGATCATGAGTAGGATAGTTTTGTTCATGAATTTTCAACTGCCGTGATGCATAGGCAATAACTCTATCATTCTGCATAAGGACATAACCAAGTCCTTTCTTTGATGCATCACTATAAATAACGAACCCATCATTCCCCGATGGTAGAGTCAATATAGGAGCATTGACTAATCTTTTCTTCAATTCTTCGAAACATTCTTCACACTCTTTTGTCCAAACAAATTTAACCCCTTTACGTGTGAGCTTCGTTAATGGGTTAGCCAATCGGGCAAAATTCTGGACGAAACGTCGATAATAACCTGCCAAGCCAATAAAACTACGTACCTCAGTTATACTCGTAGGTGCTGGCCATTCTTGGATTGCTTTGGTATTAGAAGGATCAACAGAGATTCCATCTTTAGAGACAATATGGCCAAGAAAAGAAATCTCCTGAAGCCAGAATTCACACTTGCTAAACTTTCCATATAATTCATGCCTCCTCAGAGTCTTCAAGATAATGCGCAAGTGATTTTCATGATCTTCGTAGGTTTTGGAGTATACCAAGATATCATCAATAAATACCACCACAAATTCATCGAGATACTCCTTGAAAACTCTATTCATTAGATCCATGAATACAGAGGGTGCATTAGTCAATCCAAACGGCATTACAGTAAACTCGTAATGCCCGTACCTGGTTCGAAATGCTGTTTTCGAAATGTCTTCCTTCTTCACACACAACTGATGGTATCCAGATCGAAGGTCAATCTTTGAAAAGTATTGAGCTCCATGCAGTTGGTCAAATAAATCATCAATATGAGGTAGGGGATACTTGTTCTTTATCGTTATAGCATTGATCTCCCTGTAGTCGATACATAACCTCATAGATCCATCTTTCTTTTTAACAAAAAGAACAGGGGCTCCCCATGGAGAAACACTAGGGCGAATAAATCCCTTATTACTCAATTCCTCTAGTTGTTTCTTTAGTTCGACTAATTCTACAGTAGCCATTCTATAAGGGGTCTTCGATATAGGCCTTGATCCAGGAATCAAATCAATGGAAAACTCTACTTCTCGTTCTGGAGGATGTCCAGGTAAATCTTCCGGAAATACATCTACAAACTCTTTCACAACAGGTACATCCTCTATTTGAACATTCCTTTCCTCACCGACAGTTATTTCATTCTCTTCCTCCCCAATAATTGAATTAAGTTGAGCTACTGGGGGTGGATCTAAATAAGAATTAGGTGGTGACGATTCTGCTCTAAAAATAACGTGTTCCTTATCATTATCATCAAGAATCGTAACCTCTTTCTTCTTACAATAAATCTTCGCATCATAGTCCGAAAGCCAGTCCATACCGAGGATTATATCAAACTCAATCATAGGTATGACGATGAGATCAGCAGATAAAGAAAATTTATGTGCTTTAATGGGGACTGATTCGCAAAACTTTGTTGCAACGATACTTCCCTTAGGAGTTTTAACTGACAACTCCCTTATTAAATCAAATTAGAAATATCTAATTTTCTTAGCAAACTGGGAAGATATGAAACAATGCGATGATCCAGAATCAAATAATGCATTTGCTAAACTTGAGGAAACCATTAAATTACCTGCCACCACGTCTTTCGGAGCTTCTACCTCAGCAGTAGTGATAGCATAAGCCTGGCCTTGATCCCTTGGCCTTTTCTGAGGTAAGTTCTCCTGACGCTTAGGACATGCATTTGCATAATGCCCCATCTCCCTGCAATTGTAGCACTGAACGTTGGTAGCTTCCTTCTTCCCCTTGCAATCATGAGCTTGGTGGCCTTTTTCACCACACTTGTAACAGAATCCCATTCCCTTCAGGCAAGCACCAGGATGTTTCTTCCCGAATTTACCACAAGATGGATATTCAACCTTTCCCTTCTTCCCCTTATTTCCATTCCCAGATTGATCAGCAGGTCTCTTCTTCTCTTTCTTCGCTTTAAAGTCATAAGACTTAGAGAATTCTTTTTCGGTCTTGATAGCACATGAGACAATGTCTTCGTACGACGAAAAGGATTGTGAGACTAATGCTCTACGGAGAAATGGTTTTAACCCATCAAAGAAACGATCAATCTTACTTCTTGGGTTGCGAATATAATCTCCAGCATACCTCGCTAACCTTGTAAAGTTAGCCTCATACTTTGTGACATTCTCATCCTCCTTTGGTCTCAGACTCAGAAATTGCCTTTCCATATCTGCTCGACGGTCGCGAGGAAAGTATTTTTCTAAAAACAGATCTTTGAACTCCCTCCATTCCATGTTTGATACTTCATCATCTTCCTTCATGTTTTGAATCAATGACCACCATTGATCAGCATCTCCAGTGAGGCGGTAAACTGCCATGGTAACTTTTTCCCTTTCACTACTCCCCAAAGCCTGAAATATTTTCTCTAGGGAAAATATCCATTGCTCAGCTACTAAGGGATTTGTACTCCCATTGAACGTTGGTGGTTGTTGTCTCATGAATCGATCTAACATTGATCCTCCACGCTGCGGATCAGGGTGCTCCATACGGGTAAGGTTATTATTCATAACCTGAGTAAGTTGTCCCAGTATGGTGATTAGCTGATCAGCACCAGTTGCATCACCAGCCCCACTATAATTATCTTGAGCAGGAGGGCAATCCCTACAAGGAGTGCGTGCATTGATACGGTTTCCATTTCTTCCACTAGGTTCCATTTCTAAACAATGGCATAAACTAGATCAGTTTATGAATCAAAATACATAATCCCATACTTATAAAACACTTAACATAAATTGAACTATTTATGGATATAATCCATAATCATAAAAATGTTTTCTTTGAGGAAGTATATACTCATAATCCCTTCAAAATGATTTGTAAAGAAAATGAGAGTTATCCTAATCATATCCCCCGGGAGTGTCGTAACCAAGAGTGCAGCAAGGCCTGTTGTCGTGCACCAGTTCCCGTTCGAGTCTAGCTCAAAGCGGTGTTTTCGGGTTTTACCCCTAGGTACATCTGTGCCAGAGCCGCCTCTACCTGCTCGTATCCAGACAGGGATGTATTGCTCGGAAAACTCACAAAATCTCAACAATACCAAAATTCTAGGAAGTTCTTCTATACTAATCCTCAAAGTTCATCTTAGGTCTACATGCTCTAATCAGAGTTTATCTAAATCTAGCTTCCAAGGTTTGTACTAAACTTCCTCTGATACCAACTGTAACGCCCCGACCCCAGCTACCCAGAGTCGGTGCATTACTTCGTAACATTGGCATGATCACAAGAAAGATCAAATCCCGAAAGACCGATTAGTTTAGTAGCCTTAGAAACACTAGATATATTCATAAGTTTTACATTACATCATAAAATGAAAAACTACTACAACAACATAATGTTTCCAACGTCCACACTATAATCCCCTCATAATATCCCTGCAAGTCAATCATAATTTACTTCTTCACTACCTGGGAAAAATAAAACATAGAAAAGGGGTGAGCTCAAATGCCCAGTAAGGATAACAATATAGCGGAACATTCAAAATAAGCATAAACATTTAAGGCAATGAATTACTAAAACAAAAGCCTTTTAAAATTGAACTTCAACATGGTATGGCATAAATAAAATGAAATAATGCCATTTACTTATTCACATGGATATTCTACTAATCGAATAATCACATGCAAAAATCAATAACCACTTTCATAATGTTGGAATGCATAATGCTAAACGTTAATTTCTTTGTCTAGGCCTCATCCCAAGACCTAGGGGTTACTTCTAACCGGAACCCAACCCGGAGTGCCTCTAATAACCGGACACCAACCCGGAGTGCCTCTAATAACCGGACACCAACCCGGAGTGCCTCTAATAACCGGAAACCAACCCGGAGGGCATACTTTTACCAGTCCCTAACCTGGAGGGCTTACTTTAACCAGTCCCCAACCTGGAGGGCTTACTTTTACCAGTACCCAACCTGGAGGGCTTACTTTTACCGGTCCCCAACCCGGAACATACTTGTTTAGCACATTCATCTGAAGAAAAGTTTGAAATATAACATAAACATTCGAATTAAAACTAGCATACGAAATGTCAATAGTTTCACCATAAACTATGAATGGTATAAAATAGCACATCCACAGTCAAACATATCACAAAACCTTCAATACAATATAGAAGTTTTGTATTATAATAAATCAACTTCAAATAAGCGTAAAATCCATTAAAGGATGTTGACATAGATGAAATCAAAACACTTTTTAGAGAAATATCTCTTTCTATTTTTGAAATCATTTAAGAGCCATATAAAATAAAACATTTTCTTGAAAATATTCTTGTAAGATTGTAAGGAAAGCTTTGACGATTTTATAACGGCGGAAAATAACCGCACCCCCCGTATAAGTAAAAAAAAACATTCTTATCTTAATTCTGTCGAAAAGGTCAAAAAGGACCTTGTTTTGAAAACGACGGAAATATTCATTTATAAACCTCTTACAAAAAGTCAAACAAGGGTATAAATGAATTTAACCCATATTCTTGTAAATAATAAATATGTTTTGAAATACATTTCTAAGAAACATGGATGTGGATGATAAAGAAATCCCAGTAGATTATTATGTATAAACAACCTCGGATAATGAAGAGATTGTGAAATAACCCTTACCTTGTACTTTTCCTTGGTTGGGGTAGGTTAACCTCCTGTATAATGGTGAAATAATTGTTATTAAATTATACAAGAATCACATACATTAATATGATATCATATATGATCTTTTAACATTGCTTTATTAATAATATCTTAGTATTATCGTCGTTTCGGGTGATAATCGATTCGTTCTTCTTAAATGTTTGGTTACGTAAGACATGTTTGTAATGGATAGATTATATCTTATTCATAATCAGAATGATACTAAAATTATTTTTAACCCCAAAATGAGAATAAGACTTTAATGGATATGATGGAGAATGAATCTTATCGCGTTCGTGGAGACGGTAGTCCGTACGTGCGCACGAACGCTACTTCCATTTAATTTTTTATTTTAAAAGAATCTAATCCAAATGATACATAGGTATATTACTATTCCAGTATAGTATTTTATATATGTTACTTAAGTTCATTAACACCATCCTTTATACGTTCCATGTGTGGTATGAACGAGTCATATCATTTTAAGGGGGCGGTAGTCCGCACTTCCTCAAATGAAATTATCGTATGTATATACAACATGAAACGAATAATGGTATGAAATAAAATGGAATTACAGAAGCTTATATATAAAATATATATCATTAATATCATATTTAATTACAGTTACATCATAATGGCCACCATGAGAGGTGGTAAGATGTATTTGAACAATCATCGTTTCGTGAGGCGTTAGTTTGCCATCCACAGAAACATTATGTTCATCATCCATTAGATGGAGTTGTGTGTATGTGTAGTTTGAATCCTTCTTATAACAACATCCTAGTATATTTAGGATACTGGTGTTGTTACAAAAGAAAGGAAATAAAAAGATTTTGGGGGTTGGAGAAGCAAAATAAATGAAGATACTTTAAGAGAAATTGTTACCTTTAATTTAGGTAACTCACTTTGGTTGGAACCAAAGGACTTCTTGAAATGCTTTCTGCCTAAGGGGAAGCTTCAAGGAGGAGGATAGGGATGTGGGGAGCTTATTTGGGCAGAGTTTGGACGAGCCAAGTGGCTTGAGAGGTGTGAGGAAAAGAGAAGGAGGAGTGCCCTTTTATAAGAGGGGTGAGGGGCACCTTTGGAAAAGCTAGAAATATTAATTTATAATAAATTCATATTCGGTTTCCAAAGGCTCCAAAGTTGACTATTCAAAGGTTAAGGTGGGGATAGGTCTAAAACCACTCAACCAATAGAATTTAGACAGGTTTGGGTACTTATATTAACCTTATCTTTAAGTATTAACTCTAAGTTAATTAGTTTCACTTTTACAATGTCTCTTTGTATTTTTATATAATATGGTTAATAAACTTACTATATACATCCAAGAGACCCCCAAGTGGTTCATTAATAATTAACATATCATAATATAAGTCTCTTGGCCGAACCTTAGATTTTTAGGAATTTAATATCAATTAATAATATAATATTTGTTTTAAGAACTCTTTTATGTCAATTTTGACACTATTCAATAGTTGATTTTTGTGAAACTCATAACAGATTGATTACTTCGAACAAAGTCAATTAAATCAATCCTAATATATCATATTATCCTAGAAAATTAGTTTAATTCATTAAAAGTTTCATATTATATTTATTTGGGTATTTATAATATCAATTATTTTAATTTTTCACTATTATAGTAATTACTGCATCATCATTGTGTCATAAATTAAATAAATTATTTAATGTCTAAAAATTATAAATAAAATATCATTATGTAGGAAATCTTTTAGCTTTCTAATGAATATTTATAATCGAAAATCCAACATGTATAACCCTATGTAAAAATTGTTCTTCTAAAAGATGTAAGCTTATGCCATTTTTATTTTTATTTTAACTTTATTAATATAATGTGTCCCTACCACATACAAGTGGCTCCAAGGGGTCCCCAAATTGACCCAAGGATGCTCATGGTCGGGTATGTGTCCACCAATAAGGTTAGGACACGTTTTAGGGTAACTTTGTATTATTATAATATTATTTTTTTAACCCTTATTTACCAGATTTACCCTTTAACCATGGTAAATAAAATATTTACCGCAATAATTATTCAAAATGTGTAAAAATAAAAGTTACCTATTTACATAATTTGGACATCCTGATTCCAAATATGGAATCCATTTTCCTAAATTCAAAACACAGAAGTGGCAGAAATTAATTTAAAATTAATTCCCGCTGTCAAAACAAAAAGCGTGTTTTTAAGAGGTAATAACTATCAAAAGATTGACACTTGTTTATGTTCGGTTTAATTGTAAAATTATGTCCAATGACCAACATTATATTAAATGGTAAAAATATATTCTAAATATACTTTAAAACCACTCAAAATCACAATTTATCACTATTAATTATTTTGATTAAAAAAGTTGTTTTTATTTAAAATTTAGAAATTTTCACTATTCATCAAAATATGAAAGTTATCCGAAATGTACCAAAATTTCACCCTAGGCTAATTTTGATATTCCGAATCTAAAAATGAAGTCCATTTTAAAATATAAAATATATATGATTTCAAAAATTAGGTATTACTATTCACAACGGCTAGTTTAATTAGTTGTGGTGTGTTAGAACTCGAGGTTGCGTACAACACACGCTATCGCATTATTCGAAGGGAAACGTACCGTGGAAGCTTGGGGTGTTACACAATTACTATGATTTTTTTATTCCAATGAAAATATGTCACAGATATGATCATTGTATTGACTTTTTTTGTATTTTTTATATTATATATTTTGGTTTTCAAATTCATGGTATCAAAGTGACATGTGGACCTATCCTTTTTTGGTGTCCCTAGTGGGGGAGTTTGTTTAGATGTTTCATGTGACATGATGACAAAACCATGAATCCTGATGAGTAATGATTAATTTTTGGCTATATGTAGAGGTATGATGAACTTTTTTGATTTATCATAAGAATAAATAATGGGTCATGGTGTTCATTAGTGACCTAATCAAAGACATAGTGTATGGAAATGATATCCTTATGGCCTACCTCGAGGTTGTGTTAGGGAATTATAGACATATATCCTAACCCATGATAGAGATATGATACTTCACAAGATTATTTGTGATTGGAGACTCATTATCCTTGTCACTACTATGGATCATTTTTTTCACAACATGGTCAACACTAGTTAAAGACTCTGTAAAAACTATGTTTCCTACATAGAGTCACAACTGGTATGGTTGGGGGTTTGGTGTAGCATGGTTATTGGATAGATTCTTGGTACATGATTATGTGTTGTTATTTTTTAGGTGTATTTATTTTTTATCTTAAAAACACTCATATTAATGTGAACATTTATTAGGGATACAATGGTGGTTTCTTATGGGTTTATACTCAAACCCTTAATGTGCATCCTGATTCACATGTAGACTTCATGATATGGGATTCATAAAACAAAAATACCCTAGTAAGTGGGAGCTTGGAGACAGTGCATGTTGATCTGAGGTTATACAAGGTTTGGTTCAATAGTGGTTTCATTGTGTTTATCTACATATCTAACATTCTAACATATATTTTACATACCATTTTGGATGTCCTTGGATTATAATTTTTTATAACTACTTATATATTCCATGTTTTTTGTTAAATCAATTTTCACTTAGTCTAATGTGTTATTATTTATGCTCATCTTTGGTGATATTAATGGTATAGTCTCTTGACTAATGTTAATCATCACCTCATAGTTAGATGGAATCCTCTAACCTATTAGACGTTCCAAATCAGTTTTTATGTCACATTAGCTCATACTCATTTATTTCTGTCAGAAAATTATGAAATTAACCTTCCATTAAATATATCATTATATTCCCCTCTGAAAGATGGTAGTATAATTTATAAGTAAAAAAATGTATATATATATATATATAAATGTGGTGTATTTACCCAAAAAAACATCCATATAATTTATATACCCACTATAGGATAAAATAAACAAATCTTTAAACCAATTTATTTTATTATGAGGTAAATAGTTAAATATATGTATATTATAATTAACATGGTCCCTCTTAATCCTTGGTAGAAGAGAAATAAATTAAAAAGAAATGAGTGATTGTATATCAGTTTCTTCATGATGAAAAAATATATTTGTTTCACATAGGATCCTAGAATATAAAATTGAATACCTTCTTCTAGTTGTTCATCAAAAAATGGTGTGCACTAAAATTTTTAGTAGTGTTGAGAAATAATGAACACATATATTCACCTATGTGTGTGGAGTTGTGAGAGGGTAATGTATTTTGAGAGTACCCAAAAAATGAGTACTTAAAGGGATAAATGATGCTTAGTTTTTTAATTTCATTTATACATAATACACATTAAAAAAAATTACCCCCTGTGAAAAATTAATATGAAATTGTTGTATTTAAAAAAACTCCTCCTTATAGTGATTATGTTTTTAAAATATTTTTCTTCCAATGATATTATTAATGGGGTTTAAAGATATCATTTTGTATGATTTTTTTCAATATATCAATTTTTTTATTTTGGAAAAACCACATATTAAGATATTGTTTCTTTCAACGAAATGTGATTTGAAAAGTACTAGAACAAGTTCAAAATATATATTTTTTCAAAAACATTGTTATTATTTAATACTTTTAAATATTAAGATGTTAATTTTGAATTTTATTTATGCCCTAAATTATTTTCAAATTACATTTTCTCATTTATTTCATCTATTTTTAAATTTATTTTTTGTTTTGAATTAATTTATTTGGAACATGCTTCTAGGTATATTTGGAGAACATATCTTAGTACAAATATTTATTTTCAATAATTTTAGAATGTTTCATATATTAATATATATATATATATATATATTGACTCCATAAGAACACACTCTCAGATCTAGTTATATAAAAACCGAGTTTATATAATATCTTTGATATCAATGAACCATTACAAAACATAAATATCCCATATTTACAAGAAATAAATTGAATACGATAATGACTACATTCTAATGACCTTTTAGGTTTATAGATTTTTATAATTACATAAAATATTAAAATAAAAAATCTCATCTCTTTTTCAATTAATAATCATGTCTTTCCAATGTTAGAAACTACTTATTCCATAATATGTATTTAATATCTCCCAAAAATCCACAACACATTCAATTCTTCTACTAATATCATGTGTAATTATAATTTTTATTATATGGAGAAATAGAATAAAAACATTGTGTGACATCAAATTCATACTAATGGAAATAGAAAATTGGGGAAATCATTGATTAATCCAAAAAGAAATATTATAACTGGAATAACTAATTATCATAACTCCATTATCAACTAAAACTGTGATCATAATATATCCATGTATAAAAATGAAAATAAATAGATCGCTTGTATAAGAATAACAGAATTCATGGTGACGGAATGAATAATTATGAACATCATGATCTTATCATTAAGGACTATGTGAATACATAATTATTTTCATCATGGTCGTTACATCGGCATCATTCATGTCATAAAGTGTATCAACCTGAACTATTATTAGTAAAATTTCTGATGTCCTTTAATTAAATTTCTAATTATGTAATATTTTTATACAAAACACATGATATTATTTGGTTTTATTGTATACTATCATATATAAATTATCATTATGCATCTTTATAAATGATAATATAACAGTTGAATAGTGATCACATGATTAGTACAATTATTAGGTTTTAACAAATCCAATTGACATAGAAAAACTAAGTGATAGCCTCATCCAGTAGAATCATACCCTATGATTCCCATTTATAAAAGATTTTGAGGGAGATATAATAAATAAGAAATACACATGTCAATAAAAAAGAAAAAATCCAACTACTTAAGCATGAGATAAACCGTTTGTGGGATAATTTTAATCAAATCGTGATCATGGCCCAAAACATGTATGTCAAACCACCCCATTTAAATCTCATCATCATGAACCTTAATCTTATGGTGTTTGATGATGTGTTACAATAATATCTATGAATACCCTATAAATATGAGTGTGTAAATTATATTTTAGAGAATAATTATTATATTTTCATTATATTATTGTTACTTTATAAATGATATTTATTTTGATAATATAAAACACGATCAATATTTTTGGTTAATATTCAAATTCAATTATGGAATTTATTTTGATGATTTAATAGATTATTTTAATGATTATATTTTAGTATAATTTTATTATTTAATAATTTTTATCATATATAGAAATCAAATAATTTTTACTACGTAAATTTTATATTTATAAGCATTCGAAAACAATTATTTTCAAAAAAACATAGCATTCCTCACTAAATGTAAAATATTATTTTAAAATTCAAAATTAAAATACTTATAAAATTACCAAGGTAAAATTAATATTATTTTTGGAATCATTACTTCTAAATTATCCAATAATTACTTTTTCATAATTTTGTAAGATAGTCAAATTTTTGGGTAATAAACAAATACCATGTAAATATAAATTGTATATTATGACATAATGATGACCCAACGTGATGTAATAAATGTTATAAATGGTATACATAACCAGATATATTTTTTATCTTTAAAATAATGTGATTTTATGTTTATTTTATTAATTTTATGAACCCCTTATGAATCCTATAAACCATTAAAATATTTTAATGTTTTAAAATCATATACTTAACAATATGAATCACTTACACATAATCTAGGGTATGATTTTAATAAATTATTTCCTTCTCATAATATAATAAAAAAACTCCCATTTTTTATAAATCGTGGTATGGTTTTCGTTTTTTGTTATTTTATTATATAGTGTCCAAAAGCAATGTTTGGGAAATGATAAAACACATCCCTCCAACATTTTCTATATAAATCCAAACAAGATCCAATTTATGATTACTCAAAATTGTCAGAGCACATCCTTACTCTTCCCTACCTACTTTTTATTCATCCCAAAGTTCCCTCATGCTGTCAAGAATCCCCTCCCATGCATTTGGTGTCACACACTCAAGTATGGGATCCTCACCTTCTATTATTTATTATATTTTATCTATCATATAACGCCTTCTATTTACAATTCATAATTTTAGGATATGAATTTACATGCCCATATTTTTTGAAATTTGATGTAAAAATGAATAGAGAACTCATTATCACTCATAAACCATTTTTATGAATTTCAATGTGATGATTTTATGTTTTTGAAACTTGACCACGATTTTCCATGCCAAAACAATTGTGTAGTTAATTCCATACACATTTCTTATCAAGGATGTTCACCTTCATACACATAAACAACATTTACTAGGGGAATAAATGTATTTATTCCTTGCTCCTTTATAATGTAATAAATTATTATGATGATTGAATCGATGTTTCATGATCTATATGGAACACATAAGCATGAGAATGAAATGAAAGTGACATGTGCGCCCAAAATTATATAGAAATTCCATAAATTGGGTAATGTATGTTATAATGACACTGCATGTTGGGATAAGGAGTGAACTTGATTGCTTTATGATAATTTTTCCATCATTATGTATTGGATGCTATCAATAAAATGTGTTTTTGATGTAGTTTTTTTAGGATTTTTTTCACATTTCCCATGTTGTGTTTTACGATTATGATACAATATCAAGAAACATTGTTCATGTTTATTATTCTCAGTCCTTTTATTTCATATTTATATGCCTATTGTCTAATATGCATAACCTTATTTCAGGTTTATTCCCCTACATGTACTTATAGATAACCCCTTTATTATGTTTTTCAAGAGGTTATCCCATATAGTTTTAAAAGCCATGGAATTTTAGAATCATTTTAAAGAGTTTTCAATAATTTTGTAGCATCCCATGTTCAATATGTTGTGTTATGTACCTAATTAATAATTTCATTAGACTTATTGATATTATATGTGGTATTAAGTTTATTATTATGTTATAAATCATTATTTAATTTGTAATAAAAGGCATAGATTTTATAGTTGGTATCAAAGGAAAAGTTAAGTTATTTTTGTGATTCGGATAAGAAAACTCTACTACAAACCTTATTTGTAATACTATGTTTAAGAAAATATCCCTAAATTTTGGTAAGTATAGAGTAATGAGTTTATCAATAAAATACATCCATGTCGAGTTACAAAAGTGGATATGGATCTAGAATTTTTGTAAATAGGTATAAAAATGTAAAATTTAGTTCTGGGCAAGACTTGACTAGGAACTGATGCATGACAACAATCCTTACTACACACTTGGTTTGACAATCCTAATGAAAATTATTTAGTAAATTTATTTAAATTTTGTGAGCCATTTTTAAGGGAATAATGTAATTTCTCATAAGAGTCTATGTTAGTAAATATATCAATAATAACATTGATTAATGTTTAAAATTTATTAAGTTAAGAAGATGAAATGATTTTATATGTTAAAACATAAATGTCATTGGATTATGTTCTATGTGTTTAATAGTTTAAAAATACTCATCCCTAATTTCCCCATAAATCTAGACAATGACCGTAAATAAGAGGAATCGAGAAAACAACCAATGTTATGGGAAATGTGATGACTTCCCCAATTAGATACCTAACCTGATGGAAGCTAGAATTAGAAACATTGTAACGATATTCACTAAGTTAAACATGGGTTTGAATAGAAACATGAATCATGTTGAGTGACTAAAATCCCTTAAGAGAGAGAAATATCTAATTATGTTTTTATGTGAAAAAGTACACCTACCTTTAATGGATCCTATGATACCATAATCCTGGAACTATGGATCAAATCCACTGAGAAGATCATATCTATCCTTAAATTTTCTGAAGAAGAAATGGTTCTACTGACTTTTTATTGTATGGAGTGAGAATCTGATCAATCATGGATATTAATCTGGAATATGAAGCCTGAAGAAGTTATATATGTAATGTGGTGGAAGTAATGTTGGAAAAAAACATTAAATATGTTTATCCCACTCTACAACATAAAATAGAAAGGGATTGCCTTACCCTAAGGCCATAAATATAATGACTCACTCGGGTCCAATGATGAAGAAATACCACGACATTTATGATATTCCCCTATCATAGACTTTTCCCATAATTTATGGTTGATAACTTATTTGGGAAACTAAAACCTAGTCTATAAAAATCTCTAGCGATCCGAGTCTATGACAGTAATATTGAAAATGTCCAATCATCCCTTATAGCGATAATAGAGATCAAAGAATCTTAAGTGTATCATAGGGATAAAAAGTGGAAGGTGTAGATTAATTATGGATTTCCAATGGATAAGTATAAAGGTTCTAGGAAATTTTAACATGTCATTATTCAAAGCTGAGGAATGAAGCACCCAATAAATTGCCCAAGGGGGTGAGGAAATCCTTCAGGTGCGGAATAGAATGACACCTTCTAGGGATTACCGAAAGTCTAAACTCACTAATTCAATGGAGGAAAGGAATTCTCCGGTCAAACCATAGTGAATTTTTCATATCATGAACTACAAAGAACCATGGAACTTTGAAAACCAATGCACCAAGACAACAATATTTATTGAAAACCAACAACCTCCTAGGAAATTAGGGTGAGCTTTTTCAGTCAAAACCACTGAAGTTGATCCCAAAAACAAAGTGGTAGAAGGAAAACTATTTATTCATTCATGAATAAAGAAAGTAATTTTTTAATCGAGTTTTACACATTCCTTTATGTCAAAATACTTTATTAAAACTATTTAAACACCACCCTAAAGAATGAAGGTATAGATGTTTGTGATCATGGTAAATGGTGAAATTATTACATCCCATGTATATAACTCCACCCCTTTTAAATTTTTGGGATTAACAACACAATGATCTAATTTATACTTCCTTTGGTGTAATTGTATACAATTATGGGTATAGATTCTATTTCCTTATATACATCTAATATAAATTACCATGATAAGAAATTAACTCTCTATATCATGAATTGAACCCCAATTTTGTAAAATTGAATGGAGTAGGATGAATCTTCATTAGAACTAATTTATCATGAATGTATATTATTTACTTATAAGAAATAATTTATTATAAAATGATTGATTCTATGGAAATAATCATCCCTGATTACATGCCCATTGTGAGGGAATATACTGATGTATTTCTCGAGGAATATCTTATTCTTCCTCCAAGCTGAGAGGTTAAAATTTGAATATATAATATACCATGGAGAGTTTCCATTATACAAATGTCCATATAGAATTTATTTTGTAGAAAAAATTGAGTTGAATAAAAACTACAATAGAATATAGATAATGGTTTTATATACCCAAATGCTTCACCATGGGGTGCACAAGTCTTCTTCTTCAAGATGACGTATGGGTAAATGTTCCTGTGCATTGATTATAATTAGATCCATAGGGTAACAATAATGAAAAGGTATAAAATTCCATGGATTGAGTAATTTTTTATCATATATGGGGAGAACAATACTTCTCCATGGTAGATTTACATTTAGGACATTATCAATTTATGGATATAATGGAGGATATCTCCAAAAATTCATTTCGTACAAGGTATGGGTACAATGAGTTCCTAATAATTCCATTTACACTCACTAATTATCTATAAATCATTATGTACATGATGAATAAGGTCTTTACAGATTACCTTGAATTTTTTTTTAGTATTCATAGATAATACTCTAATATTCTCCAAAACCCTGGAGGATCATTGGGAGCATCTGAGAACTGTGAAAAAGACCTAGTGAAATGAGAGGATTTATGGAATGTGTAGAAAATATGAGTTCTAGTGAAAGGATGTATAATTTATGGAGCATATCATCACATGAAATTGAATATATTTGGACCCATCAATGATAGAATAAATTGAAGGATGACTAAGGCCAACATCTATGATAGACATTCATAGATTCCATAGATTAAATGGGTATTATAAGAAATTTCTGAGAAATTTATCCGGATTGTAAAACCCTATAATAACAAAAACATGTAAGGGAGTAATGTTTTTATGTAATGATGAATGTGAAGAGAGGTTAATGGATCTAAAAATGAGGCTAATAAATTCACATTTTCTTAAACTATAAACAAATGGATAACTTTTTGTTGTTTTTATAGATGATTCTAAGAAGGTCTTGGTCTCTTTGTTGATGCAAAAAAGAAAAATCCAATGACTATTATTCTTGGAATTTGAATTTTCATGAACATTACTAACCAACACATGATCTAGATCTAGATACAATTATTTTCACTTTAAAAATATAGTGACATTATAAATTTTGGTAGAAGTGTGAACTATATAAGGATCACAAAACCCATAAGTATATATCCACATAGAAAGATCTTATTATGATCCAACTAAGATTGTTAGAGATGTTCGATGACTATGACTTCTCAATCCACTGACATCTAGGTAAGTCAAAAAAAGATTCATATTATCTAATTATAAAGGATATAGAAAATTTATCATTAATTAGAATTGAGTACCATCTAAGCATCTTAGTTTTTGAAATCATGAACATGAGAATCATAATGGAATGAACTTCATCAATCTTTTCACAAGTGATTTACTCTCCATCCATTCCAATGAGGTTAAAAGATGAACAATGAGATGGTGTGGGAATTGATAATAATGTGGAAGCTATATAAAATGGTAAATCCTTAGTGTTCAATGTTAATTAAGAAGCAGTTGTGATATTTGGGTTTTTACCATGTATACACTCAAATCTAGAGTTAATGAACTATTTATTAGATGATGCACATATGTCATCATTCCCTATCAAACCATGAAGCACAAATATGTATCTACTTATATGAGAAAACTATTTGTGGGCAAATATTATGAAGGTGATCTCATAATATACATCAAGATGTATTGTTTTTCAGCAAGTGAAAGGGGAATGAAAAAAAATCCAAGGGGATGTTGCATCCATTACCCATACCTAAATGGGATGGGGAAAACATCATTATAGAAATTTTCACTTGTTATGTAAAGACATAAATGGAAAATAGTGATATATAGATTGTGGTGGATCATCTAACAAAGAATATATAGTTCATTGAAATTTTATAGGATTTATCCCCTGATCATATTTTAATGATATACATTAGATAAGCGGTGATGTTTTATGGAACACCACAATAGGTTGTATGTGATCAAGATAAATAATTTACCTCTTTCTTTTGGAAGAGTCTAAAACATGATATAAACAAAGAGTTTAACATCATCATATCATACCACCCTTAAAATTATGGTCAATCTAAGTGGACTATCTATACACTTGAAGACATGTTGAGAACATGATCAATTGAATTCAAAAGTGGATGGGATCAAAATATTACTCTATTCAAGTTATCATATAATAAAAGTTTCCACTCATTCATTCAAATGGATCCTTGTGATGATATTTATGTGATGAGGTATATAACACTTACATGCCCACGAACCCATAACCGAGTGGTAAGGGCAACTGCTTGGCATCCAAGAGACCCTGGTTCTACACCGGGTGGAGGTGAATTTCTGGGTACTGTGGCCGTACAGTAGCAGTTACTGTTCGGTACTGTAGCATCCATAACTATGCACCCGATTTGGGCCTTCAGGCCACCAGTTTGGGCCAATGAGTATTAAGGGCCTTCAGGCCACATGGACCTTGGGCCATTAAGACAATGGAGAAGCCCAATTCAAATAGAGCATGCCCTATAATGGAATCAGAGTAACAAGAATAGCAGTCACTTGAAGTAGAGCTAACCGGATTGGAAGAATGAGAGGGTATATCAAATGCTATCAGAACCAGGCCATGTGCTGCTTTGTATAGGGAAATGCTATCTGATCAGCAATGCAAGGTGGGGATCTATGAGATCAATGATGTAGAAGCCGGGGAGGGGCAGTTCAATTGGGTTGGTCTTATGTGTCATGTATTGGGCATGGTATGCCTCTGGTCCTTCGGGTTATGTATTGAAAGTCATGTCAGGCCTTGTTCCTTGGTCCTACAGGTCATGTACGCATTCCTAATCATCCCTTAAAAGTTGGATTATCCAAAAGAAAATAAAAATGAGGCCTTCAGGCCATTCTGGAAATGTAACACTTACATGATAGGATGATGTTAGGGAACCAAAACTACTAGATCCTAAAAGGGTCAGGAAATGGTGGAAAAGGTCAAGACCATTCCACATCTCAACAAGCCTGCAAAGAGTATACAAAAGATCAATGATTACAGTCATCAAAGAAACCTTGAGTGTGATATTGGATACATGGTAATTGTCTTCATATCTACATTGAATAAATTAGTGATATTTGGTAAGATGGATAATCTTTTTCAAATATACATTGACCCCTATTCGATCCTCAGCCTCATCGAAGTGGTGGCCTATCGACTAGTACTCTGACATAAAAAATCTCAAGTACATGATTTATTTCATGTATATATCTTGATAATTTTCATTCCAAAACCCTCACATGTACTCAAATCAGAAGTGGTACTATTGTAGAATGACCGTTCCCATAATGAATAGAATGGGAAGTTCTTATATTATAGAGAATAAGTTCTTCAAAATAAAAAAATTCACCTTGTGAATGTGCTATGGAGAAACCACATGTTTGATGAATAAATGTGGGAACTATTGGATTAGCTGAAATTTAGTTACCATAATCTACTTTAGGGTGGGAAATAAAACATTTAAGGGAATGTTTTCTTAGGGGGTGGGGAGATTGTATGTTCCCAAACTATTTCCAATAAAATTCCCCTTGGGATTTAATTACACATCTTATTATATAATATGGTTATAAAAAATACATGAAATTATTTGATTTTATTATATCATATCACATTTAAATGACTGTTAATCATCTTTACTATTGGTAATATAGCTATTGAATAGTGATCACATGATTAGTATAAATATAGGGTTTTATGAAATCCGATTGATACATACAAAGGAAGTGATGGCCTCAACCAGTAGAATCATGCCCAATGATGCATATTTATAGAATCTTCTAAGGTGGATAGAAACACTAGTATTTCCCATTGAACAATCCCAAGATGATAACCAACAACATAACCTTGATAAAACAGATTTATGGGAGAGGATCAAGCTCATTGAGTTCACAACACAAAAAATGTACACTGAACAACCCTAGGAAAATATACCTATTTCAAACCTTACTCATAGAGTGTATATTGGTGTTTTAATGGGATATGTAGCAATACCATATAAATATGAGTATGTACATTATTTTTTTACATTAATGAATAAATTTTCATTCTATACAATAAAAAACTAATAGTATTTTTACGTAATATTAAAAATAAATTACAAAATATATTTTTTAAATTAATGTATTTGTGAAATAAATAATATTTTAGTAAATTATTATTATTAAATTATTTTTATCATATGTAAATGATCATATAATTTTTTTGAAGTCAAACGTATTTTTTATAATGTATCAAAAAATATTATTATCAAAAAAACAATGCATTTATCAATTAATGTCATTTCTCATTTTAAAATATAAAATTCATATATTTATAAAATTATTTATATAAAACAAATACTATTTTTTGAATCATAAAGTATAAATTATCATAAAGTGAATTGTTCATAATTTTCTGAGACAGTCAATTTTTAATGTAAAATTTAAATACCTTAGAAATATACTTGTGAATTATGACATCATAATGACCCCACCATGATGTAATAAAAAATATTAAATGTATAAAGGACCAAATATTTGTTTTCCTTTTAAAATCAGGTGATTTTATGTTTATTTTATTAATTTTATAATGCCTTTATGAATCCAAAAAAATCATTAATATTTTTTAATGCTTCAAAATCATTTATTCAATATTATGACTCACCTCAACTTATAAAAGGGTAATATTTAATTATTTTTATCCCATGTTCTAATAAAATAATAATATCCGATCCCATTTCCAGAATCCATGGACAAACACCAAGGTAACATTTTTGTTTTTGGTTATTTTATTATATAGATTCCAAAACATATGTTTGAGAAATGATAATTAATTCCCCACTCATTTCCCATATAAACCCACACAATATCCCCATTATCATCATTATGAACCATCTAATCATGTAATTACAAATATCTACCCTCTATATAGTCCTCCCAAGGTGCCCCAATCTCTTAAGAAGCCCCTCCTAATCATTTGGAGCTACACACTCAAGTTAGGGATCCTCACCTTCTTTTCATTATTCAAGTATCATTATTTTCACAAACCTTATATTTCCAATTACTAATGTTGGGTTATATAATTAAACGTCCCTATTACTTTCCATTTTATATCCAAACTATTATATACCCATTTCTCTGTCTTCAATCCATTTTATAAATTATTACGTGATGTTGTTATGTTGCCAAAATTTCACCCTGATCTTTCATTCAAAAACTATTGTATAGTGAATACCATACCCAGTTCATATCCAGGGTGTTAAAATTTATACAATTATTTTAATTAGGAGATAAATTCATTTATTTCACACTCCATGATCATAGATTATATTATTATTATTATGAATGAGTCTATTTTTTATAATCTATGTTGAACAATTACGCATGAGAATGAAATGAATGTCACGGGTGCACCTGGAATTATATAGTGCTCCAATTAATTGGGTAATGTTTAGTATAGTGATACATCATGTTGTTATACGGAGTTAAAATTATTACATTATGGGACTTTTTCCATCACGATTCCTTTGATGTTATCCTTGACCTATGTTCATAATTTTGGGTTTTAAGTAGTTTTCAAATTTCCCACATACTATTTATTATTATCATGTTATATTGTTTCTCATTGTTCATTTTTTTATATTCAATCTCATTTTCTTCACCATTTATATGACTATTGTATGAAAAGTATTAAATTCTTCTATTCTAATTATATTACTTGGATTTATATCACAATAGTTTATAATTTTTGTCTCCCTGTTATATCATGTAGTTTTAAAAGCCATGTAATTTTAGAAGAATGTTAGGGAAGTTTTAAATAATTTTGTTTTATCCCATGTTCGAGGTATTACAGTATGTACCTAATTCCCAAATTGACTATACTTCTCGATATGTTTTTTCTTATAAATGTATTAACATATAATAAGTCGTGATTTAATGAGTAATAATGAGAAGGGTTGTTATATCAAGATCGTTTTAATGACAATATCATAAATTGGGATGGGAAGAAAAAAAGAACAAAACATTTTTATCTCATGATCAATTCGATTATGGGCTATATAATGTTATGTCCCACCTAACAATTTTTTAATATCAAGGAATTCATAATATGATATAGTGAGTAAATAATAGACAATCATCTTTTTCAATATTTATCTATATTGGAATACGAACATAAAATATTACAATACGTTTCCCAATGTCAATAAATGGTATTACATGCTCATAACTCATCCATATAATATTGGTTTATGGTTAAAAATTATATGGAAAAAATATAGATTATGTAAGAACCTGGTTCTTATTTTTGAGGTATGGGTTTCTTCTTTTCTTTTTTCCTTAAGTGTTTTTTAGAAAACAAGGGAAATATGGAAAAAATTCCAAATTTATGGGTATGCTCTATTTAATTTTGTACGCATGCCGTGTACTATGGCCGTGTGGGATGTGAATACAGGGCGTGTAGTGTTGTCACTGATTAAGGGTGTAAAAACTAACTACACATCGTGTACATAGTAATATACGTAGTGAAATGAGTCGGTAGGTGAACAGTAAGGCAGTGGGAGTAGCTTCCAGAGGAATGATAGTACACACCAAGTACATAGTAATACACACTCTGTAATCAATTCGGAAGATGAACGGTGAGGCAGTGGAAAGTAGCCGCTAGGGGAACAGATTAAAAGGAAAGTATACGCCGTGTACTTGAGAGTACACGCTGTGTAGTTATGTTTTTTCATTAAAAATAGGCAGTAGCCTCCTTATTCAGCAGAAGAGGCAGGGGACTCACCAGGAGCTTCGATAGAGGAGGCCAAGACTTGGAGGAGCTCCTGACCTCTCACCAAGACTCCGATTCTTCTGTCTTTGATCTCATTTGAACCATGTGGGTAAGTTCCTCCCTCTCCTTGAGTCTCTCCTTACAATTATTTCCCTAAGGGATGTAATTTAGGTTTTAACGGGTAATCATTCATCTCAGATCTATGTCCTTCTTGGTCATTTTAAGAGGCGCCTTTCACGTATATCGATCCAAGGAGATCGAGGTAGGTGATCTTGTGTTTAATTCCAATTTTCGAGTTGATTTTTTGTACCTTTGTTCCACGCTGCCATTTTCGGGGTGTCATATGGCCAAGAATTTGACCGTTGAGATACCTATAATTGCATAGGTAATCTATTGAATAAGTCTAAACTTCTGTTTGAGATCGTTACTTTGACCTAGGGCCACCCTGAGGGAGTGTTTCCTTTGTTTAGCCATTTGGCTAGGATACCCGTGGGTATGCCGTGACTATAGTATGTTTTATGTTTTCTAGAGAGGAAACATATATAAATTTCTTACTTATGAGTTGGGCTCGACCCGATTACTTTCTTTTCTGATGTAATGGCTGAGGGCGGTGTTTTTTTAGCCCGAGGGCAGTCTTTTTCTTAGCCATAGGGTAATGATTTGTTTAACCTGGGGGAAGTGTTTTCCTTAGCCTATGGGTTTTGTTTGGTTTAACATGAGGGAAACGTTTCTTATGCCTGTGGGTAGTATATTCCTTGCTTGAGGGCGATATCTCATATACTTGAGGGAAATATTTTTTATGTCTGAGGGTAGTCACCTGAGGGTTTCATTTCATCTTGCCTGAGGGTAAGGACATGCATGTATGAGGACAATGTTTACTTTGAGGAGAGCTTGTTGTGGTTTCTGTTGTGGACCTGGTACAGGAGACTGTCGGTTGAGGCCATGTCTCAGAAAACATATAATTCAATTATATTGAATTGTAAAATAATTATTAAAATGAAAATGTAACTAGTCGGAATAGTTAATTTTGAGTACTTACTTGTTTACTTCATTTCAATGTTGCACACTGGTGCTGCACATTTTCATTGACAGTTGGGCATGGGCCTTTGGTGGTTTCCTATTGGGATTTATTTCTCACACCCTATTTGGGTAATATCATGGGCCCAAACAGATTATATTGTTGTAGGTGTTGATAATGGAAAGGGTCCCTACACATGTACATGATTGTTGCAGAGGAGTAGAAGAACATGAGATCGAGCTTAGGCTTGCGATGCTGCTAAGTTCCTTTTCTACTTCTTTGGTTTTGTTTCACTGTGCTTTGTACCTTGTGTTATATTTTATTAGATTGTAGTGTATCCTATTTTGGATACTTTCTTAGATTAGAGAAATGTTGCATCATCATATATATGATTGTTGGTTATCTTTTATTTCAGTTCCGCTATCCATTTCTTGATTATATTGTTTACTTCTTCCACTTTTGTATGTTTATATTTATTTACACTGTGATACATTTGGACAAATGAAGTCATAGTTTCCCTACTATTTGTCAAAGGTGCTCGTTGCTAGTTTACAGCCTCTGGCACTTGGGGAAATTCACTTGAGTTCATGTCACCAACTGGGTTCGGAGCACCCATTGTGTGGCACCCAGATCTAGGACATTACAAAGTGGTATCAGATGTGGTTTCTTCTCTTTGAGATACTATTGGGAGCCTATAGCCAAGGATAGAATAGAATTGGAACTTGGTAATAAGTTGTTCCTGGGAGTAGCTAACCCGTGTATAGTAAAAATCCAATCTACATCATTTAATTTCAATTTTTATGGTTCTGCAATTTTACAGTTGACTAGATTTTTACCATTGGGTGACGTACATGTGGTGAAGTGTTTATATTTTTATACTTGGGTTCTATTTAGTTGCAACTCGATGAGATGAGGGTATGCCATCTCATGCATCATTTAGGCACTTGATAGAATCACATGTCATGCGTAGTTCCATGCCAGTTAGGTGCATTAGATATTTCATGTTTTTTTATAGATGTTGTTCTAGAAAAATCATGTAATTGTGATAGGTAACTTGATATATTTGCATACTTTTGATAGGGTATTGGTACATGTTACAGTTGGGTTTATGGATGCTAAACATTGGTTCCTGAAAAGAATGGGCTCTCTTGGACGGGAATTTGGAAAATCATGATCCAGAATTTTATTGCATTTTGTACTATAATGTAAAAGGTCGGGTGTAAAAAATTGGTTCTTGGGGAGTATGGGCCCTCACAGATAGGAATTTGGCATACCGATGCTTGAAATTAAAGCAAAAGGGGCTCCAATGTAGTTTCTAATGTTAACTATCCAGAAACACAGACAACACGACATGTGGTTCTATGAACACATGCCCCGTACTCTTCTTTTCGGGAAGAGAGGAAAAATTTCTAAGTACACGCCATGTACTTAGAGGTACACGGTGTGCAGTATAAGGCAGTGTAATCCACCGTGTGGGAGGGAACACGGGTCTTCCAGATTTTACCGAGGAACATATTGTGTGCTGGTTGTACATGTTGTGTCATCGTGACCCTTTGTCTTCTCTTGTTACTAAGAACACAGATGGAGAAATCATAGCTTATACACACCGTGTTAATTATGAACACGCCTTGTAGTGTAATCTTGGGATCCGGCCGTGTAGCTAACAACAAGGGTTGGTGTTATATTTTCAATTACACACCATGTCCTTCTGGAACACGTTATGTAGTGTGAGTAGTTTATCCGACCATGTCTCCAACAACACGGGTCGGTATAGCTCGTATAGTACACGTGGTGTACCTGTGGGACACTCCATGTAGTCTTCACCTGTGCGAGACTGTGTGGACTTCGCCCTGTGTCTAGGGAAGCAGGGTGGTGTACACGTCGTTTTTGGGTGTAACACGCCATGTAAATTTTTTCTAAAGGGAGATGTGTGGCTTAGCCATGTATAAAGGACTCAGGTAGGTGGGAGAGAATTCATGTACACATCGTGTATTTGGAAAACACGTCGTTTGTTTGGGGTGTTACTCAACCTATTCTGGAAGAAGTACACGCCCATGTGAAAGGCATAAGGGAACACGCCATGTTGTTATTATACCAGTCGTGTAGTCTTGTTTTGTAAAATTTTGATGTTTTCTTTTTCTTGTTCCCTTTATACATTTCATGTTTTTTTTCTTGATGATCATAATTGAAGGCGAGTGTTTGACCTTGTAGAGTCATGCTGCCAAGAAAACCATGAGTTGTTAGACAAGAGAGTGGTGACGATTTTACTCTAGAGATTGAAGTTTATGGGCTACTGATGGATCCCCCATCAATTCTAGATGCCACGCCAGATGTTATACTGGATGCAGGCACAAATGCACAGTTTTATAAAGGCTTCATGTGGTTCATGCAGACCTTCAAGGGAGAACCACTGGTTTCTACATCTATGGCAGAGCGGACACATATATTCTATTAGCAGTATCCACCTATATTTTCAGGGGATGGTAGACTACAGGCTGTGGATTTTTGGCTGGATTCTATGCAGAAGATCTTCAAGAATCTGAAGACGCATCCTGGGAGGAGGGTTAAGTTTTCTACTTACAAGCAGTGAGATTCCGCCAAGAGATGGTGAGATGTTACCACCCAGACTGGGCATCACCGAGAGATGGAGTGGGACAATTTTCGGGCAGTCTTCTATGAATGATTATTTCCAGAGATGCTAAGGACAGGTTGAGCTCGAGAGTTCATGAAACTGCTGTAGGGCGCCATGTCAGTGATGAAGTATTCTGCCCACTACACTGAGCTACATCATTTTTCATCTATTCTAGTGGCTGATGAGACCTTGAGGGAATGATGTTTTGAGGATGGTCTTCAATATAACATCTAAGCACTGGTTAATGTCTTCATCTTTCCTACAATGCATGCTATTGTGGATCGGTTTTTGATTACTGAGCAGAACCTACGGTAAACTAGTGGTGCGGACCAGAGCGGTTCGGCACCGATCCTTGGTACTATTTCTACAGTCAATAGGAAGAGGCCAATGGATTTCTATCACGGTGGCAGTACAAGCCCAAATAATTCTTCAGGTGGATAAGTAATGTGATACAGATGTGGTAAAGAGGGGCACAAGAGAACTCAGTGTCCACGTGACCCAATGGATTGCCGAGCATGCGGCATGATGGGTCATCTTCAGCGTTTTTGTAGGGAGTTCCCACTAGTGATTAGTGAGAGGGGTTTTGTACAGACTCTGCATGCAGAAGCAGGGCCAACAGCTTCTTACCAGTTAGGTAATTTGAATACGTCCAGATGTTCGGGCTGAGGTGGTGGTCATGGCCATGGCAGCTAGGCCCCAAGATCTAAGAGACAGTAGTGTGGGTCATCTTAGGCTAACCAGGCTGTGTCACAGGGTCGCAGCATTGGGAAGACATATGCAGTGCAACAGACCCAACAAGAGCAGGATCTTGGAACATCCACTATCATAGGTACTATTCTAGTTTCGTCTGTTTTATATTTGGTACTTTTCGATACTGGTTCTACACATAGCTTTATATCTATGCCATTTATGAAGATCGGGGGCTCTGTGTTTCATCTTTTTCTGATATCATGAAGCTAGACAGTCCATTGGGAATTAGAACATCATGCATGTGTCAGTGCAAGGAGTTCCCCATAGTGGTTGGTGGGTGTCACATTCTATGGGACATCTATGTTATAGAGATGATGGGATATGATTTCATTCACAAGATGGACTGGTTGGTACCCTTTCAAGCCTTTGTAGATTTCTATCGTCGTAGGGTGAGTTTCACGTCACCAGAGGGCAGAGAGTTTCTATAAAAGGGAGAATGGGATGTCCAGGCGAGCCGAATTGGACCCGAGCATCGTGGGTGAGGTGGAGTGATAGCCCAGATTGCGAGTTTATATCTGGATGGACATGGAACTTGTTATAAGGATTTCCCACTAGTGGTAAATCATTTCATGGATTTCATCCCAGATGACTTTTCATGTCTACCTCTGGAGTGAGAGGTGGATTTCTCTTTTGAGCTTGTGTGAGTAGTGGCACCAATGTCCATCCCTTCTTAAAGGATGGCTACACCAGAATTGCAGTAGCCCAAGAGATAGTTAAAAAAGTCACAAGCAAAGGGTTTCATCTGACCCAGTACTTCTCCTTGTGGTTCTCCTGTCCAATTTGAGAAGAAGGTGAATGGTACCCTCGGACTTTTTGTGGATTATCCGAAGTTGAACCAGTTGATAGTTAAAAACCGATATCCCATATCGAGGGTTGATGAAATTTTTTATCAACATCGAGGAGAACGAGTGTTCTTGAAGATTGACTTGAGATCTGTATATCATCAGTTGCACGTTAGACCATAGGAAATACCTCTTACAGCCTTTCAAAGCAGATATGATCTATACCAGTACTTGTTCATGTCGTTCGGACTCACAATCGCACCAGTAGTTTTCATGGATCTAATGAATCGAGTGACCATCCATACTTCAATTCTTTCATGGTAGTCTTTTTGGACGATATCTTGGTGTACTCTCACACGCTACACGACCATGCCACCCATATTGAGACCATTTTGAGTACACTAAGAGAGCATCAATTATACTCTAAGCTCTCAATGTACCACTTTTGGATAGACCATATTCACTTCCTAGGTCATATTATCTTAGAGGCGGGAGTTGTGGTCGACCCAGAGAAAGTGAGATCAGTTGTTTCCTTGGAGTATCCTAAGAACATGTTTGAAATACGGAGTTTCCTGGGTCTAGATAGTTACTAAATGTTCTTCATACAGGACTTATTCTGCTTAGCAGTGCCATTGACAGGTTTGACTAAGAAGAGTGTGAAGTTCATTTGGTTAGAAGCTTGCGAGACAGCCTTTCAGGAGCTGAAGGGAAGGTTGACATCAGCACCAGTCTTGATACTTTCAGAGCAAGGGAAGAGCTATACATTTAACTATAATGCATGAGGTATTGGCCTAGGATCATTATTAATGTAGGGTTATCGAGTATTTGCATACGGGTCTTGGCAGTTGAGGCCACATGAGAGGAATTACACGACACATGATCTCAAGTTGGTTGCAGTTGTTCATGCATTACGCTTTGGGAGACATTATCTCTTGGGAGACCATTTTGTGGTGTTTATGGACCATAAAAGACTTAAATACATCTTTACCCAGTGTGACGTGAATTTGAGATACCACAGGTGGGTTGAATATATGACAACCCTGCATTTATTACAAACATAAACATGATTTATTAAATAAAACTTCACTTCATACAACAAAGAATATCAAGAGGTTTAGTGTCTTTGGGGATTAGGATCATTACATAAAAACATAAAACATGAAATAAAACATATTTATTGAAAAATTCTTTTACATAACCACTACATTCCCTCGTACATAGCATTGCATGGGATAACCTGAGGATATGCATAAAAAAAGGGTGAGCTATAAAGCCCAGTAAGGGAGTACACATGGAATAACATGAGGAGTACAATACATTTTAGACAATAGGCATATCAATAGAGAATAAGAAAAACATGAACATAAAGTCATTATAAAGCATGATAATCATAAGATGGAAATTTGGCAACAACACTTAACATGGAATTAGCATGAGCCAAGGCTCATTGCACATGGAGCATGAGTAAATCCTCATTGCACATAAAGCTTGAGTAAACCCTCATTGCACTTGAATTATCATGATTCAACACTCATTGCACATGACGTATCATGATACTATACTTTACCCAATGCATTGGAGTGCTAAAATGGCGCACCCTTCTTAAACATTTCATTTCATGCATAAGTGTGCCACATGGATCATAAAACATGGATTCATAAAACATAATCATTTATTCCACAATAAAGGAATGTGGAATTCATACATGAAACTTTACAATCCATATGTAAATGTGCATAAAGGTTAATACCCGTGATGGAGAAATGGGCGTGGTACTCACTACACAATGACACGGCTTAGAAAATTGGTGTGATTTCGGTAGCGTAATGGCGTGACATAAGAATTCATAAACAAGTTTGAGGAGAGATAAAAGTGTTACACATCATATTTACATGTAATGGACAGTAAGGAGGTCATATAGATACATGTCCAAACAATTTTATTGGAATTTAGATTCATGATACAAATGTATTACTTGAATGTAAAAGAGGAGAGAGAAGTTCCTTTCAGAATTATGGCATAGTAACGAGTGTACATGGGAGGAATTTAATGATAGAGAAAGGATATCCCATCATTCAAACATAAAGAGGGCAGTATGAATGAGGTAAAGAACCATACCCCAACATTTATAATTGAAATTGAAAGGTATAAACAACTTAAAAGAAAATTGGACAAAATGAGAAAGGAAGAAAAACCCTTACATGGAAGTGTGCTTCCAAAGGCTAGAGAGAGGCTTGTGAGAGGCTTATTGGGAGCTTGGGGAACCTTGGGAGGATTCTATAGAGAGTAGGGAAGAGGTTGGACGAACTAAAAAGGATTTTATTGAGGAGGAAGTGGGAGCTTGGGTGGGTTTATATAGGAAAGGTGAGAGAATTCTTTATTATTTAGGTTTGGGACCCCTTATATTAAATTAATCCAAAACACAAACCACCCCAGGGTTTCTGCCCATGGTTTTTGGAAAATGAAGAAGAAAATAATATTATATAATTACAAGGTTCTAACTTCTTAAAATATTAGGTTTTCTTATGTGGAGGTGAGTCATACTCCTAGTGAAATTAATTTAAAAAGGCACGGTGTTTAATAAGTCCTGAGGGGTCCATTAATGCATTGAAAATTACGTCAAACAAACCCAAAATCACATTATTATAATGGTAAAACATATATTGGCCAAAAATAAAGCCTATAGTATTTTATTACATCACTATTGGGTCATTATGATGTCATAAAACACATTATATATTTAAACAGTATTTAATTTTTACCCAAAAATTTGACTGTCTCAGAAAATTATGAAAAATTCACCGTTAGATAATTTCGACGTCATGATTCCATAAATAACATTTATTTTATCTACATAATTTTCCAAATATGTTAATTTTCACATTTTAAATAAAAACTATCATTTATCAAAAATTCACGAGTTTTGACAGAAATGGCTTTCACACCTTAATACAAATTATAATTGCATTCATAAAATTATAAGATCATTTATATTTAATAAAAATTAATTTAATAATAAAAATATTATTTTATTATAATATTATTTCATTCAAAAATCCATTAATTTAATAAAATAGATTTCTTAATTAAATAATAATTAAAAACACTATTTGTACTTTAAAAACTATTTACAATGTCTCAAAAATTACAAGGAGGTATATTCATTATTATATACAAAAATAATATACATGAACATAGTACTAGTGATTCATTACATAACCCCTTAATAAAGCTGCATAAGACCTAAGGGTAGGTTGTGCGATGGTGACAGACTCTTGGGGTGGCTTGGATAACATCGCTCGAGTGGTAATTTTTATCAACTTCCACTTTTCCCGTAGACGGTCCCGTTCGAGCTTGACATGATGAAGCTCAGCTTGGTCTTGGTCAAGAGCAAATCCCAAGGATGCCACCTCTTTTCTGAGGTCCGATAAATGGGCTTCGTATGAGGCAATTCTACTGGATGAGTCCATCGCTTCCCTTGTCTACGTAAATTGGATTTGTTATAGTCCTATATTTATACTAATCACGTGATCACTGTTCAACGTCTATATTAGCAACGGTCAAAATTCCTACCATAAAACCAAAGAAGTTGACATTTAATATAAACATAAAGAGACATTTAATTAGATCAAGAGGGATTTCCAATAATGAAACTTTGGTTCGTTACAGAATACCTTTAGTCTTTCGACTTTGCGCTTGCCTATACACCTGGTAAGGGTAACACTGTAGCTGATGCACTAAGTAGGAGGACTCAGATACAAGTAGTGAAGGAGTTCAATAATGAGAGGAAGCCTATGGATTTGTTCTCTGAAATTCATTTGGAGGTGCACAATATCCAAGGGCGAACCAATATTTCATCCTTAGATGTGACTTCTACCTTCCTAGATAGAGTGAGGATGAGACAACTACTAGATTCAGAAGGCCTAGTTCTATAGGAGTCAGGGGCAAGTGAGGACCCTCCTCCTGGTTAGACAATAGGTGATGTCGAGGTACTATGTATCCATGGACGAGTGGGGGTTCTAGGGGATATATGCGAGGAGTAGAAGTGAGAATTTCAAGATTCATCTTGGGCAGTGAATCATGGAGTTACCAAAATGTATCATGAATTGAGATGCCAGTATTGGTGGTCAGGTATGAAAAAAGAGGTAACTAGTTTTGTTACGAGATGTTCCACCAATTAGATGTTGAAGGAGGAGCATCATAGGATAGCCGAATTGTTACAAAAGTTACCCATTTAAGAGTTGAAATGGGATGATGTCGCGATGGAATTCGTGACCGGGTTGCCGTGGTCACCTTGAGGCAATGATGCCGTATGGGTTTTTGTGGACAGACTTATGAAGGTAGCTCACTTTTTCCGATTAAGAATACCTTTGGTGTTGACGATATCAAGAAGTTGTATATACAAGAGGTAGTACTTCTTCATGTGGCCCCGCGTTCTATCGTTTCATATTGGGACTCCTGTTTTACGTCTCGTTTCGGGTTGAGTTTTTAGAGGGCACTGAGTACACAGGTGCTTCTGAGCACATCTTACCACCCTTAGACCGATGGTCAGTCAGATGGTATAATACAGGTTTTAGAGGACATGCTGCATGCACGCATCCTACACATTGGGGGATCTTGGGAGAATTACATACCCCTGGTTTAGTTTTCCAACAATAATAGTTTTCAGGTAACTATTGAGATTGCACCTTATGAGGCTTTATTTGGTTGGACATGCCGATCACCTTTGTGTTGGTGGAGGTAGGTGAGGTTGCTTTAATAGGACCACATCTTGTACAGGATACTTCAGAGTAGGTCCAATTTGTTTAGAAGTAGATGGCTACTGCACAGTCTCATCAGAAAACTTATGTTGATCACTGCAGACGACCCTTGGAGTTCATGGTTGGGGATCATGTTTTCTCGCTTGTTTCACTGAGGTTGGGACACATGCGGATCAAGAGACAGGGTAAACATTCACCGAGGTATGTATATCCTTTTGATATTCTAGATAAAGTCAGGCTAGTTGCCTATCGGTTGCAGTTACCACAGAGGTACCAGGACATGCATCCCATCTTCAACTTATCTCAGCAGCGCCATTATCATTCAGATCTGTCTCATGTTTTTCAGCCTGGGGAGGTTGAACTTTCGTTTGATGCCTCCTTTGAGGAGCACCTAATTTTTATTGTTGATATGAGAACGAAGGTTCTCTGAGGATGGTCAGTTCTTCTAGTACGGGTGCTATGTAAACATGTTCGAGTGTAGGACGAAACCTGGGTGCAGGAGATCGATGTACATGCTTAGTGGCTAGAATTGTTCTAAGATTTATCTTCATCACCCTTGGAAGGGAAATTCAAGGACAAATTTCTTTATGTGGAGAATTTTGTAAGAACCAGCTTCTTATTCTTGAGGTACGAGTTTCTTCTATTCTATTTTCCATAAGTGTTTTTGAGAAAACAAGGTAAATGTGGAAAAAATCCTAAATTTATGGGCACACACCATGTACTTTTGTACACAAGATATTTACTATGGCCATGTGGGATCAGAATATAGGGCATGTAGGCTTATCAGCGATTAGGGGTGTAAAAACTAACTACACACCATGTATATAGTAATACACATCGTGTAATCAGTCAGCCAGTGAATAGTAAAGGGGAGGAAGTAGCTGTCAGAGGAATGATAGTACACTCCGTGTACTTAGTAATACACATCATGAAATAAAGTCGATAAATGAATAGTGAGGCGGTGGAATGTAGCCACCAGGTGAACAATTTAAAAGGTCTAGTACACATTGTGTACTAGAGAGTACACATCGGGTAGTTCTGTTTTTTCATTAAAAATAGGCAGTATCCTCCTCATTCTCCAGAGGTGGTAGGGGACTCACTATGAGCTACATGAGAGGAGGCTGACACACAAAGAATCTCCCTATCACTCACCAAGACTCTGATTCTTCCGTTTTCGATCTCGTTTGGACTACGCTAGTAAGGTCTTCCCTCTCATTGAGTCTCTCCTTCCTATTCTTTTTCGAAGGGATGTTATTTAGGTTTTAAGCTGTAATTTTTTATCTCAAATCAATGTCATTCTTGGTCATTAAGGGAGGAACCTTTCATGAGTATTGATCCAAGGAGATCGAGTCAGGTGTTCTTGTGTTTAATTCCAACTGTCGTGTTGATTTTGTGTACTGTTGTGCCACACACCCATGTTCGGGGTGTTGTATGGCCAAGACATTGACTATTGAGATGCCTATAATTGAATAGGTAATCTGTTGAATAAGTATAAACTATGGTTTAAGATCATTACATTGATCTATGGCCACCCTGAGGGTGTGTTTTCCTTGTTTATCTGTTTGGTTAGGATACTAGTGGGTATGTTGTGACTATAACATGTTTTATGTTTTCTTGAGAGGAAACATATAAATATTTCTTTCTTATGCAATAGGCTCAGCCCAGTTACTTGCTTTTCCAATGGAATTTCAGAGGGCATTGTTTTGTTTAGTAAGAGGTCAGTGTTTTGCATAGCCCGAGGGTAGTGTTTTGTTTATCCTAAGGAACGTGTGTTGTTTAGCCTTAGGGTAGTGTTTTTCTTAGCCTGAGGGAAGTGTTTTGTTTTTCATGAGGGCAGTGTTTTTCTTAGCCTCAGGGTAGTGTTTGGTTTAGCCTGAGGGCAACATTTCTTATAGATGTGTGCAGTAGCTTCCTTTCCTGAGTGTGATATCTCGTAAACCTGAGGGAAATATTAGTTATGCTTGAGGGAAATTATCAAAGGGTTTCGTTTAAGCTTTCCTGAGTGTAAGGACTTGCATGTTTGAGGACAATTTTTACTTTGAGGAGAGCCTGTTGTGGTTTCTACTATGGCACTAGTATATGAGATTGTCGGTCGAGGCCGAGTCTCGGGAAACTCATAATTAAATTATATTGAATGATTAAATAAATATTAAAATGGAAATGTGACTAGTAGGAATGGTTACTTTTGAGTACTTACTAGTTTACTGCATTTCATTATTGCACACTGCTGCTGCGCATTTTCACTGACAGTTGGGTAGGGGCCTTTGGTGGTGGCCTATGGGGATTTATTTCTCACAACCTATTTGGGTTATGTCATCGGCCCAAAAAGATTATATTTTTCTAGGTTTCGTAAGGTAAAGTGTCCCTACACAGGTACATGTTTTTTGCCGAGGAGTAGGAGAGCATAGGACCGAGCTTAGCCTTGTGATGCTGTTGAGTTCTTGTTACACTGATTTGGTTTTGTTTTGCTATAATTTTTACCATGTTTTGTATTGTATTAGATTATAGTGTATCTAGTTTTGGCTTCTTTCATAGATTAGAGACATATTTCTTCATCATATATATGACTGTTGTTTTTATGTTACATCAGTTCCATTGTCCATTTCATGTTTATATTGTTTACTACTTCTACTTTTGTATGTTTATATTTATTTCCACTATGATACACTTTGACCAATGAGGGCATAGTTTACCCACTATCAGTCCTAGGCCCTCACTGTTAGTCTGCAGCCTCTGGCATTTGGAGAAATGTGCTTGAGGTCATGTGACCAATCGGGTTCAGGGGCACCCATTGTGTGGCACTTGGATTTGGGACATTACAGATTAATTAGTAAAAATTCATTTTGGAATAAAAAATATAGGTATTCTCAACAGATCCTGAATCAAAAAATACAATATATTTATATACAATCAAACATCATGAAAATATAATTCGTTGTAATAGTATATAGTTAATTCAATAATTTCCCAAATAAAAAAAATGAATGGTATATGTGGTCACCCTTCAAAAAATGGGATGTAAAAATGGGTATTCAAAATACAAAGACATTGGATAAAAATATATGAGTATTCTTGATGGATGGTTTTGAACAAAAAAGGAATTTATTGATCAATTATTTTATTGAAGATAAATTTACAGAATCTATTTAGAGAAATAAGGTGGATGGATTCCAAAGAATGTATCCCCAATATAATAAAACTAACTCATATGTTCATCTACATATATAAAAACAACCTTGTAAAATGATGTCCTAATAACAGAGTATGTATTAATTTTTAGGTAATATATTGATTCATTCCAAGAGGGCCTTCCTGGTTAAACTCATAAACATTATTTTTAATTCAATAATTTTCATACCCTTGAGGAAAACCCCTCATATATTCTTACCTATATGATGGATCTGGTTTATCTAGCATATCTTAAGAAACCATTGCATTAATTAAGTAAAAAAATGTTTGTACACCCTAGTGTTTCACATTGGTGAGAACATATCCTATTTTTTAAAAAGAAATATGGGTCCATGAGATTTTGCATTAACTATAAGGGAATAAATGACATAACTATTAAGTATATGTATACTTTAATTCACATTGATGATCTATTTGATCCTATTTACGGGGTCCAATGCCTATAGAATAATGATCATTATTCTTGGTATCATCAATTGATAGTTCCGAAGGATTATATACAAAAGGTGGATTTTTTACCATAAGGAATGTAAATTAAGAGTTCACATTAATTACATTTTTATTAACAAATACACTATATTTGTTTGTGGATCTAATGAATATAATATTTTGGGAACATATTTATTAGTTTTTTTGGTGTTATAATATGACGTATGATATACTCAATGTTATATGATGAGCATAAAGATTCTTTTTGAATCACACTGGAGTCCCTAAGAGAGATGAAATATTTTTGGTAAATTAATGAAGTGTTAATTATAAATTATAATTGTGTCTTTTATTTTTCATATTATCTCCAAATATGTAATATCATCTTACCCCAAAAATACCAAAGCAAACAGTGAATGTCTATCACCAATAAATATGACCATTATATGTATTTTCCTTGATTTGGTTGGTTACTATAAATGATTTTTTGAAACATTATTATGATTAACTAAATTACTAATATGTTTACCCAAAAAGGATCAAAATTCATACATTCTATGTAATTTGAGTAATTATTTATGCAATTAAATAAATATATAATCAATTCATACAAACAAAATTTACAATCTGTAAAAGAATTATTTTTTAATATATAGTTATGTGTAATATAATGGGATATGGTGTGTCCCTATGTATGTTGATAGATTTGTTTCTTATGCATCATAAAAATTGATGGCCCATGTGTAGAACTATTAAACTTGTGATCTTGAACTTACTATTGTGATCCTTTCATTGAAGATATTGAGACACTACATCAATAGTGAAATATGTTACATATATACATATCATAATTTTTTTGTTATATATTCAAATAGAAATTGATAAACACGAAGATGATTACATGACCATTATTACATAATTACTATGATTATGAAATACAAAACCACCTTGGGAAAGAAAACATGTTGGTAAGGGTTTTCAGTAAAAAAGATAATAGCATTATATCCATGATAAATGTTGACAATGACTAGTCATTCAAGGAGTAGGTAAATTTGGATATGAAAAATATTAGGGAAACCAAAACATGATTTATTTTCAAATTAACTTTAAAAAAAATTACTAGAGTAGATAAATAATTCTTATAAATATAAAAATGGAATTCATTATAAAACTAATGATGTAGAATATCATAAATTTGTGGGGTTCCCCAGTGAATATGGTGTGTGAAATTTGGATGAATATTTTGTGTTCCATCAATACCTAAGTTAAATATTGAATTATGAGAAAATTATCATATATCAATCATCTTTATAAAACATAGTGGTATCAATGTGTATATGGATCAGAAATAGAACATATGATTAGATAACATGAAGATAGAAATAGAATATTATGTGTCTAGATGCTTTTTTTGTCAATAGGTTAATGCTGAGAGGAAACATCCAAAGGGTGTCATGCAGCCTCTCCCAATACCTATGTGGATTATATAAAATATCATGATGGACATTAGCACCAGGATTTCCAAAACATAAAATAGAAATGATTCTATATGTTTCGTTATTAATATATTTATCAAATGGACACTGTTTCGTGATATAAGGGGGGATATACCCATCGATCTTCTTACTCTGCATTATATCATTGATGTTATGAGGGTTCATGGTGAAAAATTATCTTTTTTTTATAAAGGTGATCCTCAAATATCGATCAAAATTTGGAAAATACATAAAATGTCATTGAACACTCATATACTTTTGAGAACTTCATATCTCCCAAAAACTATTGTGTAAACTGAAAGAAAAATCCAAACCATTAAAGATACGTTGTCGTCATTTTCACATGACATACAATGAATTCATGATAAATAATTTAACATGGCTAAAATTACACATAATAATATCATACATGGTATGATATATATATATATAGAATAAAGAGGCCTTTTATAGAAGAAACATGTCCTACACTAACCTATTGGTGTGATTTGGAGAGAGGAAGCTATTTATTTTGGGACATGTTTTGGATACAAATAAGAAGGTGAGTGGAATTTATAATCATATGAAATCTTCTCATAGTAGGTATAAAAAACGATGTTGACATATGGAGTGATAGTCATTTCAATGTAGGTGATTTAATATTCATTGATGTATCATCATGGAATATGGTAATAATGTTTGTTATGAAGGAAATGTTATGACAAAGGTACATGAGGCCATTTGAGATCACAAAGAAAATTCAAGTCATATCATGCCATTTATCATTTCCACCCAACCTCTCTATGATTCGTGGATTCTTATATATATTAATTTAAATGAAATACTTTCCAAACCCAAGTCATGTACTGCACTCATATGGAATAGAGGTCGAAACTAATTTATCTTATATTGAGGAGCATTTCTGGAATATTTCAAGTGGAGAGAAATTATATTAGAACTAGACACCTCACCACCTGAAAGTGTATATTATAATTAAAATTTTTTAAGAGGTAACATGGGATCACAAATAAAGAATTATTTATAAGTACCCTCTTGTTATTTCAATATGAAGTGAGAAACTATCATTAGAGTAGTAAATTTCAAATGAGGGTGATGTTAAAACCCATGAAATTATAATATATTTTATGTTATTCCATTTAATAAATTATTTATACATAAAAAAAACTTATTTTAATTTAATTTTTATATTTTATACGGTATTTATTTTATTATATAATGTGAAATTTAAATTAAAAAAATCAATTCATATCCCTTAATAAAAAAATTCATTCAATTCAGTCCTCTTATTGTGTTCTTGCTTTTGGATAAATAAATTGATTCGTTTAGATACGGTTCCATCATGATTTTTTTGAACATATATTTTATATTTTCCTCAAAATTTCTCTTAATTCGACCATATATTAGAGAAGTCATGGATGAATAATTATATAAAATAATTCAATCCTGAAAATATATATAGATTTAATGTACCAAATATCCATGAATTTTGGATACCTTCATTACATAATGTTGAAAATTTTTATTTTGGGGACCTTCTCCCATATTTCCTTCTTAACATCCATAATAATTTCTTCCTCTTACAAAACAATTAGGAGTTAATTTCATATAATTTATGAAAATATTTCTATTTTTGAATATTCATTGAATATAGTTGAATTGAATAAAAAAAAATATTCAAGAAAAATAGTAAACTAGATTTTCATATAGTTGGATGGAATGATAAAAATTAATTATTATTCTATCTGCAAGAAGACCACACCAATCTAAGGTAGGAAAAAATTTATGAATGAATTACTGTGGGGGACCCATCTAGTTGGATCCACATCAACGAAGATTTTTGTGCCATATATCTCCCCATAAAATGTGTATCCATATTTCATTTTATAAATGAAAAATATAGTTATTTAAATATACAATACAAAATGAATTAAAACAAAACCAAAATATAATTTTATAAGTAAATTACTAATGTTCAATTGATATAGAAAAATTGGAATTACATTGAAATTTTCAAATTTCATAATTATTATTCTTCATCAAAACATATTAATTAAATAAGTTAAATTTCAATGGGTTATTGATTTATTAAATAAACAAACTCATGTTGAATAAATATGTTTTCTATCAAAATCATTTAAATTAATGAAACCCATCATAAATTTATCATAATAGAAATATAATCCTTATTTAAACACATAACACCACCCATACACTATTTTATATACCCACCAACCCATCACATTTACTCATACCAAATTTGACATAATATCATAATATACATCACATGTAGCCTCTTCCATACCTCACACATTAGTATTGATCATTTTTTGGTCTGAAGGTTTGTCCTTATGCTAACAATCTCAAGAGAGGTAAGGGTTTTCCCTATCCTTCAAATTATTTTTTAGTTTAAATTAATTTGTTAGGTTTTTTTTAATATTACTATACATAAACATAAATCCATTTAATTCTATGTTATTACCGTCAAATTTAATTATTATAAAATATAGATTACCTACTTGATCTCATTATTTCATTTTTCTATGCATGTATAATGAAAAAATTATCCCATTCCCATAAAATATTGTAAAATAATGGTGATGTAATGAGATTTGGGATTTCTAATAATTTAAATACCTATTTCTACACAAAATGTGGTTGTGGATCTAGAATAGTCGTACATATGGGTAATAACCTAGAAAAGGGTGTGCTGGGCTTCAAATTGCTCATCACCTAGTTCAAAACAATAGGTATTGTTGCATAACAGGATTGAAAATCATGGAAGATATGTTTAGATCACCTATATTCAACATTAAAAAATTATAAAGGATTTATATATCACTAAATTGGTATCGTACCTCATAAAATTGATATATCATTTATGATTCTTGAACTATGTGGAAATTTTTTCATATCTTATAATTATTTTTTCATTAAGGAAAAATATCTTATGATATTACTCATTGAGAAAAATGTTATATATATATATGTTATTATTTTCTTGAACATTAAGTCATATCATCTTTTGATATGTGATTGAATGAATTTGAATTTTATGTAAATGTTATGGCATATAATTATTTACCCTCTCAGTGCACTAGTATGTCTCAAGAGATTGTTAAGATTTGGTAATAAGGCCATTCTTTCCCTTTATGTATGATGTCTTCGCACATGGATTTGATTATATGTTAATGATGTCCAACATTATTCTTTACCATTTCTATTTTATTAGTAATTGTTATCCAAACATTTAGTTATTGTAATGTTGGTCATGTATTTGTTTATTATTTTAGTTTCTTTGAAAATGGAATTACACCATTTATAAATCAATGACATGATTTCTTATTTCTAATTTTATTTTTTGTATTCTACCACATATTGAGAATCAGATTTCTCCCATTTATATCGATATATTTTTATCCTAGAAAATAATAAGAGTACCCAATACAATAGAAGGGTAACATAGAGAATAATAAAGTTTTCTTATTTTCAGATAATACATTCTTACATTCCCATGTAATGTAAAAATATTTTATGTATCTAGTTTTGGTGAGGAAATTAAACTATTGGATCCTCTCTATCTATAACATTTTTTTAATATATCCACTGTTTCCTGGGTACTATTCATTATGTTTTTATAATGAATTGTTTATCTAGTCTCATTTGTTTGGTTCATGTAGTTTTCAGGGTATTTCTAGATCGGTTCATGATGGTTTTATTGAGGATATACTTGTGTACTCTGCATCCATGTAGGATCACATAGAGAATATACATGACATTTTTTATTACTTTATCATAATATTCTATTTGAGAACCAAACATAGTGTGATTTATATTATGTTAATGTTTATTTCATGTTTCATGACATATCCCAATTTTGTGTAGCTATGGATCCTTGGACCATCAAGGTAGTCATTCCATTTTAATACCCTATGATATTTTCATTGGTGTGAATTCTCTTTCCTCTATTAGGCTATTAAAAGTGAAATATTATCAATTTATACTATCTTTTGGGTGCTATGATAGTATTTAATTGGATTTATTTGTTTCCACGTGTTTTGATCATTGTATTGTATCTTTCGAGTATATAATGGAGATGTTGGTGAGTACTCCAGGTTATCATTTTCCATAAAATATAATTCATCTCAAGGTGTTCTATAATGCTTCTTATATTATATTGGGATGTGTTCTAATGTAGAAAATATCACTTGTTTTTTATGTGTATATGAAGTTATGTACCCAAGAATATTACCATGACACCTATAACCTCGATTTGGAAGTAGTTTTGTATGCCTTGTTGTTATGCTGATTCTCATAAACCTACATGAAATGAACATGTAACAGTTATGGTGGATGAAATTATTGAATGATTAATACATAAATATTTTATAGACACTACGAAAGGCTAATATTTTTTATAATGTGGTAAGTAATAAGACACATAGAGATTCTACCAATGAATCTGAATATTATTTTAGAGTAATGGAAGAGATCATTGTAATGAATGTTAATATGGGAGAGTTTATTGATTGATGCTTCAATTTTTATATTATTCTTCAATCTCCCAAAGTGTTATAGTTGGAGGAGTCCCAACTACGGGTTTCTAAGCTGATGGTATAGGGAGACTGAGATTTCGTTGGTGATACCCATGAGGTTTGGTATGAGGATGAACAACATCATGTGTTATTCAATGAGAGGATTTTCAAACCAATTGTGGTAGATATGAATTTTCTTTGTATGTTATGTATTTCCATGTATGGTACCTCCTGGTATGAAAAAGATGTACCGAGCTCTAAGAGGCCATTTTTGGTGTCCTAGATTGAAGTGTTCAGATACAATGATTGTGTATTATTGTTTATTCTTCTATAATGTGATGGTTTATAGATGTATTCCTAGTGGTTTTCTCTATCCACTGAATGTTCCTTAGTGTAATGGGTGAAATTTAAATCAACTTTATCAAGATTTTTCTTTGATCTTATAAAATAATTGTTGTTTTAGGTGTTATAGTGGACCATTTGCGACTCCACAATCACCCTAAGGATATAATCTCTATTCGCATCCATTGTTTTACCTCTATAGTATGAAGAGGTTTCAATTATTATGTTGGATCTCAGTTATGTCTCAAATATAATTTTTTCCCTCCAACTATGTTCAGACATATTGTTTTATCAACACTCTTGAAGACATGTTAAACACTTGTTTCATGGATTTCTGAGGTTAGTGGATTAGGAACCTACCTTTGGTCAACTTTTATAATAAAAATAGTATTCACTTCACCATTTGTATAGAATTTTTTTGATGCCTTGTACATCGAACTTGTCATTAAAAAATGTACTAGTCTAGGTTTGGGTAGTTATAAATTCTTTGGTCGATTCTAGTTTACATAATGATAGTGATGCTTTGACTGATTCCTTATAGGATAAAGAAAATGTTGGATCATCATAAGTCTCATATATATTTTAGGCAGAGACCTATGGAATTCAATTTTAGAGACCATGATTTTTTAAATGTTATCCTCATAGTTATGTGTGATGGTTTCGATGTGGAATTATTTTTTATCAGTATTTTCAGGCCCATTTGAGGTGTTGGCTCATGTTGTAGTCATTACATATTGCATTGAACTTCCTTTATAGATGATCTAGATACATGATGTCATCCATGTGTATTGGATTCCCCAATATATTCACAATAACTGTGAAGTCATCAATTTGGGAATGACTGACATTGATGATTTTGTGACCGTCATGGAGTGTCTTCAAGAGGTAGAATAAAAGTGGGAGATGGTGTTCAATGGGAATGGTATTGCTTTGGTTCTTTTCCTTTAGCAGCATTGTGTCATGGAGGATATCACTTGGGAACGTGAGTCATAGATATGCACTAAATATACTAATTTTTTACGTTTTTTATTTATATAATAGATTTCATTATGGTTTTATGGTAGTTTTCCTTTATCTAGAATATGATATAGTTTTCCCTTCCATCAAGCCTTTTTTATAGCTATGGTCAAGTTTGAGATGTAGATCCCATGAGATATTGTCTGGGAGATAGTTTCTAGTGTTTCAATATTTTAAAACATGATACCCTAAATTATGTGGTTGAGATCCTATGATGGTTATATTCTTGAAATGTTTCTCTTGGGGCAGTTATTTTTAAGACCACACTTTTTTTACATTTATTAGAAATTCATTTAAATTCTAGAGTATTAGATTAATTATAGCCTTATTTCATTTAATGGCATGAATCCTTATTTTTCATCCCTTTTCATGTTTTTGAGGACTATAGAGCTTGGAGGTATCTAATAGAATGACCATTAGAGTTTGGTAGTTGTAACATGGTTTCATAGAAATTTAAAAATGATAACCATAGTACACATCATGAGTGGGGTGTTCACAACATGAAGCTGAGGTTCACATCATTCATAATAGAAGTTTGTGGGATTTAACTCACGATGTGTATGAAATATTCCCAAAGTGAATGTATGATTTTGGGATTCATTAATCAAAAACTCATAAATTGAACATGTTGTTCATGATATTAAAGGATCCAGGTTTATTGGATCTAAGTGATGATTTTTTAATGAGTCTTAAAATGCTTGAAATTCACTACATGAATTATCCATTCACACGATGAATTTGTGTCTTGAAGTATTTATAGAAATCTATTCACACCCTTTGTTTTTTTAGAAACCCTATGATTATATCTCAACTTAATGCAGTGAGATTTTATATTATATTGTGTTTTAATTTTTTTGATGGGGATTGATTTCCAGCTTCTTAGGATTGATCTGTGGAGATTCATGGTGAATTTCACCTATTAATCTTACAGTTTCTTATTTGATCAATGTTTTTTCCTCCTATGGTATCTTTACATTCTATGGAATATGATTTCATTTGTTTTTAGAGGTCTCTTTTGTTTGCATGAAATTATTAGAAGGATGGATTTTCATTACTAAAAAGGTGATCAGTGATTTGTACTATTGTTTCATTTGAATTTGAGGAATGTTGGAATCCTTTATGTTGGTGATTCCATAGTTCCCTTAAATTTTTTGTGTAATCGTAATTTATTCATGATTTAGATCACTATCTTATAGTGTAAGTAAATATCAAAAATATTAAATGATAATAATGAGAGTAATGGATAATGTTTGTAGTTATAAAATGTGTTTTCCTCATGATAATGGTCTTCCTTTTTTTATTAAATATTGTGTTATCTATGTTTATGATTAATTTATAATGCTTGGTAATGTTATGTTTTAGGATGTTTTATGTGATGAAAATGTTAAATGAAAAAAAAGTTAGTTAATATGATGTATGTTGAATTAATGTGGCATGTTTGAATAAACCAACAATATTTTGTTTTGAAGAATATCAAATAAATTATTAATTAATGAATAATTAATTATTCCTTCCATATATTATTTTAATTGGATATAAAAAATAAATCTATATTTTTTTAATGATAAATGAATATTATATTAAATTTTATTACTTCATTTTTATTGAAACTATAAGAATTACAAGAGATCATATTAATATAAATTATATATTTTGGTAGCTAATATATTAGGATAATCATAGATCTATAAGATGTTAAATGAATATTAGAATATAATATAGTAATAAAACTAGTTGTTTAACAATGATATCTGATTGGGATTGTGTGATACCATTCTCATGTGAAGGATATATGTAGTGTATTTAGGGCCTAGATGACTTCTTGATTCTATTTTTGGTTTTTACCATTTATACATGATCTCGATGTGATACGTGATATATGATGTGATGTGAGACTAGGATAAATGATGGTTAATGATATATGATTGGGTCAGCCTAGATTTTTTGTATAATTTCATACCTTTTATGGAAAATTCATGGTTATATGAAATTCATGTTAAGTATGGATGGAATATTGATGAGATGGTTTGAAACTGGGTTTTTTCATTGTTGTTCTAAAATCTATATGCTTGGATGATAAATTCCTAATTTAAAGGTTATATGGTTGTTTCTCTTTTTTATTTGAATTTTATTTCTCGTTTCTTGAGGAAGCTGGTTGTGACTAGGTTATGAATCTATTTTATTGTATCATAGGATGTTTCCTAGATTACATATATATTATATAATGATTATGGTTAATTAATGTTTTAAACAATGGGGTTGGTTCAAGAATATAATTCAAATATAGATAAGTTTATTGACCTATGGAATTAGGTATATTTGTTCATGAGGACATGAACTTCAGTGTTTTTTTAATGAAATTTTAAATGGAATAATTTTAAAGAATTTATAATGAATTAATTAGTGTGGATTGAAATTTAAATTGAAATAATTAATTTAATGATAAATAATGAACAAATGAGTTATTAAATGAAATTCAGTTCATAGAAGTGGTTGCTAAGTATCCAAGAGATGATAACATCAAATGATCCTAATACTATGATAATTATCATAGTATGGTTCTTATATAAATTATATCTTCTATTCTATGTGTTTTAATACACTACCCCATACATGTCAATAGGGACACTAACACCTAGTGGACTCTTTGAGGGTGTTTTCACTAATATCTAGATTGGTGAGGAATGGATGGCTAACCGCCACTCTGAACCACTGTCTTCTCTCAGTAGTATTAGGTATCTGTATGCATGGGTGTTAACGTTACCATATATGGTTGTAGAGGGTTCTAATGGATTACAGATTTATCACACTCATGTAATTTCTTATATTTAATTCTATATATTAATATAGGTTTTATGTTTATGTGTTGTGATGGTTATTAGTATAATAAATGACATAGGAGCTCTTATGGATTCTATTAACTAATCGGATACTATATGGAGTTATGGAATGGAATGATGTGATAAAGTGATGAATTTTTTGAATATTATGTGATTATGAGATAATGTGAAACACCGTGTGAAGGATATTATACATTATCCAATGTGCCTTTGGGATGGTTTCTTTTGGAGAGATATGGTTGATGATGTTCGAATTTGGGAACAAAGAAGATAACTAATGGGGAAGTGGTATTGGAGTAACTACATTTTCTTTTATATTATATGTTCACTTGTATGATATGAATGGTGAGATATAGACTTTATACAACTTGGAACATATCATACTAATTTTTTATGAGATATATTAACATATTTTTCACTAGGAATTATAATAAATTATCCACCTTTTGCACATGAGGCTCTAGAGAGGATTTTAATTAGTATTAGTGTTTTGCTCTCCAAACATATATATAAATGATTTTTCTATTCCCCAATAGTATGTTGGTGATCATGATGAAAATTAATAGATAATGGGTTGTTTTTGATCTATTTTTTCTTTCATGGTCTATTTTGTGGATTAAAATTTTTTTTATATAAGTTCCCATTTGGTTTTTATTTAAATTTTATTACATTCCATGCATTGCATGGGATCATTTTTATCAATGTTATGAGAATGAGTGTTGGGTATCTCTGACAAATTTATTTTATTATCAAATCATACAGGATAATCCCTCCTATATACATGTATTTTATATACCTAGATCTTGTTGAAAAACCATGACTTATTGAATTCTACCTTTGGGAATCATTATCTCCCTTCCCTCAGTATCATCTAGTGGGTGTTACATGGGGGGGGGGTCAGGAGATCCCATCATAGAAAAACCAATAATATAATTTTAATATCATCCAATACATTATTCAATAATCATAGACACCACAAAGGGTATTTTTAGTTCTTAGAAGACCATTTCTCAATAGTTTTACCCACCATTTCAAGGGAGATAATATTTGGTTTGAAGTATAATTTTTTTAACATTTCCTTTCACTTTTTATCCCTTTAGTGCACTTGTTCATAAAAAAATTCAATTACACCATAGTTTAATGATATTATTAGTATCACTAGTAGAATAAAATTTTATTTTAATGATTGTATAGACATTAACTACAATATACCTTTATAATTTTCTAAAATTAAACATTTAAACAACATATGTGTAGACCACCACCCCCATAGTTTAACATGTTTTTTTATTATCACCTAAAATGGATGTTTCAAAAAGTAATTAATCGTATAATTATGATCATTGTTAAGTTTGTAAAAATATTAAATGATACAAAAAATCATCATCTATTCCATTGTATGAAAAATAAATCATCAAACATATGTATATTTGGATCGCCGCCTCCATGGATTGATATATTGAATTTTCATAAAAATATTCATAAAGTTTAAAAGTTTGTTTTTATAGTATAAAAGTGATTTTAATATTATTATTATGATTATATTAATAAAAATTTAATAACCAATAAATTCTATAAATGGTTAACAACTGTTATAAAATTAACCATCTTAAAAAAGAGAACTTAGAAGGAATAATATTTATTCCCATTATGTAATTGTTTCATACACAAAATATTTTCTCCTAAATATTTCTAATTATGACATATCACTATAATAATATCAAAATGATATAATTATTCAATTTTTATAATTAAATTTCAAATAAATCCTCTCATAATACTCTATTAGTTAGGGAAGGTTCATGTTTTAGTCAGTTTAGAAACCTACGTGATCGGTGCTATGAAATTATGTCATAGATTACTATGAAAATATAAATAATGTTATAATTTGATAAATATATTGAAATTATTACTTTTTATTGAATTTATATGCCAATATTTTACTCATGGTTTAATAAAAAAACCTATAATTGATTATGAAAATCACTGGAGTGTGGTTATTATTGGTTTCATTTTCAATGATAATGATCAAAAAAATTATCAAAGGAAATTGAAAAGTATAAAATAATTATGTGTAATTATTTTTTGGAAATTTAATGATAATATAATTATTAATATTAGATGAAAATAAAATAGCAACACCATTCTTGTAAAACGTGTACAAACTATCAAAACTATAAACTCCCAATATGGGAAAAGAGTAAAAAAAGTATTAATATAAATTTAAATAAATATTATAAATGAAAATTATATGTAGTTTTTATTATGAATATTGTTCAAATATAACTAATAAATATATTTTTGTAAAAATAATTTGAAATAACCTGTACCGTTTTACTAATAAAATTTGAGTACATTGGTGTGATTTTAAACACGTATATGGAAGACAATATTCGTTGGTATGAATGGGGGTTATTATCAACAAAATTATGCTTTAATTCTAAAAAAAAATTAATAAGAGAAGTGGTTTTTAATGATGATATGTAAGTTACCCATTTAAAAAACTTTATTACACATATAACAAGTGAATATTTGGTTAATTAAATCATAAAAATTATACTTAGGTTAGAAGGACAATGAACCAATGTATCAGAAATTGGATCGATGAATCTCTAACCACAATATATTTTTTGGAATAAAAACCCCTTGATAGAAATGTTATAAAATGAAACATTAAATATCAAGAATAATGGTAGAATATTGAAAAACAATTAATGGTTTAGTAGGTTCATCATTCAAAAAAAATTTGTATAATAATTAATATATCTCAATGGGTGAAAATTGGAGACACGAAACCCTTACAACTTTTATAAATTTTTTCTAAAAACCTCATATGAAAATGAAATTTGAATAGAAAAATAAATATTATTAAATATATTAGAATCACAGTAAATATTATAATGGGGTAATATTATCACCATGAGAAAGAAAAAATTGTGCACAACATAAACATGTCTCATGGAATTCAAATTTAAAATAATTAAGTGTATAAAATATTTGAAGTGTCGTGTATAAAATAAATAGATATTTTTAACACCAAATAATCTTTTAAAAATTAATTATCTTATATGATTTTCCATTTATTAAAATTAAAAAAACATCAATAAATTAATGAATTCTAACATCAAAGGTTAGTTCAGTGGGGGACCTACCTCGGCTCGCTGTACAAACACAATGGAGGGACACACCTCACGTAGGAGTGCAAGAAAGAGCAAGCTGGGGACCACAATATCATGGGGGTAACTTGCAAACGCACTGCAATAAACACACAATAACTGAAATTACACCAACACAGACTTAAAAAAAATACAAATGATAATACAACATGAAGGAACGACCTCAATATAATTTTCAAAACATTACTCGCACCATTTGTACTATTTAATAAGACACTTTAAAATTTATAAAACAATTCCAAAGAGAAACTCACGGCTTTCAACACACGAAACCAATTTCCCACATTGCTCTTATTATTCACACATTTTATAAAACCACATAAACAATTTATAAAACACATTCATGGGGTATGACAAAGGAGGTATATATAAAACCCAATCTATCTCCAAAAAATAACATTTTCCAACATGCGCACACCATCACCCCATTCTAAAACATGTCTCACACCTCATATACAACCCACAACATGTATACAAGAAGTAACATAAGAATGCTAAACTTATTAAACAACGTCATTGTCAACTATTTAATCCATGAGAAACAAGCAACCACAATAGATCAATGCAGTTCTAAATGTAATGCGAAAGGCAGAGAGATATTACCTTTTACGATGAAGAATGCCTGAAAAACGGTGCAAAACCCCATTCACGCCTCAAACGAATCCGTGAGAAAATGAAATTAGACCCGATACACCGAAAATGGGTACACCATTTAAGGATTTGCCATCAAAAATTAAATCTTAACCACGAAATAACCTTACATCAAAGGATGGAGGGAAAAAATACCAAAGAGGGGGGGCTGCCGGAGAGGTGACACCAGACGGGGGTTGTGCACGCAGGAGGGAAAGGGGGGTCGCGGGTCATGGGTGGTAGGAGGCCATAGGGCGAGAAGGACAGCGGGACAGTGCTGCGGAGGCCAGGAGGGAAAATCAAGGGTAGGCCGAGGGCGCGTAGTGCTGTTAGAGGTCAAGTACGCAGGGGGGGTCGTGGATGAGGCTGTTTGTCCAGTAGAATGACATAGGGTTGGCAGGCGAGGTGCTGGGCAAGGAGGGCATGGACAAGGCTGGTGTTGGAAAGGGGGAAAGGCTGAGATGTAGGCTGGTGGCGTGGGACGAAAACACGAAGTTGAGTTGGTGTTGGGCACTTGGAGCGGAGCAGCTGCAGGACGGGCGAGGGTGGCAGTGCTGGGAAAAGGTGATTCATGGGGTGAGGTCGTGCAAGGGACAAGAGAGGCAGAGGTCTCGAGAATTGGTCTTGTGTACGACGGCTTGAGGGAGAGGGAGTGAAGGTCAGGTATGAGATGTGTAGATCAGAACCATGGAGGGAGAAGGGCGCCACATAGTGGATGAGGGAAAGGGGAGACCGTGTATCTAGGGTTTTCCAGGATTTTAATTTCATTTTAATATTAATAGTAATAATAATAATTATATTACAAACAATAATATTAGTATTATCAATAATAATAATAAAAAATAATAATTTAAAGAATAATAATGCTAATACAAGTAATAATAATAATTGTAATAATAATATAAAGAATAATGATAAAACAAAAATAATAACAATAACAATATATTATTATTATCAACAACTTTTTTTTAAACATAAACCAATTAATTATCAGATTCTGGAAAACGGGTACCCGTGCCCCCATCACACGACTTTAAAAAAGCGTACGCAAATTACGCGCCTCAACGCAGTCTACTTGGGCACATGCAGAAGCACCTTGGGCGATTTTGCGGCTACCACCTACCGTGGGGTGACTATGAACATGCTCGAAAACCGTTAAAAAATATTAAACGACAAAAAAATTAATCTAGGATATAGCCCAGAACATGGCGTGAGAACTCGAAGCTAATAATTAAATAAATAAAAATGAAATAAAGGTCGGGGGTGACTATTCTCCCTACCATAGACACGTTCTTCCCCCAGAAAGTCACTTAGCCAAATGATGGACCACAAAAGAATCCATGCCCAAATAAAACCAGAAGAAACAACAACATAAGAGAATGGGAGAACACGAGAGGGTTCTCCCACCACAAGAACTCCACTAGTTTGGACATTCTAATACCCAAACATACCGCCCTACGGGGGGGGAGGGTGGGGGTGACACGGAACCTCCAAACCGATCCAGAAAAACCTCTATTGCTCGAGCGAAACAACAACGCCGCCAAAACATGGAACTCTCGACCCAAGCCAATGAAAGCCCGAACACTAGAGAAAAACCCCCGAACAGAACTTAACCCAACCAGTAAACCCGACCATAACCGCAAGCCTAGACTCCTCCGCAGGCACTTACGTCTCCAATCAAACATAGATAAACTAATATTGTCCTATACAAGGGTCAATCACACTCTTAAGAAAAACACACAATGTAGAAAACCCTAAGCTGAAAAACAAAACTATTGAGATTACAATAGAGCATGTTCATCATAACTCCACGGAAAAACAATGAACATTAAACAACGTAAAAACATTAACATCATAAGAACAATAATGAAATGACTTTAAATTTTTCACTGCCAACACGGAACACAAAACCCGAACTAGGCTTCACACCTATGGAAACTCTTGACTGCACGCGAGGTTCACCCCTAGACCTGTGGCTAGGGATCTAATGGTTAAAGCATCTCCAACCTAATAGTTAGGAACTAGAATCCTTTAGTCACAACATATTCTTCAGGAAACACTTTCTACATAACTTCTATAGATGACCCAGACATCCACAAAGATGACACGTCTTTAGAGGGATGTGACATGATGACTTCAAGTGCCTGAACCGGCCACAATAGTGGCACACCACTGAATGGTCTGAAGAACTGGAAACCAGAACCACTGTAGATGACTCTTTAGAAATGGGTTCCTCTGGCACACCCTGCTCACCATATGGGGAACCATTTTAAGCAACTAAATACGCTAGATTTCCAACCATTTGCGCTCCAGATACCAACAATGCTAAACCGCCCCATCCACCAACTTCCCAAAACAATGGTCCCATGAAGGGAGGACATGATCCTTGATCTCTAGACGAAGACCCCTGATGAAGTGAGGAGTCTTCATCAAATCTTGCGATGCTACCTCGGGAGAATAGTACACAAGCTCCTTAAAATGGTCAACATAGGTCTTAATCGTCTGTTGTCCTTGTTGAATACGCACTAGCTCTTCCCTTTTCTTCGTCTTCACATCTTCAGGTATAAACCATCAGATAAATAGAGATTTAAAGACATCCCACATCATCCCAACCTGCATTGATGGTGGGGCGAGCACCTCTTGTTCATCCAGGGTTGGACCTTCGGACATTACCAAAACGGCGTGCAGTCTGATAGCTTAGGGAGTTCCCAACATCTTTAAGTAGACTCGACCTCTTCAAACCACCTAACTACCTTTAACGTACCATGGTAAATTTTAAGTACAGACAATGTCTATGAAGGACCAAAAACTGGGCATGACTTATCAGTAACTTTGGGGACCATTATGGGTGGCATGTTTTGAACAAAATATAAAACACAAAGCTAAAACCAATATCAAGATGAAGCAATATCATTGAAAGAACTTTAATCCAAAACAACAAGCTCAAAATAAACAAGAAAAATAAAAACACTACTCAATAATTCCTCTTCCAAAATCCCCTTTCCATTTTTGATTTCAAAACCCCCTTCCTTCAAGGCAAATTTCCAAATACCCAAACCTAATTTTCAAACATAATTCAATTTTTAAAAAATCATTTAACTTTTTAAAATCAATTTAGAAAAACAAGTTCAAGCCATTACTTCCATGTGTACACCCCAGTAATCCCATGAACCATTTCACATGTCTTCATCTGCTTTCATCCATACACACCAACACACATTTCGTATGCATTCCCTCACATGTGCAAACATTCATAAAGAGTACTCGAGGTTTCACCTAGACTATATCTTTACCGGTTCTAATCGACCACCAGATTTTTAAACTAAGATATTTCAATTTTAAAAAATCCCTTTCACAAATTTAATGTCATTCAAAAGAAAACATTCTCATTTAAGAAACCCTTTTTCATTTTCAAAAGTGAACTTACACCCACAAATACTGAGACAATATACAACTGGCATCAAATCACCGAAGAGAGGGACTAGTAGTCATGCTCAACCTAGCGACATGGCAGTGGGCCATGCCCCAAGTATAATTCAACAACTAGGAAGAACTTAAACCATGTGCGCAGACTCCACATGGGTCACTACTCCATGTAGAATCACAAGGTAACATCGGTTTTCCTCCGTTGTCATCCCTCAATCCAACACAAATCAGAATGAGACACGAACTCAATTCTCGGGCTACCTAAAGTGACTTGAGGTTCAGAATGGGCGAGGGTTCATGACATCCTTCCCATACCTTCCTCTCGTGTCCCGACAGTCCTAATATCCATCTACTAGACACCCTATATAACAAGGGCCTCCTTTGATACCATTTTGTCAGGAACCAACCCGGGTCGACCTTGAACCGATCACCGGAGCCGGTCTGCGACATGGCCCGAGGGGCATTCCCAATCCCCACAGGCTAGCAACTAGTGTCGAGCATCATAACTAAGCAAGAGGGCATGATTTTTACCATTAATGAAAGACAAGTAAAGTAGTGGAAAAATTATAATAACACAAATTAAACAACCCGAAAATAAAGAACGATAAACAACAACCTACTATCCTACCAACGACGAAAACTCCTCGTGACTCTGATAATCTCTCACCAATCCACAACCAACTCTCACCCACGGTGAGCAAGCTGAAGTCAAACCTGCAACAAAAATAAAAACAGGAAAACACTATAGTCATGAGTATTAAAACTCAGTAGGCGTGTCCAACAAACTATTCCTAATGAACTACCCTTAAATAAAGATCTCACTAATTCTAGGTTTTTACTAAAATATATAAAATATGGGTTTCCACACACACTTTCATTTCAAAAACAAGTAATAGCCCATTACCCTTTTTAATATAAAAAAAGTTTAATGTTTGAATGAAATAGGTGCATTTAATTTTAAAACATATTTGTAAACAATTTCGAAATCCTAATTTCAGCTATTAGAAAAAAGGAGAACCACACACAACATAAAACACACAATACGGAAAATGGAAAACGTGGCTCACAGGGGCCCGCAACGGAACTAGACTTCTCAATCATCTGCCACAAACAAAAAAATACTAAAGGAAACATGGGTCGAACCTAGGAGCTCGTGAACAATCTAGAACATACCATACATGTGACTCATCTAGAAGCCATTCCCTATCTAGATGATGTTATCATTCCCTAATGCTTGGCATAACCCTACATGGCCTAACTGAGGGGCCCAATCCCATAGCAGCAATAACTCAGTATTCCCCTACTATAGGGCCACTAGCCAGTGCATAATTGTCACGAACCAGCCCGGGTCGACCCTGAACCGGTCACCCGAGCCGGTCCGCGACATGGCCCGAGAGGCGTTCCCGATCTTCCCGGGCTGGCGACAAGCGCCAGGGCATCAACAGAGGCTATGGGAACGTTTTCGCCCAATATAAATAAATAAGAATGCAAAGATAATACAGAGCATCGCAGAAAAGATAAACCAGATAAAGTGACTAAACAGGAACAAACGAGAAACAAACTAACCAAACACGACGTGCGAACAAACTCTGTGCGACCTCGCGGGTCGCTCTCCGACTCAACGATCAAGCGTCGCCCTAGGCGAGCGCACTCAAGCTATAGCCTGCACAAACCCTAAAAACAGAAAACAACTATAGGCGTGAGTATTAAAACTCAGTAGGCTAGCCCGATATCTATTCCCAATGCACTACCTTTAAAATAAAAGAAACATCATTTCAAGTTTGAACTACAATTTATAAAAGTATGTTTTTCTAAGCATTTTACTTAAAAACAAAGTACGAACCATTGCCCTTAGCCATTTCAAAATTCGGGTTCATTTCATTAGTGTCAATGACATTTCAGGAAAGGGAAAGTGATGTTTAAATTTTCAAATTTTTATAAAGGGGATTAAACACTTTCATTTGAAAACAATTTTCAGAAACCTAATCAAAGCAATTTACCATTTTCCAAAGAAAACAATACACCAGAATGCACAAAGTAAAACACACAGCAAGGGAAATGTAGGTATACATGTGAGTATCATAATCAGTAATGCAAGCAATAAAAGCTGAATAGACATGGGTGAATCTAGGAGATCGAGAATAAACCAGAAGACACCAATACATGAGAAATCATCCTTATCGACATGTCACGATGAAATCAAAATGCACAATACGCTCGACCATCCACTCACAGGCAGGTCGAGGGAAAATCCCATAGCAATAAACCCAATATATCCACCTACTATGGGCCACTGGTCAGTACCATAACCTACCAGTGCAGCAATCGTTCTTAGAATATTCTCTCAATATGCCAGATTCCCATGTCTCAAGTGTTTCAGAAAAAGGGGGTGAGCCAACCGATGCCAACCGAGCATCCAATCAGATATATCTATATATAAAGAACAACAGGCATTCCCCGAGCCACTCCATGGGACAACCCCTTGCCTTTAACTATTCAAGTACCCGGGAGCCTCTAAGCGCGGCCTCCCAAACAATCAATTGCAACCAAGGCATGAGAGTCGTCCCAAGAGGGTTTTTATAAAAACATTTCCATCGCTTTCCATAAAGTGCCAAACGGGCATTTAATACAGTTCGCAATTACTACCAAAACCAGTTTAAAACTATTTGAAGAACCCACAAAACACTACTTCACAGGTTGCCAATATTTTTATAAACCAAACCAAACCATTTTCTTTTCCAAATAAAATTTAAAAGCCAACCGGGCAATTTCTCAAACGAACCAATGTATTTGTTCATGCTTCAAAAGAAATCATTTCTCATTAAACCAGAACTCTATTTTATATTCCGTGAATTATGTTTAAAAGTCAAATGGGCATTCTTTCATTATTGGGTGTTCGCTCGTAAAAAGGATGTTTCATGTGTCGTGTATAAAATAAACGGCTCCTTTTGACATTAAATAACCATTTAAAAATTAACCATCTTATATTAAAAATTAATTATCGTATATTATCTCATATTTATTACAACTAATAAAATGTTGATTTTGAACAATTAGGGTGCGCAAACAGCATGAAATAATATAACTTAAATTTTAAAAGCAGTGCAAAGGGGACCTACCTCAAGACGCAGCTCGAAAAGAAAACGACACGGCGCCAAACTCCCGTTGCGTAAAGGGCGCATCAAATTGCGCCGTCAAACAGGTCCTGAAGTAGAAGACCGTAAAACGGGTTTAACGATCAATAATAATAATATAACAGTAGTAGCCAATATATAAAGTTAATATCAGTAATAATGTAATAATAATAATAACATAGCCATAATAATGAAAATAACACAAATAATATAATTATCATAATGATAATATATCAATAATAACAATAATGATAATAATGTAGTAATAATGATACAACATCATAATAATAGTAATAATAATATTCATAATAGATTGTTAATAAAAACATAATATAATAATAATAGTAAGGATAATAATAACAATAATAATAATAATATAATAGTGATAATATTAGCAAAATAATAATAATAATATAATAATAATAATAATAATAATATAGATCATAAAAATTATAATGACATAAAAATAATAGAATAATAATAACATTATTAATATGATAATAATAAACATTTTATAGAAATAAGATTAACATAAGAATAATAAAATAAAATAAAATAAATAAATAAAAACTTACAGCAGGAGGGGGGGGAAGGGAACGCGCAGGGGGGTCGCCGGAAGGCGGTCCGTCGGACAGGAGCAGGGTTGGGGCGCCGGTGGTGCGACGGCGGGAGAGGCCGGGACAGGGAAGGCGGCAGTCGGCTGGGTGCGGGTCGGCCAAAACAGGAGGGAAACGGGGCGGGGCGTGCGGATGCTGGAAGGAGGGGACGGCGCGGCGGAGGGGCAGGGGTGCGCTGGGGCTGGGCGAGGCAGGCGGCGGGTCTGGCCGGAGGTCCAGCGGGGAGGTCGGGACAGGGGGAGCGGGTCGCCGGGGTGCTGCGCCTGGGCTGAGCGGGAGAGAAACGGGGGAGAGAGCTGAGGAGGTCGAGCGTGGCGGGGGCGCGGGTGAAGCGGGACGGCGGCCGGTGCGGGATGCTGGCTGCTCGCCGGCGGAGGCCGGAAAGGAGGTGGTGCGGCGGCTCAGGCTGGCGAAGGAGGGGAGAAGGAGCCGGGCAGGGTGCGCAGGACGGGGAGCAGGGGTGAGACGGGATGGGGACTGCCCGTGGGAAGAAGAAAAAAAAAGGGAGGGGGAAAATCCTAGGGTTTTTACACATATATATATATATAAGATAAAACATAATAATAATAATAATATACCAGAATTTAATACAATAATTAAGATAGTAGTAAAATACTAATAACTCATACTAATGTCATTAAAATCATCAACCTCTTTAATAAAAATAATAACCACAACTTTAATAATAATAAAATTTCAACATAAAAACATTAATATTTAAAACGTATGGCAAACGCACGGTCACCGCTAGCAATGCGGTGATCGCGCACTGGCGCGAAACCGCCCACACTGCTAAATGACAAGGATAATAATAATAATAATAATAATAACTTAATAAACATTAATAAAACCAATAATTATAATAATGAACATATATTTATGTATAAAAATATATATATATATAAACATATATAAACCAACTTATACAAACATTGATAAATATATATATACATATATATATATATAACTGTGTGTGTGTGTGTATACAAACATATATATAACATATATAAACATATATATATATATATATATATAAACATATATACACATAATCATATAACGTTAAAACATATTTATTTATAAACATATATGTATATATATATTCACATATGAACACATTTACACATGCATAAATATGTATACAACGTTACCACATAAAAACATAACGTTAAAACTGAATGACCGTACGGTATTCGCGCACCGTACGGTACCCAGTGGACTGCAAGTGGGCTACGCATGCCCCAGTGGATTGCGCGTCGTAAACTTACGGTGTCCGCGCACCAACCCAAACCATAAACACATCCCAACATTAAAAATTTTAAACCGGGACTCACTCGCACTTACGCAAAAACACCCGACGCCAAGAGAAATAAAATAAATAAAAAGACTAAAAAAAACGGGTGTGACAATTCTCCCCACCACAGACACTTTCTGCCCCCAGAAAGTCACCAGGCCAAAAGTCGATCAAGATTTAAGTCCATGCCCCAACGGAACTAAAGGAACCCGAGAGAACTGAGAATCTCGGGGATGACCTTACTCTGCACAGGTCACACCCGACCGATTCAAGAAAAAACTGGGCTCCGAGATTGAGGGGAGAACACGAAGGGGTTCTCCCCACCACAAGAACTTAACTAGTGCAGAAAAGATGACCATTTAATTAGAAAACCCCGGGAAGGGGGTCGACGCGGGAACTCCCAACAGACATAAACCAACTCTTATAGCATGCTAAGATTTACACCTCCGTCGAAACGTTGAACCCACGACTAGAGTCATCAACTTCAACACCAGGAAAAACCCATAGAAAAACATTTAACCAACATCAAATTGGAGACATGATCCACCGAAGTCCACATAACATAACCACATCGACAACATAACTAAAACGAGGTCAACCCACACGAGAGTCAAACACAATTTTAAGAAGGACACACGATTTAGAATATCACCTCCACACGACAAGTCTTCTTAGATTATCATAGAACCAGTCCATCATCACTTTATAGAAAAACTACGCATTTACAACGCTGTTGAAACTTCAGTAACAGGAAAACAAGTATGGAAGAGGTTTCTAATTGCTTCACCGTCAACACGGAAGACAGAACTTGGACCAAGGCTTCACAACCCTGGGAACTCCTGACTGTGCGCGAGCTTCACCCCGACACTTGTGGCTGGGGCTCTGATGGCTGAAGCATCTTCTGCCTCACAGTCAGGTACTGACATTCTCCAATCACAGCGTCCTCTTCATGCGACGCTTCCTGCAAAACTTCTCCAGATGACCCAGACAACCACATCGATGACACGTCTTCAGAGGGTTGCAACAAGACGGCTTTAAATTCCCGAAACGACCACACTGAAAGCATACCATCGAATGATCTGATGAACTAGAAGCTGGGACCAAAGGGAATAACTCATTAGGAACAGGTATCTCTGGCGCCTTTTCCTCACCAGAGGGGGAACTCTTACAAACGACAGGGGACGCTGAAGGATTAACCACCTGCACACCGGAAACCAACTCAGCCAAGAATGCTTCATCTATCAGCTTCTCGAAACAAAGGTTTTTTTTTTGAAGGTAGGACTCGCTCCTTGATCTCTGGACGAAGACCCCCAGTGAAAAGAGAGGCCTTCATGAGTTCATGTGACGCTACATCTGGAGAAAAGGAAATCAGTTCCTTGAAATGGTCAACATATGACCTCACCGTCCGTCGACCTTGTTGAATATGCACAAGCTCTCCCTTTTTCTCCAGCTTCACTTCCTCAGGTACAAACCATTGGATGAAAACCGTTTTAAAGACATCCCACATCATTTGACCTTGCGTTGACGGTGGGGTAACCATCTTCCACTGGTCCAGAGCTGGACCCTCAAACAACTCCATAATTGCACGGACCTTAACACTATAGGGAGTTCCCAATGTTCTAAAGACACGTTCCACTTCCTCGAGCCATTTCACTGCTTCTAACGGACCCTGATCACCATGGAGTATAGGCAAAGTCTGAGGAGGACCAAAAACTGGGCATGACATATCCGAATCCTTAGAGACCTTTCTGGGCGGAATTTCCTGAGCGATATATAAAACTCAAAGCCAAAACCAACATCAAATCGAAGCAACATCAATAAAAGTGCCTTCATCAAAAACTATCAACACAAGGACCAAACCAATACGAACACAATCCAAAAAAAATCTCCTCTTTAAAATTCCCTTTTCATTTTTGATTTCAAAACCACCCTTTTTCAAGATCACTTTCCAAAAACCAATCCACTTTCAAACCAAAACTTTCCAAAACTGTTTCCCATTTAAAACCAATTTAGAAAACCAAGTCAAGCCTTTAACTTCAAATACACACCCAGGTACTCCCATGACCCGTTGCACATGTCTTTATCCACATTCCATTCATACGTGCATCAACACACACTTTCCATGCATTCACACACATGTGCAGACGTTCATAAAGAGGAACCGAGGTTTCCACCCAAATCATTCTTAACCAGTTCCAAAAAAACAACAGATTTCCAAATCAAGAGATTTCAGTTTTAAAACCCATTCCATATATTTATAGTCCTTTAAAAGAAACCAGTCCAATTTTCAATAACCCTTTTTCATTTCCAACTACGCACTCACACAGACCAAAACGAAAGCAACATCCAAATTTGCATCAATCACTGAAATGAGGGACTAGTAGTCACACTTAACCTGGCGACATGGTAGTGGGCCATGTCCCAAGTCAGCGTCGACCATTAGGAGGAATTCAAACCACGTACTCGGACTCCACATGGGTCACTACTCCATGTGAAATCATGACGTAACGTCGGCTTGCCTCCATTATCATCTCTCAATCCAAGACAAACCAGGAAAGACAATGACACAATTCCCGAACTACCCCTGGTAACTCGAGGATCAGTGCGAGCAAGAGTTCGCGACGCTCTTCCCGTACCTACCCCTCGAGTTCCGACAGTCCTAATCTCCTTCTACCGGACAACCCAAATAACAAGAACCTGCTCTGATACCATTTTGTCACGAACCAGCCCGGGTCGACCCTGAACCGGTCACCCGAGCCGGTCCGCGACATGGCCCGAGAGGCGTTCCCGATCCTCCCGGGCTGGCGACAAGCGCCAGGGCATCAACAGAGGCTATGAGAACATTTTCGCCCAATATAAATAAATAAGAATGCAAAGATAATACAGAGCAGCGCAGAAAAGATAAACTAGATAAAGTGACTAAACAGGAACAAACGAGAAACAAACTAACCAAACACGACGTGCGAACAAACTCCGTGCGACCTCGCGGGTCGCTCTCCGACTCAACGATCAAGCGTCGCCCTAGGCGAGCGCACTCAAGCTATAGCCTGCACAAACCCTAAAAACAGAAAACAACTATAGGCGTGAGTATTAAAACTCAGTAGGCTAGCCCGATATCTATTCCCAATGCACTACCTTTAAAATAAAAGAAACATCATTTCAAGTTTGAACTACAATTTATAAAAGTATGTTTTTCTAAGCATTTTACTTAAAAACAAAGTACGAACCATTGCCCTTAGCCATTTCAAAATTCGGGTTCATTTCATTAGTGTCAATGACATTTCAGGAAAGGGAAAGTGATGTTTAAATTTTCAAATTTGTATAAAGGGGATTAAACACTTTCATTTGAAAACAATTTTCAGAAACCTAATCAAAGCAATTTACCATTTTCCAAAGAAAACAATACACCAGAATGCACAAAGTAAAACACACAGCAAGGGAAATGTAGGTATACATGTGAGTATCATAATCAGTACTGCAAGCAATAAAAGCTGAATAGACATGGGTGAATCTAGGAGATCGAGAATAAACCAGAAGACACCAATACATGAGAAATCATCCTTATCGACATGTCACGATGAAATCAAAACGCACAATACGCTCGACCATCCACTCACAGGCAGGTCGAGGGAAAATCCCATAGCAATAAACCCAATATATCCACCTACTATGGGCCACTGGTCAGTACCATAACCTACCAGTGCAGCAATCGTTCTTAGAATATTCTCTCAATATGCCAGATTCCCATGTCTCAAGTGTTTCAGAAAAAGGGGGTGAGCCAACCGATGCCAACCGAGCATCCAATCAGATATATCTATATATAAAGAACAACAGGCATTCCCCGAGCCACTCTATGAGACAACCCCTTGCCTTTAACTATTCAAGTACCCGGGAGCCTCTAAGCGCGGCCTCCCAAACAATCAATTGCAACCAAGGCATGAGAGTCGTCCCAAGAGGGTTTTTATAAAAACATTTCCATCGCTTTCCATAAAGTGCCAAACGGGCATTTAATACAGTTCGCAATTACTACCAAAACCAGTTTAAAACTATTTGAAGAACCCACAAAACACTACTTAACAGGTTGCCAATATTTTTATAAACCAAACCAAACCATTTTCTTTTCCAAATAAAATTTAAAAGTCAACCGGGCAATTTCTCAAACGAACTAATGTATTTGTTCACGCTTCAAAAGAAATCATTTCTCATTAAACCAGAACTCTATTTTATATTCCGTGAATTATGTTTAAAAGCCAAACGGGCATTCTTTCATTATTGGGTGTTCGCTCGTAAAAAGGATGTTTCATGTGTCGTGTATAAAATAAACGGCTCCTTTTGACATTAAATAACCATTTAAAAATTAACCATCTTATATTAAAAATTAATTATCGTATATTATCTCATATTTATTACAACTAATAAAATGTTGATTTTGAACAATTAGGGTGCGCAAACAGCATGAAATAATATAACTTAAATTTTAAAAGCAGTGCAAAGGGGACCTACCTCAAGACGCAGCTCGAAAAGAAAACGACACGGCGCCAAACTCCCGTTGCGTAAAGGGCGCATCAAATTGCGCCGTCAAACAGGTCCTGAAGTAGAAGACCGTAAAACGGGTTTAACGATCAATAATAATAATATAACAGTAGTAGCCAATATATAAAGTTAATATCAGTAATAATGTAATAATAATAATAACATAGCCATAATAATTAAAATAACACAAATAATATAATTATCATAATGATAATATATCAATAATAACAATAATGATAATAATGTAGTAATAATGATACAACATCATAATAATAGTAATAATAATATTCATAATAGATTGTTAATAAAAACATAATATAATAATAATAGTAAGGATAATAATAACAATAATAATAATAATATAATAGTGATAATATTAGCAAAATAATAATAATAATATAATAATAATAATAATAATATAGATCATAAAAATTATAATGACATAAAAATAATAGAATAATAATAACATTATTAATATGATAATAATAAACATTTTATAGAAATAAGATTAACATAAGAATAATAAAATAAAATAAAATAAATAAATAAAAACTTACAGCAGGAGGGGGGGAAGGGAACGCGCAGGGGGGTCGCCGGAAGGCGGTCCGTCGGACTGGAGCAGGGCCGGGGCGCCGGTGGTGCGACGGCGGGAGAGGGCGGGACAGGGAAGGCGGCAGTCGGCTGGGTGCGGGTCGGCCAAAACAGGAGGGAAACGGGGCGGGGCGTGCGGATGCTGGAAGGAGGGGACGGCGCGGCGGAGGGGCAGGGGTGCGCTGGGGCTGGGCGAGGCAGGCGGCGGGTCTGGCCGGAGGTCCAGCGGGGAGGTCGGGACAGGGGGAGCGGGTCACCGGGGTGCTGCGCCTGGGCTGAACGGGAGAGAAACGGGGGAGAGAGCTGAGGAGGTCGAGCGTGGCGGGGGCGCGAGTGAAGTGGGACGGCGGCCGGTGCGGGATGCTGGCTGCTCGCCGGCGGAGGCCGGAAAGGAGGTGGTGCGGCGGCTCAGGCTGGCGAAGGAGGGGAGAAGGAGCCGGGCAGGGTGCGCAGGACGGGGAGCAGGGGTGAGACGGGATGGGGACTGCCCGTGGGAAGAAGAAAAAAAAAGGGAGGGGGAAAATCCTAGGGTTTTTACACACACATATATATATATATAAGATAAAACATAATAATAATAATAATATACCAGAATTTAATACAATAATTAAGATAGTAGTAAAATACTAATAACTCATACTAATGTCATTAAAATCATCAACCTCTTTAATAAAAATAATAACCACAACTTTAATAATAATAAAATTTCAACATAAAAACATTAATATTTAAAACGTATGGCAAACGCACGGTCACCGCTAGCAATGCGGTGATCGCGCACTAGCGTGAAACCGCCCACACGGCTAAATGACAAGGATAATAATAATAATAATAATAACAACTTAATAAACATTAATAAAACCAATAATTATAATAATGAACATATATTTATGTATAAAAAAATATATATATAAACATATATAAACCAACTTATACAAACATTGATAAATATATATATACATATATATATATATATAACTGTGTGTGTGTGTGTATACAAACATATATATAACATATATAAACATATATATATATATATATATATATAAACATATATACACATAATCATATAACGTTAAAACATATTTATTTATAAACATATATGTATATATATATATTCACATATGAACACATTTACACATGCATAAATATGTATACAACGTTACCACATAAAAACATAACGTTAAAACTGAATGACCGTACGGTATTCGCGCACCGTACGGTACCCAGTGGACTGCAAGTGGGCTACGCATGCCCAAGTGGATTGCGCGTCGTAAACTTACGGTGTCCGCGCACCAACCCAAACCATAAACACATCCCAACATTAAAAATTTTAAACCGGGACTCACTCGCACTTACGCAAAAACACCCGACGCCAAGAGAAATAAAATAAATAAAAAGACTAAAAGAAACGGGTGTGACAATAATCTAAACTAGTTCAACAATCATTATCATAAGATTCACTCATTATGAAAAGTTCCCATGTCAACACATGCAATAAAAAGGGGTTCATCCAAAATGTAAATCAATCAGTCATGAGGCACAAATATCACACACAACTCACGCAATCAACGCACACCAACGATCACCCCTGAGTTACCCCAATGTGAGTTTTCCCAAAATAATTTATTTTGTTAAAGTGTCAGACGGGCCTTCACCAACTTTATAGAGAAACGTCATTTTCATGAAAAACCAAAACACTTGTTCAGAAGAAATCATTTATCTTTTAAACCAGAACTACATTTGAAATTCCATGAATTATATTTAAAGGCCAAACATACATTCATTCACTACTGGGTGTCTTCTCATCATGAAAATATTTCAAGTGTCGTTTATAAAATAAACGACTATTTATACAATAAATAATCATTTAAAAAATAATTATTTTATATGATTTCACATTTATTAAAATTAATAAAACATCAAGCAATTAATAAATTCTAAATTTAAGGGTGAGTGAAGTGGGGGACCTACCTCGGCTCACTATCCAATCACAATGGCATGACACGCCTCGTGCAGGCGTGCAAGCAAGCACATGCTGGGGACCACAATATCACAGGGTTACCTTGAAAACACCCTGCAATAAACACACAATAACTAAAATTACACAAACACGGACTTAAAATAATCCAAACGAGCAAACACGTGAAAGAACCACCTCGACATAGTTTTCAAAACATATCTCGCACCATTTGTAATATTTAATATGCCACTTTAAAATTTATAAATCAATTCCAAATAGAAACTCATGTCCTTACACACCCAAAACCAATTCCCCACATTGCTCGCACTATTCACAAATATTATAAAACCACATAAACAATTTATAAAATACATTCATGGGGAATGAAAAAAGTGGTATATATAAAATCCAACCTATCTCCAAAAAAACATTTTATAACCCACGCACACCATTTCCCCATTCAAAAACATGTCTCGCACCTCATATACAACCCACAACTTGTAAACAAGAAGCAAGAAAAGAATGCTAAAATTATTAAACAACGTCATGGTCAACTATTTAATCCATGAAAAACAAGAAACCACAATAGATCAATGCAGTTCTAAATTTAAAGCAAAAGGCAGAGGGATGTTACCTCAAATGATGAAGAACATCTGAAAAACGGTGCAAAACCCCATGCACACCTCAAACGCATATGCAAGAAGCTGAAATTTGACCCCAAACACAAAAAATGGTTGCACCATTTAAGGATATGAGCACAAAAATTACACCCTAACCATGAAATAAACATACATCAAGGGTAGGAGGGAAAAATTCCAAAGAGGGGGGGGGGGGGGGGGGTTGCCGGAGTGGTGAAACCAGACGGGTGTTGTGAGCACCAGAGGGAAATGGGGGACATAGGTCGTGGGTTGTAGGAGGCAGAAGCCCGAGCAGGATAGCGGGATAGTGTTGTGGAGGCCAGGAGGGAAAAGAGGGGGCAGGCTGGGGGCACATAGGGTTGCTAGATGTCAAGTATGGACGAGGTTGCGGATGAGGTCGATTGGCCAGCAGCACGACATAGGGTCGGCAGGTGAGATGTTCGACAAGGAGGGCATGGATGAGGCCGGTGTTGGAAAGGGGGAAAGGCTGAGATGCAAGCTGGAGGCATGAGATGAAAACCCGGAGGCGAGTTGGTGTTTGGAGTTGGGAGTTGAGCAGCTGCAGGATGGGAGATGGCGGTGGTGCTAGGAAAAGGTGATGCTCGACGCGAAGTCATGGAAGGGGTGAGAGAGGCGGAGGGCTGGAGCGTTGGGCCTATGCGTGGTGGCTTGAGGGAGAGGGAGAGAAGGTCAAGGACAGGATGTGTAGCACGGAACCAGGAAGGGAGAGGGGAGCCGCATAGTGGATGGGGGAAAGGGGCGACTGGGTATCTAGGCTTTCCTAGGATTTTCTTTCATTTTAATTATAATAGTAATAATATTATTATTATTACGAATAATAATATTAGTATTACAAATAATAATAATGTAAGAGTAATAATTCTAATACAAGTAATAATAAAAATAGTAATAATATTATAAAGAATAATAATAAAACAATAATAATAACAATAACATAATAATATTATTATTAACAACTTTTTTTAAACATAAACCAATTAATTATTAGATTCTGGAAACTGGGTACCCATGCGGTCATAGGACGACTTAAAAAAACACACACGCAAATTGCGCGCCTCAACGTAGTCCGTCAGGGCACCAGCACAAGCACCAGGTGCGATCGTGCCGCTACCACCTACCATGTGGTGACCACACACATGCTCAAAACCCACTAAAAAAATATTAAACGAATTTTTTTTTAATCCAGGATCTAGCCCAGACCTTGGCGTGAGGACTCAAAGCCAAGAATTAAATAAATAAAAATGAAATAAAGGTTAGTGTGTGACACTTATCCCTATTCCTCCCATTCCATATAGCATAACACCCCTCCACTGAGAACACAGATCTCATCTTACTCTCTATCTTATTACATCCCTTAATGTGAAAAATGAGTAGAGAAACTATGATTTGAATGACCCCAAAAATTAATATCTCAAAAAATAATGGATTTTTTTCTAGATATTGAAATCCCACCCCCCTTTAAATAATATTTGAGAAGTGGTCTCCTATTGGGGAGTAGAATATAAGAGGAATTTAAATTCCATTATATTTCCCTTCTCCCTAACCTCGTCATTGGTCGAGATACCTTAATTATTGATACATATCACTATATAATTTTAAATCACTAGAATATCCATACATGAAGTGGTAACACCCCATCCCTCATCTATGTTCATTTCATAGATCACATGATGGAAGGATTTTGTGCATAATACCCCTAACTTCATATCTATGAAAACAATTCTACACTATTCTGATGTCAAGGTGGTGATGTTGAAGATCTAAAATATATAGTGATCAAGTATAATATGAATATACATCAGGTGACTACTAGCCTGAGTGAAGGTGAGGTCTGAGATTGGGATCCTCGGGAAACTCAGATGGGTTCTCGCCCTATTATGATTCTTGATGTTGATCTATCTATTTCAAATAATCCAACTAGATCACTAACAATGATAACAGATGTAAATGTAGAGCTACTTCCATAAGCTAGATATTCCCCCATAAATACTTTTATACCATCCTATATTTATTTAAGATGATCATTTCCCATATATTACATCCTTACAAAACATCCCATGGGATTTTTCCTCATTCATAGAATGGTTCCCATGATACTCTTGAGATTAATTCCACCAGTTTCTATTACCTATACCATCCGTTCCCATGATTCCTAGTGAAAGATGTTGCAACATATCAGAATTGGATCCCTTAATAGTAATATAACCTAGTTAGACACACTACCTCAATAATGTCTCTCATTATTCCATTGATTTAAAACTTGTAGTGAGGGTCCATGTTGTAATGTTTGGGTGACTATTACCACATGATCAGAGTGTAAAATACTGGTATAATAAAAACAATATGTAGAGGAAGCATTAAATGATTGTATAGCTAATGGGTAAACATCCAAATTATAAATAAAAATGTGATCACATGATTCAATTTCAAATATAAAAACACTTGGTCATTTAATACTATATAAAAAAATATAAGAATACATGGTACTTGGTAAACATACACATAGTTATACCAAAAATAATCAAAACGAAAAAATATTCTATCTCTATATAGAATCACAATCCATATCTCAGTTCTGTGATTCCCTACTCCCATGAAATAATAAATCAATCATCAGAAGCTGGGTTCTTTGCCTTTTCCCAATATACATCCAAGAATTCGGTTTGGTTCCCAATCGGATGACCATGCAAGGTGTGAGATAAACTCAACATGTCACCACCAATATTTTATAATACTATAATTTTCATTAAACAATTATACACATTATTCCGAAAACAAAAAAAATCTATAAAATAATTCCAATAAATAAATAACACCTATAGGTTCGGGTTCCCATAGAACTCCCATCATCTTTTACCTACTTTATCCTATGCTATAATATCTCTTAGTAGTCAGTCAGAGATTATTTTAGCTATAATATATTTTTCGTTACCTCTATCATATCCCATGAAACCACTATGATAATTATATAATAAATAGTGTCTAATAGTCACAAATAAAATTTAAGGCTCTATCCAAATCCATGATTTTTCTTTGTCTTGGAAGTCGCATTGTATAATCATTTTATTTAATATTTCAAATGAACTTGATCCAGTCCGTGGTGAACCTACTATAGAATCTAGGTATTTATCTAGGAATATAGGTCACCTATCAATTTATAAGGCTATATATTAAATTCTTTATAGGAATGATGGTATCACTATGTGTGTTGTTTAATGTCCCCTCCCTCTATTTTTTTCCTTAGTAGTCCATGACAAGGTATCAAGTTGCACTCATAGAATATATAATAAGATTCTCTCTGATACCATTCTTTGATGTCTATATAGAGATTCCCAGTGTCAATTGTGGCATAATAACATTTTCTCTTAGATTATGTCTTTGGTATTCATCATAGGGTATCCAAGTATCACTCGAGCATATATAATAGAAAACCCAAGTGATTTTATACATGCAATGAATATGAGAACCCATTTGTCACCAAAGGTGGACAATAATTAATTTTAATTTCATTTAATTCCATAAAACTGATTATTTCACTTTTGGTGTTCCATGTTAGAAGCCATATCTCACTCTTGGAGTGTCAATAGGAATAGTCTTGGGACCAAAGACTGAAAATAGTATTTAAATTCTTATTTTAACTCATCTAGACATCAAAATTATTTAAAAAAATTAAATCCACATTAAAGGTAGATCAGATCCATGAATGGGATTAGATGTCCTTGCATCACATGAATCCATTATATCATTTTAATTTTTCATTAAAATATAAATTAATATATCAAGCCTATATGGGATGGAAAACATCCAATGGGTTAGGGGCATGGCCTTCCATTCCCGATTTTAATTAAAAAATATCTTTTTTAATAATATCATTTAATGTCCCATGAAAGGGATAAGGACCACACATAAAATAGTTAATAAAATTCCTAGGCAATCCCTGGTGGGTTTATAAATTAAGAAAAATATGTAAAGGGGTTGTTAAATTCAATATACGTAACATTTAACAACAATTAAATGGGTCACATGAGTCATATATGTTAATCATACCAATTCAATTTAACAATTATTCAATAGAGTAATAATCTATTTGTAAATTCAATGTTATTCACGATGAAATATTTATAAAAAACAAGGCATTGATGGAAAATCACAATACCATCAACCACATCATGGTATTCAACTCCACATCCATTATTGGACTCTAATCCAAGATAGAAAAGAAGTCATCGAGAAAATAGACAAACACCATGATGATAGAGAATATGATATCACACATAAATAACTACATTATGAGGAAGATAAATGATTAAAGGTTTGAGATGAATATACAGATTACCATTATACAACCAATTAGACTTATGGAAGGTCAATCAGTTCCTAAATGGGAAAGATATCACCAACCATAGATTTAGGTATAAAGAAGTATTTATAAAATAAAAGTGATGTTTTGATTTGGATATAATATGGGAATAGGTGTGGAAAATATAACTTAAATAGTGTAAATTGGATATTGTTCCACTTTTTTATGTGGTCCCATTTTTTGGATACATGGTTGAATAAACCTTACACCATCCATGAACTAACCGTGCATCCAACTCTATCTCATGACACCCCTTGAATGGGATAAATGCATTGTTTGACTAACTATGCATATCATGTGCAAAACCCCTCTAACTAAAGTCTGAGAAAAGTTTCATTTATATGTTTCATGGGTTACATGGTTAGTAAAAACCATTCGACCCTCTACTATATAATGAAACACCCTACATTGTTCAAACAAACAATGATTCTTGGGTGTCGTTGTCTCTAATAACCGGGTGGATTAGATATTGTATCCAAAATCTAGTCATTTGGATCAAAAAAAGCTCCAAACTCAATCATAACTTCCTATCCTCTTTAGGAACTCCCATAAAGATAAATGTAGGAGTTTAATCCAATATTTAATGGGTTGATACCTTATATAAAATTTTGGTTCTTACAATCTTCCTCGTTTAATAAATTAATCCTAAATTATTGTTCCATGGGTGGTAAAGCATCATCTGATAATAAATCTATCCATTGGGAACATATTTTACCCTCCTTTTCCAAATTATCATCGTTTACATAGCCGAGCTAACATATAAAATATACTAAAGGAACTGAACAATCTTTTAGAACCATTGTTCTATGATAAAAATACAGATAGTGCACCACTATATTGAAATATTAAAATCAAACTCAACCTTATCATGTTGATGTATTCGAGATGCATCATAATGATATCCACAAATCAGAGATATGTGGAATACATCATTCATTTACCGGTACCTCTATGGTAACGATAACCTATATTCTAAATACTTATATCTCTTTATAATCATGATGGGCATGACATAATGTGGTGATAGATTCAATTGTTTCCAAATATATATGTACCCCTATCTAGGTAAAGGCATTAAGAAAACCCAAATCTTAACCTCAAACTATAATGGTCGGAAAATAAGATCAACATATGATATTTTCCTAGACATGTATGTAGAAATATACTTCATAATAATATGAAACAACTCTGAAGACTCATGAATGAGATGAGGAACCGGTAGTGATACCTCACCTACCTCCAGTGAGCATAGGGTGAATGAGATGACCTATCATAATGGGAATCATAAGGAGATATATGTATGGTATTATAAAAGGAGTAATTATAAGCTAACTCAGAGAGAGGTATGTGTTTCTCCTAAGGAAATTTTAAATCAACGTTTCAGGCTCGATGAATTTCCTCCAGTTCTAATATCGTACAATCATAATAATTGGTGGTCTTTGGGTGATAGGTTATACCAAAATATACCTAATATCCTACTACCTTTTTCAACCCCTTCAAGAACTATAATGTCAATATTATATCCGTATTTGATATGATGTATCATCGAACTTTGTAGAGGCATATTGTCTAGTGAAATTAGATCTTATCATTTCCAACCTCGAAAAGGACTTATTATTATAAAATAAATCGGAGGCCTTTTTAAAAATTTATACTACAACACATAGGGATTCATTTCCCTAGGGTGATATATGAAATCCATTCACATAATCTATGGAAATTTCATCCTGTTTCAACTTAGGAATTTATAATGGATATAAACACCCCGCTAGTCTCTGGTGTTTTTCATTCACCTACTGATAGGTGGAATGTAGAGTTACAAACATAGAAATATCTATTTTCATTCCCAACAAATAATATTTTTGATATATGTCATAGTACAAATATGAAATACTAGGATACACTTACCATACCAAGGCATGTTACTCTCACATCAATTCTGATTGGAATTCTATAGGGAACCAGGTGCTTATATACATTCACATGATTTCATTCTCATCAATGACCCTTCCAGGAGGTGGGTAATCCCTTTCAATAATCTCTTATAGGACCAAGCCCTTGGAATATGATAACTATTTCATCTCCAATCTCTCCAAAATTTAATAATTCACTGATTATGATTCATGTATAGATTTTGATGGGTGTCCTGAAGCTACAACATCGTCTCCAAAAAGAGGTCTATAAGCAACATATCAATACTTGCCTCTAATACTACCTATGTTTGATTCCACCTATTTATAGAATTGTTAAAAAAATCCATTCTAGGTATATAATGAATATCAATTTAAAAAATTAAAAGGTATTCAACCCATCCTCATTTCATAATACTAAATTCAAACTATGTAAATATTTACTTGAGATTTTTTGGCCCATATACATCTCAAAAGGATCTTTAAGTTTGTAATTCTGCCAACAGTGCAAGGAATGAATAAAAATTGATAATTAAATATTGAGAAATGGGTAGTTCTTCTCATTTGGCCTCAATTAATGAGACCCATATGCCTTCACTTTCTCCCCTACATTCGAATTACTCCAGGCCTGATACCAAATACATCATAATATACTATATAACTTCTTCCACTCTATAGAGGAGTTAGGATCAGTGCTGAATTCATTCTCCATTTAAAATTCTAAAAAGGCTATCTCACCGGATTCTGACCATATAATCTTAATACCCTTCTTATTCAAGAAATTAATAGGTGATACTAAGTGTGATAATTCCTATATTAATCTCAAAAAATAACATTCTTACACCACGAAAAGGTATATATCAAAGATGTTAAATAGAAAATCCCGAGATTTTATATATCTCATCTTCTTTTGGTTTACTGATATTCTATTCCATGAGATAAAATTATAATGGAAGTTAATTTTATCCATCAAAAAGTTTAACATAGTGATATTAATATATAAATGATGCTCTATGATTTTATCAAATAGGATCTCAAATGATTTTCATGGTCATGTAATGTTTAATAATAAACACACATATCATCTATAAATACCACAATAATGATTCTAGATATTGATGAAATATTGGTTCCAATAGTTCCCTCAAAAGTTATTACGCATTCTTGAGATCATATGTCATGAAAAAAATACTTATGCAGTCCATACCTACTTCAGTATATTATATTTTATATAGTTTATGGTTTAACCTGAAACTAGTCATAATAATATATCATACTAATCATAGATAAAACCACTAATCCTTTCATATTGTCAAGGATCTCATCTACATGATGAAATAGATATCTTTTCTTAACTGTAGGTAGGTTTAACATATAGCAATCCATACAAATCCTAAGGTTACCCTCTACCTTCCTAAAAAAACAATTAGGGAAGCCCATGGTGAATATCTGGGTTGTTTGAAATCCTCTCCATACAAATCATTTAATAGTGTACTAAGATCATTCAAAACATTAATATCCATTCAATAAGTAGGAATGGATACCAATATAGATCCTAGAACAAGATCGATGGAAAACACTACTTCTCTCTCTAGAGGTAGTCCTAAAAAATGTTCATGGAAAAAATAGCAATAGTGATCTACCACTAGTGGGAAATCTTCCTTATGCTCTCCATGATATTAAAAATATAATATATAAATATGGAATGTCATCTAGCACAACCCATGATGTCTGATACCAAGTGAGCTTTCCTGGACATCTCATTTAACCTTATGAATAAAACCCATCCTCTAGTGAAGTGAACACTCCCCTTCAATAAATTTAATCCATGAAACCATTATAGGAAGCCAACCATTCCATAAAATTAAGGATTTTAACCCTTTCAACTTGAGGAAAATATGGTCCCATAAAATAAGACACCCACTTGCATTGAGGGGCACTCGACGCACTAGAATATTCTCTCCAATCATATCTGCAATGAAGATTCATGTGTTATCACACCAATGAAAAACTAAAAATCAACCCCTAGGCTCTCCACGGTATGAATAGTTATAAAAAATGGGGCTAACTTCTAATGAAAATATATGAAAAAAATAGATTTTACTCGGAATGTACCCCTCATTATATATGGTCCTGCACTATGCTCTTCTAGTATTATTTTGAGAGAATACGTCTAGATTAATATGATATCCTGAGATATATACCAGTTACCCTTTGCAGGTATACTCATATGGTGTCGTATGTCTAGTTTCTGGATACCTCACCCATAAACACTTCCATGAACTAATCAGTCAGCCACACTCTAGCTCTCTACCCAATGAGAATATGTTTTCATAGATCATGAACATAAAATACTTGAAAACCCTTTATCACTGGATACTGGAGGGAAATCTCAAAAAAATAATTTTTGATGACCCATATTTTCACAAGACCAATAATTGACTCTGTCCCTAGTATGATGGGTAATTGTATCTCCTTATCTACCACCCTGATGACACCTCTCCAAGATACCTGATTATGTGATCTAACTACAAATATCACCACGTGGAAGATAAAAATGATTCCTCTTACTATTGGTCAATGTTGTTCCAAACCAATGTGTTAATCTTTGCTGAATCACACCCATAACATCTCTTAGGTTACACTTATGATAAGTATCTCATTCAATATTATTGATATGTTAGTAAGATGAAAAACAATAACCAAGGATAATATTTTACACCTATGACCCTCCTTAAATCCCCTTTATTTTGATAACATATTAACTAAAAATTAGATGTGAAATACTGGAGCTCTGTGAAATGCGAAGAACAGTCCATGACTGATATGTCAACCTACCCATAGTGAATAAAATATATATCCATATCAAACCTCAACATATTTGGATCGATGTAATCAAATAAGACCATATGAAAATATATGAAATTCTTATATTGATGAAGATCAGTTTGGGTATTAAAATATCCTCACCTATTGGTATAATCCTAGAAAACTAACACAGAGCTACATACTCTCATCTCTAAAGGTGTCTAAATTTTTTTCAAATATCAATATCATTTCCTCTGTCTAAGAATCTAAATCTTTTAGACCACCATCCCCATAAAATTTGGGAAAATTTGGATTCTAAATCACACTTTTCAACTATCCCATAGTCTTTTCATGTCATGAGGCTCTCTTATTAGTCTACATGCTATATAGAAAAATCTCTCAAAACTATGTATTTTCACCCATATAATGTATAATAAGTGGGGAATATATAGTCACTACATGATAAACTACAATTGACCTAGGTTCTACCACATATGCATCATGGTATTCTCTACCTACCTAGTTCATAACTCAAGGCCATCATGGATGCATGACTCAGAAAATTCAAAAATGACACCCTTGAACAAAATTTGATAACTACTAGAAACACCAATATGTGTCTATGATAGGTAAATAAATCCATAAATAATCATCACACTGCTCTTCTAACACATAATTCCTCGTCTAGGTAATGTAATTATCATACGAAAGGTAAGAGACACTGCCTACTACCCATTACTAAGGTTAGATATGGTTTATGTTGTATGTTAAAACTCAAATAACCTATTATCAATATTTTCAATATCATGATATATAGGAAAAAAACATTTATATATAAATTTTTATCCATATTTTTGAGTGACCATCCATTTTTTATTTCAGTTTCATTTTATGTTTATAATCACTTATATTGTAAATAACATTAAAATGGTTGAATTATATGGATCCCAAAACAAATTTATAAATTACCATAAAAATTATATATTTAAGTGGAACATAAATTTAATCATAACCAATAATTTATCAAGTCCCTATATGAAATGATTGCACAATTTATTAGAAATTGAGATAAAGCTACCAAATCATGATGCAAGCAATGAACATGGTAATATAAACATGGCATAGAATATGCATGACATATAAATCTAGAAGTACCTATGATGATGCATGATATAGTACCTCATTTACATAAGGGGAAGGGGTATAAATCTATATTCCTAAAGAACATAAACCATCTACTGTGTCATCCAATGGTGAAATCATTGAAACTGTATTAAGCATAATCAATAACAACATATCCATTCCAAGGTAATATGGATTCTCACTATATATCAATTTTATACTCCTAGTAATTGGAAAATGACTAATTATTGACATGTATTATTTCCCCTTTATACCATAAAAACTAGTATAGAAGGAAAAAAACCACTTTATAATTTCTTATACCAGGTTTTCTCAACAAAAATGGACTCAGATAGCCAAATGACATCTAACACACCTCCTTTTATTCCATAGATTCCCTACTAACTTCGAGGGTTCATGGTGGAATAGTGGTGATATTATACCCTTATAGAATATCAACATGAGTTCTAGATACCAGTTCCTTGATCCAGTCTGTTAAGTGACCTTAGGTGTGACTCCACATACACTAGAGGCTACCGAGTAGAAGCATGGGTCAAATATATTAAACATCAGGAGACAATACACCCATTATCCAATAATAACATCATCAAAAATAACTAATAAATAACCAAAATACAATAACCACAACTATAATAACACAATAACAAGAACACACATGTATTACATGATGTAAAAAATTAAATCAATTTCCAATACTAAATAGTACATATGTCATTCCAAAATAAATGTCAAAATTCAAAATGAAAACACCAAATAAATTCCCTAAAAACCCCTCCATGCAGATCCAATTACTAAGACTGATATCCTCATCCATGCTCAATTCTGAGTCATTCATCTAACATAGGGTCATTGACCTTATCCTGTCATCAAAACATAATGTCTATTTGAGTACTGATTAGTTAGCCTAAGTAAGGTGTGATTACAACTCTATAGGAAACAACCAACATATTTTAAAACAATATCCAGTCTTTAATAGTGTATGAACTTGTATAAATAATAATTTACTATAAATAAAGTATATAGTTATTACATTTCACTACATTTTAATTAACCACATAGTTTCATGGGTTAATGATGTGTCCCATATTATCAATACCTCTTTCAACCCGTACTAGTGTCTGAAATATCCATAAGAGATATAACATATCACAATTACATAGTAATAATTAATCATATCATTTAAAATAAAAACATATAAAAATGCAACCATAGTCCATTTCTAATATCACTAGGATTGATTGTCATGTCTAACGCCCCATTTGTATTTGGATCCTTTTTCCCTATCCCACACCTCAATGTCACTTGGGTTTTTAGGGACTCAGTCCCAATGCCACACTCTCTGTCACCTATGGGTATTTTCAACCTTAGTTCCTATCCCACACCTCAATGTTACGTGGATACTTGGAGACTGATTCCCTTTCCCACACCCACTAATACCTATAGGTATTTAGAACAATAGTCCCTATCCAACACCTAAATGTAACGTATATCTCAAATATCAGAAAATCAAAAAAAACATAATTAAATTTAAATAAAGGTTACAGATCCTAAAACATCTTATTAAGTATTCTTATTAAAGTGTAACATTTCAATTTATCAAAAAAATCATAATTATTTATTTCAATCACAAGGAATAATATGAATCATTCACTATTAAACTGATTATCAACATTTAATCAAATAATTCATTAACCATCTATTGTGAAGCCAAATCTCCCTTTATTCCCATTAATCAACTAAATCAATATTTAATTAAAAAATAAATATCACAATACCATTAACTAATCAACTCTATAACCCCATTATCATATCAACTTCACTATCACGCTTCAAAAAATTTCTATTTCCCCAATTCAACCCAATTCCTTTTCACATAGAAATTTTATTTATCAAATTCAATTACAAATAAAATTACCCAATCATGAAAGTTTAAATTTCATAATTACATACACATAATTAAATCAAGACTATGGGATTTTTAATTTATACCACCTACATCGAGATCATTGATGGACACTCACCAATAGAAATACTCAAGTGAATCCGAACAACAATTATCATGAAGAGTGATGAGATCTAGATCCAGAACCTATATCCAATATGAAAAATAATATAAATATATATATATCATAACCTAGATATAATATTTTTCCAATGTAAAAAAATGAATTCATAATTCCCTGAAATGAGAGACACAAGAGATAGTAAACCACATGGGATGATAATCTCTTAATATGATAGGTTCATATTTTTCAATCTGACCATTGATTTATTATGAAAAGAGTTTTAAATCCATTGGAATCCTTTAAAAAGCCTCCATAATTGATTTAATATGATTTAGGTTGAGTTATGTTGATGAAGGTTGATTTCCTAGGGGTTGGGGAATTTTAAAACTATTTTTTGGAAGTTTAATCTTTCATGTGCACATTTTTATGTACAAGCCACACAAGATTTATTAACCATTTTACTAAACATGTTCCTCCTTTTAGGGGGTATCATGGTTACTAATATGGGGGATAATTATTCTAAAAACAACTTCTATGCTATGTGAACTCCCTTTTTGTGTTAACCTGGTTTGGTGAACTTGTTATATGGTTTTGGAAAACCGTTCACCAATTGTGCACCTCCTCTCTTCCTTCCAAAATTCACCAATTTCACCGAAAAACAATCCAATGTAAAAACCCAACAAATTACTCTAATATTATGGTAAAGGAGTAAGATTATATAGTACTAATATATTTCTATAAATGGGAATAGTCTTACAATATCCACAACTTATAATAGATCGTCCTAATTTTGTACCCCCATGCATCATAAAGAATATGAGGTAAAATGATGGGGACACAGAGACCAAATGTCTGTTTCAATCTCACATGTTTATACTTGCACACTCCCTATGATGACTCAATACATTAAATCTAAGAACATTCCCTTCCCACAAAAACTTATCATGGTGATCCAACAGAAGTATTAGATGGTCCTCTAAGTGCATGTTAGTCTCAAGCTCAATATAATTCTCATCGATCGCATGAGATTGGTTAGGATGATATCGCCAGTATTGTGATACATGAGATATGTAATGAATTCCACTATAAATCTATAGATGATCCAATCAGTAAACCACTGAAATGATTCTATCGACGACCTCAAATTGTCTAATAAACCTAGACCCCAACATTCCCTACATCATATTCCTACGGTTACTCAAACTAGGAGACACACGAAGGAACACACGATCACCTTTTGTAATCTCAAGGGTCATAAAATCCAATCATCAAAAATATTATGTAAACTCTAATTCATATCCCTACATTTATGAATTATATGAACCACATTCATCATCTAATGCATGAGACTCAATCCCAACTATAGTGACTCACTTACCACCATCCAACAAAGATTGGGTTTTCATAGCCTACCATAAAGAGCCTCATATTATGACATATAAATATTCTCCTAATAACTAATTTTATTAGTAAAATATATAATTTCTAGTATCTCCTCCAAAGAAACCCCAAATTATAGAACATACTATCACGTAAAATACTCATGCTCCTATATAGTACATTTTGTCATCCCATATGTATGTAGGTGGAATCTCATAATCAATAATACCTTTTTACAAAGAACCTTTAGCAATCACAACCTAATGTGAGAAGTAAAACATTATTCATGAACTGAAAATATACTCTATTGAACCCTTTGTAGATGGACTATCTCCTGAATATACAAATCTCTCAACTAGTCTACTAAGAAAGTGTCTCATATATGCATGAAATTAGAAACCTTCATTATTTGGTCCACATACACCCAAATATCCTCATTATTATGTGGTTTCCTTGGGAGACCGACCATAATGTCCATTGTAATATCATCAGAATTCTATTCCGTAGTGGGAAATAGTATTAGTAAACCAACAGGTTATTGATGATCGGCCTACAACATTTTAAATTTGATATGTCATGTCATGAATCATGTTACCTCATTTTTATTCCTTTCCACCATTATTGTCTTCCTATGCCACAATACATTATTTTCAACCCTAGATGCACCACCCATATCGAGCTATGAAATTCATGAATCATTTACTCTCATATACTCTTAGGCTCAAATACAAGAATTTGGACATAGTATTTCTCATCCTCATATACATTTCCATTGGAATGAAACTCGAAAACATCAATCATTTCCCTCAATGTAAAAAAGGTCAGATCCTTATACATCCTTTTCCTGATTTGACTCAGAAGGGTATCCTCAAGTAAAACTGATACATGATTCATTTTATTATGGTCCTCTTATACCATAACATGCATCTTAGCAAAAAATTTCATCATTTTCCACCTATAACTAGGCTCATAAACTAATTTTATGTGAGTTTTCTTTCTCAATGCATAAAAACACTATTTCACTAACTAGAAAAATATTCTACCTAAAAATAAAATGAATTCATTTAATAAACCAACATCTTATTCTATATTTTCAAATCTCCTTGAAAATAGATATAATTTATTCACATAGGATCAATATAAATATTATACTTTTCTCCCAATAGATAATTTTTCCATCACATTAATGAATAAAAAACCTAAGCTAACTCGATGTAATGAGAAGGTTAGTTATCTCCAAGTGGCATCAAATACCATGACCCAAACACTGCCACTCAAACCCCCATCATCTACACTACTCCATGACCTATCCCAATGCATAATATAACACTATATACTTCTCCCATGTTCTAGTTAGGATCACAATTAGTGCAGTAGTAAAATTATTCTTCAGCATGTGGAATGTATTCTCCCATTATATGTACCATTCTAACAAAAATTTCTTATTTTTTGTACTTGGACGTGCTGAATCTAAGTAGGAAAAGTCCTAGATGAACCAACGATAATATAATGCTAAACCCAAAAAGCTACGTATATCGAAAAAATTCATGTTTTTCTCCCGAAAAATAACTTATTGCTCCTTCCTTGGGTCTGCTAACAAACCTTCCTCTTGGATGATGTGACCCAGGAAATGTTCATGATCGATCCAAAATTGGATTTTATATTGAATGGCATATAGATAACACTATCTTAGTATAATCATTATGATATTATTATATAGGTCATGATATTTATGAGTCATGTAGTATACCACGATGCCATACACAAAAAAAACAAAAACTATCCCTTTATGGATGGATCTTTTGGATCATCAAGGCCATAAACACCGCTGGTGAATTCATCAGCGTGAACAACATCACGATGAAATCATGTAGTCTGTACCTTCTTATGAATGAATTACACAGTATATCAGAAGGTCAAAAAATCAACTGATGATCACCCAATATCATGTTAATCATAGAGAAAACCCAATCTCTCTTTAACTAGGAAAAGAGATCATCAATACACTGAAGATGAAATAGGTTCTTCATTTTCATCTCTTTTAACATTTTGTATTTTACACAAGAGAAAAAATTCCCATTAATATTCATTGAAATTAAAACTAGAGAACCCCAAGGCTGAATAATAGGATAGATAAATCCCTTATCCATCAACTTTTCTATTTGATTATTGATCTCTTGAGGCTTTGTGGAATCCATTCTGAATTGTGAAATAGAATCATACTCGCCTCTAGAATTATCTTAATTGTAAATTGTACATTCCTATAATGTGGAATAACTAATAAGTACTCATGAAACACATAATAGAGGAGGTTTAATATAGCTGGAGATACATTCTATTTTAGAAACCTATCATTCAATAACAAAATTCTAACATGGGCGGTGAGCTCCCTTAGTTGCTGATGAATTGGACCTATATGGACATCCTGGATATCCTACTCTCCTTGATGAACATAATCTTATTCATCAAGATATATACAAGTCACTATCATGTGGTAAAAATATATTTGGGATTGGTACACCACATAACAGTCCATTACCATAATTAGGTCCAACCAAAAACTACCAAGGATGTAAAGATCCCATAGAAAATGATAATTGACAACCTTGATAGAACACCCCCCTTCATAAACAGAAGTCTCTCTATTGTACTCTCTATGTTTTATCAATAATGATATCCCCAATGAATAACTACAAATTTAGACTTAATCCATTCATATGTTGAGAATTAGTAATGGATTGACATGTGCTAGAATCAAATAAGGATCTATCAAGACTATAAGATACAATAATAGTACCTGTAACTATCGATGTTACAACTTCACTATGAAAAATGGTCGGATGAACTACATGAAAAAAATCATTCCCCTCTTCCATGTGATACACTCTCATTCCCATAAGCTATTCCACACTACTGGTATGGGTTCTATTACTTAGAAGTACCTTTTCTACAACCTTGACTTCCATGGATAGTGGAACTAAAACTGCCAAACTAATATAGTGTAGAAGACCCCCATCTCGTACACTGGTTCTATCTTGCCTCCCCAAACCATCCCATATATCATGGGTTCCTATCAACTAGATCACGCTTCACTTCCCCTCAAACATGTGAGCCCATCCACCACCTCAACAAACATATTTAACTAAAATATGTTTACTTAGTAATTAATCCCACATGTAAGTTTTTCCTTGAAATTCATTATTATAGTTTTTTATCCCCTTCCTACACTGATGAAAATTATTTCAATCTAGTAAATTTACTAGTGTAGTCCATCACATACATACTCCCCTGCTGTCAACCGCATGAACTCAGCTTCCCACTCATATCTCTGTGTCTCTAGATAAATGATCTCCAAGAACATTTGTTGGAATACTTTCCATACCATACCATCTACATGCCTAGTCCGAACTTGAACATCCCACCATCACTTCATTTATCCTCAAAATATATAAGAATCCAAAATTTTTTTTTGTCTTCATTGTAAGAGTCTCTAAAAGGTACAGTATTGTCGGGATAGAATCTATCCATAACATTACTACCTTAGTTCCACCTTATCCGATGAAATTTGTTGGGTTTTGTAACTAAAACACCCATGATAGTTCAGACATACTATTCCAAACCTGCTCTGGGTATCTCTCTATAAACTATATTAAGTGAGAAATGTTCTCATGAAACATCTCATGGGCTTCCTCATCCAGCAATATCGGTGCCTCATGTACCAATACTGGAAAGATAATTTCCATACATATCCTCTTACCATCCTATATAAAATATCATCCTAGAGGAAAATATCTACAATTAAAAACATACAACATAAGACACATTACACAACATTTACATAGTTAACATGGGGGATTAAATTAAATCCATAACATGTCATTCCCCCTTTCCCATCATGCATAAAAACATAGGTATTATCACAACCCATAACCGTCCAACATCTAGGTAACTTTTAACATAGGTAAACACGTTCCCAGTTGTATTTCATTAGACACCCAATTTTTCACATTTTGCATCATTGTATAACATTCTGTTCCATATTTGGAATAACATTACATTCAGTTACACAAGCATGGAAAAAACATTTCAATAACAAAAACTTACCCAAAACCATCATTTCCATACATGCCTTAAAATAATGGTTGTCACACTAATTTGTCATATCCTAGAATGATTCATTAATAGTAAACTCTCATTCCATACCAGGACACTATTAAAATATCATAAAATCACAGAAATAATAATCACATCACAGAACAAGTGCATCACTCATGGGGAAATATCATCCAATAATTATAGGAAATAAAAATAAGAACAATCCAACCCTAGGTACATGGGGTTTCCTCATATATGGGTAAGAAACTCCTATGCATGACCCTATGTCAAAATTTAGACTATTTCTACACTCAATTATATCATTTTGAAATAGTATGATAAAAAAATAAGAAATCCCCCTTTTATACCTCTTTGTAATGTCCCAATATGGGTTCCACATACCAGATCCCCAAAAAAGTCATTTACATGACCTCTAGAGTGGCTCCTCAAACACCTTTGGATTCTTAATTTTATATAGGGTCTAATATATAAAACATAAGGAGACTACTCAATCTTTATCACTATATCACAATTCTTAAAAGAAATAAGTAAAAACCAAAATACAATAACCACCATAATAATAAGATAATAACTAGAACAAACCCGTATCACATGGTGAACAAAAAATCAAAATAGTATCCACAACCAAACTATAGATAATACATGTTAGATAAATGTCAAGTATCAAAATGGAAAAATTATGTAATGAAATCTCCTCCAATTGGGTCCTGAAACCTCGACCAGTTCCCTTATCCAAGATCTATCTCGATTCTGCCATCTAATATAGTTCTCTTTCCCTTGTCCTATCCTCTAAGCATGAAGTCCATTAGGGTATCGATCAGATTGTATGGGGAGGGTGTGAGTACAAATATGTAGTCCACCACCAATTTTTTCTAAAAAAATATACATTCAATAAATTTTTTTGTAGTTATATAATGAATAACATATTATCCATAAAGTATACATTTATCATATTTCATTATTCATTAATTAACCACAAAGATTCACAAGTTTACGATTTCTCCCATTTTATCGACACATTATTTGGAATGCAGTAGTGCCTGAAATATCCCCAAGGGATATCACACATTACAATAATATGTTTATCATTAGTAATTAAATTTCAAATCATTACAAGGAAAAATGGAACCATAGTCTAGTGCCAATCTCATGGTTGAAGAATTTCGTGTCTAATACCCCTTGGGTGTTCAGAGCCTCTTTCACTATCCCACACCTCAATGTCACATGGGTATTGGGAGCCTCATTCCCTATCCGACACTTTCAATCAGAAATGGGTATTTGGAACCTTATTCCTTATCCCATACCTCAACATCACATGGGTATTTGGAGCTTTAGTTCTTGTCCCACAATCACTAACTAATATAGGTATTTAGAGCCTCTGTTCATTTTATACGGTTTTCTTGGATGAGCTGATAGTTTTTGGAAAAAAAATTTCCTACCATACACTACCCCTCTTCCTTCCCAAGCTCTCCAATTTTCCCCCAAACTCCCCAAATTTAAGCAACAAAAAAGTTAACTAAATCAATGGTAAAGGAGTATATGTAAATAAGCCCAATACATCTTCTTAAATGGTTGGGATATTATAACCCTCCAGATCATGTTACAGTACAATGGTATAATCAAAATAATAAATAGTAGAAGCGTAAAATAATTTTACAATAGGAGGGAAAAAATATAACATATAAGTTACCATTAAATAACATACATCAATTTTATAAAAAAATTGATGAACATGGAATGCTATACAAAATAAAATATTGGAAAATATAGAAATAGGTACACATACATAATGTTATACAAAAAAGTATCAAAAATACCAAAAAGCCATTCCACCTATAGAATAATGATCTATAACATTGTACATTTCATTCATACCCCCAATCGATAATAATCAAACATTGGAAGGTATGTGATTTCCCTTCCGCCTACTTGTATCAATGAATTTGAACTTGGTACCAATTGGAAGCCCCAGTATTGCATGAGTTGAACTTAGTATGCCACCAAAAATGTATTCTATAATGTCATCCTCTATGAATATATAATACAAAATGCATGTAATAATGAAATTATTAAATAAATATCATTAAATAGATAACCCACATAGGTCTGGATTCCCTTGAAAAACTAATCCTCTTCTTCCTACTTTGACCTATGGTGTAAAATGTATGAATAATCATTCATCTAGAAATTAATTTGAAACAAATTATTGGGACTCAGTTCATATCCCTTGAATACAATGTGAATATTATATAATCAAGATGTGTATAATATGGTCATCAATAAAATTTATGGATCTTACAAAAACCATTCATGTTCTTTGCCTCTACAGAAATTTCATATAATATATTTATTTAATATTTCAAGAGATCCTAGTAACATCCTTGGTGTTCCTAATTTGAAACCCATGTATCACTCCAGTCATATACGATCATCACCTTACAATCCCTTCCTAATCATTCATCACTAGAACCTAGGTATCACTCTATGTGTTCTATAAATTCAATACCATTTGAGTCCATCATTGGAGGTCCACAAGTGGATCTAAAGTGTTAATCAAGGAATATATATTAATAAACTCTTTATGTCCATCCTTGGCCATCCACATTGGGAGAAAAAGGGCCCCTCACTAAATAGTAACAATAGACCCTTTCAATCATTACTTGGATGTCCAAAAAGTGAGTCTAAGTATCATTGTTGAATATATAATAAAAATTCCAATTGATTCCCTACTTTGTTTTCTTATGAGAACCCATGTGTCACCCAAGGCTCATGATAATTCTATTTATATTTAATTTAATTACAAAACCCTAATGATTCTATTTAGGTGTTCTGATTCAGAACCCATATCTAACTCTCAATGTTGAAATATGAATAAACATGGGCCTAAAGACTAACCATTGCATTTAAATTCATTTTATAACTCATTTTTTCATCACATTTATATAAAAAATTCCACTCACCTTAGAAGGGGGTTCAAATAAATTTCTTTGGTTCAAATTCCATGAAACCTATGAATCCTCCCATTTATCCTGTCATGGAATTAAAATATAATTAATGTCTCAATCCTAAAAAGAAGGATGGTGACAAATTGAATGTGGACATGGTCATATATTCCCTATTTTATTTAATTCAAATTATATATTAATCAATTCATTTAACATACCAATAATGGGGTATGAAAAAACCTAAAATGGTTGATCCAATTCATTGTCCACCCAGAGTAGATTTATGCACAGAGAAAAATAGCCAAATGATTGGTTAAATTCAACATTATTAACCTGTAATGATGATTAAATGAGTCTCTTGTGTCATCAAATTCAAGCCAACCTATTCAAAAAAACATTCTTTCCATATAATAAGAATTGATAATTAAATATTTTGAATAGAATAATAAAATGCATATAATAGCCAAGAAATTAAGGGAAAACTATGAGACCACTATCCTCATATTGGAACTCGACTGCACATATGATGTTGGCCTCTAATTTGAAATATAATGGCTGAAATCAGGAAAATATAAAAACACCCTAAAAATAAGGAATATGATCTTGCACCAAAATAACCATATCTAGTGGAAGATAAATGATGAATGTGTTGAAATAGTGGGCTACCTAGACCCAACAAGAATATTAATTTTGATTACCATATCATGTATACACTTTGATATACATGATTTATACTTACCATTATAGTGTATATATTTATGCATCAACTATTTAATGGTTATTTACATAGATTAATTGTCGTATGAAAGTGTTGTAAAAGATCCCAGGATATAAGAAGAACCTCAATATACTATGAAATTGCTCATAAATAGTTCATATGGTTTAGATACATCATACTAACTTGACACAGATGTTGTCTGATTATCAATATATGGGGTTTCATAAGCCTTGATACTTCTTCTCATTTATTTTTCACATTGTGATCTCTAGTTGTGAGATCATGAGGACATACTTGCCAATTGGAACAACACATTTTTGTAGAATAATTAATTGTTCATAAATATAGACATGTTTATTAGTCTCCTTAGTTGACATGATGAATATTGTGTTCTATTTTCATAGTGTTCTTTGATGCACAAAAAAACCATGATATAGTGGTGAGGAAGCTTGTGTTTGGTGCGTCATTATAGTTATGACATTGGTTTAATGGAAAATAAAGGATTTGTTTCTTCTGGTTGGAGGAAGTAATATATCTCGGTTTTTGTTGATCTGGATGGTAGTGCCATTGTAAATCTTGTGCCAAGGTAGTCGAAAGTTAAATCCATATAGTTAGATCAACAAATAATAAAGCCAGAAAAAGGCAATGACACAAGTGTGCTTCCTACATTATGATATTTTTAAAGTGGAAGAGATTACATTACAATATATGTGTATGGATGTTGGTTATCATTTTTATGGCCATCTTTCTCTCTTTAGGTACCTAGATGAGTTGCTAGACTCCACTCTTGGTTGTTGCGTATTATTCACTTCTATCGAGACAAGGGCCAAGAGGGTAACACATAATAGTGTATTCAAGGATATTCCCTATTAATCTGAGTAAGTATATTGTACAAGGTTGGCCCCCACAACATTTTTCGAGTATTGTGCCTATTTTATATCATCAAATAATAAATAAATTCCTATTATTCATGTTGAAAATAATAGGTTGGAATTTATTTATTAAATGTATTTACATGTAAATTAAATAAGATAAATAATATTAATTTGATGAATATTATTCTAATATTCAATGTTTTTTTAGTATTATATGTGAATTATGTGTCAAGCTAATGATCCAAGTTTATTACATAATGTAGATATATATATTAATAGTATCTGATAAAATTATAAGTAATATTTATGACGTAGTTTTGTTCATAATAATTATTTATTTAGTGGGTGTTAAAAAAATGGGGTTGGGAACTCTTCAAGGTATTTTGAGCTTACATTATAAATTTGAGGTTATAGTCTCTTGTAATATATTATTCCCTATGAGATTATTTTGGCCTCTCTACCCTATTATGATTCCAAGAGATAAACTATTAAACCAGGCATTTGCATTGAGTCCCCCCCCATGAATCGAATGCATGTCAATACTGTGATCATCGAGACATAGAAGGTGTCTTCAGATCTCCAAACAATCACCTTGAATTCAATAATCGCCGCTTGTTTGAATTTTTGAATCATGTGTGAACAATATATAGGAGTTATGATTCATATCCTTTAGGAAATTTACACTGGTGACATGAAGAAGTTGGGCGCAAAATCGTATCTGAAAAGGTATGTTTTCAGTTTAAATTTATTTAATTTACGTGAGAACCTCGGACTGTACAGGGGCGCAGATCGTCGAAGACGGTAAGTCTCATCATCCCTCTGATCAAAATTTTTAAAAACCATAGCCCAACAGGTTCCTTTGTGACCCAAATACCTTCAATTGATATCATAGAAAACACATTAATTATCTATGACAATAAAAAATTAATTTTCTTTAAAATTAAGTTGATAGTATTAATTTGGTTCCAACGCTGCTGATGACATGTCAATTCGATATCATATGTCCATGTTACGATCATCTGATGTTTTTAATACAGATTGATTACTATGAATTTAGGTATAAAAATGGGTTTTGGTTTCAAGAACATACTTGTTTAGATAATTATAATTCTACATGTATTTCGGATATAATTATAATAATTATCATTATAAAAATAAAATATTAATAATAATAATAATAATATTTTTATTTTTATTCTTTTAAAGGCTACTAAATATATAGTGGAGATTGTTAAAAAAATAAATGTGACATGAATGTGTGTTTATTCCTTCCTCGGTGTGTAATTATCTGCAAAAACAAACAAAAAAATAAAAGGGGAATGTGGGTGAGGGTCAAAAAAGTAAAATAAAAGAAAAGATGATGCCGGGAGGGCCCACCCTATTTCCCTAAGTCGTCTTCCACTTGAGTCGGTGTTCACAGGAACCATGCCCCTTGGATGACAGCCGAACAGTATCTCCATCGGACTGCAGTTGTTCTCTTTCTCACCCACCTCCCTCCTCCATTCCGGATCGTCGTACCTTGCGTACACACCACATGGAATCTGCAGGCTCTTACTCCACAAAAGGCTAATCCCCTTTCCCTAGGGGTCGGTCAGTCCGACCCGCAACGAGCCTTGGTGGTCAGGTCTGTCCTAGAATATCCCACCACTACTTTTTCCTTGTATATTATGGGTCTGTGTGGATTAAGCGTAGTGGTGTTAACGGGGCGGGGCGGGTCAGCCTACGGGGAGGATCATGCGGGCTACAGATTTTATTGTGCGGTCCGGCCCGGTCCACAAATAATGCGGGCTTAAAAAATAAAAGCCCGACCCTACCATGTGGGACCTTCGGACTAACGGGCTGTCCCTTGGGCTTAAAAAAATAATATCTAAAAATATTTTTTAGGTTCATCAACCATGATAATGTGGAACGGAAAAATAAAAATGTTTGATATTTAGTGAAAATATTTAGTTTTTAATCAACAATATCCTTAACAACAACAACCATTAAAATATTACATCTTTGATGATTTATGGGATTAATAACATCTCAAGTGGGTCATTTAATTTGACCGTCCAGACCAGTTTATGGAAAACAATACTCTTGCACCACTCGTTAACACTACAACTCATGTATATAATATTTACTACATATATATATATAATAATAATATTTATTATTTATTATATAAATTTATTTAATACATAAAATATATTTATTACTTATACAAATAATATATAATATTTATTATATGTACATAGGAAAATTTCTATTGAATTTGTTTGTGCAAATTTATATTAGAAATTTCATGTGTAAATTTCCACTAAAAATCTACACTTAAAATCATTACATAAAATTATTATGAAAATATATTAATACATAAATAAAAAATTTAAATTTTCACAAGAAATTTTCATTGCAAATTTTTTACAAAAAATGTTTACTACAAACTTCCATTGAAAATTTAATTCGAATATCCACTTAAATTTTTAGTGTTAAATTAAACTTATACTGAAAATTTGATTAACAAATTTATAAGATAAATGCATGATTAAATTTTTAATTTAAATATTTTAACTCATAAATAGATAATTTAATTTCACACTAAAAATTTGAACCGCAAATTTTCTATGGAAAGTTTCAGTGCAAACTTATATTTGAAATTTGTGACGCAAATTTTCACTCAAAATTGGAATTTTAATTTTTCACATAAAATTAAAATGTAGATATATTAAAATATAAAGAAAAAATTTAATATTTCAAAAAATAAAAACTAAAATAGAATTATATTAATATATATATTAAAAATGTAAATTTTAACTGAAAATTTTCATTGGAAATTTGAACGAAAAACCTCTAGTAAAGATTTTAAATAGAAAAGTTTAGTTCAAATTTCTACTTAATTTTCTGATAAAAAATTACATTTGACTTTTTTTATAATTATACTAAAAATTTGATTAAAAAAGTTCTACAATAAATATATAATGATACATAAATAAAAACTATAAAATTTCATCATAAATTTACACTGAAAATTTACATCGGAAACTATGAATGGAAATTTCCGTTAGAAAATTATAGTTAAATTATCCATTTAAATGTCTAATTTAAATCATCAAATTATATTTTCTATGCATCGAAATTTTACTCTTATGAGTGCAAATCAATACTCAAAATTTTCCCTAAAATTTTATACTGAAAATTTGTATTGGAGACTTGATTATCAAAATTTAAAAGAAATACATGTTTGGATTTTCAATTCAAATATATTGATACATAATAATATTATATATTTATTATTATTGTTTCTTATTTATTAATTTTTTCTAAGTTATTTATAAAAACTCATACTAATATATATATATATATAATTATAATATAAAAATTAAAATACATAAATCAAAATATTAGTAGAGCGTTGTATTATAAACAAAATGGTAGTCTTGTATATCCGTTTTCATAATTATTGTATCAATTTTTAATACATTAATTCTATTATGTTACAAATAACCACATTAGTGCCATCTATCCCACGACCAACCTTACCATCAGGTTTAAAATCTAAATGAGTCAATTTTTTCATGATTTATATATGGTTTTATAAAACTTGAACTATTTTTTTTCATAGTCATGTTAATTTGTTATATTATATTATTTTGTTTTATTTTTCAAGAATAATTTTTTTTAATACTTATAATTGTGAGTCAAACGGGACCCGCGGACACCCGGCGGGCTAGTCCGCGCGAGCTGCGGGTTTTGTGGGTTGGATCAAATGCGGTTTGAATGTTTGCGGGCCTAAATTTTCAAGGCCCTAGCCTACATAAATCCATGGGCTAACGAATCGGCCTGTGGATTTGTGTATTTTTTGACAGGTCTAATTATGCGCTACCGAAAATGGGTCAAAGTGATTTTTCAGAGCCCGATCATTTTTTAAACTATTCATTATTAATAAATTTAATAAATTTAATTTTAGTATTAAATTTAATTATTTGATATATAAATGTTAGTTTTAGAAGTAATTTTAATTCTCTGGATAATATTAATTTAATTGTGTATTATGTTAAATTAATTAATAAATTTATTTTTTGGATTAAAAATTTAATTAACAGCAAGTCGAAAATAATTAAATTATTTGAATTTGGTTCATTCATTTAATTTAAATAATATACAAGTGTACTGTTTTTAGTTCAATTTAATTTTTTATTACTACTTAAATTTTACCATTGATAGGTCTAGAGAAATTTTCTCTACCTATGTATGTCTGGTGTTTATTTAATTAATAATTTTAAAATACAGACAATGATTATAATTTAATTTTGATGGTCCATACATTGTCTTTTTCGACCAATATGTATAAGGCACTACGTGTCAATTTTTATTTGATGTACATTGATCCCCTAGTTCCCTAAACCTATGATAGAGTATTCTTGAACTTTGACGATGATGATGCATGATGTGGACTCCACCAAGAGGTGTCGATACAATAGATTAGATGTGAAGCCTTCCAGGATGAGGCAATACTCCAAATGAGAAGCAGACATACTGGACTGGGATGCGAGGTATCATGATTCAAGTGAAAACATAGGTATAGTATCCCTATGGAATTCTAGATGGTCAAGACTAGTTAGTTAGTAGCATTCTGTTATGCATTTATTAATAATTTTATGCATTTTATAACAGTGGGAAAATACAAAAAATAATAAATAATAAAGTTCATAAAGATATGATGAATGTTTTATTCTATTAATGTTCAATTTTTAGTGCCAAAACATAGATGAACATGATTGAAAGACATTGATTATATTCACAGAGAGAAAAATAACCAAAACCATCAAATATATATTAGGTCATTATATGCCTTCTGTCATTAAAATTTGAATAAATCTGAGTGTTCGTGTTGCTCATCATCCAATGTTGAGGGTGGCTCTTATTACAGGGGAGTATTTATGATTTAAATTCATTAACAATACTATAATTATATCAAAAAATCATCTAAATATATCGTATTGTAATTTTAGAGTCATGTGTTGAGAAAATCATATTAATGATTTTAGAAGTTGGGACATTCACACAACAGATCAAGGAGCTGTGAGTTAATGGGGTTGGTCACACAAAATCGTACCATAAACTCTGAGTAGTGGCGAATCCAAATCTTGTAGAATACTAAGAGAGGCTCAACGATCCTTTACATTAGAACCCTCAAGAGGCAGAGAGTTCCAATTCTAGAATTTGATTAAATACTGAGAGACATTTAAATGATTAATATAATCAGTAATTTCAAAATGAGTAATCGATATAAAAGTATGAATTTTTTAGTTTTATTTTTCTATAAAATTGAACATAGTGCAACAAGATGAATTTACCTAAATATTAAAAAAATTAAATGTCCAAACTACCCAGAATTTCCTTATGTTGTACAAGAACTTTCACACACTACCATGATATTATAAATTCTAGGTTCTTTTGTCCATATAACTATTAATCCACATCAGGAAGCGTGGGTATAAAAACTTCATACATGTAACTCATGAATGAGGCCTATGATGGTAATGTAATAATTATATCATCAATATCTGATTTTTTGGGTTACAACATCAGGACATATATAAAATAACATGAAGTCTCATCTCCAAGAATTTTATGAGAAGAATGTGAAGAATTATATGAATAGGTGAAAATTACACTAGTTATGTGTAAATATGAAAGAAGAATCATGATATTTCATGGCATCCCACTATAATACAATTTTTTGAACAATTACACTAGATTAAGTTATGGTTACAAAATGAATTGTAAGGAGTAAACACATGATTACCTTTTGGGTAATATTTTCCACGTAAATAAGAACTTAATGAATTTACAATCATCAATTCTTATGGATGAAAAGTTTAAAGGCAAAGAGAAAAGGACAATGGAAAATGAATCTCTAAAGAAACAATTACATTATCCTTAAAATAAAGAATTTGGTTATGAAATAAATTTTTATTCCCCTCAGATGTCATGAAATTATATTTATGGAACTTTAAATATGAAAAACTGAATTAAAGAAGAATGTATCCACTTCTTCAAGTAAAATCATCAATAAAAATTGTAATGTTTCAGTTATACTTCTTGTGTAGTAAATAAAATAATCCATTAAAATGTGTTTATTTAAATATAGTAACCAAATAAGTAATATAATCAATAAAGAAGCAGGGTGACATCTCCAAGAAGATGATGAAGGTTGATTTCTAAGTCACCAGTGAGAAGCACACTTCTTGTAATTAGAATGTTATAGATTCTAGTAGAATATATTTAGAATATGACCAAAATAATTATATGATAGGTTTTTTTAATAGAAGGAGACATTATTCCATGTTTAGGAAAGACTTTCTTCATACTCAATAATTATTTCATTGATACTTGAATCGTAGGAAATATGTGATGAATATAAAATGTAAGTCTCAAATACCATTTTTTGTTAGATAATTACTTCTCAAGTGAAAACAAAATTATGAAGTGAAGTATATACACAATTTTTATTTAGAACCTGTAGAGGAAAAAATCAGGGGTATTATTGGCATATTTAGTTTGGTCAAATATTCCTTTAGAAGTTAAGGTATGCCATAATTCTTTCATAATTATTTCAGATAGAGAGAATGAACTATTAAACATATATGCTAGTGGTAAAAATGTACTTTATAATATTCCTTTCCATATTTACGGACTGTGATAGTGAATTATATGAATGGTCAATAGATATAAGATGCCTCATGCCAGAATGCTGATGAATATCTCGACCAAGTGTCCATTGATCAATATATTGTCGAGTGGAGTAATTCTTAAACCAAAATTAAATTATCCATATAACAGTGTTCATGTTAATAAGGATGATCAAATATTATTATTTCATGTTAACATTTATCAATAGAAGTTATAATAGAGAAATTCCTTAACACACATATTATACATATGAGTATTGTTGTAAGGATTTTCATTGATTCAACATGAAAAAAATTCCATTATATTTTGTAACATGCTTTTCAAATAATGGTGTTATCCCTTTATCATATTCCAAATATCATTATAAATGGATATCATAGGAGTTATAGTATTATGGAGATCCATTGTGTCATAAGAAAATGTATTTCGATGCAAAGTGCTTTTTAGGATATAATCATATTTTTATCATGAAAAACATATTAAGCATTTAAGTAATTATCATAGATGATGCATATTATATTATATTAATTCAAAAGATAGAAAAGAGGTTATGAAGTGATTGAATTCATTTATTTAAAAGGGTTCACATCTCTATTAGATATAATTGGAGAAATATTGAATTTTTTTTGATGATAAAGATGCACATATAGTTGGCATAAGAACAAGTTCCCCAAGTTAAAGTGGATAAGGAATGTTCATGAGAAACATATTTTGTAGGAATGTTATAATCATAGTGATGGTTTTATATTAACTATATAATTTGAAATATTATTCATTGTGATTAAAAATTCCTACAAGTAGAAGTAGTTGGAAATCAGATAATATTGACAAGGTCAATTAAAATTAAATAATTGATTCCACGTGTCAAAGGAAAAAATGGATTATTATTTTGAATATAATAGTTGGTATTCATGTGATAAGATACATTGATGGTACAAGAACAATACAAAAAAGGCACTATTGGTTATACCAAGTCATTACGATGAAATCCATTAGAATGATACATGTCATGGATAAGATCTATGATCATCTTATTTAGCATTGTATGTAATGACCACGAATCGGGGAAGGTATCTATAACATGAAACTAGAAAGGGATGGTCACATCACATTGTGATAATGAAGGTTGAAAGTTATAGAAATATAGTTTTTTATTAACTTAATAGACAATATCATTGAATATTCAATTCGAATGAATCTTTTCCATGCTTTTTCCATATGTTAGTGGGTGCCCAATTTTATCAAATTATAATAGGTTCATAAACATATGGAAAATATATATTGGTATTATAATTAGTTAAGACCGGGATGAATGTAATTCTTCAGTGATTGAATTAAAGTATTATCCTAGGGTCTAGGGAATAGGATCTACTAAGGTATATCCAATAATATCGTGGATGAAGTCAATCATACAAAAAGTTACAGGGTATTTTAAAATAAAATTTGGAACAATTCTAGAGAGAATTATTACCAATGTCACATGTCATATATCACTCTAGGTTGATTTTTTTTGGATATAAAATAAGATTAAGTGGTGTTTTTGTTCCTTAATATTTTGTGATGGATCAATCACATATTACATGATATGTTTGGGAAATTATGTTTTCATAATTTATATTATGGTAGGTTAATATCAATTATATCTTGTATAATTTTAGGGGAAGCACTCAGAACTATCTAATTGTACTTTGGAAAGAAAAAAATATATATTCCTTGTATGTAGAGAGGAATGGATGATAGTAATGGTGGGATATAAACTGGTCTTACTATGCTCAACAAGATCTAGTATCACAGTTATTGTAAGGTTTGTGAGAGATACATGATCTAAAAATCCAATGGTATACTTATATATACAAGTCAAGTAAGTTTTAGGTACTGAGGCATTTAAGAAGAAGTTGTTAAATCAAATGATTTGTTCTTGTTTTGGATACATTCCTACTAAATAAATTTTAATCGTAATGGTTATTCTATTACAGGTACTAGATAATATGTGATTTTTTGATAGAGAAAAAAATTTTATACTTGGGGATACCATCTCGTTAGATGTTTTACTCAAGGAGATGATGTCACATATAGTATAATGTCAACATGTTGAAAACATGGAAATCCTAGCTACTGAAGTAATTACTCAGTAGAAACATGATCTCAATCATGATAGAGATAATAAGGATGATTTGTATGTTTTCTCTAGTTCAAGTGGTAGGGTTGTAATAGCTATTTCCCAAGACCCAACTTTAATAGTACTTTTGATTACAATATCTTGTGTGTATATATATACATGATGTATTCATACCATTATAGTGTAGGTATTTCTGCATCCAATATTAATTGTCAATTTACATAGATTAATTATCAGATAAAATGGTTATAGTAGATCCCAGACTATAATGAGAACCCCGAGATAATATGAAATTAGTCGTAAATAATGATTCAATGGTCTAGATACATCATACTAACTAGACACAGCTGATGTTTGACTATCAGGTGATGGGGGATCATTATCATTGAGGATTATTATAAGAAATTTTATACTTTTTGATATATAGTAGTGAGATCATGAGGATAGAACCACAAATAGGAATACAACATGTTTTATGTGTAATTGGAAGTTACTACTTACAGACATGTGTATTGATATCCTAAATTAAGATCACTACTAGCATGTTAAATTTTATCACATATTTTTATGCAAATAAATAACCATGATATTGAAATAGAAGTGACATAGCTTGTGTTGGGTGCATCATTAGTGGTATGTCCCTATGTAAGTGGTAAATATAAGATTTTCACTTCTGTGTTGAAGAAGTAATATATTTGGGGCCTTAATGATTATGATGGTACTATCTTTATAAATCAATGCCTAAGGTATCCAGAAGGTCAATCTATCTAGTTGGATCAAAAAATAATAATGAAATAAAAGGGCAGTGACACTAACATGAATCATGATTTATGATATATTTGAATACAAAGAGATAATATTAAATTGTTCATGTCCATAGGTTGGTAGCCGTTGCAATGAATATGCTTATCTCTTTAGGGGCCTTGATGTGTTTCTATACTATGATCTTGGTATATGGATATTATTCACTGATATTAAGATAAGGTCCTAGAGGGTCACATGCAATAGCATATTCAATAATCCACCTTATTCAATTGAAAAGATTTATAGGACATGGTGACCCCCACCACGATGTCTAAGTATTTTTCAAATTATTGATCACCTAAGAATAAAAAATTTTATTATTAGAACTAACAATAATTGGGTTGAATTTATTCATTGAAATTCTTTACATGTTATATAAATATGAGAAATAATATTTATCAAATGAATATTATTTTAATATTCCTCATTCGTCTAATACTATGTGTGAATTTTTAGTCGAGTTAATGAATTGAGTTTATCATATAATATATTTATATATATTATAGGGATGTGATAAAATAATAAATAATCTTTATGAAATAGTTTATTTCATCAATATTATTTTTTAGTGGACGTTAAACAAACAGCTGCAGAGGAATCCTTCAAGGTATTTTGAAAATCCAATATAAATATAAAGAGTGAGGCTCTCTCCAGGTTTTATTAAATACAAGATTTCTAAAGCCTCTCTCTCCTATCCAAATTTTTAGAGATAGATTTTCTCAATCTAGGAAATCATATTGAGTTCTCCCTCACACATTGAATGCACATTGATGAGGTGATCATTAAGATGTTGAATTAGTTGTTGGATCTCCACGCTAGCACCCAAAATTCAACAAGCGATTAACCAGTGGAATTTCGATGTGAATTTGGATGATATATAGGGTTTTGTCTTCATATAAATTATGAAATTATCACCATAGACAAGGAGATGTCAAGAACAGATTTAGATCTGAAATGGTATGATTTTGGTTTAACTCTATTTAATTTATATGAGATCCTCGAATGGTACCGAGTTTCAGATCATCAAAGATTACAACTCCCGTCATCCCAATGATGAATATTTTAAAAACCATTTCCCCCTAGCATTCAATGAAATAATTGTACCTTAATAATGGATCAAGTGGTATATAGATAATACTGATATACAACTAATGAGAATAAAAGTGCCTCTATCAGAACCTAGATGGGAGAGATATCACAAAGCCTATTGTTAGAAGAGAAGGGGGTTTAATTGGGGAGAGGGATACTATGTGATTAAAATAAGGGGGTAATATGGGTGAGAAAATATATTCTATTAATGAAAAATGGTAATTTGGCTACTTTTTATGTGGTCACATAGGTTGGATATATGTTTTTCCAAATTGTACACCAACTGTGCGCTTAGATCTATCACATGACAACCATTTCATGTGATAGACACATGGGTTGACTAACCCTTTTTATATTTTATGAATCCTATATGCACTAAGCCTGATACAAGTCGCACCGAAATGTGGAATTTTCCCCACTATTAGGAAAAATCATTCCTCCCTCTATTGTTCACTTAAACATGCATCATGGTTCAACAAAACCATGTGGCCTAGGTGGAATAATTTATACTAATAGTTTCACCAAATTGTTTCTCCAAAAGCCCTGATATGGGGATCAAAATGATCCCTGGTTACCCTTATAAATCCCATGACCCCATTAGGAACTCCCTTTAGTATAAAAGTAGGAGTTATGGACAAAACATAATGTATAAAAACTGATTGAAAAGATAGGTTCTTAAACATTCATTCAGTATGGGAATCCCAAATTAATGATGAAAGAATATATTTTTTGTTCTTCAAAACAGATTTTGAGACATTAGTACATTAAAATAATTAATAGGTATATATATAATCACAATGTTGATGAGAGTAATGTGGCCCCAAAAATATTGAATATGGTTTATCCATATGAGGATATGGTCCACTATTTATTTCACAAAGCCATCAAAATACTATACACAGAGCCTAGCTAGGTTGATTGGTTCTCCAAGTTAATCCATAAATGTGTATTTTCCTTTAATTCCAAGGGTATCCTCAATTAATTCCTCTTGTTTATCTGATCATTTTATAAAGAAGTGCATGATTTTCCCCTATTAATGTTATTCCCATTACAATTTCAACACTCATCCAATATTATATTGATTACTAAGAATGAAATTCTACCCTTTTGATGAAAAAGATGACATCATCTATAAAAATAATGTGAGAGATTCAATAGACACGAGGCCTTCACCAAAAAGGAATAATTCCTCCATTTTAGATTGTTCAAACAAGGTAACAGATGATGGAATCTTTAATTGAAATTATGATATTCAGGGATAGTGGATCCCCTAACTCAGCCCATGAATATAGTTTTAGAAACTACACAACATTCCCATGAATTTGATACAACACCACATGGAGATATAGTATAGAAAAAATAATTTGTTAACCCAACTAGAGAAATCCATTATATTATTCACTTTAATGATGAATCTCCAATATAACCTATTTTATTCTATGTCCATGTCCATTTATATGATAATATTGGATCAATGAGACTTTCTAATCATTTCATCGATCACTTAGTGAGTTAGGGCTATGGCCACCAAGGAAAACCTACCTTTCATATAGTCATTGTTCTCCTAAAAGGACGACTAATGGAAACCCATTTATTTCCATGTATTTATCATGTTCCGAGAATTTATTATTTCATTATGTAATTTCAATAAAAAATATTACGAAATATATTTGTATTCGAAAGGTTCTTTATGCAATAAAAATTTAATGATTTTATTTTTAATCTTTCATGAAACACATATCATTTTCTAGGGTTCTTTTTAATGTGATATGTTAATGATATTTTCATGTGGCACTCAAAGATTGGATAATTGACTGGTGGGATCCTATATCACCCTATGATGCAAGGGTTAAATTTTTAAATCTCACTAGAAATGTAAATGGGAGAAAAATTTATATAATTAGTGTATATAAATACTTGGGTATATGATTATACTAATGTTTTCTGAGTACATACGAGAAACTTATTTTATTCTAAGATTGTATGGTACGTATCATATTAGAAGTTACATTAATAATGTTGAATACATCCAAAATACCATACCCTACTTTAATCAGTGTGTAATATATAAAATTTTTAGGAATAAATTTATTTTAGGGGGTATAATGTGATGAATCATGTTTTTGAATCCTTTAAATTGATAATATCATTAATAGCTTTTATCATAAGAAATTCCAAACTAATCAAACACCAGATGGAATGAATCTGGAAAAACTAAGATTACATGAAAAATGTAATAATTAGTAAATAACTTTTTTACTAATAATTAAAATAACAACATAGTATTATTTTTCATTCATTGATATTTTAAAGGAAAGGATTCCTTTCAAATAAATATTTAAAAGGGGATATTTTATATATTTTAACAAAATTGATTATAGTTAAATGTTTGTTAGAAAATTTAATTTTTATATTTATATACTAATATATCGAAATTAAGTCATTTATAAATCTATATGAAATAATATTAAGAACAAATGAAGTTTATAAAGTCATTTTAAAAACAATTTCTTTTCATTTATATATTTTATTTATATTGAAATAAAATTTATAAATTTTTTTACTTAAATATGAAAAAATAAACATTATTTTTTTCATTGAAATATTATCTCAAGAATAATTTTTTAATTTCTTAAAAAAATTCAATTTTTATGTGTATAATATAATATACAGTTTTTATAAATAACAAGAGTTTTGAGGAATTGTTAATTTATAAGAATGATATGAAATTTATGATAAAACTTTATAGAAAAACTAATAATTTATGGATTTTTATTTTAAAGTTTATAATATTTATCAGCATTTAAAGGCTATGTTTTTTGCTTTTAGTACTAATGAAATAATGTTCTCATGAAAATATATTTATTACATTATATTCAAACTATTTTTTAAACTAAACTTGACCATATTTTGAAATTGAATTAATCTTAATGAATTTAAAATTATAATTATTTTGGAACAAATTATATACAAATGGACATTTTAATTTTTATACATATAAAGTATGTTACTTGAGTAAAAACTAGTTACCAAAGTAATTAAAATAAATGGTATAATTAATAATTTAATTGTAAATGACATGAAACATGATTAAAACATGTGTGGGAATGTGTGGCTAAGGTCTTTATATGCTCTATCACTTTCCCTCTCCATTATTGATCAATTTATGTGCCTGGTTACTTATGAATGACTTCCCATTATTGAAAAGTTGTAGGTATTTTAAAAAAATTCATATCTTTTCACATATTAATGAGCCTGACCTCTCTTTATTTTCATTGACTATAGGTATTCCAACCCATACTTTTCATGAATAAATTTCTCATCTTATTTAATGAATATTCTATGCATAACATGATGATCTCCATGAAAATCAGATAGGTCTAAAAACGTTTCGAACATAGATACATAATGAACTCACTCACAAGTGAACTACATCTTCTACCAGTTATTTCTTCATAATGAACACCTTTTATTAACATATCATACATAATTTCATTCATCATAACATGAAAAATGGAATAAAAATATAATGTTTTCTCTAATTCTTATGAATGAGAAATAAGAGAGATTTATATGATCCTATAATAACAAAATTTGCATAAGGGTATAGAAACATGGGGGAAATATTTCAAATCCATTCACTTCATATCATCGATCATAATCATGAGTCATGGAATAAATCAAGTGTGCTTACAAGACATCAATCATAATGAAATTATAGAAGATGAGCCATAAGATTATGACATTAACATAAGGAATTGAATATTTTCATACGCATAAGTATAATGAAACATATTTCAATAATACCCACAGAGGCATCCATTACATGTTATGAATAGGATAACCACCCATGTATCTATTTCATGAATGGGAAAACCTCATATGTGGACAATTTTTTGGGATTGGGGTAACCTCACATGTAACGTTTGATCTCATAGATCAATAATCATTATCCAATTCATTTGAGGTAGATATAGGTGTTGACGCCTCCAAATGAGGATCGAAAAAATCATAATTGAGAAATTACCTAAATATGGGTATTATCATCCACACAAAGTAAAGGAAGAAAACGAAATCAAAATAAATTCATGCCACATAAGCCTCCAAGATTCACAAGATCATTTTACCATCATGAGGTCACAAGAAAGTTCCATGAGCAGCGTATATCCTTTATGTAGCCCCACAAAGTCCCTCCAAAAAGTCATTATACTTTTGTAAAGGTGACCTGGAAAATCCGGGATTGTGCATTGGCTTCCTAGAAATCACCTCCAAGATATGATAACAGACGATCAATGGAATCCAGACAAACCTTCAGAATTTCATAAAATATAAGAGAAAATATTGAAAATTCAAGAGTCTCATGTGGTCAGAAAACTCATGTGACACATCACTAATGGGGTAAATGATTTCCCTCAACAACATTAAAAAAAATCATAAGATCAAAAATCATTATATAATAAAAAATTGAAATAAAATATAGAGGATGTAGTATCCTCCTTTGGTCATAAGCATCACACGATATTCCCATTGCAATCTACAAGATTCTTCAAGCACCCAGTGATGTTCCTACCTCATCATGAGAATGCTAACTAACATTTTATCCTCAACACCTAAAGGGACTCAAGTATGGCAAGGTGGCATTGTTCTCCCCATTTAGAAATGTATGGCCAAAAATATTTAAATTTCTATGAAATTCTTATGTATTTTCTGATGATGTTATATTGTTCACACGACTCTTCACTATTAGGTAGAGTTATTATCTTTGAAAAAACACTTTTAGACTCAAAAAAACCATAGTATTTGTTAAATAAACTAAGTAAATAAAATAGGGGAGGTGAGAGGAGCCTCTTATGGTTGTAAAACTCATGCATCATGGATAGGATGCCCATACAACAATTTTACAACAACCCTCGACAACCAAATTTGATCTAGTGAAGGTCTGCTGAAAAGCTATCCTTGTCTCACAGAAATTCTGAGATAAGTCACCAAGGATCATGTGATGTCCTTTCAATAGGAATACTAATCTTGAGAAGGCACCTGGACTTGTCAAGATGACAATATTAATCTCCAATAGAATGTCCACATAATAAAACATGACTCTATTATTTGGTAATAATCCAATAACAGAGGTTTTTACATGATGGAATTGCAGACACTGAAAGGCATGAAACACCCCCAGAGTGATTCATGATAGGACCACATAGAGACGTCTGATGTTGAGTCCATCCACTGATTCCAGTCTGGATTCATGTGTTACACAATGCACATAGTTGTGAAACATCAAGGTGGTGAGGACAATAAATCCCCGTCCCCAACTTCAAATAAGTGGCAGGCCTTTTCCAACCAGAAGCATTGATACATCAAATAACTAGATCAAATTTATCAAAGTGGTTGATCTTACGAAATAGAAAAATATTCCCATAAAGTAATATAATGGGAAAAACCTAAGTGATCATACAGTATGAATAATCACTCAACATGAACACTGATAGATCACATGAAGGTATTCTGGTAGGTCACACAAAGAAAATCCAACATATACACTGATCACAGGGGACATAAGACAATCCAACACCGAAAAAATCTAAGACAATCGTAATAAAATATTGGAACAAAAAATAAAAAATGGGATACTTATCAGAATAATATATATGATGATCTTCATGAATATAATTTGAAACACCAAATAAACGCGATTTCACCAGGGCATGTCTCCTAAATCTCGAGGCACTCCCTGAGTATACTATTTTGATCATTTTTAGTCCTTTGGTACATGTCAATTTTTAGGACATGTCGCCCCATGGGAACACCACCCAAGTCTCAAGAAGCCCCCTGGGATCACCTTCAAAACCTTATGATGACATTAAGAATAGTTTTATGACTCATATAACGACACCAATACATGTCATGTGAGACTTGCGATGTCACCCTGTCATGTCAATTGGATCTTGCGATGCCCTCCATGCACACCATCCTGTTCATGTGGAGACCTCCAGACATATCAACCTATAACATGTTACACTCTACAAGACATGTCATGTTGAATCTCAAGACAAAATCCAAGTGTTTTAGACATCTCTTGCTATGACACGAGGACTTGTTCGTCAGATCATGTGATGCCCTCTGGACATGTTAGTTAGGATCATGTGATGACATCATAGAAAAACTTGTCGGGTCTCACAATGCCCTCCAGACAAGTTGTCCTTGTTCATTAAATTATCCTTAGACACTCCATTTAGGATATGTGCTATCCCTAAAAAATATAAAATGGAACATGTGATTTCCTTATGAAATGTTGAGAATAAATCCACTGACATGTCATGAGAACAATGAATACGTTTCATGTAGACAATGAACACATCTCAGGAAAATGAGTAATCCATGCCAATTTTTCACCCTTAGACATGTTAACCTTGTTCATACTTAGTGTGTAATCCTCCATTATAATGGAAGACTCAATGTGTAGTCCCCTATAAATTGAAATATGATAAATCAGATTGATGTTATAACCACTATACGTAGGTTGCCTCTTTGAATCCCATGATCCATGTCAAATATACCAAGGGTTATCCTAATTCATAAGTCCCACATCCATTAGCAATGAGACTGACAATTTTCCATCCCCTTTCTCTCAAACTAAGAATAGCTCATGTGGGATTAGGGATTATAAATAATGATATCATTTGCATAATAATCCTCTATAAAGGAAAGGGAAATGTTAGTGTGTAATCCGTGATGAATTGAATTATGATGAAACTTACTCATGAGAAAAATAGGATTTGTATGATGCCTCCCTGAGGCACAATCCCTATATAAAGCATCCAAATGGATATTTCAGTGTGTAAGTCCCAACCAGTGACATATTATGATATGTATCACATATAAGGGAATTGTTAGTGTGTATACCCCAATAAATTGAACTAAGATGACTCTAATTCATTATATAATAAGGATAAATTGGATTCCTTCCTAAGGCGAGATCCCAAACTTATAAGGTCATCCACATCCATACAAGCCTCAGCATGTCTCTGTCATTTCACCCATTGGGACCCAATCATTTCGATGCGATGGTCATCTTTCCTAATCAACTAATAGGATGAGAAACAACTGAACTACCATAACTCTGATTACTACCATAACCTGGATATATATGACACCTTCACAATGATCGATCTCCATATTAAACATCTCAGGTGTTTTCCAAGTACATATTTCTTGTATCTTTATGCAATGAGGTTGATGATTTTCTATCTATTTTCCCACATAGAGTATATATCATGGGGGATTAGGGAGTTTTAATGGTAATTTCATTAAAATCATGAATTTTCACCATCATGGGTAATCCTTATACTTCATCATTAATGATTGGAATGGTATAAATATCCCCCGTATAAGAGTATCTGACTTAGGGCTAGTCTCAAGGACATGATCAGACTATTTTAACTCTGATTCTTTCTATAACCTGGATACATAGGATGTCTCCATGAGACATCTACTCAACTATTTAGGGACTCATTTTCCATAGATATTTCCTCTCCCAAGGACATTAAACTACATGGGTTTAATGTACCTCATGGATTCTGATTCCTATAATAAACATGATATGTAGGATTCCTTGTAATGACTTAATCTAGTCCTTAGAATATTAAACACCTCCCTGAATGGTAGAATATTATGAAGTTCATGGTTATAAAACTATTGATTATATGTAGATACCCCTTATTGGGAAATGGATGAAGAACCTTATATACATATATATGGACTCACTAATGAGAACCCTTTCCTTTGTAAAAAGTGGAGCTTAACCTATAATCATTTTTAGGGTAACAGGTCCAGTATCAGGATTAGGAAGAGATTATTGAAAATATCTTAAATCTATAAGAGAGTCCCATAGTATGAAACAATTCCCCCCAAATTGGTGTGATTATCACAACTTCCCATCATCTCAATAATGGAATGACCATAGCCGTCATTTGGTCTAAAATCCCATGTGACCACCTTTCTATAGAAAATAGGTATGTAGCATGTTATGTATGATGGAGATGATGAGAATTTACATTAATAAAGATAATGGTGACCCTATATTAATAATTGTGTAAGAAATTACAACCCACACAATCAACTATAGGGCCTAGCCGAATCTACCTAGAACGAGGGGTTCTCATTCATCTCTTCCCCATCAAAATCAAAATAGTAAAAACAATGTCAATATTTAAAACCAAAAAAAAATTATTTTATTATACTTCAACCAATTTTGTATTCACACTAGATGAAAATAGAAATGTTGAACCCAACATGAACATCTAAAATAAAAAAATTATTGGTTTGTTATCTAACAAGCCATTTTTTTTCACACTATACACAAACATAAATGGTGGACACAACACATACACTCAAATAGAAATATGGTATGTTATTTAAATTTATGACCAATTTAATGTCATATCAAAAACCGATGAAAATCCTAGCATTAATCTTATAGTCGATCCTCAGTAACATAGGTTCTCCTGAAATAAGACAATCCCCACATTGAAAATTTCACATGAGAAGAATGGTTGGATAGAGAATAGAATAACAACTATAATATCCATGAATATTTCATTGAGCACACGATTCATAAAATATTTCACTAATCGGTGACCATGTTCCATGTTCACTGCATGAATATAGATACTACTCTCATAAACAGCATTCTAATCTATGTTAATGTCATCATACTGCGACTGTTCTTGAATCTCAGCTGCATCTACAACCCCCATGGGTCACAAAATGATCTCCCCATCCCAAAACAAATTAACGTTAAGAGGATAACACAATGGTATAGGAGTATCATTGACGTATTACACTCCCAAACCTCATGACCGCTCATAGGGGTCCCCAATCACTGAAATATGTGAGCCTAAAATGTCCATGGATAGATGTAGCTATTCCAGTGGTCATCATTACCATAGCCAACTACTTTGGTAGATTATCCTTGAAGTGTGAAAATATACCATTAAGACTCTAATGAAAGAGTACCATGGAGTCAAATACAGATCTATTCTAATTCAGGTGCCACCTAGGAGGGCTCATATCAACCGCTATCACAAGCACTAACCCCAGGTACCCACCAATCGTCTACTAAGGGTTCCACCCGAAAAACTGACTCCTGTGACCACCATTAATGGGAAATCAAGTAAACCTAATCGGGATATGAAGGTTCAAGATAATTATGAGTGGGATCATATCAACACATCCATAATGATATCTTCAAGAATATTTTGCCAGCAACCAACAAACATGCTCATACCCTTCTCACATAGAAAAATATGTGAATATTTTCCCAATAAAGGCATGGGGGAGGGGCACACCTGTACAATCATGCATGAAGTCCATAGAAATATTCCAGTGGAACAAGGAGGACATAAGGGGGATCATATATCCACTTTGATGAAATATATCTTCCAACACATAGTAGACATAGAAAATTTGCAGGCATATATCTCTACACACACTTTTTTGAAATGCCCCTACATATTAGCAACAATTGATGAACTCCACCAGAATATTTTTTTATTGGTATAGACAAATGGATTGGTAAATATTTATATACCTACATCTAGGATATCTCAACAACCTAATCATTATAAAATAGTGGTTACTTTGGATAAAGTGATCTTTCGTTCTCCTATCTTGGACTATTATCAGCATATTCTGGTAAAGGATGATGTGTAAAGATATGGTTGTATTCTCGTTCCAAACGAGGCTCACCTAGTAAGAATGACACAATCGCTGGGAGAGGGTAATATGCCTATCAAAAAAATCAGATGTGTATACCAAAAGATTAGGATTGGGATTATTTTCTCATTCTAATCAGTTCTCACCAAGTGAGAGGTATACATGCCTCGGGACATGCTCCTATTCCCATTGAAGAAGTGCAAAAAAATATGATAAAGTCCCATTATCATGCATATATCCTAATTCTTTCCAGGTCTAACAATGTGATAATGTAACATGCCTTAGGATATACTCATATTCTAGTTAGTTGATCTGCTTGGAATATTCCAAAAAAATCACGGAGGTCATCTACATATTCATACTTCTGATTATGAATGAATGAACAAGAATAATTCGGAGGCAATACAAAAGGTATATCATATCCCTTCTCCCACTATAGAGGTCCTTCAGCATATTATGATAGGTAATGTATATAAAAACAAGATCATATTCATTTTCAAACTAGGGATCACCATGTGAGAGTGCAAAATGCATAAGTGCATGCTCATATTCCTACCAAGAATGAAAAAAAACATATTACAAATTATATAGATCTGGCTCATACTCTTATTCACCTTGCGGATCACTAAGTGAGAATGGAACATCCATAAAAATAGGATCATATTCCTATAAAAAATGAGAATCCTCTTTCACATATCCCATCATATTCTTAGCATCGGGCTCATACTCCCATATCACAAGATGGTTATAATCATGTTATGGAAACCACCATACAGTAGGCACATATCCCTACAAAATTTCAAAAGGCATGTCAGTCTATTATGACCCCAATAGAGAGTGCGACCCATAATTCTAATATTCTCAAAGCCAGTGTCCTTGAGGTTGTTTGAGGAACATTATCAACACCACATGGATATTTAAACTCTTCAATTGAAAATGTAGATTATAATTACCATGATAGTTTGCCTCTTTGTAATGTTTATATAGATCATAGAGAATCTACTCCTAACATACACATTGGTCAACCTCCCCAGGGTGATATTTACCAAAGACAAGAAAATTATTCCCTTCCCCAAACACATTTACATAGTGAGGTGTCCAAAAATCAGACACCTTCTTATAAATAGGTTCAAGAAAGATTAGGTTCATCTGTATATAGTTCCCCATAAACATCCTGTACCACTACACTCTAGTGAGTATGTGACCCATAGAATCATCTTCTATGGTCTGATCACATGGAGTTGTGTAATTCTAATGAATAGGATTCTAATATTTAAAATTGGAAATAGTTATCTAGAAAAACCCAGCCCCTTAGGTTTTAGCCCCTCTCCACTTCTAACTATGAGGTCCTAAATGATCTAGAAAAGCAGTGGATGACTTATCTACACCAAAATATGTGTTCTAATCATCATAGATTATATTCTAGTCACCTCCATTACACATGAAACATGGTTCAAATTCATAGAATCATGATACTCTATTTTCAACTGGATTGAGATTCTATCACAATGCTCTAGGATCTATAACTAGAAAATCATTGTCCAAATCGGCAACACGCTTTCTTCTATTTCATAAAAACTATTTGTCAGCTAATCTTAAAATATATTTCAGGCATCTTTATTCTAGGACGGGGAAATTATTGAGTTTTATTGTTTTTTGAACACTTGGAATATTATAACCACTCAGACATGTCATCTGGAAATGTCATAGCCTTTAAGAAAATTAGTGGAGCAGGTAATTGTTGGGATAGTTGGTCACTACAATAAAATGTCCCTTATTCAATGGTGAACCTACATAATGAAAAGATAGAGATGATAGTTTTATTTTATACTAGTCCCCCCAATGACAGGAGATTTCATTTCCAATATTTAATTTGATGTTTCATTGAGCAATAAAACAGCATGTAATGAATGATTCCCATCCTAGGAAGCCATCACTCCTAGCTCGTACATTAGAAAAATGGTACCACATCACACATGTCACATTAGAAGCTCCATATTAGCCATAAAGGATTGATCTCAACCCATCATGTTGGGGGAATGTCTATGACTACCTCCACCTCATATATTATCAATTCTAGAGACAATTTGGGACATATCAGATGTAGTTTCAAACAAAACCAACCTACTAGGCTAGGGAAATTTATATCATAATCAAAATCACCAGGTTCATATTCACCTAAGATGGTTCTAGGGAAATCAATAGTGATTCTAGATCAACCCCATTATACTGGGATGAGGGAATTTATATCTCAATGTTTGTCCTGAAAATCATCATACCCACAATAGGAATCAATGGATACATAACAACAAGGTCAGTTAAATCTAATTGCGACCCCAAATAACCCCCCTATCACAGGACTAGGGGAATTTTCAATATAATCATCACCACATATATAATAAGCCATCTCCAAGATTAAGGGTGGGGGTGGGGTGGAAAATATCAATGGTCATAATTTCCATCCACTCCTCCCACCACAAGATATACCTCTGTTATTCAAAACCCATTCAGAAAACATGAATGTAAACTCCCTCAAATTCATTGTTCACAGACCATGATGAGAGTGAAATATGACAATGGCAATCATACCCCTACAGGGTCACAAGACAAAATGGACCATTATATACATGGGTTATAAGAACAACCATGATGAATGCAGTATAGAACCATCATGTTGTTCTGAATGCAATGGTACAAACACCAACGCCCGGTATGCCTATGTGAATATCATCACTGTCTATGAAATATATATATTATATCAAGGAATAAATGTAGAGTAACGCAACATGGAAAATGTACCCCAATAGGTGAGTGGTATGAAATCACCAACCGAGGTTGCATGAATGAAAAACTAGAGGATTATTCAAAACCTAACACCTCTGAATACTAAGTTTCTACATCACTAGAAGAACACTAAAAAACGAAAGGAGAAGTGAGTGGCTACATCCATATCACCACCCTGAAGAATAGAAGTTACTTCCATTATGGAATTTTTTTACAATACGAGAGTGAGATAAAAATCTTAGACTACTCACCATGGAGCTACTTAGTAGAAATATTCACGATGAGTATCATCTTTAGATGGAGACAGATATTCTCCCCCCCATAGTTGATCCACCAGAAAGAGTGATATCTGAGCATCTAATTGGATCCAAACATGAACATTTAGTCTACATAAATTATGATGTTGAAATTGATTATTAATTCCTTTATTGTGGTGATAACCTCTCCCTTGTCATGGTGGTCATCCAATCTTCAAATGAATTGAAAATCATTTGGAGATGTTGGAAGGGCCACATAATAGACCTAAGCCTGATCTTTGTAGATAATAGGAGATTCAAATAGCAGTGTCCCATATCATCTTAATGGCATCACTTCCCTCCCAAATCTAACAAAATCCATGAATGGAAGAAACAAACTTATGTAAAATAAGATAAATACTTATCCAGAATGGGTGAATGGTGCTTTTCCTCCACAATTTTTTGGAAATCCATCATTCTCTACCATCGACAATGCATGTGACCCTGAACAGCATTTAAATACATTGTATCCAGATGTAAGCTGATAATGGGGGCTCAAGATCAACAAGCGGTGTTAATGAAGAGGTTTTTTTAAACACTCTGATAGTACTAAACTTTGTATCATATACTCTTTGGAAGACCTCTATCTTCAATTACATAATTATCTCACCTCCAAGCTGAGAAAAATGACAATAGTCGACATATTTAACTCCAAACGATGTAAAAACAGAGGGTGTTAGAATTCCTAGAAATGAAGAAGGGTTTAACCTATTCAATTAACATCCCTCTTCCATGAAACAACTAATGTAACACTATGATGCAAATATTGGGAATGAGTTGAAGACACCTTTGATCCCGTGGAACTATCCAGTTAAATTTTTTGAGTTTAGAAAAATAAAAAAATTTATTGATTAATCCATTCATTGAACCCGATCAAAAAATTTACTCATGCCCTCAGAATAGGGTAAAAGGCTAGGCAATGAATATGTTGTAGCTGTAAATCTAATTATTGAAACAGTTCTGATCCATTCACATAGGCTGGTCCAATATTTCCCAACATCTCCTACTGAGTGGGGATAATAAAAAACTCTCTATCGACCATAAGCATAGAGAAATCAGGATCACCCAGGATTCGTAAAATACATCAATAAAGAATGATCTTTCCAAAATAAATAATTCCTTGATTTTGTTTCAATAATGAACAATATCCTCCACAAGCTACTACAATCCATGAATCTAGATGATGTCATCCTCACTGAACTTCCCAACTATAAAACTTTTTATAATATATAGGTTTAATTCATCTTAAAATACATCTTTTAAGGCATGGTTAGTTATATACTAGTGGTGTCAAAGAACAACTTGAACTAGGTGTCCTACATAACCAATGCCCAGTTTGAAGAAGAGGTTGATTGGATGAAATGACCAGAAAGGCACGAGTGAATGTTTGAAAATTGGAAGAATCAAAAAATTGTTGACTGATCTCATGAAACACTAATATAATTACTGCACATACCCACAATATCACCACAACATAATATGGTAACAACAAATATTCCTACCTAAGGTGGGTTTGAATATGAATGTTATAAAAAATAGAAAAGGGTATCCATGTTCTACACAAATTCAAGCTCCAACTATCGCATATTTCTTCTATATGACCACCAAGGAATGGTTAATGACCCACAAAATAGAACCCATGTATTAATATGAGATAATATTTGGTTTTGTAAACTTTATACACATGGAAGACACCTTCTCTGATGATGGATATGCCTCAGGATTCAGTTTCCCACACATAATTAGGGAACTAGTGGCCTTATGCAGAGGAAATGAGGATACAGAGGATAACATGGATGAGTACAGACCCAATATTTTGGACACATTCTCCCCATTGGTATATATATAGTTGATTCTCTTTGTTAATAACTCCATCAGGCCCAAAAGAAACATGGAGGTGTCCTAGAACCCTCCAAAGTATATTAAAAACTAGTTGACTTTCATGTCCACTGTGTGGGTATTAAATTATATAATAATCTCAGACAATGGGGAAGGATGGGATGACTTACACCACAAAAAGAATAAGATCCCATGTCCTAAGCATAATCACTAGGCCCATCCCAGTCAAATTCCTCCTCTCCATATCCACATGATAAGTTGAAACCCCTCATATTGAAGAAATGACTTTTGGCACAAATCTATGACATTATGAAATATATGGAGACTCTCCCAGAAAATATCAATCCTTGATACACTCTATCATTCAAAATAACCTAAGGAGTCACTAATTGAGTCACTCCATATACTATAGGATTTTCAGATTTAATTTTCTGTATATGAGGTTTATCGAGTGGAGACCATTCAATTGGAATTCCTTGTTGTCATCTCAGTCATTGACTGATATCAAGAAGAGGTAATTTTAGGGAACATCATGCCCCTGTGTGTTTTAGGAACACACAATAATTTCAACTTCCAAATGGATCTGATTTATATTGGTTCCAGTGTCAACCTCTTCCCAGTTTGAACCCTATGAAATTTAGGAAATTTTAAAAGGGATTTATCTCACATAAGACAGACTATTCTAGGCTACTAAAATCATGATAAGTGACCTCTCATAAAGATAATTCATGAATACTTGTATGGGGATCTCACGTTTGATGAATACATTATGGTAATTCAGTAAGACACCATATAAAATTTTCCCCCTGGAAGGCATTCACAACATAGCCACCTTGTGGTACCTTCAAATTTATATTAGTGTCTGACGTACCCCGTTGATGGAAAGGTCGGATAGAACATGGTGAATTTCCCCCTTCAATACTTGTGGAGAAACATATGCTAAATATGGTTGTGATAAAAGGGTATTTAAACAACTATTGTTGGAAAATGATAACTATGCTCCAGCCCCCCCACCCAATGGATCAGGGACTGCCCCTACAAATCCTTGTATTGTGGTCTAAAATGAATATGTGCTCCCTATAAATATGGATGTGGAAATACATCTAATCCAAGTGGTCTATAACCCTTCATTCCCAAATGAATGTGTAAACGTAAACCTGCTTTGACATCTTTCTTCAATGACTTTGGAAGAAGGGGGTAATAATGTCATTTTTCATGGTCAGTCTCACATCGATAGTCATATAGATGCCCCCAGATTACTATATCCATTCAAGAATGCCTCCTTGAAATTAGAAGTGGAAGAATACATGGATGAACTTTGGAACTCTTCTCCCACATTTGAGGAATGAATCTATACCACCATTAACGACCAAAAATAGGTAAACCTAGGAATACAAGAAGAGTTGTGACATATGCTGATTAGTGCCACCATTCCCCCCTCAAAGAGAAAGAGATGTATATTTAATTTTTAAAGAAACATTGATATGTGATCAGCTGGAATTATACATAAATGATCAGACTGAATCCATATGTGACTATGAACCATGTAAGCTTACCTAATGGAAACTAAGTATTCATGTAGGTATCCAAGAGGATTGAACCCCATAATTCCACCAATTTAGAGGTGGAAGATTAAAATTTTTCCAAAATTTTCTTTTACCAAAATGTGAAATACCCAATATGGCTTCCAACATCATATATGTTAGGAAGATGATTGGGAAAATAAGATCTTCACAAATTATAGTGACCTTAATCGCCATTATCTAAAGAAAAACTTTCCATTTCCAATAATAGAAATATTGATAGTTGAAAATATTTCCTTCTAATCCCATTACATCACGGACATATATTTTATGTACAATTAAATAAATATGTCCCATAAAGATGAATAGTCAACTACATTAAGGGACCCTAATGGAATTTTTTGATAGTTGATCATGACCTTAGTCATAATGAACACAAAAGCCTCTTGTTAATGTTCCATGTATTATACCATTAAGACTTACTTGGGAAGATTAAATGAATGTTATTTTGATAACCTGGTGGTTAAATCATGATAGTGATTTGATCAGTTCATGGACCTTTCAATAGTCTTTAAAAAAAATCCACAAAATATTCTTAACTTGAATCCACTAAAATGATCTTTTGGGGTAACATTAGGGAAGTTACTTGTCTTTTTGGTATGCCAATGCAACATCGAGGTAGACCCAGAGGAGACTAGTTATATTTTAGCAGTGTAACCGCCCATTAAATCTCAAATAATTGAGTGTGATCCCATGGAACCTCTCTTACATTTGACTTTTCATAGAAAACATCGCTAGAAAGGCTCTCCCCTTCACCTGGACAATGAAAAAGTGAACTTACTATCAGTGGGATTATGACATCAAAGAAGCCTTCAATAGACTCAAGTAGTGTCACGAACAGAATCTGGTCACCACCAAAACCAACGCCAAACCTGGCCTACAACATGGTTCGAACGGTGTTCCCAATCCCCACGGTCTGGTACAAGTTCTTGGGTATCATAAAATTATCCTTGGGAATGATTTTCCTCAGTTTATATACTTAAAACAACAAATTAATACAATAAAACAAATCTGGATTTTTCAAACCAAAAAATATTTTACCAAAATTTAGAACTGAATTACATAGTTTAAAACCACTCAACAAGAGTATAAAAAAGGTACAAAACTAAAATTAAATATCCCATGATCCACCACATGGAAAGATGCACTGCCCTTAATCCATCCCCATAACACTGCACCAAGAAGAACAACTAAAATCTCGAACCACTGACACTAAATTTTTTACCCACACCTGCTACAAAAGAGACCAAATCTACTTACACCCAAAGGTGTAAGAATGGTGTGAACCAAAGCCTAGTATTATGGCACAACTAGAGGATTCCATGTGATAAACATTCAAAGACGAAAACCTAGTATGTTTCATCCAACAAGAAATGTTAGTGACAATTTCTAAAAGAATTAACTTTAAATAAAAAACAATTTCATAATAGGATAATTTAAAGAATCATCAATTTTAAAATAATATCCAAAGCTACTGAATTATGAGCCCAATATTCCTCTATATCGACGGTAAGTGTAAAGGATCTAATGAGAATAAACATTGTGAAATAACCCCTACACACTAGCTCACTGTGGGTCCCAGGCACCTCGTATATCGGTGAATGTAACCATCACAATATATATCTGTTCTCATTCACAGGCTACCAGTAGGGAACATACCTATAACCTACTGGTCTCCAATCATCATCATCATAGTTTAGTTAAGGTTTTAAATTTCAATCATTCTAAGTGAAACTGAGGCCAAACCCCATGGATTCACTAGCATACTAGTACACGTCCACCCACCTAGATACACAGGTTTTCCCCTTGTGATGAAACATATTCAACAAGTCAAGAAATATACTTTTCACATGAAAAAATATCATTTCTACATCAAAAATTCACCAAACATCCCACATGTATAAAACAAAAAGTCACAAAAGTCCACTTTTCATTCAAATTGATATTGAAATCTGACTCACGCCAAAATAGGCCACAACACTTTTCACATTTCATTAAAACTTCCACAAATCCATTAAATAATTTTATAAAACCATTCCAAGATATTACAACCCACATAACAACCCACTCAAATGTTACACAATACCCTTTTCGTAACCAAAATCCATTTTTCACATCACAATCACACAAAACATCCCATATCACTTTCACAAATCATACACAATTTAGTAAACCCTTCAAACATTTTTATAAAACATTTCCAAGATGGGAAACATCACAAAACATCCCCTTTCAAGCAAAAAAACTAGTCCAAAACACTAAAAAAGTATAATTGGAAGCCCTAGAGATATTTATAAAACCGGTTTGAAGAGTTATAAAATCACCTTGAATAATACCAAGATAGACACAAATGAAAACACCCATTTTCATAAAATGATCTCAAGAAGTATAGAAAAGTTTTACACACAAAACCTATTCCCAAAACCCCCCTTCCAAGGCCCACATTACACTAAGGAATAAAAAAAACATAATTTTAAACCCCTTTCAACAACTAAAAAATCAATTTCATATTTTATAAAACTTCCACCAAAGATACCAGATGTATTACATTTGAAAATTTCACAACTTCAACAAAAATTCAATTATAAAATTAAATGCTTAACCAAATCTCTCAAAAACAGTTTTCACACCACACACAACATATGGTGAACATGAAAAACTAATAAAACAAGGAAACTAACACATCATAGAATTGTTAACCATGGAATCACCTACCTTTTGTGTCGAAACCCTCAAATCATGGTGTAAAACATCAAGCGGACTACCACCGCACCACAAGGAAGTGAAGAGGAACCTAAAATTTCAATATTACACCAAAAATACACCATTTCAATCCCTATAATCTAACCCTAACTTCGGGACATATTGGGACATCATAAAAGAGGGATGAAATCCTAATTAAATGGAAGAAATGGAAGGGAGTAACACTTACTTGAAGGAATCTTTGATGAATCTCCTAATTCCACCACTATCTGAATTTTAAAATATTAAAAAATTCAAGTGAGGTTATAAAAAGGATGAGGAGATCATGTATGAACTAGAATGGGGGAAAATAGTTAGAAATTAAGGAGTTATGAAGGAATCAATTTACCACTTCAAACAGGAGGGGTTCTTGGACTCAAAACATTCCACAACATCATCATTTCAAAAAACACATAATACACACCACGACAAAATACACATCAAGACATCATGTTTTCCTTTTAAAAACATTTCTTTGAAAACAAATAGTTCAACGGTTAACGTATCCACCAATGGTACCCCATGGGCCCCACACACGAATGTTTCTATGCCACACCGATCACCCTCATCATATCCATCCCAACACTCATCCAGTAATTCCATTAACCATCCATCATCCCATATAACCCCATGCATGTGGTCGCTCACTAAAATTCCAAAAAATAAAACAAAAACTCTTTCCACTTTTCAAAACCAAAACAAACAACCAATACATCATTTTTATCAATACCACAAACCACAAAATCGAACCCAAATTACCTCTTACAAAAAATTTTAGAAATTCACAATCATTAAAATTAATAATCACTTTCCAGTCATAAAATTTAATTTCAAAACATATCATCCCATTAAAACACCTTTCAACATTTTTGAAAACTCTATTGGAAACACATTTTCAAAACCAACATTAACATACTTCTTGGTTTCAAAAGAGGCACAAACACACAATTTTCGTAATTCAAAAAAAAATTTGAAATTTTATTTTCAGAATTTCAAAAATAAAAACCATTCCTATTTATTTCAAAATCATTTCAAAAAACGTTACGCGTCTTAATTGCATGTCATTTTTTTACTTTAAAACTGAACATTCAAGATTTCAAAACTAAAGGACACAAGAAAAATTGGGGGGGGGGGGAACAAGCTTCGGTGGGTTACATGAACATATGGTTGTTGGACATATTCAATTTTCTTCACCATCATGTAGAGTGTTCTAGGGAAATATCCCCAGCTCAACATAGCTTTCCAGGCCCTGTGAGCTCACTAAGACCATTCCCCAACTGTCTTTTCTTTTCCCCTAATCATTATCAACCCAAAAAAACCAACGGAATTATATAAGTCCTGACTTCCCTTGGTGACTTGATTCCCATTATGAGGTGTCTTCATAAGGCACAATACCCATAACTGAAATCCAAATCCCAACAATCCTTACTCTAGACTATTCCGAATTCTCCCCAAATAACATGACCAGAAGAGTTAACATTATCCTTCCTTTGATACTATTTTGTCGCGAACCGAATCTGGTCACCGCCGAAACTGGCACTAAACCCGGCCCACTACATGGCCCAAAGGGTGTTCACAATCTGCATGGGATGGAACAAGTGCCCGAGTATCATATAATGATAATTTAGAATGATTTACTTGAGTTTATAATCTTAAAACAACAAAAGAATCCAATAAAACGAATTTGTAATTTTAAACCAAACTATCATTAAAAAAAATCAGAACTGAATTACATAGTTTAAAACAACTCACCAAGACTATAAATAAGGTAAAAAACCAAAATAAAACATCCCAAGAACCACCACATGGCAAGAGGAACCACCTTTAAGCCATCCATATAACACTGCACCAAGACGAATAGCTAAAATCCCGAACCGATGGCACTAAAAGTTTTACTCACACCTGTGACAAAAGAGACCAAATCTACATACACCCAAAGGTGTAAGTAAGGTGTGAGCCAAATCCGTATAGGATTAAAACACTAGAGGATTCTTGTGACAAACATTAAAATATGAAATGCTTGTATGTTTCAATAAATAAGAAATTCTAGTGAAAATTGCTAGAAGATGAAACTTTAAATAAAAAACAATTTCTATGATGGATAATTTAAATAATCAACACTTTTAAAATAAATTCCAAATCTACTAAATTTTTATCCAAATATTCCGTATTCCGACGCTAAGTTTTAAGGATCTAATGAGAATAAATAATGGGAAATAACCCCTAGGCACTAGCTCATTGTGGGTCCCAGGTAGCTCATATCTCGGTGAAAGTAACCATCACAATATATATCTGTTCTTGGGCATGAGCAACTGGTAGGTAACATACCCATAACCTAGTGGTTCCCAATCATCATCATCATTGTTTATTTAGAGTTGTAAGCATTAATCTTGCTAAGTGAAACTGAGGCCAAACACCACAGATTCACTAGCATACTTGAACATGTCCACCCACCTAGATACACGGGTTTTCCCCTTGTGCTCAAACAATTTCAACAAGTCATGAAATATAATTTTTACAAGAAATTATCATTTCCACATCACAAATTCACCAAACATCCCACATGTATACCAAAAAAGTCACAAAAGTCCACTTTTCTTTCAAAATTATTTTTAAATCCGACTCACACCAAAATAACCCACAACACTTTTCACATTTCATTAACACTTCCAAAAATCCATTAAAATTTTTTATAAATCCATTCCAAGATATTCCAACTCACATAAAATCCCACTCACATGTTACATAATACCCTTTTCATATCCAAAATCAATTGTGCACATAACACTCACACAAAACATCCCACATCACTTTCACATCTCTTACACATTTTATTAAACCTTTAGAACATTTTTATAATACATTTCCAAGATGGAACACATAAAAAAAAAATCCCCTTTCACATTTAAAATTTACCATTTCAATATATACACAATCCAAAACATTTTTCCAATATGGTTTCACCACTTACATAAGTCATTAAATCATTCAAATCTTTTATAAAACAATTCTAAAGAGTATACCCAAAATTTTGTCATAAAACCTATTTTTAAACTATATTTCATGGAAAACACCAAACCAAAACACAACCAAAGTATAATTTTCTGCCCTAGAGATATTTATAAAACAACTTTCATGTGTTATAAAATCACCATGACTAATTCTAGGAAATATACAAATAAAAACACCCATTCTCATAAAATGCTCTCAAGAAGTATAACAAAGTTCTACACACCAAACATATTCCCAAATCCCCCTTACATGGCCCACATGACATTATGTAATTAACAAAACATAATTATCATCCCATTTAAATAACTAATAAATCAATTTCATATTTTATAAAACTACCCCAAAAGAAACCACCTGTATTACATTCGAAAAGTTCACAACTTCAACAAAAATGATATTATAAAATTAAATTCGTAACCAAATCCCTCAAAAATAGTTTTCTCACCACACATAGCATATGAAAAACATGAAAAATCAATAAAACAAGAAAATAAACACTTAAAATAATGGTTAACCAAGGAACCACATACCTTTGGAGTCAAAACCCTCAAATATTGGTGTGAAACATCAAGCGCACTACCTCTGCACCCCAAGGAAGTTAATAGAAATATAATATCTCAAGATTACACAAACAAGACACAATTTCAAACCCTAGGTTGTAATGCTTACTTCTAGAAACTTTGGAACATCAACAGAGGTATGAAACCCTAAGGAAATGAAAGCTATAGAAGGGAGGAACACTTGAAGGAATATTGTAGAATTCTCCCTAAATCCATAAGTATATAAATATTAAAATATCTAAAAATCCATGTGAGGTTTGAAAAAAGAGTAGTAAATCATGTAGAAACTATAATGGGGTAAAATAGTTATAAATGAAGGAGTTATGAAGGAATCAATTTATCTCTTCAAACTAGGGTGATTTGTGAAATTCATTTAGGTTTCGTCAAAATTATCAATTCTATTGATCTCCAAATTGTGTGAGGAAAGAATTAGAGTGCGCCCTGGGTATGTGCTCTCGGGTGAGAGCTCGAATCACCAAAAACACATAAAAATTGAATGAGATATTAAAGAATTAAAAAATATTTTTAACGCAGGAAATGAACTTTCGGGAATGCCCAATCTCTTTAATAAAAACCCAAATCCACCTTTATTATGGATTTCTAAATGGTCCAAATTAAATTGTAGGTGTTAATAGGTCATGGTATTCCAGGTAAGAATTACAATGGATGAAAAATGGTTAAAATGAATGAGTTATAAAAGAAAAAAAAATTATTTTTAAATCCGGAATTGGGCTCACGGTTTGGCCCGAATTAAGAAATCTCACGCATTTCTTCAAAATCCATATGAAACCCCAAAACAAATAATGGAAATTAAATTAAAAGTACCTTTAAAATGATTTATTTATGTGACATGTAGTATTTACTTTACAAACCAATTTCGATTCCTTTGGTGTTAGGGCAGACACTCATAATTTTTTTGGCCACCATGGATTGCTCAGCGGGTGCCCTCATTGCATAAATAAGTGATGAGGGAAGAAAAACAGTCACTACTACATCATCTGAATGATGATAGGTACTGATACCTGATACTTTGATGCCGAAAATAACATCCACGTACTCATCTTCATAGTGAAATTTCTAAGGAATTACATTAAGAACCATGAATTCCATCTAGTTTTAGGTATTTTTATGATCAAGTACATCATTGGATGTACTATTTTAACTATCCTCTAGGATTATTGTCCAATAATTCTACAATAAGATAAAATTCAGTTCATGTAACATAAATTGGATAAACGGAAAGTCCTAAATACTTCCATCTCAGCACATCCTACGCAGGAAAATATATAATTAGAAACCATGATTCCATATGAGGACACATTGTACACTCATGAAACTCACAAGATATGGGATATGTATTTTGATGGCTCCTATCTACATCCTATATAAAAAATATGGAAACCTCATGATCCAATCAGGTTGTATTAGTGATTTTGTTTGTCTCTCTAGAAAATGCAGTTTATCCCAAGTCATTCTCACTATCCTATGGATTCGTGAATAATGATGTAGAATATGAATATATCATCACTAGGTTATGACTATCCCTACTACATAAAATAGGCTACTTGAACATAAAAGGGGATTTAGACCTAGTGATAAAGAAGATCAATGGTGAATATTCCACGAAATATAATACTTGATCCCTCTAATTGGCAATGTTAGGTGACTAATGATAGAGTTCCATTTTGATATCACACTGAATCTTGTTCCTGATCATAGAATGCTCAAACCAATGCATTAGCTAATGCATCCACGCTCTTGGATAACCATAATTAGGGGGAATACATCTTCTATATGAGGCATCAAAAATTGGAATTGGAAATCAAAATTTCTAAAAAGGAGGAAACTGATAAGGTCAAAACCACCCTAGAGTGTGTTGAATTGGCATCCACCACTGGATGGGTGGAGTTATAATCAATTATCATCAAAATTGGACACTTGTGATAGATAGAGCCAAAAGGAAACATATTCTACACTGCACAACAAACTTTACCATGTAGAGTGGTACAAATGAGTATAAATCCCTATACAATTGTGTAATATATTGAATCCTCCAAAGATGCATAGAAGAAGAAGAGATTTTAACTACCATAGAAGAAGTTGATGAAGGATCCTATAACGTTCATAAATCTGGAACCAGTATTTCATAACAAATCAAGAGGCTTTGTTTTTACTATTAAAACATTAAACAATAATTTGTGGAATTCACCAAGATATTTCATGAATTCCCAATCCCTTATATCTTCCTACATCACCCCCTAAAATTGATACATACAACTAAAAATTCTATGTCGTTTTTGATCTATAGAATAGATATTTTAGGGATATATCCCCTAGCCACAACTATGTAGTTAAAGTACATTCTGAAGTCAAATAACTTCTTTTTTAAATTAGATGAGATGATACCCCTCAAGGATTTCAGGATGAAGAACATAATGAACTTTGTAATGTCCTATATCATCACCAGTTTCGGGGTCCCTCACACAATATTTATGGAAAACAACACAAAAATATATTCTACAGAGTTGAGTAAACTATACCAGGAGTACAATATCAAGTACAAACACTCATGTCACAATCATCTATTTGAAAATGTATAGATATATACCTTCAAAAGGACTATATCATATATACTCTAGAATATGGTGAACATGGTTAAGAATTATTATCTAGAAATTGTCCTCCATTCAATATGGGACAACCGTACCACCACATGTACTGCTACAAAGGAAATTCCATACTAATTAGTGTATGGTATGAAGGCAATATTACCCAAATAATTCCATCTACCTTCACTCTGAATATCCATTTGTGTACTATTCCCAGATGATGTGAAATCAAAAATGTGGCTGGATGAATAGAAGTAGTTTGATGAGAATGAGTTGTGTATATTAAAAAATCATAATTTCCATGAAAATCAGATCACATGAGCCTTTAATAAGAATTTATGTCTTCATGAATTCCTTTATGGGGAACTAGTATTGTTTTTACGGACCCTAATGATATTAGGAAAGATGCATCCTAAGCTAAATCCAAAATGGGAATGTCCTTACATTATACATAAAGTCTATCATTATGAATCCAACTCTTTGTCCGCAATGGATAGGGATAGTGTCACACCCACCACCAATGAGAGATTTATCATGAAATAAATTTCATAGCTATCATCAAGCGCCCATTATCTTGACCTCATGATACTAAATCATATGATGTAATCCTATCAACAAGATAATAAACATCAAAAACATGGAAGTCCTTTTAGAAATATTATAATCTATACGGAACCCCTCTTCATGACAACATGATGATAAATTTTAATGATACATCCAAGTAGTAGGATGATACACTACAAAACATATGACATCCAGGAAGTAAGACTATAAACTACACAGTACCCTATGTTCTAACCACATAATGATAAATGGTGCAGATATTCCCAGAAAGCATGATATTAAACTGCATGAAATCTCTCTTCTTGAAAGAAAGACTTTAAACAGCACAAAAACTCATGTCATCACCACATGATTATAAACTGCAAGAAAAATGTCCTTACTACATGACTTAAAGCTACACAAGTCTATGAAATCCATCTTTATTCATGTCAAGTGATCCATGTCGTCTCATAATGACATTAATCTATATGGGATGTATAGAACTATGTCTGGATTAACACCTTCCATCAGAGAACACCTAGTAATTCTCAAACCTCTAGTATTGGGTCTAGTAAAAAATTCCATTACTTTCACATCAGGTTATCCACATACTTACAACATAATGTAAATATTCAGGGAATATTCACTTTATGTATGAAATTCAACTTCATGGTTTTCCTAGAACTATTTATGGCTTGATTCTTATTTTCAATGAGATACTTATGGACGCCTTGATCCCATATCTAGGTCTAGCCACCACATGAATAAAATACACACATCATATCCTTAATTTCCTCTACATGATACAATACACCCTCATTGTTACATATTTCAGAAATAGAGAATATATCATGTGGGATTAGGAATTTTGGTATGGTTTTTGGCTGCGCATGAAAGTCATATCAGATCATGATATGATCATCATGGTCCTGAATGAAAGGAACTAAAATGAATGACCTTAGTCCTCACTACATGATATTATACTACATGGTTTATGTCCTATGCATGATATAAAATTTCACATTCATGTATACCCCACCCAAGAGAACACTATTGATGGTTTTGTCCTCCTACTACACATTAATTCTTGAACTACAAGTGGATTGATTCCTTTTACCACGTGACACACAGTGTTGCCCAAAATCTTCAATCTTCTATCCATTCACAATAAAAATAAAAAAATGCCCCATCCATATGTATAGGACAGAGAAGCATAAGAAGGTTATTTTTCATGAACTACATATGAATAAATATCAATAATTCTAGGATACATAGTGAGACCTACATTCCAATCCTTGGGTCCAACCACAATACACCTTTTCACACCGGGAAGCCAACTCCCTTTCTACATGAAAATAAACCACACTGTCTGTCATGAACTACATGTGTATTGATTTTTATAATCATAGGAAACATATTGAAGCCCATATCTCTGATTATAGGGATTGTTATATAAATAAGAAGAATCAAATACCTCTTTTACAAACAGGGAAGACTTACATAGAGCATTTTCAATTAAAAAACAATGTGTGACATGATTCCTAACAACATAAGACACATAGTGATGCATAGATCTACAATCTTTTTTCCATCTACCAAAACTAACAAGAAATGATGCACCCCAAATGTGTAGGGGTTGAGTCACACATTCTCATTTTTCTTACATATAAGTTGAATTTGTGAACGAAATTCTTGTGAACACAATACATCACACAAAAATAATCATGTCATTTTTGACATCATTTTTGGAAAAGAGTTAAACTATAGGAAAACATCATGGTCTCATGACATTAAAAATACATATAAAAACCTTCCTTACAACATGATATTAAACTATAATGAAAATTATTTTACCAAATGATGATAAACTATAAAAAATCAAGTATTTTCATAACATGAGAAATTAAAATGTGAATTCCATCACCCATTTTTAATCCCATATCAATGGTCCAAAAGCGCCTTACCTCTTCCAGATAGAGTATGGGGTGATTCTTCCACCGTTTAAGCTCCTAAATCCATAAAGTATACATCATTATTAGTGTTTCTCATGTCACTAAAAACCTTCCTTATCCCTTGGAAAATATACCTAACTTAAAGGGACAAATTTCTTGACTCTGAATGTATTACAATGTCTCTTTTATATTTTATCATGGTCATCAACAAAATTAATCACTCTATAAAAAGGTATTTTTGATCCTTGTGTGCCTCTACATCACTATAGTGGATCTCAACACCACAGTGTGTTCTAGGCCATCCCCTGGTATGATTGTCCTGTATCACTACTCATGAACTGAGAACATTGATCCATGATTTACCAAATCTAAAACTCCCTATAAGAAGGATTTTGGTGTACCCTTGACCCTAGGTATCCTAATTAGGCTCTTTTATGTCATCCTCCACAGTAGGCCCATTTGTTTCATGCCATTAAATGGAATTCCCTTTAGTCAAAGCTACACGAACATAATATCTATAATATAATGGTCCAAATCATAGGACATTAAATTACTAGAGAATAATACACAAAAAGTTTAAGGTTTAATACCTAAAATATTATCCTGAGTAAAATTCATGCCTTCACTCACTAAACTCTTCATCTACATGGTTTAGGAAAAAGTTACGGCACAAATAAATAAGGAAAAAAGATTTTTTGGAATACCCTGTTTCCCTAGTAACATACACACAATGTTCCCTAGACCCACATGTTTAAGATAATATTATAGTAAATTTTTTTCATATCTCATTTCCGCCTGAATATGTTTTCCAGTATTTGACAAATGTTTTCTATTCTTGAACCCTTATTGGATATTAAAATTTCCACAAATCAAACTTAAATATTTGAAGTGTTTCGGGTCACCATAGGCCTCCCATGGACTTTAAAAAATATTCCAAGCTTTAAGGGTATAATGAAACTTGATTTTCAAAAAAGTAACATTATAATTTTTTTTCAAATTTCATAAAACATTATCCAAACAAATGCCCAAAGAACATACTATTCTAGTACCATTGGAAACATGGAAACATAAGAAATGGTACATAAATGAGCTATATCATCTACCACAATGTACTTATTTACTATAATCCTTTCTAAACACATAAAAAATAATACATATCATCATAACCTGGGAAAAGGAAACATAAAAAGGGGTTACTCAGATGCTCAATAAGGTTAAAAATGGTAGATACATAAGAATAATAATGAGAATAAGGGTATGATAACATGATCATGAAAATAGATGATCATATACTGTATATCATTGATAAATAATAGGAATCTTGGAATTAATCATAGTAGTTCATAAAACATGAATCATATGTAAATAAAAAACATAATCCATGAAAGCATAACATAGAAATAAAACCTAGAATTATGGTAGAACCATAAACATATATAATGATTTACATAGTAGACAAGTAATTTTTTCCAATTCCATCTTAGTGGACAAAGTCATTTAAAGAACTGGTTGACACCTCTTTCCAGCCCGGTATTACTAAATCGATTTCAATCCTCATTCCAGCGCCATAATGTTGTACCGATTTCATTTCACATTTGAGACCTATTAAATTTAGTTGATTTCATTTCTCATTTCATCCATGGCTATATCAAGAGATATAAATATTAAACTGGTACATTGGAAGGATATATAGCTTCCACCAATCACATAATGAAACAATACATACATGTTCCAGAATATCATAAATAATCATATCATAACCCATGATATGAAATGGATTTCACAACCATTTAATCATATATAAACCTATGCGGAAATAAATATTTCATAATCATTTAAACAAATCATAACCCATTAAAGGAATTGAGATTCAAAATCATAGAACCCATGAATGAGAGACAAGTTTCACAAATATCATGCCATAAAAATATAATCCATTTAGAGAAAGAATATGAACGGAAACATTGAATAATTTCCACATAAATTAATTAGTAAAACCAAAAAATGTTATCATAGATGTGAAATAATTATTAATGATATTTTGAAAAAATTTCTTGAGGAAAATATCATTTCTACATTGAAAAAATATTTTTATGAAATTAAACATTTTCATAAAAAAAATTCATCGAAAATAGATTATTAATCATATAAAAAAATCTGTGAAATCCATTTTTCATTTTTAAAATAAAATTTATCTAAAAATTACCTTCATGATCTTTTGAAAACATTATAAATTTTTTTGAAATCATTTTTGTTGAGTAAAACATATTTCTGATAGAAGAGAGAAATAGAACCATATTTAAAAAAACATTTTCTTAAATATCTTAAGTACCAATGAGTTGAAAAATGGTTCAAAAACATGAAAATATCATGAATAACAATACCAATGAAAATTAATTAATTTTATTTATATATGGATTATATTACTTCAAAAAAGTACTCATAAGCACAAATATTTTCGATATGCGATGAGATTTTTTCAGTAAACTCCTACCACATGGTAACATGTGATCATACTATCTATAAGAAAATAAAATTAAATTTAGATTAAAATATCATGGAATTATGTAGATTAAAGATATAATATGTTAAATGGTACAATATATACCTCAAAAAATAATGTTGGGGCATAATAAAACATCTTTCACAATGAATGAAAATTGAGACAAAACTGTCTTATCAAATTTGATTCTTTTGAAACATTAACCCCATGAAATAATGATAATATAGTATATATGAAAAGAATAATAAATTTATGTATAAAAATTATATAATACATCCACATGTAGTATACACACCACAGAAAAGTAATGGATGGTTAATTAAGAATATATCTCACCGAAATAAAAAGTGAGATGAAATCATCTTACCTTATGTCTTGACTCATTTCATACATGTTAAAAACTGTTATATAATAAATATATGTTTAATATTCATCTATAAAAGAATAATATTCTTTTATATATTACCTAATATGATTTTATTGTGACTATATTTTACCTGCTTGTTAATAATCCATTGTTAATGTTTCATTTCGTGTAATATTCTCTTTATTCTTCACATATGTATTAATTTGTTATATCTTTGGTCCTTATACTTATATCATGATTTAAAAAATGTAAAACATGATATAAATTTATTTACTATTCAAAATATTTGAATTTTAATAATCTATAAAATATTGATGTATGAAATGGAAAACAATGTTCAGGAAAATAGTAGGTCGTACATATGCGTGAAAGCTGCATCCATTTTATTGACGTATTGAAAGAAATATAGTAAATCATATATAAGTGTTTGTATATTTGTATATAATATCATTAAATTTGTATCAATATTTTATATATATCATATAAATTCACTAAATATATTCTTAATTCAATCCATGTAGTGTGTGAATGAATCACATTGCTTTGAGGGTGTTGTAGTCCATACTTCATCAAAAGAAATTATCATAGTTAAACTAGAGGGAATGTACAATGATATTCATGATAAAAAGATTATAAAATATTAAATAAAAATTATATATATTAAATATAATATATAAATATATTTTCCATGATATTTTCCTCCAAGAGAGGAGATAATGGAAAAAATGAACAATCGTCATTTTTTGAGGTGGTAGTTAACCGTACAAATAAACAATATATTAGTTTCATATTAAGTAGAGATGTGAGTATGTATTTTTATAAACCATATCATAAAGAAAATCCTATTTTATTGATGATATTGACGTTTTTATACATGCAAGTAATAAATTGAGTTGAGGGGTGGAGAAAGAAAATAAAAAAAGGATCCCTAAAGAAGACATTACCTCTTAATCGGCTTAGTCCTTTTGGTTTGTGAAAAAAGGATTCCGTGGATTTCTTTTTACCCTAGAAAATGTATATAGTATGAAGGGATGGATTTTGGGATGTTTAATAGGAATATATTTTCCAATCTTCTTGGTTTTATAGGTGTGAATAAGAGGGAGAGGTGATGGCCTTTTATAGGGAAGGGAAAGGGCTCACTTGGAATTTTGGAAAACAAGTTAGGTGTACAAGAATTTTCATAAAAAATGTCATATAAAACCAAAAAAATGAATAATTTAAAGATCATGGAATAATATTGTAATGAAAATATGTGTATGACAAGTTTTTATGCCTTTTTGGATCATAAATTAATGGATTAGTACTCTATTAACCTAATTTTTCTCTTAATTATTGTAATTAATTTTAATCAAATTCACTAATATTTTTGGTCAAAAACTAATTTGACCTTATTCTGAATTATAAATTATTCTGATTCCAAATATGGAATCCATTTTTTCATATAATAATAAAATAATTGGAAAAATATTTTTTTTTAATATAATCCTACTGATGGGACGACACTACATATTTATAAAGTAAAAACATCCAAAAGGTTGCAATGTTTTTAATCTCAATTTCATTGTTAGATTGATTACAACAATATAAATTGGATTAACTAATAAAAATAATATATAATTTAACTTTCAATGAAAATTAAAATATAATATAATATTATAAATAAAATAGATGAAAATATAGTTTTCAATTTTTATCCAGTATTTTTTACTATTCATTAAAAAAATGAATCCCCATAGAAAAATTCCAAAAAATTATCCTAAAACATTTTTTTTGTTTTTATTTATATGATGATGTTTTATTTGAAACATTAAAGTTATTAAAGTTGGAAAATCTTGATTTGAAATGGGTTCTCCATTAAAAGGTCGAAAAGCTACATTTATTAAAATATATGTTTTTAAGCATCAAATTGTGTTTGTTCTTATATTATGTTTTTCAAAAATATTATATGAACATTAAAAAGCTACTATCAAATATATAAAATATATATTACATTAATATCACTTAATAATTATATTTAATTTAATTTATTAGATAAAACAACTTTGTGACCATAAAAATGATAATATTTCCTTCTATATTCAATCGGTTTTAATATTCATTTATAATTAACTAGTAACTTATCAATTCATCTTATATTTTTGTAAACTATATATTTTCATAAATTAATTAATACTATTAATAACATCATGTTCAATGGATTGGTTATATATTATTTTATTAAATAATAAAATTTAAATAATATACTACAGTTTGTTAAAACATGGTTTTGTGTGTTACAAAAGCCATCAAGGAAAGTCATTGATGAGTTTAATGAAATAAAATCTGAGTGTTCAATGTTTAGAAGGCTAAAATTTATTTTTTTGTGGAGTGCATTATTAATTTGGTGTTGTGCATCACACAATCCAAACATAGTGCTTTAATATAAAATTAAATATTTTCAATGTTGTGTGAAATGAAAAATATCAAAAAGAATAAATTAATTTGAAAAAATATATCTCAACAAATCTTGGGATATTACATTCTACCACCCTTAAAATCAATTTTACCTCAAAATTCATGTGGGTTATCAATGTATTAATACATAAATGTTTCATTTATAGAAACCCACATTATAAAAATAGAAACTAAAACATCCCTTAATAACGGACTGTTTGAAACATATATGTTACCCAAATTAAAATATAATTATGCTTACTCATTAGAGAACATATGATGCATGTTAAAACACGGATGTGGTAGAGAAATATTACAATCATGTTCTAGAGGACAGTGAGAGAAAACATTATCATGAGAAATTTAACAATAAGAAATCTATAAATCTGGGATTATTTAAGGGTTGAACTTATTTAATAGAAAAGATGGTATTAGGATTACCTTTTTAGTTTAAAATCATTTCCCTATGGTTGAATAATTTTCACGAGAAGTGATAAATACATGATTTTATACCCTTTTATAAGTAAAATATAACCCCTTGTTCATGTCTTCTCCAATTTCCTCTTTACATATTTCTCCAAAAAGAATGGAAATTTTTCATTCCTAAAGAACCAAAAGATCATGAGTTCCATGATAAATCATCTCATCTATCATCAATTTCCATCAAGAATGAAAAAAATTTAGAGCAGGTTGTCCAATATGAATAAACACCTATGTGGTGAGATAATAATCTAATATCAGAAAATTTATCTGATGTTTAACATAAACATCCCATAAATGATTAGCCTTATAACCCTTCTTAATGATGAAAATACATAACATTAGAATGAATACAACTCAATTATTTTGACATTGATCCCTATATATCAAAAATTATCTCTAAGTTGTTATATTCCAAACATGTGAATATCCTCATCATATATTCACTTACAACATTGTGATGAACATAATTACCATTAATACATACTAAAAACATGCATGATTACTTATTCTAATGGTAACATGAAATTTTCCATAAATCCATGAAGTTTTAATACTTATCCATGATAACATAGACTACCTTTTAAACATATCCCTTATTAGTTATGAGGTAATCAACACCATCCAATTTTCATGTTAATATCCTACATATATTTATAAAAACAAAATTATCTTAACATAAGAACCATATTAAGGGTTATCTTCCGATAATATAAATATCACATTATTATTAGCTCAAATTTACATTCCAATAGAAACATTCAACATAATATTTTATATACATAGATAAAAACATAAATTGTAAAACCTTGTTTATTTCACCAATCATATAACATAATTCTTGAATATGAAATACATAAAACATTGATTATTCCACTTCATCAATAATCCATTTGAAGGCTACCTCATCTTATTAAATATTAAATTTTTCCGTTCAAATTTCGTATGTGGTTTCATCATCATCAGCAATATAACTATTACTCACACCACCTTTGTTATTCTCTTCCAGATCTTTCCTCTTGGGAAATTGAGTTGCATAATGACCATTTGTTCCACACTTTAGACAATTAACCTTTGATGACGCATTAGTGAGGCCAATATTATCATCTATTTCATTAACTAAACTCTTAATTTTTCACTTATAGTAACTTGATTGGTGCCCTTATTTTTCACATTCCAACTATATTCTTATTATTCTAATATATTGACTTAAATGATTATTTTCACATTATTGACACAAAGAAAAAAAAAATCTCCCTTCCCCCACAGTCTCTATTACCCTCTCATTGAACTCTTTCCTTCTTTTTATTAGTGAGTTTGACAGTTGGTTAATGTACACATTGTTAATATTATTCCATTAAAAATTATTATGGATGATCAAAACATATTTCTCTAAATAGATCATCCCACTTGACTGCTCATTAGAAAATCATCCATCACATTCAACACTACTCTTGATCATTCTGGTTCTAGACAATGTCTAAAACCATAATCATAGTGTGATCATTCTTATCATATCAAAACAATCACATAGTCCTCAAAATAATTACATATAAGATGCCTAAATAATGAAAACTTCCTTAATCTATAACACCTGATATTCAACCTAGGTTATTTATTGAAAAAAAATATTTTAACCCTTCGGGATCATTCATGAAGAGTTTGTGAATTTCCAAAGCATGTCCCTCAAGAGTATCAAACCATGTGTGAATCAAGGCCCATTTTTTGTCATAAATTACCTCATTTTAGTCTCAGAACATCTTTTTTGGAGTTTTAACTTCTAGGTAGACATGTTCCAGAGAAACATTCCCTTGTAATATACAAACATTCATTTATTTCAAGAAAACCACTCACTATATCCTTTACAAAATTCCAGGACATTTTCCTATAAACTCTCTCATCCTTAGACTTATTCTTATATATATACCTAGACATATCCTTAGAAATATACCAATGGATATCACTAAAGATTTATCATCCATGTTTTTAAATGGTAAGTAAACATTATCTTTAATACCAACTATAGAGACCCAGTCTTGTCATGCACTAACATTACATAACTTTTTTGAAATACTTAAAACATTTTACAAACATATGACCAAATACCATACTAGTATAGTGCCTTTTGAAACATGGAAACATAATCACTGGTACATAAATGTGCTATATCATCTCCCACTAGGTTCTTTATTACAATAATCATTCTTAGACCCATAAAAACAATATATATCTTCATAATCTAGGGGGATAATCTATAAAAATTGGTGATCTCATATGCTCAGTAATGGAAAAAATGGGAGATACATAAGAATAATCATGAGAATAAGGGTATTAAAACATGAAAATGACAATAAAATATCATATTCTACATATCAATGTTCATAAACAGGAATAATGGCATAATTCTTGGTAGTTCATTAGACATGATTCATATGAAAATAAATAACATAATCCATTAAAGAAAAATATTGGAATAAAATATTGAATTGTTGTAGAAATATAAGATTTTATAATGATTTCATAGTAGTCATGGAATTACTGCTAATGTAATCTTATTGGAAAATGTCCTTTATGAACTGGGTTCATAGCCCATTCTAGCCCTATATTTCTGAATCGAGGTTACTCCTCATTTGAGCCATGTATTACTAAACCATGTTAATTTCTCATTCCTACGATGTAATATTGAATGGAGTTCATTTATCATTACATCCATGTATATTTCACGAGATATAAATCTTTACCCAATGCATTCAAGATAGATATAGGTCACACCCATCTCATAATGAATCCATACCTACATGTGCCATAAGATTACAAATAATGACAGCATAACCCAAGAAATGAAATGGGTTTCATACACATGCAAACATATAATAATATATAGAAATAATATAGGTTTCTTAATAAACTCATCAAATCTTAACCCATTTAGGGACATCAATTTCATAAGCGTATAACCAGTGAAAGAAAAATGGGTTTCATAAACATTTATCCATAAAAACATAATCAATTTAGAGAAATAATATTAATGGAAATATTAAATAGTTTTCATAGAAAGGCATGGGTAACACCAAAAGATGTTGTCATAGTTGATAAATAATTTTTAAATATCTTTTAAAACCATTTCTTGATAAAAATATCCTTTTATGTATTGAGAAAAACTTTTTTCAAACATAAAACATTTTTAATCGTTTTTTTAAATAACATTGAAAACATATAACAATAGATTAAAAACCCATAAAATGTTTCTAAAATAATTTTTTCCCTTGAAAAGGTTATTCAAGGATCATTTTAAAAAATTTCTGAAAACATGGTTATTTAATAAAATATATTTCTCATGGAAGAGAGAAATACATTTATATTTTGATAAATAAACACTTTATTAAATAGAATTAGTACAAAAAAGTGGTAAAATGGTAGTAAATAATGATGATATAATTAATAACTATAGGAGATGAAATTTCATGAGATTTATTAGGATATAAATCCTAATATATTAATAAATGATGCATAATTATAAATAATGTTGATATATGATGAGATTGTTTCAATAAATTTTTACAACATGGTAACTTGGGATTTTATTCTCCATGTAAGAAAATGAAATTAAATGAAGATTATAATACCATGAAATTAAGTATATTTACAATATAACATTTCAAATTTAAGTATATATACCTATATAAAGCGTTTAGTATCCTACTAAAACATTTGTCTCATAGATGGAAAATTGAGACAAAATTGTCTACCCGATTTGGTAGTTTTTGAATCATTAAGCCCATGAAATAAAGATAATAGAATGGATTGGAAAATATCCATAAATTAAATTTTTAGAATCATTGAATACATCCATGGGAATTATACACACCACACTAATTTTATGGGTGGTGAATAAATCATGTATCTCATGGGAAAAAGTGAAATGAAATCCACTTAGCTTTTGTCTTGACTCTCATCGTACTCCTACAAACCTCTTGTGTAGTAATTATAATTTTATAATAAATATATCATAGAACCATATTCATATATATTTTAGCTTATTTAGTTTTATTATAACCTTATATAACCCATTTTTTATCAATCCAATTTTAAGGTTCACATTGGTTAATATTCTCTTTTTTCATCGCATGTGACTAAATTTCTAAAATATTTGGTCATTATACTTATTACCTAATTTCCAGAATATAAACCATGATATAAATATCAGTAACATTCATTATACTTGTATTATAATAATCTAAATAATATATAAGTATAAAATTGAATACACTATTCATGGATACAATGGGTCATACATATGCATGAAGACTCCCTCTGTTTTATTGTCATATTGAAAGACATAAATTAAATGACATATATGTGAATGTATATATATACTTAAAATATTTAAATATAATTATGATGTATATATCATATATGTTCACTAAACATATCTTTAATACATTCCATGTAGTGTGTGATCGAATCACATCGCTTTGAGGACGTTGTAGTCCACACTTTCTCCAACGAAATTATTATATTACACAAGATTGAATGTAAAACGATATGTGTGGTAAAAGGATTAAAGAAGTTAAAATACATACAAAATATTATATATATATATATATATAATATATACATATTTTCCATTATAATATCCACCATGATAGGCGGTAATGGAAAAAACTAACGATCATCGTTTTCGGAGGCGGTAGTTCTCTATACACAAATTAATATATTCGTTACCCATTGGATGGAGGTGTGTGTTAGTGAACATAAAAAAATTAGCATAAAAATCATAGTATATATTTTTATAACTTTTCTATTATAAAATAATGTAATAATGAGGGTGGATGGGGTGGATCAATAATGTAAAATAAATGAGCATGAGAGTTGACAATGCCTCTTAATCGGGTATGTTATTTTTGTTTGTCCCAAAAGGCTTCCTTGGATTATTTTTTTCCAAAAGGGATGATTATAAGAGAAGGGTAGGGTTGTTTTAATGTGTATTGGGAATATATTATCTGACCATAAGTTGTTTTATATTTGTGAATAAGTGGGAGATATGGTAGACATTTATAGGGAAGGGGAAGGACACACATGGCATTTTTAAAAAAAGTTGTGTATATACAAATTTAATCCTAACAAAAGAAATAAAAAAAATAAAAACACAATAATTTAAGGTCAATGGATGAATAAGGGTCACAAAATGGGTGTTGGAAAATTTTCTAGGTCATTTTGGGTATTAAATTTATGTTCTAGTATTTTGTTAACCTAATTTTTTTAATCATTATAATTAAATTTAACCACTTCAACTAATATTTCAAGTCATAAACTATGTTTAACTAATTATACATTATAAATTATTCTCAATTAAAAATATTTAATCCTATTTTAGATATTCTAATCTTATATTTGGATGAAATGAATTTAAAAATAATCTCACTGATGGTACAACAATGTTGATTTTTAAAATAAAACATTCAAATGTTTACTAGGTTTTTATACGCAATTTCAAAGTGGTGTTTATTAAAATGAAATTAATTGGATTAATTTTAAAAAAATAACATAATTAAACATTTAATCCAAATTAATATATAATTTAACCTTGTAAATAAATTAGATGAAAATCCAGTTTTGAATTAAAATCTGATATTTTTCACTATTCACTAAAAATTGAAACCTTACACAAAATTACAAAATATTTATCCAAACCTAATTTTTATGTATATATTTCAAATATAAAGTTTATTTTGACATATAAAATCAATAAAAGTGCATATATATATATATATAATTGGTTCTCCATTAAAAGGTGGTATAACTACATTTATAAAAATATATGTTTTAAGCATAAAATTGGGTTTGTTATTATCATTTGTTAATAAAATCTATTGAATGAATAATGAAACATTTTATTGAATATATAACATATATAGTACATTAATATAACCCAATAATTTAATTTAATTTAATTTATTAGTGTAAAACATCATTATGGCCATAAAAATAATAATATTTTCTTTTATATTCTATTGGTTTCCATATTCATTTATAGTTAATTTTTAACCGTTGCATTCTTATTGTATTGGTGTAAATTTTTTTTTACATATATTAGTTAATAAAATTCATAACCTATAATTTAACATCTAGGTTATATATTATTATATAAAATAATAACATTTTTATAATATACTATAGTTCATTAAAACATAGTCTTGCATATTACGGAAAAAATTGAGAAATGTAATTGTTGCGTATAACAAAAAATAACCTTGGAGTTCCATATAGATTAAGTTAATATTTATATGTTGTTTAGTGTATGATTAACTTGCATTAGTATATAATTCAATACAAACCTAGTTCTTTAATATAATAAATTATTTTCTATGTTCTATGAAATGAAATGTATAAAAAAGGATAAATTAATTAGATTTTTTTAAAAAAAGGGGTGTTACAAAGAGACACTTTTAAAGATAATGAATTTATTTATATGTCCCCTTCATACGTGACTATGTTCTTATAATAAACTCATCACCTTGCAATAATGGATTTCTGATCCTTGTGAGCCCTAACGTCACCGCAACAATAGTCAAAACCTTAGTGTGTTTTGGTTAATTCCATGTTTGACTGAACCCTGTCAACCTCCAAATCCAATCATATTAGACCATGAATAAAAATCATTAATCCACACCAAAGTAGTGTATTATACATCCATGAAGTTAAATCAACATGTTTTGTACCCTTTCTCAATTGATGAATGGGATACTAAATTACTAAACCTGTGATGGCCCGCACCCTGTGATTCGTAACCCCAAGGCATAAGACTTGAAATTACCAAATAAGATATGATATAACCTTAAATTCTAAAAACCATATTGGATATCATTCCTCCCATATAAAAACACATTATCATGACATTTGAGTAATTATAAATATTTCATGGCCCTTGAAAAATATTGGAGCCACCTCTGTTTCTAAGTGATATCGATGCATAAGGGATATGACCATACAACTAATGTCATATCTTGCTTATAAAAAATTTATCTTCAATACCAGTGATCCATAGAAACATTATGGAAGAACCTATAATCATAGTGTGTTACGTGTTATCCTCAGCATATCTAGGATTTCCCGTATTCACAAACTCTAAATTTTGGGTTATAACTTATATTACCCATACCCTGACAATCCAAGAGGACATAGAATTCATATTATTTATCCATAAACCAATATTGACACCTTAAATATTCAATAAATATTTGAATGTAGTGTATAAACCTATATTTGGTAATTTTACATATGCATAAGGGCTCTAGCCAACCACCCCAAGGTATCTCATCATTATAGGAAAAGTGCCCCAATCCCTGTGCGCCTCTCCAACACTATATTATATCTCAACATTTTATTATGTTTTGGGTCATTCATGGAATGTCTAAACCATATTCCACGATTGATGATATGTATTGAGATAAAATACCATAAACTAAAACAATAGAAGGACGAACTAATATAACCTAAACTAATGTTATAGAAGGTTTGAGATAAAAGACCCTAATCAAACAAAATAGATGGTATGAGAAAAAAGGTCATAAAATAAAGAGATATAAATTACAATATAAAATAACCTCAACTAATTAAATAGATGTTCTATGAAATAATATTCTAAACTAATGTGATAAAAATTCTGATATTAGAGAACCAAAACTAAAACACTACAGGAAAACTGAATATTTATGACGGGATCCCGTCGCAAAAGGTCTTTTGCGACAGGGCTCCTACGCAAATCGCCCGTTGCCGAAAACAGCGTCGCAAATATATATTTTTGCGGTGGTCCCGTCACAAGAAGAGTATTTGCGACGGTATTTTTCCCCAGCTGAAAATTAGTTTTCATTTATATATAAAAAAGGTATTTGGGATGGGCCGTCGCAGATATATTAGTTGCGACAGGTCAGAATCCCACCGCAAATGCGAAATTTAAAAAAAAATACATATGACGAAGGTTTTTGCGATGGACCGTCGCAGAAAGTTTTTCACGACGGGTATTCGTCCCGTTGCAAATGGTACAGTAAAAAAACATTTACGATGGGAAATCCCATCGTAAATGTTCCCATCACAAATATTTAAAAAAATAAAAAAATAAATATTACAAATCGTATAATATTATATACAAATAATAATATTATTAATAATATAAAAAAATTATATTATTATAATATAAATAAAAAAATATATAAAATATAATTATGAAATATTAATATAAAATAATAATAATATGAATATAAATAATATAATATAATATAATAATACTAATATTAATAATATAAAATATTAATATAATAATATTATTATTAAACTATCTATATAATATTAATAATAATAATATTATTATTATTATAAAGAAATTATATTATTATAATATTAATAATAAAAAATATATATAATATAATTATGAAATACTAATATCAAAAAATAAAAATAAAAATAATAAAAATAATATAATATTATATATTATGAAATATTAACATCAATAAATAATAATAATAGTACTAATATTGTTAATATAAAAAATTAATATTATAATATTATTATTAAAATAAACATACATATTTATGAAAAAATAATATTAATAAAATTTAAAATTTAAAAACTTCTCAATATTAACAATAAATATAAAATATTAAAACTAATATTACTAAAATAATCATACATTAAAAATAAAACTAATAAGTAATAATATATTAAAAAAAATAAACACAAATTAAATCACGTAATATTCGTAACAATATGAAAGAAGAATTGTAAATAGTTAATATGACAATAAACTACGAACTCAAATGTTTATTACATCTAAAAAAATCACTGGGGGTGGATAATTTGGAGGACCTGGAGGACCTGGAGGTGGTGGTGGAGGTCACTTCATCCCTAAACTATGAGTCAGATGATTCATATACTCCATATACTCCTGATGTTGCTCCTCATATCAACGTCTCTCCTCATCCTGCTGTTGACGCATCTGCTCCTGCCATCGATGCATCTCCTCATCGTGCTGCTGACGCATCTGCTCCTGCCCCTGATGCAAATCCTCTATAAGCTGACTCTGAGCACGCAGTTGCTCCTGATACTGTGAGGTAGAATATGATGTCTCTCCACAAGCACCTCTCGAGCTGGATGCCGACATCGCAGTAGTACCATAATAAGCTGCAGGAGTCAAATGAGAGCTGATACCAACTAATCGGCCCTTTTCGAAGCCATATTGGGTTACCTGCATCCATGCCGTCTCATCAAAATGGTGGGCACTAGTCTGATCACCTTTCTCGTCTTGACTCTCAGCCTGTGTGTGAGAGGTCGTGGCCTCATATGACTCCTTATGATTCAATTTTAAATTAAAATAATGAAAATATTATATGCATTTAATTTGAAAACTGAAAAGTAAATAATACTGACCAGAATCTGACACTGGCGGTCACCTCTAATCTCTCCAGTAGTCGGGTCAGTGTGCATCCTCCGATAAACGCCGTATGCCGAAATACCGCGCTTCTCTGCTTCCTATATGAATATAAAATAAACTTTTTATATTTAATGTTGTATAAAATATTAAAAAAAGTACATACCAGACTCTATCTATGCGCACTGAATGTATGACTACCGGCTAGATGCGTCACCTCTTGTCTCCCCCGATTCTATCAACCCAATGCAGATCTCCTCTGAAACCCACCACCCAACCAGTTTGTACATAATGCATCCCAAACGTGAGATGAAATGTACTCTTGTCAGTGGGCTCTACAGGACTCATCAAATTCTGTCACTCCAGCTTTCTTCACAGCCGTCTTTCTCAAATTATGCAAAAACTGACGGAAACGGTCACGCATAGACACCACCCATGCCGTGTGGATAGTGGTACGCATGCTCTAATCGAAGGGATACCATAAACCCTAATATAAAGTTACAAATAAATTAAATTTCAAAATCAATAATATTTAATTACGTACCAGCCAATGATCGAACATGGCGGCCTACACATCAGCGGGAATCTGATCCCATGTGAGCCAGGGCTGAGAAAAATAATTGCGCAGGATAACGCTCCCCTGTCCAATAGCTATATGCGTAAAACTATGGAAAAAGAACAAATAATCAAACAATTAGAATATTCATAAATTATAAAGAAGGATAAATAAAATACACAGGTTACCATACCACTGCGTGTGCGCATCGAATCCAAGAGGTGGACGTCGCTCCGAGATAGTATCTGGAATCATCAGTCTGGCAGGACCACACCCCCTCTGAGTGCTCCCTATAGTGCCAACATCCTGAGGGTCATATGACTCAAAAACCTCATCATCCATAGGTTGATCAGCCTCCATCAACTGACGATACGTTTCCGAGTCCATCTGAGACATGAAATGATTGTTATTAGCAAACAGTTGAAAATAACTATTATGTATAGATATATTTTTTTTATGATTATAACCATCATTTTACTGTGTCAATGTTCATCTTCATCATCATATTCATAGTTGTCAATGTCAATGTCTACATATTCCTCATCAACATCATCAATTTCCATGTTCGTTTCACTTTTATCATCTCTTGTAATTTCAAATTCAGTTGTAACATCATTGAAAACATCGTCACCATCGACCCTTAACTGTGGAGTGTCATCCTCAATATTCATGTCTCTTTGTGAAAAAATGTGTTTTGAGGAGTGTCCTGAAAAATTTCATTTACTTTCACTTCAGTGGAACCACATTCAGTTTGACTAAACTGATTTTCACGAGATTTAACTTTTATTATACTCTACCAATCATCAAACTCTTTTGCAGTAGCATAATATATTGCACAATAAATTTGATGTGCCTATTGAGCAAATAAAAATGGTTCATTTACTGAAAGTAGAATTTTATGTTTAATATCAACAATTCCATGATTCAAATGAATACGCAAGCCTCTCTCATTATCCAACCATCGACATTTAAACATTGTTACATAATTCTGTCCCAAATAACACAGTTCAATAATTTCTTTTAGCATGCTGTAAAAGTCAACTTCAATATCTCTATGATGTGGTCCCTTCAAACAAACAAAACTACTCATTGTTTTCTTTGATTCCCCATATGCACGTTTATGAAAGCGATAACCATTCACCACATATGCATTATAAGCTTTAACCATTTTGGATGGCGGGCTACTCAATACACGCAATCGACTATCAATCTTATCAGCATGTACAGGTACTTGAAAAGTTGTAAAAAATTAATCACTATTACAAGTAATATATTTATTTTATATGTAAAACCAAAAAAGAATGTATGTTACAAGTTTTTGAAACCAGTAGGCAAATTTTTTTTCCGACGTTCTTCTAAGACAACTGCTATAATTTGTGGAAATTATTTCTTGATATGATCATCATATAACCTACAAATACAATATGATTAATTTACTGTAACAAAATCTATAGAATAAGCGATAAGAGCACTCACTGTACAATTGGTGACATTTCTTCACAGTTGTGTAGAACATATGTATGAGTTCTATGATGTTCGTCATCTGAAAGCCATCTATCATGAACTCCACCAAAGCCAAGTTTGGGCTGATTGACAACTGATAATTGATTTTTCATATCATCTTCAACATTTCCCTCATTCTGGCCTATGCGGTTAAATTATGAGGGATATTCAGATTCAAAATAATGAGAGGAGAATAAAGCAATTTCTTCTTGCAAATAACCTTTAGCAATTGATCCTTCAACAGATGCTTTGTTACAGACTTTTTTCTTCAATTTCTGCATGCATCTCACAAATGGTTACATCCATCAAAACTGAACCGGACCTCCACATTATGATTTATGTGGAAAATGTAATATCAAATGTTCCATTGAGTCAATTAAAGCTGGCAGAAATATTTTTTCCAATTTTCATATAATTACAACAACAGCTTCTTCCAGTTTTCCTAGTGTATCGTAGTCTGTTGTCGCCACACACATGTCTCCGAAAAAATATGATATATCTGTTATCGAATCCAAAATCTTGGAATTCAACAAACCTCTTAATACAATAGGCATAAGTCTTTCCATTATAACATGACTGTCATGAATTTTTAATCCGGTAATATGACCATTTTTAACACATCTGCCCAAGTTTGAAGCATAGCCATCTGGAAGTCTCAAATCTACAATCCACTGAAAAAATAATAAGCGGCTCTCTTTGGTCAGTGTATAAGATACTTTTGGCTTCATTAATCTCTGTGATCTGACATTTTCAAACAATTCATGTTCTGGTCACCTGCAAATTTGGGAAAGATCTAATCGCGCCTTTACATTATCTTTGTTTTTACCCGGTGTATCAAAAACTGTATGAAATAAATTATCAAAACAGTTCTTCTCAATATGAATGACATCCAACATGTGTTGGACCAAAAAATCAGACCAATACGGAAGATTCCAAAAAATGCTCTGTTTTGTCCAATTGTGTTCTTTCCTAAAACCATGAATTTTCTGTTGGTTTATTGTATGTCCCAAAGTGATGGAAGGTAATTAAAATACAACTGATTGTAACTCTGTACCTGAAATCATTTTTGTAGGTTCATCTCATTCAATTCTGCCTTTTATGAAATGAAATTTATTCCTCTAAAAAGGATGATCGATTGGAAAAATCTGTGATGACAGTCAAAATAGCAAGGTTTTTTCCATTCAAGAGAATAAATGCTTTGTTGTCTCCCATACAGTAAGGACATGATTTTGGACCATGTGTATTCTAGCCAGATAACATACCATATGCCGGGAAGTCACTAATTGTCCACATCAAAGCAGATTTCATTACAAAATTCTGTTTCACAGTAGCATCATATGTACCAACACCATGACTCCACAATATATTTAACTAATCAATCAATGGTTTCAAATAAAAATCAATATTATTTTTCAGATGTCCTGGGATTAATAATGTCAAAAAGATATAAGGCTCTTTCATCAACATCCATGTAGGCAAATTATACGGAGTTATAAAGACATTCCAATAGGAATACTGACTACCAAAAGATCCAAATGGACAAAAACTGTCAGTAGAAAGACCCAATCGCACGTTCCGGGATTCTAAAGCAAAAGACAGATGTAGTTGATCAAAATGTTTCCATGAATCACCATCAAATGGATGAATCAATCTTTTACCATTTGAAATATTGGTTTTGTGCCATGACATCATTGTCGCTATGTTCTAAGACATAAATAAACGCTGCAACCTGGGTGTAAGCGGGAAATATCTCAACTATTTTATAGGAATCAATCAAGACTTTCCTGACTGAGCTTCTTTATACCTTGATTGTCTATATGTGGGACAACTATCCAATGACTCATTTTCACCAGAATATAAGATACAATCATTTGAACATGCATGGATCTTCTGATAACTAAGGCCCAGATTACGAACGAGTCTCTTGCTCTCATAATAATTAGCATGCAGCACATTTCATTCAGGTAATAGTGCTTTAACCAAAGAAAATATCTGATCAAAACAGTTATTTGACATTCCATTATCTGATTTAATAGCCATAAATTTTGCAACTGCTTCTAATTTACTTACCTTGCAACCAGGATATAATGTATCCTCAGCAGTCTTGAACAACTCAGCAAATTCAGATGGTGCCAACTCGGGAGGTAAATCAACATTATCCTCAATTTCGGTTTGTTAAACGGATGACCCTGTAACATCATGTATTAAATCCTGAAACCGTGATGGATCCAAAATCAAATTTTTAGTATCTTCTCTGGAACTATGTTCACCGTGTTGATACCAAAAAATATAATCTGATCAAAAACCATAATGTAAGAGATGTTTCTCATTTATGTCAAATGTCTCAAACATTCTCAGGGAACATTTTTTACAAGGACACTTAATTTTCCCTTCTGAAACAAATTCCAGGTTTGATGATGCAAATGATAAGAAAGCTTCAACATCGTCAACATATACAGGATTTAAACTAGAACCATTTGGATTTCTGCGCTGATTTATCCAAGCACAATATTCTAATAATGATTGATGTCGATTTCCTTATTCCATATTCATATATATGTTTCTACAAAATTTAAAATAATTACTGTTGTTAAATAATTTGATATAAGAAAAACAATATCTTAAAAAAAGAAGATACAAAATTACAGTTATTTATTAGTAATTAACAATTTATAACCATATACTTGAATTTATTTGATTTTTGATTAATTATTACTAATTATTACTAATTATTACAAATCTCAATATTTCCAACAGATTTTCCTCTTTTCTTAACATTTTCAAATATTAAAGAGTCGTCAATTTTCAGGTCATGCCCAATAAAAAGTTTGTGTCAACCGTTTCCAATGTAAACTCTATAATTGTTCAAACTTTGTTGATCATCTCGCAAGTAGGGTTGCAATAAGACGACATAAGTAATGAGAAAGACATTACATGGGTTGTCCTATTGCAATGCTACCTGCGAGTTGATCAACCAAGCAAGAAAAATTATAGAATTTACATTGGACATGGTTGACACAAACTTTTTATTGGGCATGAACTGAAAATTGGCGACCATTTAAAATTGGAACTGTTAAGAATAAAGAAAAACTTGTTGAAAATATTGATAAATGTATTATTTTATAAATTTTTTATAATTTTAATAATATTAATATTTTTTTATAAATATTAAACATATAATAATAAAATAATTATATTATAAGTATTATTTATATATTAATATTAGAGTAATATAATATTTTATATTATGTTACTATTTATGTTACTATTTATGGTATTAATTAGAAATGCGAAGATATGAATATGGGTCGGGTGGTTAATTAGTCAATGGATAGACAAACAAATGTAATTTACCGATCATCTACCTCAATTTTCTTTTCATTTGTGTGTTGAGGTTGACAGGAAACTTCTACCTTCACATGTAATATGTGCCTTTACTGTCAAAATTATAAACCTCATCACCTCTATATTGGTGAGGAGGTTGATAATTTTGATAGTAAAAGCAGATATTACATGTGGAGGTAGATGTTTCCTGTCAAGACTCAATACACAAATGAAAAGAAAATTGAGGTAGATGAGCGGTCAATCACGCTTTCTAATTATATCTAAGTGTTTCCTAATTATATGTAAGTGTTTCCTAATTATATCTAAGTGTTTCCTAATTATATCTAAGTGTTTCCTAATTATATCTAAGTGTTTCCTAATTATATCTAAGTGTTTCCTAATTATATCTAAGTGTTTCCTAATTATAGCTAAGTGTTTCCTCATTATAACTAAGTGTTTCCTAATTATATCTATGTGTTTCCTAATTATATCTAATTGTTTCCTAATTATATCTAATTGTTTCCTAATTATATCTAATTGTTTCTTAATTATATCTAATTGTTTCCTAATTATATCTAATTGTTTCCTAATTATATCTAATTGTTTACCAATTATATCTAATTGTTTCCTAGTTATATCTAATTGTTTCCTAATTATATCTAATTGTTTCCTAATTATATCTAATTGTTTCCTAATTATTTCTAATCAATTAAATCTAATTATTTCCTAATTATTTTATAATTGTTTTAATTAAATCTAATTAAATCTGATTATCTTAATTATTTGATAATTATATATTTATTTCTAATTATTACCAAAACATCCCCCGGGAGTGTCGAACCAAGAGTGCAGCAAGGCCCGTTGTCGTGTAACAGGTTACCCCGAGTCAAGCTCGAAACACCTTAGTAGAGTTTCCACTCCTAGGTACATCTGTGCCATAGCCACCTCTACATGTTCGTATCCAGAGACAGATTATTTGGTACAACCACATAAACTAATTATACTGTATAGCTAAACATTCTATTATAAAAAAACAAATTAACAATTAAAAATAACAATAACAATTTTACAATTAAAAAAATATAAATACCTTTGAGGTAATTTTTGCCTTCTTACTCCTTCCTTCCTCTTCTCAAAAGAAAAAATTACAAGAAAAAAAAATCAACTCAGAACTGAAAATTAGAGAGAGAAGAATAGAGATCTGAATGTTATGAAAAAAATGGATGGGATTTATATATAGGTTAGATTATTTGGGGAGGTCATATTTGCGACGGGATACCGTCGCAAATGCCATCGCCTGCATTAATTACAGGCAGCAGGTAAAAGGACTTTTGCGACGGGCCCGTCGCAAATAGCCACCATTAGCGACGGGTGGACGTCCCCGTCACAAATTTCTATTTATCGCCGCCGGTATTTGCGATGAGTCCTGTCGCAGATATCTTCACCCGCATTAATTATGGGTGGCGGGTAAAAGGGTTGTTGCGATGGGCCTGTCGCAAATGCCGACCATTAGAAATGTGTGGATTTCCCCATCACAAATTACAATTTACCGCCGCCGGTATTTGCGACGGGAGGATATCCCCGTCGCAAATTCCTATTTACCACCGCCAGTAGTTGCGACGGGTGCCATCGCAACTCCACCCATTGGATTCTCTTTTGCGATGGGTATATAGTCTCGTCGCAAAAAAGTGCTGCGGGTAGTTGCGACGGATTGAAGGTGACCGTCGCAAATAGGCTTTACAGCGGCCGGTATTTGCGACGGGCCCCGTCGCAAACACGATTTACCACAGCAAGTTACTTGCGACGGGTAGCCTTCTACCATTCGCAAATAGGTTTCCCGCATTTTGGCGCGCAAACTGTTCCATTGAAATTGCGACGAGACCTGAATTTCAGTCGCAAATAACTGACCAGTTGCGACGAGATTATTATCCCGTCGCAAAAAAGCTTTTTATCGGAGTTTTTGCGATGGGAGTAAGCCCCGTCACAATAATCGTTTTTCCCGTAGTGAAATGATGGAGTGAATGAGATAAAAGACTCAAAAAATAAATTGATTGACAGTCTAAGCTAAAGGACCCTAAAATACAATGATAGAATTACTAAGATAAATGACCATAAATTAAAACACAATAATGATTTAGTTTGAAAAAATGGAAATGTTTATAAGTCCTACAATATGTCCTTATAAAAGTAAATTTATTCCCACCAAGCCTATTAATTGTGAAAAAATAATGAGCACTATCCCTTTAGGACTTGTATTCAACCTAATGAACCTTTTAATAAATTTGTAATATCAAGATATATAGAGAATATATATGAATACATAATCTCATGTTGGTGGGAATTTAAAATTACTTCTCAAACAGAATTTTATAGAACAATAATATTGAAATCCTACAATTTAGGTTTACATGATATTATGAAAAGGATGGATATCATTGGAAATTCATACAATATCATATCAGCAAGATAGATGAACATCATGTGTGAAAAAAGAATAAAACTAGATAGTAACATGAATAGTTAAAAAGTCCATTCATTTATACCATGAAATATGAGGAATCTCCACATTTTGGAGTCTCTCCAAGAATCTTATAAAAAAATTGTACGTATCAATGATCGAACTAATTTAATATTAGATTAGATATGTTGGCCAAGGTGGAAAGAGTTTGGCGATAAGTGTCAATTGAATGATGATGTTCCACTCACCAAACCTTTTTTAGTTCTACCATATAAGGGGATGTATTGATTAAATAGCTATATCCTAAACATAATTTGAATTAGTTTCAAATGAGGATAGTGACTTTGAATGGTGAAACCTCAGGCAATATATTCTAACCTCTCATATCTATATTTACATGATCTGAGAATACATTTGGGCTGAAAATTTATATATCAATTGGATACCCCCATAAAATTCCCCCCACACCTCCTTTATCTACTTAACAATATGTTCCTCATCTGCATAATCATACATGTACCTATTATATTTGGAAAAAAATAGTTGAGTCAAGACTTTCTATTCATGATTTCATAAGGTGGTTAATGATAAAAACTCCTTCCCAAAACATAGGAAATATATAATGAAGGAATTTTCACAGGACACAAAATGTCTCAAAAGGGGTATTAGTAATCAAGGTGTGAATCTACTGCCAGATTATTCAATGTCATGTCTGAGCCTTTGTGGTTGATGGGATGGGCTTGCTAGAGAGAGTAACAATCAACATATATTGAAAGAAAATAAAATAAAAGTACCCATATACCTTTCTCTCAAAAATTCATCACATGTCACATGTACTGAAGGGTTTATTTCCCGGACAGATTCAGTCCCACTATCGGGATTGCCATTACTTGGAAATGGGAGATTCCTCAAAGTCAAACCCAAAACGAAAATCAAAGCCATTATTCCTATGTGATGTGTTATCAGTGAAGCAAATTTATTTTCCAAAATATGAAACAACAAAATATACACACCACATAGGGAATATTTTACCCACTCCTACTCATAATCCTATGTAATAATGTTAGTGGAACCACTAGGAAGAATAATGATCTCTGTATCAGTATCTTCACATGCCAACATCATCCAAAATTCGTGTATGGCCCCATGGTGTCACTCTCCTTCCACACAAGCTAAAGGAATAGGGGAGGCCCTTTTGGTAACAACAATCTAAACAAAAAACCTAATAGGGTGTATATGGATCACAGATGATCAACTCTTCCATCCTGGCTATAAGAAGTCCATCCTAAAGCAATATCTTACACATCCTCTCATCAAGAGAGATGCTGTCATCTTTAATAATCACTCTAGTCGGTGCATGGTAAGGAGTGAAATCAAATCTATCAGATCAACTCAAAGAATTTTTATCCATTTCAGATCTTAGTGACATTTCCCCAACCCCATATATGTTCACCAATCTTGGAAAAGTTAAGGCATCGAGGATCCTGGTTGCATTGTAACATTCATTGTAATGGAAGTTCACCCCTATCCAGCCAAATTGAAACTAGAAAGGTCCATTGATCCTATAGGGGATACTTCCTTGCTGAATATGGACCAATTGTTGATAATTGCATGAAAGGGTCAGTACCAAAATATTGAGATGATTCACTTGGTCTGGACACACTTCCATTACTAGTATACTCACCCAAATTCCTAAATGTGCATTCCTTGGTGGGAAAATTCATCCATTCACGAAAATTTCTATAGAGCCCTTCATCATAAGAATCTAAGAGATATATGACATCACTTGGTATCACCATGATGTGAGATCCCCATCCTCTAAGATGGACCTATATGAGCAATCATTATCACAAACATGTTATGGATGGAACTAATGGGGGTGTATTGTAGTTTCATAACTCTTCTACGATAGATGAAATTGTAGATCTAATTATTAAAGGATATAATTGAGTGCATATTTAATATTATCTCATATTATCATTCACATTTGTGATCATGTCCCTCACCAATACTGGAGTTTATAAGGGGTCATCCTAAACATTTACGACCTGAAGAAAATCATCATACATCTCACTAAGAGGTGAAATGAAAAACAATTGGTACATGTGCCATACGATGATGCCCATTTCACCTTGGAAAAAATGGAATGAGTTGGTGCCATGGTACCAACATCATATTATTTATCAAAGAAGACAAGATAGATGATGGACATAAAACAGGGGAAACAACACAGATTTATAAATATGGACATTAAATAATTGTTTGGGGAACTCAAAACATATTTTATTAACCCATAATGGATAGACCAGTTTATCAGAAATATATAAACTAGTATATAAATACCATTCCAAACTCCATCCTGCACATGGGTTATTCAGGTTGGAAATAAATATACTTGAGTAACTCTTAGAAATATTCTGATGAGGTAAATTTCAGCCTTCTATGCCTAAGGATGAGTTTTCCAACATATAAGAAAATCCATAAGGTTGATCTTCAACTAGCCTATTATCCTAAAAAATTATCATCTGAATACATTAATATAAAGTTGAAACCCAATGAGACAATATATTAAATACCTATGTGGAATTGAAATCATCATCATCATCATGTCAAACCCATATAGAGGATTCCAAAATGAGAGAGTAAAATCCCAGATCTCGGGTGAGAGGACCCTTATCAAAACCTCATTATCTTAATTCATGTGATAACGAGGGCCAGTGTTCTGATTTCTAGAAATCATGGCACTTTTATTACCATAGAACAAGTAGTGATAAAATAATGGGAAGCCATATGAAAATATTAAGCATTGTATGTTAGAAATATAAAATAAAATATTGCTAAAGAAAAGGCATAAGATTTGTATCCTCACACGCATTGTATGATATAAAGGAATTTTTGAATAACTTAAAGGGGTTTCAAATTTCAAAACACCCAAAGATATCGTAGGTCATGTACACCAACAAGGCACCACGATACTATAATACCCCATAAAAGTAATTTTGATCACGTGGCGATTACATGGTCACACAAGCTGCAATATAGTCAATGGTTCACATGATCAAGCCAACAGGTCCTGTGGAATCCTCAAGACAATTGAGCATCACCACTTCTATGTTCATGAAACTATTCAATGAAAATTAATGGTTGGTACAATCTAGATTCTAGGAAAAACATGTCTTGTTCATAATTTCTTAATAAAATACATTGTAGTAACGTTTCAGGAATAGATCTTGCGACCAGGTCTATAGGAAGGTCTGATAACGAATTCACATGATAGAAGCAAGCTACAGGAGCTCTGGAGAATCAATTAGTTAGTGAATAATGCTATGCTCCTCTGATCTATATATAGGTAATTCAAATAAATACCAATGGTCACCCAATAAACTTAATCTCTCCTCATAAACTAATTGCATAAAGTGAAAATGACTTATGTGGTCGTTTACTTTCCTTCTAATGGACACCTTCTCCATATGGACGTTGTTCGGGGGGGGGGGGGGTGAGGCCCACCAAATGAGAATTCAAAAATTAAAATAAGAGAAAATACCTAAATATATTTATTATCTTCTCCCATAAAAAATAATGAACAATGTGGCCAAATAATCATAGATCACGTAGGACTCTAAGAGACACACGATAACGGTTTCATCACAAGGTCATATGAATGAACAAAGAGAATCAAATAGCCTGTATATATCCTCATTAATTACCTTTGACATGTCCTTCATCCTTTGAGAAGGAACCCCAGATAATCATTAATCTATTGGTGGAATTTTAGAAATCACCCCAAGGACACATGAATTTTTAACCAATGGATACTAGTCAAACCATCCAAATTACCATACAATATTAGAGAAGAATATTAAAAAAAAGAGGGAGTCTCATGAGGTTGTAAAATTCATGCAACGCATCACCAATTTGAATAATTATTTCCCTAAAAATTCAAAATAACTTGAGAGATACCATAACATTGTAAAATAACCACTTCAAATATATAGGGGAAGAGGCATGGGCCTTTTCCTTCATAAGCGTCACCTGATTCACCCCTACTGATCTGCAAGACACTAAAATAACCCAATGATGTTTCTTCCATATCTTGTAAAATGACATTGGAATGTCATCCTCATAATGCAAAGGGCCTCATGGAATTCCAATTCACTTTTCACTCTCCCATTGGCTCATTAAAAAATTATTGCTGGAATTGTCCATGAAATTATCACATATCTCCATAGAACATTATATTGTTCTAGTGACACATCACAAGAGGAAGAGTTATTGTCTTTGAGAAAACTCATATAACCTCACAAACTCTCCGTCCTTTAATAAATTAATCAAATGAAATAAAATGGGAGGTGGTTGGAGCCTCTCGTGGTTGTAAAACTCACCCGACATGCTTAGCTTATCCACAACATGATCTGGAAAGACCCCATGACATGACGATCATATCTCATGAAGGCTCATTTGACTAGATATCCTTGTCCTGTGGAAACTCCCATGAAAGTCACAGAGGATCATTTCAAAGAATTTGATTAGGCATTATATTCTCATAAAGGATCTTGGACATTTCATCATTCCTATATGAATATTCCTTTACATGTTCACATAATCGAATATGATCCCATTATTTTGAAATAATCCAATGAATAAGGTTATCATGGGATAGTATTTTTTCAATGAAAGAAATTTGATGCTCTCAATGTTTTTCATAGCAGGACTTCATAAAGAAACATGATGTTGAGGACCTCCACCAATTTTATATTGAATTTATGTGATACACGCTGTGAAAATAGGCAAACAACTGGGGTGGTGAGACATATAAATCCCCCACCACATCCTCAAATATGTGGTGGTACTTTTTGAATGTAGATGAACCAGTGCACCCAAGAACTAGAGTGGATTTCTCTGAGCATTAGATATCATGACTAGAAAAACAATAGATAAGGTAACAATGGGGGAACAACCAGATTGATCATTCAATATGAACAAGAACATCATGTGATCACACATCGATCACATGATCAAATTCCAGCAGGTCATGCAAAGAACATCCTACATATAACCTATATCATGTGATGTATAAAAAAATATTAAACATAATACATATAACACAATCAAAATAAAAGGCTAGAAAAAAGTATTAAAAATGGTATATCTATTAAAAAACATATACATTGATCCCCATGGGCTTTAAGTGAACCCCAAAGACACGAGAAAATTCCAGGACATGTCTTCCATATCTCACAACATTCCTTTGGTAAACTATTTTAATCATGTGAATTCCCCCATGAAATGTCAATTCAAGTCACATGGTCCACCAGGGCTTTCCACCATAATACTGTGAATCTATATGATATCACCATCCAAACCTTGAGATGTCTTTCAGAGATGATTATTATCTCATATAATGGAACCAGTATATGTCAATTATGTCTTGAGGTAGCTCCCATGCATGTCCACATTCTCTCGTAATGTCCCCCAGGAATGTTAGTTAGGTCTCACAGGGACCTCCAGAAATGCCCACCATGATCAGTAGTCACTATTAGAGACATGCCACATTGACTATAATGACTCCCTATAAGAGTTTCATCCATCTCTTTTTATGACACTAGGGCATTTCATTCTGGTCATGCAACACTCTCTAGACATGATAGCTAGGATCATGAAATAGATTATGGGATGAACTGGTTGGGTCTTGTGATGTCCTCACGAAACGTTTTTCATAATGATGTAACAAACCTAAAACATTACATCCCATAAATGAAACATACCTTAAGAAAATCAACTAGATAATGTTATTTCCTTAAGACATGTCCAGAATATATTCTCCATCATGTTAGGGGTACAATCAAGAAATGTCTAGAAGACAATAAATGCATGTAATTAAAAGGAGTTGGGAAGGTCATTTGGGAATCCTAGGACTTGCTAAACTTATTCCTATATAGTATTTAAGCAACTATTTTAAAGTAAACCTTACTGTGTACCAATCGATCTACGGTGACTCTGATTCCTACTATAACAACAATACACAGGACACCTCTCTGTGGCCGGAGCCCCATATAGACTATCCTATGAGTTATCCCAATACATAAGTCTTTCATCTATATAGAATAATACTAATCATTTCCTATAACTTGTTACTCACAACATGATTAGGTTTCTTAGTCTTAGGGAGTTGAAAAAATCATATCATTTTTATAATAAGCCTCTAGAAAGGAAATGTAAATATCAGTGTCTAATCCCTAATGAACCAAACTATGATGACTATGATTCCGGATATAACCAGGTTATTTAGGATGCATCCCCGAGTAATGAGCTCTATATCACGAATAATAAAGGAAACCACAATGTGTAAGCCCCATCGAACATCATAATATGATATGCCTCGTATATAAGGATAATGTCATCGTGTAATCCCCAATTAATTGAACTAAGAAGACTATGATTCCATCCATAATCAAGATATTTCAGATTCATTCTTAAGGACCGATCTCATACATGAATGGGAATACATATCATTATAATTCTTGACATGTCTATGAAATTTCATCCATTAGGACCCAATCCTTCCCATGGGATGATCATCTTTCCTCATCCACCAATGGACTGAAAACCATTTTAACTATAGTGACTCTAATTCCCACCATAATTAGGATATGTAGTATTCCATATCAATGCCTGAAAACCATATTAAAAATATAAAGGGATTTCCTATCACATATGTCCTATATACATATGTATTGAGGTTGATTAGATTCTAGCCCTGTTTTCCCACATTGATCATTGGTCATGTGGGATTAGGGAGTTATGATGTTTATCTAATTAGCATCATGAATCTTCATCATCCATAGAAATACCATTATATAAAACCCAATATGTTTCATGATATAAATGTCCCATGTAAAAGGGTATCTACTGTGGTTATATTCCCAAGAGTATGATCGAACGTCAATAAATCTGATTCCATCTATTACCATGGTATGAATGAATTCTCTTAATGACTCGAGATTAAATATCTAGTGCCTTAGTGCATGATTGTATGTCCTCTCTCGAGGATGTTGAATTGTAGGGTTTAATTAACTATATAGATAATAATTCATATAATAAAAAGAATATATAAGATTCCTCATAATGGCTCAGTCTGCTATTAGTTTATTTGATGCATCCCTATATGGTAGTAAATTTTAATATTCTTGGTTATATGTATTTGGTATATAATCAGATACCCATCACTAGGAAATAGATGATGAACATTAGATATATATAAATGGATTCACTAATGAGATCTATATCCTTCGTATAAAGTGATACTTAACAGATAATAATTGTGTTAGGGAATTCAGTATCCTTTCAGGCTTATGTAGTGATTCTTGAACATATCAAAAATCTATAAGAGAGTCCTCGAATAGGAAACAATGCCCCTCCATAAGGCTATAATGATCATGAACTCCCATACTCTTGACCAATACAAGTCCTTATGAATCATTGGGTCTGACACACTGAGCGACCACATAACTATAGAAAGAAGATTGGTACCCATTTATCAATTAATGAGACATTTCAAGCATCCATTTAGAATGTCAATGGTGAAATGAAATTAATAAATGTTTTATAAATAAACCCCAACACAATCAAATGTCATGCCCATACGAATCCACTTTGAAAGAGGGGTTCCCGGCCATCTCCTCCCTATACAAATCATTAGTCCCACACATAAAATAATTTAAATAATATATATCTATCCCAAAAGATCCTAAAATACTATTTAGATGTTAACCCATGAAATAAAATGGGTTTCATTGACATTTCATCATAGCATAAACTATGTTAAATTAACAAGTTTCTTAAAAATATTTTCATCATAAACATAAACCAATCATAAAAAATAATTATAATGGTATCATTATATCATAACTCAATTAATTCATAAATAACAAAAATAATTCATCACAGATGTAAAATAATTTTGAAATATCACATGGAACATTTCATGAGGAGAATAACCTATCCATTTTGAAATAACGACTATAATATATAATAATTAAAAAATATTTTTGAAAACCACTATATTTAAATAAATAGTGATACATTGATTTTAATATTTAAATCATTAATATTTTATGATGATTGGATGTTTCGTTCATGTTTTATATGTTAATAGAAAACATTCCATTTTCACTTTTTAGAAAATCATAATGTACATCATTTGGAAACTAAGAAAAAGGGTCCTTTTGATTCTTTTTCTAAAAAGTAAAAATGAGTAAAAATTACTTTAAAAATCATTATAGATTACAAAAACCTTATCATATTTTTCTGAAAAACATGAATAAGGAATAATTATTTTCAATTGAAGAGTGAAATAAAACTGATTTTCATGAAAAAAAATATTTTTTTGTCTCCTTGTCACATAAGGTGAGTAAAATTAAATGGAAACAATTAATGCCAAAATAATTAAATATAAGATAATGAATGTAATTATTTCATAGTTAGGTTGATCATAAAATTTATTATTTTAAACATAATCATAAACAATCTCGATAAACAATGATTTTATAACAAGATATCCATTCCACTCTTGTGACATTTGAATCATAAATACCATGAAATAAATATCCTTAGATATATTTTTAAATCATTATAATATTTAATAATAAAAATCAAAATAGATATTATTATGAAATATATATTCTACAATAATGAAATAATTTATGTATAAGACTTGTGTTCCATAAAAATAAAATAGAGACAAAAATTCCTTACCATGACTTCCACTTTCTTCTAAAGAATTCACACTTCCTATTTAATAAATTAAGAATTAATATAATTATAAAAACTAATCACGTACATTATTATTAAATCATATAGTTTAATTATATAATTATATTTTGAGTCATCCATAGTGGTAGAGATATAAAATGAGTTGCACAATTCATTTAGATGGTAGGTTTTACATATGCATGAATGTTGTTTTCATTCTTTGATGAATGGAACAAAATAATGGAAAATAAATAATATCCTTAAAAATATACTACCATACAATAAAAATCATAAATATTAATCATATCCATCTTTCTTACTATCCATATAAAATATAAATGGAAAATAAATCACATCACATCTTGGAGGTGGTAGTCCACAATTATGTACGGGCGATGTTATTGCTTTCTAACATATTAGAATGTGAAAAAGTATACATGATATTATAGTTAAAAAAGAATTATTATTTTATAAATATTATATTAAATCATTAAAACCATCATAGTTATAATCCATGTAATGTGGTGATGGATGATTTATTGTACATCTTCATGATGATGGTAATCTGCACAAATGCATGAGCGATAGATTCACATACCATTTGATAGAAAGAGCATGAATAATGGTTGTATCATAATCGTAATAACACATAAGAATATTTAGTATAATGAATTAATTATTTTATAATAAATTAATCAAATTAATGGGATGTATTAGAATAAATAAATTGAAGGAGGTTAGGAGAGACAACTACCACCATTTTCAGAGACATCCTTTGGTTACATGCTTAAGGTACTTAATCTTTGTTTTTTGGGAATACTTAAAGCTCTAAAACATAGATAATAATATTATAATGATTTTGTATGTGATTTCCAATACAGGAAGATCAATGTGGTGTGAATAAAAAATTAATGGTGTGTTCTTATATAATTATGGGTGAGGACACACAAGGAATTTTATAAAATTATAAATTATAATAATGTTTTTCCAAATCCCAATGGTTCAAAATGGACAATAAATGGATAAGGTGTGAAAGATTTTTTCCACATATTATCTATTTTATCTATTTTTTATAATTTTGATGGAATTTAATAAAATATTATTTTGATAAAATTCATTAATGTCAATTATGGCACTATTCAATTAATTTGACATAAAATCCATAAAATAAAAGTTGGAATTAGAATATAATTCCTTAACATAACAGTAATATGTAATGTTTTTCCACAATATTATTGCAATAAATTAACTCTATAAAATTATAATTCATTTTATATTTTTTAAATCATTTGTTATATTTTTTTTAATAGAGATATACTGCATCGACACCACACAGAATTTAAGTTCATTATATTATTTAAAAAAACAAGAGAGAAATTCCTATCTGGAAGATAATATTATTAATCTCAAAATGATTATCAAAATTCATCCATACCAATTTTTTTCCCTATACGAATACATAAATTATATTTAAATCTAAGAGAGTGACACTTTGTATCTTTTATTGTTTAAATTATTTTAGATTTCATTATCAAGGACTACTTTCTATTAAAAAATTGGTAATATGGTGATACATTCTAATTAAATTAAACTAATAATAACTAAGATAAAAAATTATGGTGTTATAACTTAGTTTTATCCTATATTAACCCTATTTACACTTAATAGAGGTGATACATATTTCCATGTTCAGAATTCATATTGGACAATAATAAAAGGGAAAAATTTATCAAATATAAACTTCTTAATTATATGTATGTAATTATTACTATAAAATTAAATACATAAATATGGAATAAATTTATTTTAATGTATCTATGTTGAAAATTACAAAATCAAATTTTATGAGAAATATGATCCTATAGCATAAAAAGAGGTTTATTGTAATCCCTTGCATTAAATATATTAGATGAATATTTAAAAAATTTGATTGAATATATCAAATATATATTTCATTAAAACAATTCAACAAAGAGTGATACATTTAATTTATTATATTAAGTATACATTTCATACATAAAAATATTTTTTGTCAGAAAAAACTCCTTTATTATCAAATGAATTTTATTTTCATTTATAATTAATTGATAACCAATGAATTAATTTAATAAATATGTAATAAATAATTTTATATAATTTCATATGTTTTATTAATAACCTCCAATTCAAAATATAAGTGATAAAATATAATAATAATATTCTAATAGCGAATCTCTTTTCGTTTAGTTTTTTTGAAATGTGTTACATAAGATATCAAATAAATAAATTTATTTGAAATATTTTTCAAAAAAACCACTTTTTGTTAACTTATTATCCCAATTTTTTTTTAAACATCAATAAAAATAGAGGATAGTATATCTACATAATTATATCATCTTGTTATAACATGGGCTCCTCAAATTAGTGGTTTATCCACAAAACATTGATCTGGTAAGTGTTGTTTATTTAAAACTCTCCCTTTGACCCAGAGACTATAGAAGTATCTTCACCTATGATTGATATTTCTATATTAGTATGAATTATGAAATTATTACATGAAACTTTTTGGTTATGTACTTCCCCGAAAGTTTTATACGGAACACATCATGATATTGACATAGATTTTGTAGAAGTGAAAATCTATAAACTACCACGCTGACATGATCATGAATTTTGATTGGACTAATATACCTAGGTATCACCTTTCCCTTATTTATATATCTCATCATCCGTATCTTGGTTGATATTCATAGGAACACCTTTTCATTAACATAAATATCAAAATATTTCATAAAAATATCATCATAACTCTTTTTTGGACACCAAGATTCTCTTATATATACCGAATTAATCTAACCTTCTCTACCATTTGCATTGATAGGTCAGGTCCCAATTTATTTATTTCTCTAATACCAATCCAGTATAATGTAGTTCTTCACATTATATAAGAGAGGGCCTCATAAAGATACATCAAAATAATAGGGTTAAAGAAGTTGTTGTATGAGAATTACACCAACAAAATTCATTGATCCCAACAAAAATTGATTTCAATATAGAAAGAAATAAAAATTTCATCATGATAATGAAAGGCTTGTACACACTTAATGTCTATTTGAGAATGATATTCCATATTGAAACTCAATTAAATATCTATATCCATCTGAGGACAAGCTAAAAAAATTAAGGCAAACCAAAAATCTCAATAAGATACAATTGAATGTTAGTCCATGAAACCTTACCACTTACCTAATATATATCATGTAAAACTGGTCCTGAGATAAAAATTCTCTAATGGAATTGATGTGAACCAACCTTTTATGTTTATTTACTAAAAAACATATTTCATGGTTCTTTTTAGTCATTTTGAGAAGTCTAATGAGAAAACCCATGGTTATTTTTCTAACTTCAAATTACTATGGGTATTTTTTGTCACAACACATTGGAATTTTGTCTCACAGCCTCAAGTAACCGACATAAAATGAACAAAGATATAAACTCTACAACCCATATGTTTATCCCATCACATGGGAAATAATATTTAAAATATCTACACATCATTATAAATCATGAAATAATATTGAATGAATAAATATGAACTTTATCTAATGTCTCCTTCTTCAAAACTATCATGTAGGGTACACAAACATGGTTCCTAAAACTTATGAATCTATCAAAATCAATATATATTTATAGAACAATTTTTACTATTTTTATCAGGTAAACATCATTACTGTGAGCCTATATAATGATTAAATGGATAGATGGTTAAACACACATTTTATCTAGATAATAATTTTCACCTTCCTTTAACAATTCAAGATATTTTATTTATGAATATAAATATTGTGGATCTTTTATGATCCCATTCAAATATAAGATAACATTATCCTTTCTACACTTAACATCAAAAACATTTTTTCATTCCTATGGTGGTAAATTATTGGGAATTCATAATATAAATGCATCTATAACCATATTATCTACCACACATTCAGCTATTTTGAGTGAATATATTTTTTTATCTATTGTGATCACTATATATATAAATCCTTTCTCTATACTGATAATTTATACATATCATTAATGAAAAATATTATCATATAAATTTCAAAATAATTATACGGGTTTTTATATTAATAAACCAAACAATATTGTGATGCATAATCTATAACCATATATATTTTATCTTGAAGACACATTACAATACATTCATTGAAGAATCACTATATATTACGAACCCTTATCCACCACAGGGTAATGTAACTATAAGTTATTTTTCTATTATTATCTTTAGTTCATTTATACATTCCTCACATTCATAAGTTCATATAAATTTGGATACCTTCAGAGTTTACATGGTGAGTGGAGTAGATAGATGTGAAAAATTCACTTTAACCATCGATAATATCTATTTGAACAACGAAAATAAATCTCTCTGTAACTGCTGTTTCTCTGTGATAAATTTTAGTCACTTCCATATTTAATGATCCATAGATATACCCCAATATTTGATTATATGACCATAACATTAATCTTTATACATCCAAAATTTATTGTTTTAAATTTTTCAAATGGATTCACCTTTTTTATGGACTTCAACTTAATCCTTATATGATCGTCATTGTCCTCCTTTCTCTTTTAATATATAAGAAATTAATCTATAAAAACTAAAAATGTAGATCAATGATATCCCTAATGACTATATTCAATAAATCCAGGATGATGGGATGTGTATTAGTAAGACCAAAAGGAATTACAATTTACTCCAGTGAAAATACATTCTTTAGAGTGTCTTCTTAGTAATATCCTCCTTATTTATCATCAATTTTTGACTTCTAGAATGATTTACAATCATTTAGATGTATTGAAATCCAAAATGTTGACTAAAATTTCATCAATATATGGTATATTATACTATTTATTAATAAGGATCTTGTTATGTTCCCAATAATTAGAGGAATGTCACATTGATACATATGTTTTCATAATAGAAATAATATATGTACCCTAAGGCTACCTAATTTGATGAATGAATTACTTGTCAAGATTCTCCTGGGGTTTCATTTTGAATTCCTTGTACTTATTCATAGATATTCTATATGGAGTCTTTAAAAAAAGTAGAACAATGTATGAGTTAATTAGATAAATCAACATCATTACTCGATGAAATAACATAAAACTATTCTAGAAATTCAATTACAAACTCTAGTACAATAGAAATATATTTGATAGTCAGTTTCTCCCTAACCATCTGAGAAAAACTACACTTTTAAATTTGAATCATGATCCATAATATATTTTATTTACATTTAATATTTATATTTATCTTCCCAATGATATATAATCATAGGTTGGTTCATAATATCAAAAATAACTTACATTCCTTATTAATTAATGTTGTATTTATATAAGGAAACATAATCCATGAAAAAATGATCAATGAACTCAACCAGAGGGTAGAGAAAGTATTTTTTTAAAGCGTAATCCAATTAAATTTATCCAAAGGAGAATCATAGGTTTGAGATATTATTAATGTACCATTAGAGATATTCACGGTAGTTCAACATCTAATTATTTACGTGGTACTGTAATCCACTTAGAAAAATTACCAAAAAAAAATATTGGTTACACCTAGAAACAAATAAGACAATAGTAGTTATGGAGTGATTGCTAAGTTCACCTTTAACCATGTTGTCATCAAACCATTCATCATAAATATTTATCACTAGAAATTTCCATTTGTCTCTAGGTTTGAGAGTTTGATTATTATTATTATCTTCTTCTTTAACCATCGTGTTTTGGTAGAGAATAGCATAATTCCCATACTCCTGGTATTTGAAATAATGGATTGTTTAGGGTGAATTCTATATAGATTTCCCATTAATCGCATAATTAGAAAAATTATTCTCATCACTTCAGAATTTAGTAAATTGATTTCCTTCCTTTACACACATAAAATATTTATTAGTAACTTATATATAATATCCTCCAATTTCCATCAACACATTGAGAATATTAGAAGTATTGTATTCTTTTGTCAATGGGTTTTAAAAATTTCAATTTAATTCCATATTTCTTATCTTTTCAACTAAATGATATTTTTGGGTAACTCTCATATATATTTATACCATGATAGATAATAAAATGATTTATTCATAGCTACTGGTTTAGATTATGGATAACAACCTCTAGGGTATCGGTTTCAAACCACAAGTGAAATGATCAACCTTACATCCAGGTTGGATTATAATTACTGAAGCGTACCACATAAATCTTGTAAAAATTTACTCATCGGTAACATAATATTCACCATCCTTATAGGTTACATTAATGAAATCCTTCTACATTTTTTATTTATGATTATTTGGAATGTAATTATTGGTCAATATGATCATAATTGCATCATAATCCATGGATTGAATATTATCTTGTCCTATTGTGCTCTCAATTAATGTCCATAAATGATCCTTTTCACCCTCCTTTTGATAAACATTCAAATAAACAATTTCATGATTTGAACAGTGATGAATGAAAAAAAATTATATGGTACTAATTAATTAATCAAAATTTAGTCAATCAATATAGTAGAAAAAATAACGTACATATTTCCTCATGAATGAATCAATTGAACTTTGTTCCCTATATATCATGATTTTAAATCTTCATGGTTCATATAATTAGAATGTTTTTTGAGCATAGAAAAGATATTTGTCATTCTATCTCCCATAAAATTTGGGTGCTTAGGAGGAAAATCATTATATTTTCCAATTCAATTAGTAGTAACACAATTTCTTATAATTCCTTACATCAACATAAACCAAAAACAAAATTGTGAGAAAAACTATTCATAGAGTTTAACAACCTAATATTTAAAAATAAATAATAGGATTTCCTAATTATGACATCTTTTTTTCAAATATATACAACCTTAGGATAAACCTAGTTTATTTATGATCATTAACATAACATTTTGATTTTATCCTATACTTATATTTATCCAAATATTTCATACTAATGTTTTATCATCCTAGTTTCCAAATTCTAGCTAAAAAATTCTCTGATGATGAATATATAAACCCATAATCTTCATACCTAAATATCACATCTTATTAAATGATAATTGTTTACATAAAATAAAAATCTCTTTTAGAATAAAATAGTTCTTGAATCTTTGGAAACATGGATTCATAAAAAACTCTTTCAAAAGTAAACTACACCATCCACCACTTAGTTCTTCATAACTAACACCCATCATATATATATCATACGTAAAAAAATTTTAAATAACAAAGGAAAAGTAAAAATAATAAAGGGAGATATCAAATGCTTAGTAAGGAAAAAATGGGAGAAATATATGATAAAATAAGATTACCATGAGAATAACCATATGAGAAAATGAGTATAACATTTTAAATCCTTGACTTGTATATCATATATCATAATATTTTATCATGGAAAAAATCTAGGTATTTTACAAGAAAAAATAATATAGGAATAAAATATCATGAGACAGAAGAGAATAACATTAGCATATGACATAGAATTGTGGGATGTATATAAGAATTGAAATCCTTACTTCAAGACAACCCAACAAGACATTAATAACAAGTTAGGATTGGGAAAACCACTATTGTACCTAAATCAAGATTGTACTAACTGCTTGTGTACCCTATTTAGGATTTTGATAACCCCTATATACCCTTTGAGCTCATAGAAAATTAATAATTACCTAATGAATTAGAGGGAGATATTGGTCTCACCATGAAAATAATGAAAGTCATATATACATATATATATATATATATGTTACAAAAGATCATAAAACATTCTACACATCAGACCCCATGAAATGAAATATTATTCCTAAACATTTCGTCATAGAATAACCCCTGGTAAAAAAATGCGTTTCATTAAAATAATGTAATAATAATCATAAAATATACATATAATGAATTAAGATGTTATAACTAGATCACAAACCCAATAAGGATTATGTAACATCAAATTATTTCATTTTATATGGAAAATAATTTTGAAATAATCACTTTGAACATTTATTGTAGAAAATAATCATTCCATTATTAAAATTAACTTCTTTAAAATATTAAAATTTGAAAAATAAAATTTTAAATTATTTCTATTAAAATAAAAATTGAAAATTTTAATGGAATCATTAAAAAATTTAATGGTCATGAATTTGGGAAATTCTTTTCTTGTTTTATACTTTTAAAGAATACATTTCCTTTAAACTTTTGCAAAACAAATCCTAATGTACATCTTTATAAAAATGGAAATGTGATTCATTTAGAACCCTTTTGAAAAAATTCAATCATTTGTAAAAATGAATTAAAATAATCATAAGATAATAGTAAACAAGACTTTTTTTAGAAATCATAGATATGGAAGAAATATGTTTTTCAACCAAAGAGATAAATAAATTTAGTTTTCTTTAAAAATGTATTTTTGGAATCTTGAGAACATGTGGAAAAGGGAAAAATAAAATGTCTATTTTCAACCAAAAAACATTGAATATTAAATTAGTAAGTTTTTTGATATTTAGATCATAGTATTTCATCATCGGAAAGATAATGGTAATGTATCACGATAAATAGTGATGTTATAAGATGGAACCCATACCACTTTGTTAACTTTTAAATTAAAGACCCATGAAATAAATATCCTTAGTTAGGTATGAAAATCCTCATATTTTTCATAATAATAATCATAAAATACAATAATGTGGTCTATATACACCACACAAAAGTGACAAGTTATTTTTAAGGTATGTGTCCCCCAGAAATAAAAGTGATACAAAGATCCCTCACATTGAGTTATATTTATAAGGACTCGACCTTAAACATTACATAATATTGAATTAAATGAATAATTCACATTGAGGGTCTTTTAGGATTAGAGTTTTAGAGAATTAGTCCATAACTATTACATTACATCTCAAAAATTACAATGAAGAAACTTCTACTCAGTTTCAATTTTTTTCATTAAATAATAACTCTTGAAAAAAAGAGTCTTGTCTAGTCCCATGTTTTAGACAACATGACTTTTCCTTGATCCCATCCTTGACCCTATTCATCTTTAGGTCCTATGGAAAAAAAATTCAAAACTTATGAAGAGCATAAAAATATCAATATGGGTTATAAAATAAATAAATAAATCATTTGTCCATCAATACATTCAAAACATTAACTCTTTAACAGACCTCATGAAATAATATGATTCATGAATAACACATTGAAATCATAAATCATAAATGTAAATTTTGGCATCCATATCATACTTACAATGTACCAACTACAGGAACATTGGGAGTTACATTTGGAATACCCATCACAGTATATTAACTAAATCTATTAGGAGAAACATTCACGTTTACCTCTGTCATGTTACCCAATACATTAGAGATCTACCTCGGGCTCTCCCACCATAGGTTTATCAAGGAACCACCCATATACGTAACAATGCCCAAGAACCCTAATGTATTCATAACACATAAAACAATCATAATGGAAAGATAAAATTTCGACATTTCAATCACAATATATCATTTAAATATATTGACAAAACAATCCATTATAAAAACAATTTTCAATAACAAAATATGTAAAAGTGTATATGGTATTTACATTCCTTATAAAAACATTAAGGCTTTTTATGGAAGCTAAAGATCAAATAATACTCGTGGCGTCGGAAAGGAGGTTTTCACCACATACACTAAAAGAAACATTATTTTTTGTTGTTTAGTAAAAAACTTTGTAGAAAAAGATTCCCTTTGAATAAAATGAATAGATAAAGGTGTTTATACATCGTATAAATGAAAATTGTATATTAAAACAGAATATGCATGAATGAAAAGAGATTGAGATGAAGTCCCTTACCACTTGTCCGACTTAACCAGTTTGTTCTTTAATCTCTTGAATAATAAACCAAAGTTAATTTATACTTGCTAAAGAACCTTTTTCAAGTTAATTATTCCTTTAAATCACTTATTACGATGTTATAAACATTATGTAATCATTTAAGTTAATAATGGTCATTTTTAATATATTTGGTACTTGAGTAAAATATGGACTTCTTATAATTACAGGTTGTTCACATGGTCAAATTCCATTATATCCAGAATGGTATTCATGATTTAGATATCATATATATCATATATATTCAGAATATACATGTATTTATAATAGTTCATAACATTTGTAGATATGAAATGAAAAGCCCCGTTCATGGAGACGGTTAGCCGTACGTATGCATAAACACTACTTTCATTTGTATTTTTTATTTTGATGTAATGAAAACATAATTATACATAGGTATATTATAATTCCAATATAATATAATATATAATATAACTAACTCTATCCTTTATACATCCCACATATGGCATTAACGAGTCTTATCACTTTGAGTGGGCGGTAGTCCGCACTTTCTCATATGAAGTTATCACGTTTACCCATAATGGAGACCATAAAGGTATGAGATAAATGGAAAATAATGAAGAATTAAGAAAACATAAAAATAATATATATCATATATAAATGCAGTTCCATCATAATGGCCACCATGAGAGGTTGTAGGAGATAACCGAACAATCATCGTTTCTTGAGGCATTAGTTTGTCATCCATAGAAAGAGTATGTTCTTCATCCATTAGATTGAGGTGTGTGTAAGTGTAGTTAGAATCCTTCTCATACCTACATCCTAGTATATTGAGGATAATGTTGTCGTTATAAAAGAAATGAATAAATATAGTTTAGGGGTTGGAGAAGTAAAATAAAATAAAAGAAGTTAAGAGAAATTGTAACCTTTAATTTGGGTAACTCCCTTAGGTTTGAACCAAAAGGAATTCATGGAAGTGACTTTTAGCTAAAGTAATGCTTCTAGGAGAATGAGAGGTATCTTGAGAGCTTATTTGGGTAGGGGTTGGATGAGCCAAGGGGCTTGAGAGGTATGATGAATGACTTATAATTGACGACTTTTTATGGGGGGGGGGCTCTTTAGGAAAGTGTGAAAATATTATTTTATTATATAATGATATTCGGTTTCTAAAGGTTAAAAACAAATAAATGAAAAATAAAAGATGACTAATGGTCAAAATAAAATCATCCAATAAGAATTGGATAGTTTTTGGATATTATTTTAATATTTATAAGCTTATTTATTTAAATCATTTATTAATGAGGTAAATACTACATCATTATTGTGTCAAAAATAATTTAATTTATTTTATGTCTAAAAATTATAAAAAAATACCATAATTTAGGAAATAGTTTTAGTTTTCAAAATAATATTAATAGTTGAATGGATAACTTATATATCCCTAGGTAAAAATTAATTTACAAAAAGATATTTTTTAATGTCATATTTATCTTTACTGTAAATTAATTAATCTAAAGTATCATTATCACTACCATGTGGCACCATGGGGTCCCAAAATTGACCCAAGGATTCCCATGGTCGGCCATGAATCATCCAATAAGGTTAGGACAAGTGTTAAGGTAATTTTTTATTATTATGATATTATTTCTCCCTGGAATTACTCTATATATCTTTATCTGCGGTAAATAAATGTCAAAAGTTAATATTCACCAAAATTATTTTTGTCTTATTGAACCATATTTTACTTACTAATAACAACCATGCATGTTGAATTTTTGAAATTCACTTCACATAAGTATTAAAATTTCATTGAAATGAAAATGTCGGTTCTTTTTAACTACTACATAGTGGTTTCACTATCCCTCCAAAAATTGAAGTTTTTCAGAAAAATACAAAAAATCCAGTCTAAGATAAAATTGACATTCCGAATTCAAAAATGATGTCTATTTTAAAAAATCCAAAACATAGAATTTGGATTAAATAATTTAAAATTAATTCCTGTTTTCAAAACAAATAGAGTGTCTTTAAGAAACAATAACTATCAAAACATTGACACTTATTTATGTCTAATTTCAAAGTGTAATTAATTACAATGTCCAGCATTTAATTAAAGGGTAAAAATATTATATAGTTACACTTTAAAACTAGTTATAAAAAATTAAACCATATAAATAAATTAGATTAAAAGGCAGTTTTGAATTAAAATATAGTATTTTTCACTATTCAGTAACAAATGAATTTTATCCAAACAAATACAAAAAATTTACCCAAAGTAAAATTTGATGTCCTGATTCTAAATAAAAATTTTACTTTGTCAAATAGAAAATATAATAGTGACCAAAACTTGACTTAAAGAGGGTTCTCCATCAAAATGTGGTAAATTGGCCTTTTAATTTAAATTATGCTTAAAATTAGTTTCATTAACATTTTAATCCTCTAAATTTTATTAGATAAATGTAAAAACATTTAACAAACATGTATAATCATATTGTAGTTAGTTCAGTTCATTCTCCATAATACAACATCTAGGCGTTAACTACCATTTATAATAATAATGTTATATTATTATTGTGCAAGGTAAGATTTCAAATAAACCCGTTGTTGCATATCTGGTACACCATTGAGCATACCAACCCATTTAAAGTAAAATTAATATTTAATTCAAAAATATGAATAATTATGAAAATGTATTATTTCATTATTTACCTAGGCTGGTACATCCTTCCCCCCTTTTAGAAATTGCATCCTCGCAATTTTATTCACTTATCAAATAAATGGGGGTATTTATCCCTCATAGCATTTTCAGATTCCCATTTTTCCTCTTCAACCTTATGGTTTTTCCTCAAAACCTTGCCCTGGTGAATTACATTATTCTGCAACACATTCTCTCTTTGTTCAGGAATCTGGACTGGTTGTTCCTCATAGAAGAGATTCTACTCCAACTGAACTACCTCTGGACTTAAAACATGAGATGGATCTTGCATATTCTTGATCAACATTAAAACATGAAAAAAATTGTGATCCTGGGATAAACCTGGAGGTAAATCCACTCTGTAATCAACTGATCCAACTTTCTCTAGGATTATATAGGTTCCAATGAAACTCGGACTCAACTTTCCCTTCTTACCAAAACACATCACACTTTTCCGTGGAAAATATTTGAGAAAGTTACAATCACCTTCCTCAAAAGAGAGATCCTTCCTACAGTTATCCACATAACATTTCTACCTACTCTGAGCTATTCTCATGTTCTTATGAATCAAATGAACCTTTTCTACAATCTCTTCCACCAATTCTGGTCACATCAGCTTCATTTCAACTTCTTCATCCCAAAAATCTAGAGTTCAACAATGCTTTCCATATAATGCTTCAAATGAAACCATATGTATACTAGAATGAAAGCTATTATTATAAGAAAATTCAACCAAATAAAGATGTTGGTCCCAACTTCCCTAGTAATCTAGTAAACAAGAATGTGGAATATCTTCCAGGGTATGAATTGTTCGTTCTGACTGCCCATCTGATTGTGGATGAAAAGCTATACTAAAATTTAATTTAGTACCCAACAACATCTGAAGGCCTTTCCAAAAGTTATAAGTAAACCTGGGATCACAATCAGATACAATGCAGAGGGGAACACCATGTAATATGTCTATATCTTTAACATGAAACCAAGAATGTTGATCTAGATACAAAGTATATTGAATAGGAAGAAAATGAGAAGATTTAGCCAATAGATCACCAATAACCAAGATTGCATTATTACCTCAAGATGTCTTCGGTAATCCCACAATAAATTCCATGTATATATTTTCCCATTTCCACTCTATCATCGGTTAATACTAAAGCATCACATTCAATAACTTCCGCTCTTCTTTAACCTGCAGACAAGGCTAACACTTCACAGTAAAATCAACAATATCTCTTTTCTTTCCATCCCACCAATAATACTCCTGAAGATCTTTTTACATCTTAGTACTAGAAGGATGAACTCAAAATTAAGAACTATGAGCTTTACATAAAAACTCATTCTTCAACTATGAATCACAAGTCACACATAATATTTTCACAAACCTCAAAACACAATCATTATCAACATTAAAATCATGCAACATATCCTTTTTAACCAACTCTACCTTTTTCTGTAACTCACATTCATTTTTCTCTGCTTGCTTAATTCTGTTTGATAGAGATGATTTCAATAACACATGAATCAAAACAGAATAATTTCCTACACCAACAACTTTTATGCCAATGTTCATCAAATCGAAAACCAAAGGATCGCATTCCAAACGTAACATGGTTTATGTAAAATTAATTTTCTAACTCAAAGAATCAGCCAAATTATTTTATTTTACTACATGGTATTGGATCGTGCAATCATAATCCTTGATTAATTCCAACCAGATCCTCTATCTCATGTTCAATTTTTTCTAAGTGAATATATACTTCAAACTTTTGTGGTCAATATATAATTCACATTTACTCCATAAAAATGATGCCTCCAAATTTTTAATGAAAATACAAAAGTAGATAATTCCAAATCATGTGTATGGTAATTTAACTCATGAGGTTTCAACTGACGTGAAGTAGAAGAAATTACCTGATCATTCTGCATAAGGACACAACCACGTCCTTTAAATGAAGCATCAAAGTAGATAATAAACTCACCATTTTTGGAAGTAAGTTCCAAAACTGGAGCATTCACTAATCTTCATTTCAATTCCTGACAACAATCATCACATTCTATAGTCCAAATGAAATTAACACCTTCTCAAGTTAACTTAGTCATTGGACTAGATAACGGTGCCAAATTCTCCACAAAACTCTTGTAATAACCTTCTAAACAAAGAAAACTATGAATCTAGTTTATAATTGTGGGTCTTGTACATTCTTCAACCACTTTTGTTTTAGCAGGATCAATAGTTATTCCATTTTTTGAAACAATTTTACCCATGAAATAAATTTCTTTTAACCAGAACTCACATTTTCAGAATTTCCCATACAGTTTCTTTTTTTAATGTTTGCAAGACTGCCCTTAAATGACTTCCATTCCCCTCTTTACTTTTATAAAAAACCAAAATATCATCAATGAACACAACCAAAAAATTATCCATGAACTCAGGGAAAATTATATTCATAAGATTAATGAATACAGTAGTTTCATTGGTTAAACTAAAAGCCACAACTAAAAATTCATAATGGCCATATCTAGTACGAAACATGGTCTTTGGAATGTCTGCTTTCTTTACTTTCAAATAATGGTACCCCGACCTCAAATCAATCTTCAAAAAATACTAAGCTCGAATGATCTAATCAAAAAAATCATCGATATGAGGCAAAGGATACTTATTCTTAATTGTGATGTTATTCAATGCACTATAATAAAGGCAATGTCTCATTGAACGATCTTTATTTTTAACAAACTATATAGGAGCACCCAATGGTGATGTGATTGGATGAATGAAACAATTATTTAATAAATCATTTTATCGCTTCTTTAACACTATATGTAACAAAACAAGTTTCCGCAGTACATATACCTTTGAATAATGCAATAACTTGCGTTGTACGCCACTTCGAGATTCTAACACGCCGCGACCAATAAATATAGCTGTTACGAATAGTAATACCCACTTTCTTAAATATTTTCAATTTTATCATTCAAAATATACTTCATTTTTGGCTTCTGTATATCAGAATTAGATTAGGGTGATTTTTTTTATTTTTCAGAAAACCTTTAGTTTTTGATGAATAGTGGGAAATACTAAATTTTAATTAAAAACAGACTTTTTAATCAAAATAATTTATAGTGATAAATTTTACTATTGAGTGGTTTTTAAGTATAATTAGATTATATTTTTATTATTTAATCCAATGTGATTCATTGGTCATAATTACACATTTAAACCAGAAATAAGCAAGTGTTAATCTTTTGATAGTTATTATTTCTTAAAAACACGCTTTTTTTATAATGAGATTTAATTTTAAATTAATTTCTTCCACTTCTATGTTTTAAATTTAGCAAAATGGATTCTATATTTCGAATCAGGAGGTTCAAATTGTATAAATAGATAAATTTTATTTTTTGGACTGTAAGAATATTTACTTCCGTAAATATTTTATTTAACGTGGTTAAATGGTTAAATCCAGTAAATAAGGTTAAAAAATAATATTATAATAATTTTAAATTACCCCAACACATGTTCTAAACCAATTGGACGATATATTTCGAACCATGGTAATACTTGGGTCGATTTTTGGACCCCATGGAGACACTTGGAAGTGATAATGGCATTATATATTAAATAATTTAAAGTAGAGATAGAAATAACAAAAGAAAATATCTTTTAGTAAAACAATTTTTATATGAGGTTAAATACTTGATCTGTTCAACTATAAATAGTCATTAGAAATATAAAAAGATTTCCTACCTTAGGATATTTTATTAATAATTTCTAGACATAAAATAAATATATTTACTTATGACACAATGATGATGAATTATTTTACTTATTAATGAACGAATCAAATAAATGGTATAATAGATGTTAAAATAAATATAACATGAAAGAATTGATGACATACATGAATTTTATAGCTTAATGAGACATGTTGGGATTTATTAAAGGAATTTTTTTGAAGTAAAAATACAGTTAGGAATTTAGCCAAAATGAAATACCAAATTGTGTCAAAATTGACATAAAAGTGTTTTTAAAAAAAATATTATATTATTAATTGATATTATATTCCTAAAAATATATAGTTCAGAAAAAAGACTTATATAATGATATTTGAATAATTAATTAAACACTTGGGTATCTCTTAGAAGTATTTAATATGTTTATTAACCATATAATATAAAAATACAAAGTGACATGGTAAATGTCAAACTATTTATCTAAGAGTTGAATCTAAAAGATAAGGTTAATATAGTGACCCAAACCTATCTAAATCCTATTTTTTGAGTGTTTTTCGACCTAGAACCACCTTAACCTTTAAATAATTCATTTTTAATCCATTATAAAACGAAAATTATTTTATTATAAAATAATATTTCTAGCTTTTCCTAAGGTGTCCCTCACCCCTCTTATAAAAGGGCACCCCCCCTTCTTTATAATTCACACCTTCAAAGCCATTTGGCTTGGACAAAACCTTCCCAACTACCCTCGAAACTGCCCTCCCTTCATCCTATAGGCCTTAATTTAGTCTAAAGGCCATCATAAGGAACCCTTTTTATCAAATAAAAAATAATATCTTAAAGAAGAGGTAAATATTTCATCACCTCTTTCAAGTTCCTTTCTTCTTCCACTTCCTTTTTCATTGTTGTTTCCATTATAAAATAATGAATCCAGTATCTCCTATATACTATGTTGTTATTATAAATATTGTACAACCATATTCATTATTCTATCCATCCTTTGAATGACATGTCACCATACGTGCGTACATATGGCTTACTGTCTCCACGTCGTGGTGAAATTGTTATTCAATACATTAATATTTGGATGGGTATAATAATGAAGTGTAATTAATGTTAATAATAAATATAACATGATAATTATTCTGTATTTACGATATAACATCAAATTATATATTATTTTAATATCAACAGAATGATATTGTCGCTTGTGTATATGTACGGATTACCGTCTCCACGAACGCGATGAGATTCATTCCCCATCGTATCCATTCAAAAATTATTTTTATTAGATGATTAAAAATAATTTTTAAAGACTCAATATCATTCTGAATATGATTAAGATACATCCTATCCATAAAAAACATTACTTATGTAACAAATCATATAAAGGAAAGTGAATCAGTTAACACCCAAAATGACGATAATACTAAGATATTATTAACAAAGCAATGTTAAAAGATCATATATGATATCATATTAATGTATATTATTCTTGTAAAATTTAATAATTATTATCTCACCATTATACTGGAGGATAACCTACCCTCGGCCAAGGAAAATTACAAGGTAAGGGTTAATTCTACAATCACTTCATTATCCGAGGTTGTTTATACGTAATTATCTACAAGGACATCTTTATCATCCACATCCATGTTTCTTAAAATGTATTTCAAAACACTTTTACTATTTACTAGTTAATGGTTTAAAGTCATTTATACCCTTATTTGACCTTAAAAGTTTTTTAATGGAATCTTTCCATCTATTTCCAAATAAGGTGCTTTATAACCTATTCGACAAAATTAAGTTAAGAAAGTCTTTTTAACTTATACAGAGGGTGCATCTATTTTCCGCTTTTATAACATCGTCGAAGAATCCCTTACCATCTTATAAGAATATTTTCAAAATAAATGTTTTCTTTATATTTATATGACTCTTTAATGATTTCAAAATAGAAATATATATTTCTCTAAGAAAGTTTTTTATTTCATCTATGTCAACATCCTTTGATAGATTTTAAGTTTATTTGAAGTTGATTTATTATGATACAAAACATTCATATTGTATTTAAGGTTTTGTGATATATTTGACCATGGATGTGCTATTTTTATCTATTCATTGTTTACGGTTAAATTATTGACATTTCATTTGATAGTTTTAATATGAATGTTTATGTTATATTTCATCCTTTTCATATGAAGAATGTATTGGACATAGTAAGTGACGGGTGGATCCCGCTATATCTCCACGATGCATCGGTAGGACTCATGAGACAACTAGACGTGGAATTGGATGAGGCCTTTCCCAATTGGATATATGGTTTTGGTCGAGGCCTTAATCATTTATAGACATCTTGGCTAAGGCCTTGACAAAATTTTTTATAATGTGCGTAAATATACATTCCCTCATTATGAAAATAATATTGATGGTTCATGTGATGATTCGACAAGTAGAATAGCGATTATTATGTTTTATTATGGAATTATTTACTCACATCATTTTCCTGCCATAAATGTATTCTTGTTTATTATTGGTAAAGGAACTTGGTTTCAATTATTCACCATGATTAATATTTATGTTATCTTCCACTGTATTGCTTACCCTTACTGAGAATTTGAGATCACCCCTTTCTTATGTTTCATTTTCCCAGGATATGAAGATATTAGTTACGAGTGACTTGCATCCATAATCTAGGAGGCTTGGATGTTTCTAATAGAATAAATTCGTTTTGTATTTCTTTCCAAGATGTAAATTTGAACATATCTATGAATCTTGTTTCCAATAATACTAAACTGATCGGTGTTTCGAGACATTATTTCCTTGTGATCATGCCAATGTTATGTAATAATGCACCGAATCTGGGTAACGAGGGTTGGGGCATTACAGTTGGTATCAGAGGAAGTTTATTACAAACCTTGGAAACTATATTTAGATAAACTCTGATTAGAGCACATTACCCTAATATTGACATTGAGGATTAGTGTAGAAGAACATCTTACAATTTTGATAATGTAGAGTTTTTGTCAGTTTTCAAAGAAATACATCCATGTATGGATACGAGCAGGTAGAGGCGGCTCTGGCACAGATGTACCTAGGGGTAAAATAAGAAAACACCACTTTGATCTAGACTTGAAAGGAAACTGGTGCACAAAAATGGGTCTTGCTGCACTCTTCGTTATAACACTCCTGGGGGATATGCTTAGGATAATTCTCATTTTATTTATCAACCATTATGAAGGGTTTATATATATATAATTACTCAAAGAAATCATTTTTATGATTATGGATTATATCCATAAAATTTTCAATTTATGTTAAGTGTTTTACATGTTTGGATTTATGTATTGCAATCCATAAACTAATCTAATGTATGTCATTGTTTAGAAATGGCGCCTAGTGGAAGAAATGGAAACCGTATCAAAGCACACACTCCATGTGGGGATTTCCCTCCTGCTTAAGAAAATTATAGTGGTGTCGGTGATACAACTACTACGGATCACCTTATCACCATACTCAGACAACTCACACTGGTTATAAATAATAACCTTACCCATATGGAGGACCCTGATCCACAATAGGGTGAATCAATGTAAGACCGCTTCATGAGGAAACAACCACCAACATTCAATGGGGGTAAAAATACATTATTAGTTGAGTAATGGATAAACTCTTTAGAAAAAATATTCCATGCCATGGGGATTAGCGAAAGGGAAAAAGTTATCATGACAGTTTACCGCCTCATTGGAGATTTTGATCAATGGTGGTCATTGATTCAAAACACCAAGGAAGATGATTAAGTATCAAATATGGATTGGAGGGAGTTTAATGAAATTTTCTTAAAAAAATAATTCCTCATGACCATCGAGCGGATGTGGAAATACAATTTCATAGTCTGGGGAAAAAGGAGGATGAGAATGTCACAAAGTATGAATCTAATTTTACAAGGATAACAAGGAATGTAGTAGATTATATACGTAACCCAAGAAGTAAGATTGACCATTTATTTTATGGGTTAAAAACATTTCTCCGTCGATCATCAGTATCATAATACTTAACATCGTACAAAGATATTGTCTCATGTGCTATCAAGCCAGAAGAGGAATTCTATAAGTCTTATGACTTTAATGAAAAGTAAGAGAATAAGAGACCTGCTTAACACTTTGAGAAAGGATATAAAGAAAAAGGGAAGAAGGGAAGAATTGAATTTCCAACCTGTGATAATTGTGGAAGGAAGTACCCTGGTGCCTATATAAAAGGAAATGGAGTATACTACAAATGTGGACAGAAATGCCATCTTGTTGGTGATTTTAAGGGAAATAAAGATGATACCATTGTTCAATGGTACAATTGCATGGATATGGGACATTATGAAAATGAATGTCCTAAGCATCAAGAAAAATTATCTCTGAAAAGGAGAAGGGATCAAGGACAAGATTATGCGATCACTACTGCTGAGTTAGAAGCCCCGAAAGACGTGGTGGCAGGTAATGTAATGGTTTCGACAAGTTTATCCAATGCATTATTTTATTCTGGATCATCGCATTCTTTCATATCTTCCTAATTTCCTATGAATATTAGATATTTCTAATTTGATTGAATAAGGGCGTTTTTAGTCAAAAATCCAAAAGGGAAGTATCATTGCTACAATGTTTTGTGAATCAGTTCCCATTAAGAAATATAAATGTTCTTTAACTACTAATATCATTATCATACCCATGATGGAATTTGATATAATCCTTGGTATGGATTGGATTTCAGACCATGATGAAAAAACTTATTGTAAGAAGAAGGAGGTTTCAATTTTTGTTGATGATGATAAAGAACAGCTTAACTTTAGATCAGAATCATCACCACCAAATTTTAATTTAGATCCACCCCCATTAGCTCAACAAAATTGAATTATTGGGGAGGAAGAGAATGAAATAACTTTTGGTGAGGAAAATAATGTTCAAATAGAGGATGAACCTATTGTGCATGATTATGTTGATGTATTTCCATAGGATTTACCTGGAAATCCTCTAGAATGAGAAATTGCATTTTCCATTGATTTAATTCCTTGTTAAAGGCCTATATCGAATACCCCTTATAGAATGGACACTCTGGAATTATTGTAACTAAAGAAAAAACTATAGGAATTGAGTAATAAGGGGTTTATTCTCCCTAGTGTTTCTCTATGGGGAGCCCCTATCCTTTTTGTTAATAATAAAGATGGATCTAGGAGTTTGTGCATTGACTACATGGAGATCAATGCTATAACAATAAAGAACAAGTATCCCCTACCTCGAATTGATGATTTATTCGACCAACTTCATGGACGTTAATACTTTTCAATGATTTACCTTCGATCTCGATATCATTAGTTTTCTGTGAAGAAGGAATACATTCCAAAAACAACATTCCAAACCAGGTATGAGCATTACGAGTTTACAATAATGCCTTTTGGATTGAATAATGAACCCTCTGTCTTCATGGATCTAATGAATAGAGTTTTCAAGGAATATCTTGATGACTTCATAGTGGTATTTATTGATGATATATTGGTATACTCTAAAATCTATAAAGATCATGAAAATCATTTGCGCATTATCCCAAAGACTCTTAGAAGTCATGAATTATATGTGATGTTTAGCAAGTGTGAATTATGTATTCAAGAGATTTCTTTTCATGGCCATATTGTCTCCAAGTATGTAATCTCTATTAATCATTCTAAGACAAGAGAAATCCAAGAATTTCCCGGACCGATGAGTATAACTGAGGTATGCAATTTTATATGTTTATCAAGTTATTATTAGCGTTTTGTTCATAATATTGCCTTATTGTCTAACCCATTAACCATGATCACACGTAAAGGGGTTAAATTTTTTTGGACAAAAGAGTGTGAAGAGTGTTTTGATGAACTGGATAGAGGATTAGTCAATTCTCTTATATTGACTCTACCATTGGGGAATGATGGGTTTGTTATTTATGGCGATTCATCAAAAAAAGTAATTGGTTGTGTCCTTAAGAAGAATGATAGGGTTATTGCCTATGCATCACAACAGCTAAACATTAATGAGAAAAACTATCCTACTTATGATCTTGAGTTATCAGTTGTAATATTTTCATTGAAGATATAAAGACATTATCTCTATGGTGAAAAATGTGAGATATATACCGTTCTAATGTTTTTGAAGTATATTTTCTCATAGAAAGAACTCAGCATGATGTAAATATGATGGCTTGAAATACTCAAGGATTATTATTTCACAATACACTACCACCCGTGGAAGGAAAATAAGGTGGCATATGCTTTGAGAAGAAAAGATCATGGAGTTTTGAACAATATGAGAGTTGAAAAGGATCCTATATACATGGATCTAGTAAAGATGGATATGGGAATAACCATGGAATATGAAACATCAATTCTTTTTCAAATGTTTTCCAAACCATCTTTAATACAAATGATAAAAATTTCTCAGGCTGATGATGAGGAGTTTCAAAAGAAGATTAAAGCTGTGAATAATGGGAGATTGCGTGACTTCGTATATGAAGGTGGAATTTTGAAATTTGGCAAGAGAATTTGATTTCTCGATATACCTAATTTAAAAAGAGAATTATTGGATGATTATCATATGTATAATTTCTCTATACACCCTAGAAGCACCAAAATGTATACATATTTGAAGGGAAATTGTTGTTGGGACAACATTAAGAAGGAGATTTATGATTTTGTGTCAAGATGTATGGTTTTTAAATAAGTGAAAGTTGGAAGGCAACAGCCTAGAGGAGTCTTACAACCTTTCCCCATACTTGAGTGGAAATGGGATAATATTATGATGAAATTCGTTAAGGGACTACCAATGAATCCTAGAAGGAACGATGAAATATGGGTCATTGTTGATCGTCTTACCATGTCATCAAATTTTCTTGATATAAGAGAAGCTTTATCACTTGAACGTCTAGAAATACTATATATTAATGAAGTTTTGAGACTTCATGGAGTAACCCTATCGATTATTTCTGATCATGATCCACATTTTACATCAAGATTCTGGAAAAGTCTTCAGAAATCCCTAGATACTGACCTTCGTTTGAGCACGACCTACCACCCCCAAACTGATGTACAATCAGAATAGACTAGTCAAACGTTGGAAGACATGTTGAGATCATTCTAACCTGACTTTCAAGGTATGTGGGATCAATATTTACCTTTTGTAGAATTTTCGTATAATAAATCCTTCCATTCAAGTATTCAGATGGCACCATATTAAGTGTTATAAGAAAAGAGATGTTTCACACTAACTTTTTGGGATGATGATGGTGAATGAAAACTTGTAGGCCCAGAACCGGTGGAGGAAATGATGTAAAAGGTGAAGGTAATCCAAAACCACATCAAAGAATCTCAATTTATACAGAAGATCAATGCCGATAACTGAATGAATAATTTAGAATTTCAGGTATGAGATCATGTTTTCTTGATGGTATCTCCATGGAAGGGTGTTATACGTTTCGGTAAGAAGGGAAAATAATGTCCCAGGTAAATTGGACCTTTCGAAATTCTAGATCTAATTGGGGATGTAGCTTACCGTTTGGCAATGTTGTCAAGTATCTCTTAAGTTCATGATGTGTTTCACGTATCACTGTTGAGAAAATAAATGCCTAAACCAACACATGTACTCACCTATGAGGAATTAGAGTTGGAACCAGATCCGTCTTATTGCGAAGAGCCTAGAAAGATTCTTGATACAAGAGAATAAGTGATAAGAAACTAAAAGACTCGTCTGGTAAAAGTTCTACGGAGAAACCATAAGATAGAAGAGGCAACGTGGGAACCCCAGGAACTTATGATGAAGAACAACCTGAGTCATTTTATGTAGTAATATTCTAGAAATTTAAAGGAAAACATTATTTTCTGGGGGAGAGAATGTAACACCTCAATCTTCTGCGGTACATTTCCCTTTGAAATATGAAATAAATTGCATTGTACGCAACTTTGAGATTTTAACACGCCGTAACCAATCAAAATAGCCATTAAAAATAGTAATACCCAATTTTTGAAATTTTACAAATTTTATCTTTAAAAATGAACTTCATTTTTGGGTTTAGAATATCGAAATTATCTTGGGGTTATTTTTTGGTATTTTTCTGAAAAAAATCAATTTTTGATGAATAGTGAAAATACTAAATTTTAATTATAAACGACTTTTTAAATCAAAATAATTTATAGTGATAAATTATACTATTGAGTGGTTTTTAAGTATAATTAGATTAGATTTTTTAACATTTAATCCAATGTTGGTCAATGGATGCAATTTCACATTTAAACTGGACATAAGCAAGTGTCAATCTTTTGATAGTTATTATTTCTTAAAAACACGTTTTTTGTTTTGACAAAGGGAATTAATTTTAAATTAAATGTGTTTTGAATTTATTAAAATTGATTCCATATCTAAAATTATGAGGTCCAAATTTTTTAAATAGTTAATTTTTATTTTTTGGACATTAGGAATATTTACTTCAGTAAATATTTTATTTATCATTATTAAAGGGGTAAACCAGGTAAATAAGGTTAAAACAAATATTATAATAATATTAAATTACCCTAACACGAGTCCTAACCTTATTTAATAATATGTTTCCAAACATGGGAATCATTTGGTCTATTTTGGGAACCCATTGAACAACTTGGAAGTGATAATGACATTATATATTAGATAATTTAAATTAGAGACAAAAATAAAAAAAGCAAATATCATTTAGTAAAACAATTTTTATATGAGGTTTTATAATTTATCAATTTGACTATAAATATTCATTATAAATCTAAAAATATTTTATACCTCTGGATATTTTATTTATAATTTTTAGGCAGAAAATATATATATTTATCTATGACACAATGATGATGCAATATTTCCATTATTAATGAAAGAAAAAAAAATTGTGTTATAGATGTTAAAATAAAAATAATATGAACGTTTTGATGTCATCCAAAATTTTTATAGGTTAATATGATATTTTAAGATTGATTAATTGAATTTTATTTGAAGTAATATTTCGGTTAGGAATTTAACAAAACCAATATTCCAAATAGTGTCAAAATTGACAAAAAAGAGTATTTAAAACAAATATTATATTATTAATTGATATTCTATTCCTAAAAGTTTATGGATCAGAAAATAGACTTATATAATTATATTTGTATTATTAATGAACTGCTTGGGGTTTTATTGGAATTATATAGTAATTTTCTTAACCATATAATATAAAAATACAAAGAGACATGGTAAATGTCAAACTATTTAACTATGAGTTAAATCTAAAAGATAAGGTTAATATAGTGAAACAAACCTATCTAAAACCAATTGGATGAGTGTGTATCGACCCATCACCACCTTATAATTTATATAATCCATTTTTGGAGCCGTTAGAAACTGAAAATTATTTTATTAGAAAATAATATTTCTAGCTTTTCTTAAGGTGATCCTCACCCCTCTTATAAAAGGGACTCCCCCTTCACTCTAATTAACACCTTCAAATCCATTTATCTCGGAAAAACCCTACCCAAATACCCTCTAAACTATCCTCCCATAATCCTAGAGGCCTTCCATTAGTCAGAGATCCATCCTAAGGAACCATTTTGATCAAATCAAAAGGAAGAACCTGAAGAAGAGGTAAATATTTCATCACCTCTTTCAAGTCCCTTTCTTCTTCTACTTCTTCTTTCATGGTTGTTTCCATTCTAAAAAAAACTCCAGTATCATACAAATACTTTGATGTTATTATAAATATGGTACAACCATATTCATTATTATATCCATCCTTTGAATGACATGCCACTATATGTCCGTACGTAGGGCTTACCGTCTCCCCGTCATGGTTTAAATGTTATTCAATACATTATTATTTGGATGGGTATAATAATGACTTGTAATTGATGTAAATAATAAATATAACCTTATAATGATTCTGTATATATGATATAACATCCAATTATATATTATTTTAATATCAAAATAGTGATATTATTGCTCGCGATTATGTACGGATTACCGTCTCCATGAACGTGATGAGATTCGTGCCCCATCGTATCCATTCAAGACTAATTTTCATTTGATGATTAGAAATAATGTTTAAAGACTTGATATCATTCTGAATATGAATAAGATACATCCTATCCATTACAAACATTACTTACGTGAAAAATCATATAAAAGAAAAAGAATCAGTTAACACCAGAAATGATGATAATAATAAGATCTTATTAACAATGAAATGTTAAAAGACCATAAATGATATCATATTAATGTATATTATTCTATTATAATATAATAACAATTATTTCACCATTACATAGGAGGTTTTCCTACCCTCGGCCAAGGAATAGTACAAGGTAAGGGATACTTCTACAATCTCTTCATTATCCGAGGTTATTTATAGGTAATTATCTACAAGGACTTCTTTATCATTCACATCCAGGTTTCATAAAATGTATTTCAAAAATTATTACTATTTACTACATAATGGGTTAAATTCATTTATACCCTTAATTGAACTTATATGTTTTTGAACGGAATCATTCTATCTTTTTCCAAACAAGGTACTTTATAACCTTTTCGACAAAATTAAGGTAAGAATATCTTTTTAACTTATACGTCGGGTGCCATAATTTTCTTCCATTATAATATCATCGAAGTTTCCCTTACAAGATTATAAGAATATTTTTAAAATAAATGTTTTATTTATAATTATGTGACTCTTAAATGATTTCAAAATAGAATGATATATTCCTCTAAAAAAGTTTTTGATTTCATCTTTTTCAACATCTTTTGATGGATTTTAAGTTTATTTAAAGTTGATTTATTATGACAGAAAACATCCATATTGTATTGAAGGTTTTGTGATATGTTTGACTGTGGATGTGATAATTTTAAACCAATCATGGTTTATAGTTAATTTATTGACATTTTTTATGCTAGTTTTAATACGAATGTTTATGTTATATTTTAACCTTTTCATATGAGGAATGAATTGGCCTTAATGAGTGACTGTTGGATCCCGCTATATCTCCTAGATGCATTAGTAGGTCTGATGAGACAACTAGACATGGAATTGGCTGAGGTCTTTCCCAATTTGATATATGGTTTTGTCCTAGGCCTTAATGATTTTTAGACGTCTTGGTTGAGGCCTTGACAAAATGTTCCAGAATGTCTGACATTATACATTACCTCATTATGAAAATAATATTTCTAGTTCATGTGGTTATTCGACTAGTAGAATACCCATGATTATGTTTTATTATGGCATTATTTACTCAGCTTATATTCCTACCATAAATGTATTCATGTTTATTATTGGTAGAGGCATATGGTTTCAGTTATTCATTGTGCTTACTATTTATGTTATCTTTCATTGTATTTTTTACCCTTACTAAGCATTTGAGATCACCTCTTTCTTATGTTTCATTTTCCTAGAATATGAAGAAGTTAGTTATGAGTGAATTCCAGGCATAATCTAGGAGTCTTCGATGATTCTAATGGAATAAATTCGTTTTGTATTTCTTTCCATGTTGTAAAGTTGAACTTATGTATGAATCTTGTTTCCAATAATTCTTAACTGATCGGTATTTTGAGACATGATTTCCATGCGATGATTCTAATGTTATGTAATAATGAACTAACTCTATGTAACTAGGGTCAGAGCATTACACTAAAAGATCAATTTGAGCCATTAGATAAGGGGGTTTTGAAATTATATTAGCATTAGGATCTAAGTCAACAGTAAATTCAACTTTCCGATTAGGTATAATACTAGACAACTCATCAGGAAAAACATAAAGGTACTCATTTACCACTAGAACATCATTAAACTAAATAGTTCCTTTGTTTTCAACAATATGTGCAAGGTAACATTCATTTCCAGCTTTTACTAGTTTCTCAACTTCCTGATATGTTATCAAAAGAATGGGTCCACTCTTGTACAAAAACTGAAAATCATCTTGAAAAGAAACCTCTTTAGCTCTACAGTAAATCTTAGAATGATAAATACAATTCCAATCAATATCCAAAATTACATAAAACACTACTAGAGGCAAAACAATAATTTTTTAGGTAGATTCACCCTACACACAAGGATAGGAAGGTTCTTCAGTTTTCATTTTGTCTAAACATTTCCTCCATGTGTTTTTACCATAAGTTTTTTATTAATATCTTGAGATGGAATTCCCAATTAACTAGAAAACATCTCAGAAATGAAAGCGTGTAGACCCTGAATCGAACAACACATTGACATAATATGAATGAAAAAATAGTTTTCCTGATACTACTTCATTTGATGGCACAACATCTGCTGAAGTAGTTGCAAAATATTTCACCCCCCCTTCTGCATGTAGTCTAGTTTCTTTCCCTCAGTTATGTTCTTCATTGGACACTCATTTTCACAATGACCCATTTTGTTTCACTTAATTTTTTTTACTGATTGTAAATCAGATTTTGTCTTACCATTACCATGCTCTTTTTCAGTGTAATTATGAGCCTTATGTCCAATTTTACCACATCGGTAGAACTTACCCGAATTCAAAATACATTCCCCATCATGCTTTTTACCACAATTTTTTTCAAAATGAAAACTTATGTTTCTAACCATAATACTTTTTTGAAGAGTTCTTCCCTTTTTATGCATCCTCGACCTCTTATTCTACTGTTTTTTAAAGAACACCTGGTTATCGGAAACCTACATTTCCACCTTCTCCTCAAATCAAACTAGTTTTTCATGACTTTTAAACTCATGAGAAGATAAATCCCTTCAATACATTGGCTTCAATCCTAATTAAAATTGGTTTATTTTACTATCAAGATCTCATATGACATCTAGATCATACCTTGCTAATCGAGTGACTTTTTCTTCATATGCATCCACTGAGTCATCCTCCTACCTCAATTGTAGGAATTTGTTTTCCATACTAAGATGAACCATATTAGGAAATTATTTCTCAAGATTCATACCTTTGAATTCATCCCAATCAAGAGCATCAATCTCCTCACTATCCTTGATATTTTTCACTATCGACCACCACTGATCAGCTTCACCTTCAAAATAGTAAACAATGAGACTAACCTTTTGATGTTCTGAAGCCCCCAAGACATCAAAAAAAATTTCTAGTGCTTTAATCCACCCTTCAGCTAGCACAGGGTCAGATGATCCACTGAATTATGGGGGTTGTTGCTTCATAAAATGCTCCACCACTAACATGTTCCTTTTTGGTTGATCTAGCTGATCTCGTGCATGGATACCACCACCATTTATAGACTGAGTAAACTATTCCATCACTGCACCAAATTGTTCTTTACCTATTCCAACCATCTTAGGTTTCTGATTTGGAAGGATGTCTTCCTCCTGATGTCAACCCTACATAGCTACCATGTTTCCTCTACGAAAAAGCATTTTGAACACAGAAATATCATAGGCGAAGAAACATGGTAAACTGTAAATGCTATATCATTTTCATATTAACATAACATAATTTATGTGTATTAATTTAACAATACCCTAACTCATAATGATATCTAAACTGACCTCTGATACCAACTATAAGGATTGGACCGTAAAGATTACATAATATTGAATTAAAGAATAATTCACATTATTTAACTTTTCAGGTTTAGTGTTTTAGAGAATTATTCTATAAATATTACATTACAACTAAAAAATTACATGGTAGAAACTTCTACTGAATTTCAAATTTTTTCATAAAATAAAAACTCTTGAAAAAAAGAGTCAGGTCTAGTCCCATGTTTTGGACATCATGAATTTTCCATGATCCCATCCTTGACCCTATTCATCTTTAGGTCCTGTGAAAAACATTTCAAAACTTTTGATGAGCATAAAAAGAACAGTATGGGTTAAAAAATAAAGAATGAAATCATTAGTCCATAAATAGAAACAAAACATAAAATCTTTGACATACCTCCTGAAATCATAAGATTTATGAATAACACAATAAAATAAAAAATCATAAAGGTAACTTGTGGCATCCATATCATACATACATTGTAGCTATCAAAACTACGTAGGGAGTTACATTTGGAATATCCATCATTGTATATTCCCTAAATATCTTATGAGAAACATTCACTATTAACTCTGTCGCGTTACCCAATGCATTGGAGAGATATCTTGGGCTAACCCACCCTAGGTTTATCTGAGAACCTCCCATATATGTAATAATTCCCATGAACCATAACATATTCTTAACACATAAAACAAACATAAAGGAAAGATAACATTTCCACATTTCAATCACAATATACCATTTAAATATATTGGCATAAAAAATCCAATATAAAAACCATTTTCAATACCAAAACACGTAAATGAGTATATGGTAATTATTTTCCTTTTAGAAACATTACAGCTTGTTAAGGAAACAAAATATCAAATAATACTCACGGTGGCGGAAAGGTCGTTGTCACCACATACGTTAAAAGAAACACTCTTTTTTGTTTTTTAGTAAAATGATTCACAGAAAAAGATTCCCATTGAATGAAATTCAAAATAAAAGTGATCATACAATGTATAAATTAAAAATTTGTATTAAAACAAAATATTCCTTAGTGAAAGTATATTTAGACGAAGTCCCTTACCTCATGTCCGACTTGACCAGTTCGTTATTTAATGTCCTGAATAATAAACTAATGTTAATTTCTACATGATGAAGAAATTTTTTGAAGTTAATTATTCCTTTTAAATCACTTATTACTGTGTTATAAACATTATGTAATCATTTAAGTTAATAATGGTTGTTTTTTCGATATTTGGTACCTGAGTCAAAAATGGACTTCTTATAATTACAAGTTGTTCACATGATCAAAATTCCATTATATCCAGAATTATATTGATGATTTATATATCATATATGTATATCATATATTTCAAGTATATACATGTATTTATAATGGAATAAAACATTTGGATATAGGAAATGAATAGTAACGTTCACAGAGACGGTAAGTTGTACTTACGCATTAACGCTTCTTTCATTTATATTTCGTATTTCTATGGAATGATAACATAACTATACGTAGGTATATTATAATTATAGTATAATATCATATATAATATCATTAATTCCATCCTTTATACATCCCACATATCGAATTAATGAGTGATATCACTTTCTGATGGCGGTAGTCCGCACTTCCTCAAATGAAATTATCACATTAACCCATAATAGAAACCATAAAGCTATGCTATAAGTGGAAAATAAAAAATCATAAAGAATAAAAAAACATAATATATATTATATATAAATACAATTCCATCATAATGACCACTATGAGGGGCGGTATGAGATAATCGAACAATCATCGTTTTGTAAGGTGTTAGTATGTCTTCTAGAAAAACAGTATGTTCTTCACCCATTAGATTGAGGTGTGTGTAAGTGTCCTTATAATACATATAATTACAAAATACTAGTAAAATTTTTATATTGGTGTTGTTATAAATGAAAGTAATAAAAATATTTTAGGGGTAGGATATGTAAAATAAAAAGAAAAGAAGTTAATAGAAATTGTTACCTTTAATTTGGGTAACTCCCTTTGGTTTGAACCAAAATGACTTCTTGAAGTAACTTATACCTAATGTAAGGCTTCTATGAGGAGGATAGGGATCTTGAGAGATTATTTGGGTTGGGTTTGGACGAGCTAAGGGGCTTGAGTTGTGTGAGGAATGAGTTATAAGCGAGGGCTTTTTATAAGGTGGAGGAGAATCTCTTTAGGGAAGTGTGGAAATATTATTTTATTATATAATGATATTCAGTTTCTAAAGGTCCAAAACTAATTAATGTCTTAGATAAAATGACTAATAGTAGAAATAAAATAATTCAATAAAAATTGGACAGGTTTTGGATATTATTTTAATATTTATAATCTTATTTATTTAAATCATTTATTAAATATATAAATACTGCATCATTATTGTGTCACAAATAATTTCATTTATTTGATGTATAAAAATTATAAACAAAATAATATAATGTAATAAATCTTCTTATATTTCCAAATAATAATTATAGTACAGTAGATATATTATATAACCTTATGTAAAAATTAATTTACTAAAAGATATTTCTTTATGTCATTTTTGTCTTTACTTTAAATTAATTAATATAAAGTGTCATTATCACTCCCAAGATGCTCCATGGGTTCCCAAAATCAACCCAAGGATTCCCATGGTCTGTAACGATCCCATGTGTTTTAATGGAAATTCCCTACTTAAAAAATATGTCATAAAATCACATGTACGCACAACATAATGAACTACTAAGTGCTAAGTGTCCTTTAAACATAATTTTGTCCCTTCTGTGTTTGGAATTTCAAAAATCCGTCATACACGGTTGTGTTCAAGATGATTTTGGGGTCAACAAAAAAACATAATTTTTGGTGAATAGTAACCTACCCTTATGAATAGTAGTATGACCCTTATGAATAGTACATCGTCCAAATAAGAGTAACCTCACCCATGAATAATTAAATAAAATTTAGGAATCTTAGAAAGTGGAAACTTGAGCATAGTAAACGTTTTGGTATTTTTGTATGTTATAAATAAATAATTATAATTAATTAATTAATTTAAAAGAAAATTAATTTTCTTAAAATCTATTCATAAATTATAAAATCTATGTCTACTAGTTTCTAGATAATTTTATAAGACCCTATATAATTTTTTAAAGCATTATAAAATCATTTTTATTTTTGAAAAACCTGTATTTTTCCAGTAAATTATTATTATAATTAAATATTTAAATAATCATATTTAGAAAATTATTTTTGAAAAATGGAATTCAATTTTCGATTCTATAGTTTGAAAAAGGGTTAGGGTGAAATTTTCATATTTTTCTAAAATACTTCAAATTTTAGGTGAATAGTAAAAATACAGGTTTTCACATAATCGGTGTATCCTAAATTGAATCATTAATGATGTAATGATAATATAAACATTCTAGAACATTAGGTTGGGCCAAATTATATTAAATTTAATAAATGGTTCCTTAAAATACAATAAAATCAATTTTCAATCCTAAAAAAAACTTTCCAAAGCCTAAAGTCAAAAGGTGATTTCTTAAAGTGTCTTTTTCTCTTTCTTTAAGTTTCATTTTAATAAATTAATGAATTCGAAGTATAAAGATGATATAAAGCCAAAAAATAATTATATTATATTAATATATTATTTAGGATGTCAAAAAACTACTATTACAAGTCTATCATTTGATTTTTTATTTTATTTAATATTTTATACTAAAAACACCTCCCTCCTCATGTATAAATAACCCCTCCCACTCCCCTTGACAAACCACACCTCTAAAGCTTCAATAAGTTTCTAAACCCTCCCCAAGAATCTATTATAGCCCCTCCCCCACGTCCAAGATCCTCTGGTCTCGTCAAAAGACCGAGATTAGGCTTTTTAAGGAGGATCTCAAGAGGAGGATTCAAGAGGTAATTTATCTTCCTCTAATTCCCTTTCTATTTCATGTACTATTCTTATTCTATCCCAACCTATCATTGTCCAAATGGTATGGTGACTCTATTATCACACATATACTATAATGTTATGATACTAATGGGATTTTATACCATCCAACCCCCTTCTCCTCTTCCTTTTATTTTATAAAAGAAAACTTTGTTCGTAATGTGTTAATCTATAACCATAATAAATGTCATGTTTTATTTTTCAATTTCTACCTAATGATCTGGAAATGAACCCATTTTTATGGTTGAAACATAATATTATATAATCATTATTTCCTATTTTATGTTATGTAACTATCTTATGTACATATTACTAGATGAGTAAACAAAACAGGTTCGTTGTGGTCGAAAACCGCCCAAATTAACCAAAACGATCACCGTTAAATTCCAATATAATGATTCATCCACATGGTATAAAATTTAATTCATATTAATATCATTTTATCTTATGGAATATCATTAATAACATGTAATGTATTTTCTGGATGTTTACCCATGTTCTACACAAACTTCAATTCATGAATACATGTGAAATGCTCAAGAAAACCATGAAAAAGAACATTCCCGAACAATGTTTTTAAACTCTATTACTCATAAAAAGTCCCATTAAATAATATAATGAAAAAATTACCCCTATTAAGTTATTAATGGTTCTTTAATTTCTAATTAATGAATATAATGTCATTATTCTGGACATTAAAGAGAAGGAAGCGTTCAGATACAAGGTAGGGGGAAATTCTTGAACCCACCTTTCATCCTTCGGTTTCTACATCTTTTACTCCTTTTTTATATGTTTACTCCAAAAGAATCTTTTGTTAATCATTGTATTTCATTTTCTGGGATATACATGTTCGTCACTGGTATTTATTAAAAATCAATTGTTTTCCAAAAGAACTTTTCTTTCAAGAACACACCTTTTACTTCTCATTCATGATGGACGGTTCTTATAACAAGTATGTTATTCCATCATTATTTTGGGAACCCAATGTTTATGAATGTGTTCTTATGAGATGAAACCAATTATTTTTAAAGGTTTCGTTATGTTCATTTATGATATATGTTCATTGTGGCATGCATGATAAAGGATAATGTCATGATGTGACTGGTGTGCCCAGAATTATCTAGCGCAATATGAATGTTTAAATATGACGTGTGTGCCCGGAATTATATATCACTCCAATGCATTGGTTAAAGTGATTAATCTCATGAGTAAATGTGAAATGATGTGTGAATAGTATTCTAGATTTGTTCACAAGCATGTGTGGTAGTTAACCACTAAGACATGATGTTTCATTTTTACGCATTGCCACATTTCAAGTCTCTTATTAATGCTTTCTCTCATGATCACGATTATTTGACTGTATGCTCAACCCATGATATGTTGTTATTATATATCCTCTTACTGGGCTTATAGCACACCCCTTTTTAGGTAAATCCTTAGGTGGCTACATGTTCTAAGGATAGGTCATGTTCTAATAAGAATATAGAGAAGAAGAAATGAACAAATAAGTTTATGCTTGATGTTATAATTGTTATGTATGGTCCAAGTTTACCCAAGACACTAAACCATTGGATCCTCACTGTATAATAATATTATGTTGTTTATCTTAAAAATTATTTAATAGTAATGTATAAAATTGTTGGTTCACTATAGATGGTATCATATGGAGGTTTAGTTAATTTTGGAATTAGGATTAGTGAACCCTAGAGAAAATATCTAGAATGAGTCTAAGTACAAATATGCACACAAGAATATTTCCATATGGATCCCATATGTTATTATTTGTTTAAATGAATAATTTATTCACGACTTGTTGACATATGTTTTGTTCCAACCATTTTATAAAATGGTGGGAACTAGGAGAAACCAGGCCAACAACTCGTGCGAGGGCCAATGCAACGATTGCCCGAATAACATCCCCAATAATTTGGGAGGTGGAGTTCAAAACATAAAGGCGATGCATACCCAATTATATCAGGTTATGAAAAATAACCATAATAATGGGTAACATCCCCCTTCACCAAATAGAGAGAAACTAGCTATCAAATGTTTTATGCGGCAATGACCACTGACGTTTAGTGGATCTTCTATTCCACTAGTGTCAGAACAGTGGGTCAAGTCCATGGGGAAGATCTTTTCTATTCATCACTTTTCTGAGACGGAGAACGAGATGCTTGCTATTTATCGTCTTGATGGAGAGGTCGATCAATGGTGGGATAAGATTAAGAACACTAAGCAAAGGGAGGAAATTGAAGAGATGGAATGGGAAGACTTTAAGATCATGTTAATTAATAAGTATTTCCCACAAACTCTTCGTACAAAGATGGATAGAGAATTCATAGAGCTCAAGAAAAAATTAGGAGAGTATGTCACAAAATATGAATCAAATTTCACAAGGCTTTCAAGGTATTCTTCAGATTTTGTTATCAAAAATGATAGAAAAATTGATAGATTCTATAGTGGATTAAAACCACACCTTCGAAAAGATCTTGCAATTCGAGAGTTTGGGAGTTATGAAGTAGTTGATCGGTGTGCTCGCAAAGTGGAGATGGAGTTTAGAGAATGGTCCCATGGCTATGGTGATAAAAAACGAATGATAGAGTTTCAATCTGCTGGATCTAATGACAAAGGTGTGAAGAAAAATCAACGACCCGCATGCAACAAAATGTGGGAAGTTACACCATGTGAACTTCTTCAAAGGGACGGGGAAATGATACTAGTGTGGGAAAGAAGGGCACCTAGCTCAAGATTGTAGAAAATATTTAAAAATCAAGGAGAATGTTGCAGAAACAAGGATAGAACCATTCATTGTTCAATGCTACAAATGTAGGAAGCTAGGGCACTATGAAAGCCAGTGAACTAAACCTCGAGTTCTCAAGGGTAATTAGCGTTAGCATCCACCAAAGCCAAAGGAAAATAGGGAAGGCTTATGCCATCACCACTCCAAAAGTGGAGAAAGATAATGAATTCATACAAGGTAAATTTCATATTCACTCAAGAATGGAACATGTCTTATTTGATTCTGGTTCTACACATTCCATTATATATTGCATGTTTTCTAGAACTATAGAATCGAAACCCCGAAAACTTGAAGTAGAGATATCTGTAAAAACACTAAGTGGTTTAATCATTGAAACCCAAGTCTATGACTCTTCTCCTATTGGCGTATGTGGGAATATTCTTCCATTGAATCTCGTAATACTCCCCTTGGTAGAATTCGATGCTATAATGGGAATGGATTGGCTCTCGTTATATAGAGCACATATCAACTATTGGGAAAAGGAAATATCTTTTAATATTCACAACCATCCCATGATCCTCTACAAATTCCATGAAGATCATGAATCGCCTATGGAAAATCCTTCCATGTTGTGGGTGTTAATTCCCTATGAAGAAGAATACCTCACCCAAATGGTTGAGTCAAAGGAAGGTGCCAACCTTGCCAAAATTCCCATCATGAGGGAATACAGTGATGTATTTCCTAAAGAGTTACACAGAATTCCCCTGGATCGTGAGGTAGAGATCACAATAGAAATCATACACAGAGCTACTCCAATATCAAAGTGTCCCTATAGAATGGCTCCTATCAAACTGGAGGTGTTAAAGAAGAAGCTGCAATAGCATTTGGACTAAGGGTCCATATGCCCTAGTGCGTCACCTAGTGGTACACCAGTGCTCTTTGTGAAGAAGTGGGATGGAACAATGAGGATGTGTGTCGACTATCAGGAAATCAACAAGATCGCCATAAAAAAGTACCATATTCCAAGGATTTATTACTTGTTCAATTAGTTAAGAGGATCTCAACACTTCTCAAATGTGGATCTTCATTCTGGATATCATAAGCTAAAGGTGAAGAAGTAGGACATTCAGAAGACTACATTTCGTATAAGGTATGGGCACTATGAGTTTCTAGTGATTCCATTCAGACTTACTAATTACCCTGAAATATTCATGTAATTGATGAAAAGCTCCTTTAGACATTACCTCCACAAAGTTTTGGTAGTGTTTATCGATGATATTCTCATCTACTCTAAGAGCAATGAGAATCACAAAGAACATCTAAAACTTATGTTGGCGACATTGAGAAATGAGAAGTTGTATGCCATTTTCTGTATGTGTGACTTTTTAATGAAGCAAGTCATGTTCTTGGGACATGTGATCATAATTGAGGGAATTTCTATGGATCCTTCAAAAAAAGGAAAATGAGGAATGGCCCAGGCCCTCTAGTGTCACCAAAATCCATAGTTATCATGGATTAACTGGGTACTACCGACCTTTTGTGAGAAACTTCTCATGATTGTCAATCCCGGTAACTAAGTTAACAAAGAAAGGGGTAAAGTATGTCTTGAAGGAAGAATGTGAGGGAAGATTCACGGAGATAAAGAGAAGGTTGATAACTTCACCTGTACTCACACTATCAAAAAGTGGAGAATGTTTTGTGATATACAGTGATGCTTCAAAGAATTATTGGGTTGAGTACTCATGAAAAATGATAATATGATAGCCTATGCCTCACGATAGTTGAATATCCATGAGTAGAACTACCCGACCCATGATATAGAGTTGGTAGCCGTGATTTTTACCTTCAAACTCTGGAGGCACTACCATTATGGTCAGAAGTGTGACATATACACCGATCACAAGAGCCTAAAGTATTTATTCACACAAAAGGAGCTCAACATGCATCAATGGAGATGGTTAGATCTAATCAAGGATTATGATTTCTCTATTCACTACCACCCTAGAAAGGCGAACAAGGTAGCAGATACTCTAAGTAGAAAAGAACCTGTTTCTCTATCCATGTTACGAATTGAGGAAGACCCTATATTCATGGATATGAAATGAATGGATTTAGAAATCATAAGGATATGGGATACATCTTAACTTTCAAAAATGATTGTGGAAGAATCTATCCATGTGAAGATTATAGATGCACAAAGGGATGATGTGGAGATACAAAAGAGGGTGAATGCGATAAAGTAAGGGAAGCTGCACAAGTTCCATATCGATGAAGATGGTGTGATTTGGTTTGGAACGCGACACTGTGTGACTTCATCACCTGGGATAATGAAGAGATATTGGAAAATACACATAGCTCAAAATTCTCTATCCATCCTGGTAGCACCAAGATGTACCGTGATCTCCGAGAACACCTCTGGTGGGATAATATGAAGAAGGAGATTGCAAAATATATATCCAGGTGCTTGGTATTTCAGCAAGTTAAACTAGAGAAACAAAAGTCCAATGGGATGATGCATCAATTTCCTATACCCATGTGGAAATAGTAAAATGTTACTATGGACTTTTTCAGGGGTCTCCCGAAGATGTCGAAGGGAAATAATGCGATATGGGTTCTGGTTGATCAACTTACCAAGACTGCCCATTTTATCACTATTCATGAAGATCTATCGCTTGAATAACTTGTAATGATATATGTGAAGGAAGTGGTGAGATTGAATGGTGTTCCACTCTCAATTGTCTCTGACCATGATCCAAGGATCACATCTAAATTCTGGAGGAGCCTTCAACATGATTCGAGTACTGAATTAAATTTCTACACGACCTGTCACCCCCAAACCGATGGACAATCAGAAAGGGATATTCATATTCTTGAAGATATTCTAAGAGCATGCTCACTAGAATTCAATGGTGTACGGGATCAACATATCTCATTGGTTGATTTCTCCTACAATAATAGCTTCCACTCGAGTATTCAAATTGCTCCATATGAAGCTATGTATGGAAAGAGATGTAGAACTCCATCCTGTTGGGATGAAGATGGAGAATGAAAGCTACATGGACACAATCTTGTAGAAGAGATGTCAGAGAGGGATCAAGTCATCCAAAAACACATCAAAGCTACTCAAAGTCAGCAAAAGAGCTATGCTGACAACCGTCGAAGGGATTTTGAGTTCAACGTTGGAGATAAAGTCTTCCTTCGAATATCACCATGGAAGAGAGTCATTCGATTTGGGAATAAAAGAATGTTAAGCCCAAGGTACATTGGCCATTTTGAAATCGTTGATAGTATAGGAGTCATGGCCTATTAGATTGCACTTCAACCGAAAATGGCTCAAGTTCATGATGTTTTTCACGTATCACTCCTGAGGATGTACATACATGTTCCCTCACATGTACTAAACTCAGAGGTGGTACAACTGGAAGATGATCTCTCTTATGAGGAGTAGCCAGTAGAGATTTTGGACCGGAGAGATAAAGTTCTAAGTAACAAGACAACTCACCTTGTCAAAGTGTTGTGGAGGAACCGTAAGTTTGAAGAAGCAACTTGGGAACCAGAGGAGGCAATGAAGGAGAAGTACCTTCACCTGTTTGTTTAAAGTGAAAATTTGAGGGAAAAATTTTATAAGGGGGGAAGAATGTAACGACCCAAAGTGTTTTAACGGAAATTCCCTTTTTAAAAATATGTCATAAAATCACATGAAAACAAAACATAATGAAATACTAATTGGTAAGTGAACTTTAAACATAATTTTGTACCTTTTTTGTTTGGAATTCCAAAAATCCGGCATACACGGTTGTCTTCAAGATGATTTTTACGGTCCAATAAGATATTTTTTTGGTGAATAGTAACCTACCCCTATGAACAGTAACCTACCCTTTTGAATAGTAGTTCGACCCTTATGAATAGTACATCATCCGAATAAGAGTAACATCACCCATGATAAATTATATAAAATGTAGCCATCTTAGAAAGTGACAACATTACCATAGTAAATGGTTTGTTATTTTTGTAAGTTGTAAATAAATAATTATAATTAATTAAATAATTTAAAAGAAAAGTTATTTTCTTAAAATGTGTTCATAAATTAGAAAATATATGTCACCTAGTTTTTATATAATTTTATAAGACCTACGTAATTTTTACAAGCATTATAAAATTAGTCTTATTTTAAAAAAACTGTATTTTTATATTAAATTTTGATTTTAATTAGATATTATATTTATCATATTTTGAAAATTATTTTCTAAAAATGGAATTTATTTTTAGAATCTACACATTGAAAAATGGTTACACTAATATTTTTTAGATTTTTCTGAAATACTTCAATTTTCGGGTGAATAGTTAAAATACCGTTTTACGCATAATCGGTGTGTCCTAAATTGCATCATTAATGATGTAATGAAGAAATAAACATAATATAACATTAGGTTTGGCCAAATTATAATATATTTCATAAAGTTTTTCTTAAAATACAATAAACTCAATTTTCAAACCTAAAATGAACTTTCCAAAGCTTGAAGTCAAAAGGTTATTTCTTAAAGTGTCTTTTTCTCTTTCTTTCACTTTATTTTAAATAAATTAATGAATTCGAATTATAAAGGTGATTTAAATCCTAAAACGAATTATATTATATTAATATATGATTTATGATTTCAGAAAACTACTTTAACAAGACTAAATTTAGATATATTCTTTTATTTAATATTTTGTACTAAAAACACCTCCCTCCTCATGTGAGAATAACACCTCCACCTCTCCTTGCAAAACCACACCTCTAATGCATCAAGAATTGCCTACAATCTGCCCAAGAATCTCTTCTAGATCCAACCACACGTCCTAGATCTTCTTTTCTCATCAAAAGACCAATCATAGGCCCCTTAAAAAGGATCTCAAGAGGAGGATTGAAGAGGTAATTTATCTTCCTCTAATTCCCTTTAAATTTCATGTCCTTTTCTTATTCTCTCCCAACCTATCTTTTTACAAATGGTATGGTGACTATAGTATCATAAATATAATTTAATTTTATGATACTAAAGGTATATTATACCAACCAACCCCCTTCTCCTCTTCCTTTTATTTTATAAAAGAAAAGGTTGTTTGTAAGGTGTTAATCTATCACCTTCAAGAACGGCATGTTTCATTTTTCCATTTCTACCTATAGATATGGTCATGAAACCAATTTTATGGTTGAAACAGAATATTATATATCTTATATGTCCTATTTTATGTTTTGTAACTAACTTATGAACATATTACTAGATGATTAAACAAAACAAGTACGTTGTGGTCGAAAAACTGCACAAATTAACCCAAAAGATCATTATTAAAATCCTATCTAATGATTCATCCACATGGTATAAAATTTAATTCATATTAAGATAATTATAACTTCTGGAATATAATTAATAAAATTTAATTTATTTTTTGGATGTTCACCCATGTTCTACACAAACTTTAATTCATGAATACATGTGAAATGCTCAAGAAAACCATAAACCCGAAAATTCTCGAACAATGTTTTTAAACTCAATAACTCATCAAAAGGCCCATAAAATAACACAATGAAACCAAAATTACCCCTATGAAGGTATCAAAGTTTCTTTAATTTGATATTTATGAATATAATATCATTATATAGGACATTATATGGAAGGAAGCATTCAGATACAAGGTAATGGGAAATTCTCGAACCCAACTTTCTTCCTTCGGGTTCTCCCTCTTTCACTTTTTTGACATGATTACTCTATAAAAATATTTTTTTCATAATTGTATTTACATTTCTAGGATATACATGTTTTTCAATGTTATTTATGAAAAATAAAATGTTTTTCAAAAGAACTCTTCTTTCAAGAACACACCTTTTACTTCTCATTTAAGATTGATGGTTCTTGTAACATGTATGTTATTCCCTCATTATTTTGGGAACCCAATGTTTATGAATGTGTTCTTATGAGATGAAACACATTAATATTCATGGGTTAGTTATGTTAATTTATGTTATATGTTCATTGTGGCATTCATGATAAATGATAATGTTATGATGTGACGGGTGAACCTGGAATTATATAGTGCAATATTAATGTTTAAATGTGACGGGTGCACCCAGAATTATATAGTGCTCAAATGCATTGGGTAAAGTGTTTAATCTCATGAGAAAATTTGAAATTATGTGTGAAAAAGATTCTAGATTTGTTCACAAGCATTTGTGGTAGTTAACCACTAAGATATGATGTTTCATTTTTATGCATTGCCACATTTCAAGTCTCTAATTAATTCTTCCTCTCATGTTCATGATTCTTTACCTATTTGCTCACCCCATGCTATATTTTTCTTATCTATCCTCTTAATGGGATTCTATCACACCCCTTTTGATGTATATCCTTTGGTGGAAACATTTATTAATAAGAGTTCAAGTGCCAATAAGATGCTAGAGAAGAAGAAATGAACAAAAACGTTTATGCTCAATGTTTTAATTGTTATGTATGGTCCTAGTTTTCCCAAGACAATAAACCGTTGGATCCTCAATGTGTTATACTATTATCTTTTTTATCTTTAAAATGATGTAATAGTAATGTACGAAAATTGTTTATCACTATATGGCCATCCATGACTCATCCAGTAAGGTTAAGACAAGTGTTAAGGTAATTTTGTATTATTATGATATTATTTTTACCTTGAATTACTCTATTTACCTTTATCTGCGGTAAATAATAGTGAAAAGTAACTATTCACCAAAAATTATTTTCATCTTATTCAACCACTTTTTACATACTAATAACAAACATGTTTATCGGATTTTTGAAATTCTATTCATATAAGCGGTAAAATTTCATTTAAATGAAAAAGTCAGTTTTTTTATCTACTACTTAGTGGTTCCACTATTCATCAAAAAATTGACATTTTTCAGAAAAATACAAAAAATGCAGTCTAAGAAATATTCGATATTCCAAATTCAAAAATGATGTTAATTTTAGAAATTTAAAAATATAGAAGTTGTATTAATTAATTTAAAATTATTTCCCTATTGTCAAAACAAATAGAGTGATTTTAAGAAACAATAACTATCAAATGATTGACACTTTTTTATGTCCAATTTCAAGTGAAATTAATTCCAATGACCAAAATTGGATTAAATGGAAAAAATATAATATAATTACACTTTAAATCCAATTAAAAATTTAATATAGCCATATAAATAAATTATATTAAAAGGCAGTTTTGAATTAAAATACTGTATTTTTCACTATTCATTAAAAATCAATTTTATCAGAAAAATATGAAAAATTTACAAAAAATAAAATTTGATGTACCTATTTAAGGAAAAATTTTATTTTGTTTAATAGAACATATAAAATTGACCAAAAAATTATATAAAGAGGGTTCGCCATCAAAAGTCTATAAATCAACCTTATAAATTAAAATATTATTAAAATTAGATTCACTAACATTTTAAGCGTCTAAATTTTATTGGATAAATGTGAAAACATTTAACAAACATGTATAATCATATTTTAGTTAGTTCAGTTCATTACCTCAAATACAATGGCTAGAAATTAGCTAACATTTAAAATAATAATATAATATTATTATTGTGAAATGTAAGATTTCAAAGAAACCCGTTGTTGCGTATCGGGTACACCATCAAGAATATAAACCCCTTTAAAGTAAAAATGACATTTAATTAAAAAAATATGAATAATTATGGAAAGGTATTATTTCTTTATCTACCGGTGATGTTACACTATTGGCTTCGAAGTCATTTTTATCTTTTGTATAATAAATTTTATTTTATTTTAAATCTGCAACACAATCAAATACATGATTATTATAACATATACATTCATTATATATATATATATATTAATAATCCTCTATAATTTAAGATATATAATGTAAATTACAAATTTCATGGAGACAGTATGTCATACACACATAAGAATGATGCAATAGTTTTTTGGCAAATGGAATGGAAAAGGATAAATAAAAATTCTCCTTTATAGAATCATTATTATGTCATATAAATCATATATATTCATAATTTCTATCATATTTACCATACATGTAAAACAGAAATAGAAAATTAATCACATCACTTTGTGGTGGTGGTAGTCCACATGTACACACGAGCGATGTTATCGTTTTCCATCATTTTAGAAAGGAAAAAATTATATATGATATTATCATTATAGAAGAATAATTATGTCATAAATATAATATATAAAATTTTAACTCAATATACTAACCATATATTATTGATTGTGATGTAAAATTAATTACCCCACTATGTGGAGATAATATGACATACATATGCACGAGCGATACATAACCTTCTAATTTGATGGGAAGAGGGAGATAATGGGTTTTTAGAAATAATAATAAAATTTAGAAATATTTATTAGAATTTATTTGTTATTATTTTATTTGAAACCACATATTTATAGGACATAGAAGAATAAATTAATTGAAGGAGGTCATTTAAGACAACTACTTCTCTTTTGGGATACCTATATTCGATCCTTCCTTATGGAACATTGGGTTGTTATTTTAGGGATATAATAACCACAAAATATTTTATTATAATGTTTATAAGACACATTTTTAGGGTAATTCTAATCATGGAGGTATCCTTTTGTGTGAATTAATGAAAGAATGTGTGTCCTTTTATAAGGGATGGAGAGGACACACAATAAATTTTTTAAATGATTAAATTACAATAAATTATTTCTTAGTACAAATTGTTCAAAATGGCTTACATATGGATAGGGTAGGACATTATAGAACATATATTATACCTTTTTTTCATTGTTTTGTTATTTATATATATATTTTGATAAAATATCAGCAATATAAATTTGGATACTATTAATTTTATTCAACATAAAAATCATAATGATGAGTTTGGAATTAGAATATAATTATATAAAATGACACTTATATGATAAATAAATATTAAAAATTCATTTAACACATTATCATTCAAAAATTATATTACCATAAATATTTATAAAATAATTTGTTGTATTTGTTTACTAATTGGAGACATACTAGATAGGTGTTCCATGAGATTCTACGGTAAATACAAAATTTCTAAAAATAAAAAAAATTATATAATGAAAATAATTTCATTAATATTAAAATAACAGATAAAATTCATTCATTAATAGTTTTTTCCCTATTTTAATAAATAAAATACATTTAAAAATAAGTGAGTGACACTTTATATCCTTCGTTGTTTTAAGAATTATGAATGTCATTTTTATGGACATATATCCATAAATAATAAATTTCATGAATAAGGTGAAAATGGAAGAATTAAATTAATCACAAAAGAATTAATTTGAATCATTATAGATTTATCACTTAGTTTTAACATTGATTGACCCAATTAACCCTTTACCAAGGTAATAAATTTTACCGTGTTTATAAATCATATTGATAAAAAAATGGACAAATATATCAAATTTTAATATCCTAATTCAATGTCTATAATTAATTTTATCAAAATAAATACTTATAATTAAAAAAAATTAATTTTAATTTATACGTTGAGATTATTGTAAAACCTATTTTTAGAAAAATATTGTTTTTAAGAATAAAACCATATTTTTTTTATAAAATTCCTAAGAAATATTAGATTAAAATTTAAAACGTTTGAGTGAATAGATTATGTATAAAATTCATTTAAATAATTCATTAATAGTAATTAATTTTATTTTTTAGGAAACAATACATTGCATGGAATTTTTTTAGTAAAAAAACTCCATTATTTTCAAATGTTTTTATTCCTTATTTCTAATTAATCAAAAAACAATTATATAAATTTTAAAATGTTCGAGCCGTAAATATTAAATATTCATTTATTCCTATTCATTCCCACAAATTGAATAGATAGGTGATGAAATATAATAGTTACTTTATAAAAGTGTATCATGGTTCATTTAGACTTATTTTTATATGTAACCCATGTTATTGAAGATATAAATTTATTCAAAAAAAACTATTTCCTAACATCATATGGTGTTACTCCATAACCCCCTATGTTATGCCTAAAATCGTCCAATCCCACAACACAACACACCTAAAAAACATAGAATGGTTTGGTTCTTCTCATAATATGAATCCCATAATTGTTTAACCCCCATACAAAATAGGTAATCCTAGTAGTGAGGTATATATTTGTAAGTAATTCCTTCACATTTATATTTCGTTTTGAAATCTTATCCATTAAAAAATTATGTTACACTATCTTAAAATTATAAATTTGTTATCAGTATTATACTTAGATATTATTATAATGACATTAAAATAATTAACTACATTTTTCTTTTTCCAAAAGCAACAATGGAAACATGAAATTAGAATATGTTTAGACTTCCACCTCCATAAAATAACAGGTTCATTTTCCACAACAAGCTAATATTTCTAGATAACAACAATTTAATGTTATTTCAACTAAATCACTCAAATAAAAAAAAAGATGTCATTTTTATATGAGTTTCATGATAATTAATGTAAATTATCACATAATCTACCATTAATCATGATATTTTCATGTTTAGTCAGTCATATCACCAACATGAACAATGAGATGAAATTATATCAATATTGACTATGAAAACATAATTAATTGTATAATGTAATAAAAATATTTAAATATTTTTTATTATTATTTGAATTTTACATAAATACTCAACTCAATAATTTGAAAACACCTTTTATTGGTTAAGAAAATAAATAAAGTGTTCTTATTATCAATTCCATCATCAAGGATAAAGAGTGAAATACACACCAATGGAAATTAAAAAATCCTAAATCATTCTAATTTATCCATTTATGTAAAACTAATGATCTAGTAATTTTGATCATTTATAGAAGAAAAAATACCAACCTTACTACTAACACAAATATAGAGATCCAAAACTATAAACACCCGATGAGGGAAAATATATCAAAATTAATTAATATATAAGTAGATAATGATTATAAATAAAATTTATAAATATTTTTGTGAATTTATATAGTTATAAATAATTCTTTTAGATATTTATTTATATAATACAAGATGATGGAGCTCATTCATGGATGATACAGTCAATTTTAAAGTTCTTTATCACACATTTGAAGTCCATGCTACTTGTTTATGTTATACACATTGTTTTATTTTCAATGATGAATATACCACCATAGTATAATTTTAAAAAATGATCTCCATATACTTCATGATTTTCAATTTAGTTTTCAATGTTCATAATGTAATGTGGGTTTTTACCAAATAATTTAAATAATCATTACGGATTTCTTATCTAAAATATTCACCACATAAGATATATTTCTTATTATAGTTCATGTATTCGTTTAACTGTGTATATATTAAAATTTTAATATTTATTTATCATTAATATCTCATTATTATTGATATAAAATATTTCATTTATAATTATATTGTTTAAAGGTTTTCATTCAGAAATTTCTTATGCCGTATGTTTTTAACAACTAAATATATGATACAGTTGGTTATATTCATTTTTACCAACAAATATTTATCAAGACTTATTTGATAAAAAAATTACACTATTTCATGTGATATTTACATTTTTTGTGAATTAGTATCTTCTTATATTTAATAACCAATTCATTAAGAAAATATTCTTCAAATAAAAGTACACTGTTGTTAAGAATTAATTAAATTATTACCAATTAATATTTTCTTCCATGTATTTATTATCATTCAATGTAATTTTAAACTCTATTTTCATGGGAATGATAATATAGATTATTTATATGATTATCATAATTCTTTTCACCCATTTTAAAAAGAAAAATCTATAACAATTTTTCGATTTCTATTTTTAAACTAATGTGTTTCAAAATATCATAAAGGGATTTCCATATTTTTTAAATAACATTATTTATCTTCCACCCTGAATTAATATTGATGACATTTATATATTTTCATGGATGCATTATTGTTGAATTTTCACAAAATTAAATGTTTTCATGTTTTCATTTCACATTTTGGAAACTAGTATGCCATCTTTTCAAGGATACATTATTAAAAATTATTTTAAAATGTAAATGTTTTAATAAATTTCAAAATCCCCTTTACTAAAATACATTCATTGAAACTAATAGATAACATATACATTTAAAAATAATGTGAATTTTTTAAAATCTATATAATGTAAATGTTATTTAATTTCTATTTTCTTTTTTAATAATCAACTTTGTGTAATCATAACATTTCCCCTTGTTCTAAAAATTGAGAATACCATATTTATGATTTAATCAATTAAAGGTTATTCACCTAGATTGAATTCATAATTTGATGAGGAAAATAATTATCTTAAAAATATACCCTTCATCTAGAATAATTAATGACCATATTCTTTTTATATTGATTTAATATCATTTACTTTGATTGTTATTTAATATATTTTAATAGAAATTTATTTTCATAAGATTAACTTTATTATTATGATTGATGATTTAATTATGTGACTCCATGAAAAAATTATATGAATCCCATTATTTTTCCATTTTTTATTTATTCCATAAAAATTAAATGGTTCTTATGTAAAGGTTATACAAAATCCATTTTTATATGGATTCCTTATGAAGTGATAAGTGAGTGATTATTCAAGTGGAAATCATAATTTTGGATGAATGATGAGTGGGGTTCTATATCACCCTCCTATGAATTAGTTAAGAATTTAAATCTATTGGGATATGTATATAGGGGAAAAATATGTTTTTCTCAATCCATGTACTATGTGTGTGACTCACGAAGGTGATGTATATATGGGTATAATAATGTGTTTCACAAGAATGAGTACAAGAATGTGACCAACATTCCCTCACACAATAACCCACATTTTGTTTCACAAAAACTAACTAAATCATTCATCAGTATTACTATCCACCTCCATGTGGTTCTGTTCTTCCACACTAATAATCCCTATGAGGCTTCATTTCTTCTAAAAAGGTGATACTTCAAGAAGGGAGGTATAATTTTTTAATTTTTCCTTTGTCCATTATATTTTTATTATTTTCCCTTATTATTCCAAATATTCCATTACACCATTTTAAAATCACTACATAAATATTAATATTATTCTATTACGATATTATAATGATGGCACCATAATTGACTACATTTCCATTTACCTTAATGAATAATGAAAATGTGGAATGTTTGTCTCAGCAGACTACCACCTCCATGAAGAAATGTGTATTTCTCTGTGTCACCATATAATCTAGATGGTTCAAATGAGGATAAGGCTTTTTATATTGGATATTTATATATATATTCATTATCCTAAAGTTATAATTAAATCCTTGAACCTGCACATCCGGATTATGTACTAAAACATGTTGCATATTTTTTTATAAAAGATTAATGTTATATTACTATAAAATTCGAAATTAATAGCCTAAAACATCAATAACACACAATAATTAATAAATGTGTCTTGAAAATAATTTTTATCACTCAATTATTATTTATAAAGAACTAAAATTTACATTTTCAATGTTGTGCTGCCACTGCGTCGACATAGACAATAATGTGTACACCTATCGTGAAATAAATTATAACAGGCATGTTCTGAATTATTTCTATAAAAACACTACTCTTAAATATCATAATTTAGTTATTCAATAAATTTAATAAGTTTTATATCATACTTATAACTTAATGATTTGATAAAAAATATAGTATTTTATAAAAAAATATATTTTTACTTTTCATTAAAAACTAAACTTTTTTAAGTAATTCTAAAAAAAAATTCTAATATAATTTCAACGTGATAAATTCAAAAAATAAATTGGTTTTTCAAAATAAATTATCAAAAAATTCCTAAAATTAATTATAATATTTATTAATAAAATTCAGTAAAAATACATTTATATGAAAATGTATTTCTAGAAAATAAAATCACTATAATATAAATTATGTAATTATTATCTATGAACATTTCAATAAATTCATATTTATTTAGACATTTATTTTTATATTATCAATAATATTTTCTCATTAATACCCATTAATTTAACATCTAGGTTATAAAGGTCACATAATAATATTTATTTTCTCTTTAAATCCTTACTTGAAATAGTGTTTCCATTTAAAATAATGGTATGTTTCTGATAAACCATATTACTACATTTTTCCTTCCTTTAAAAAGTGAATATAATATCCATACATATGTACAGGTACCACCTTCATGGAATGATGAATTTTTTTTCCACTAACATATTTAGGTTTGGTTGAAGATTACATAGCATGGGTATTTAAGATATATATAAGTAATATATTTTTCAGAAATATGATTATTTATGAAAGGCACAAAAAATTAATTATTTTTATATTGTAACCAATCGATAGTGGTAAACAGAACAAATATTGATCATCAACATTTTCATTATAAGGAAAATTGAGTTAAAATAATATATGATATAATTAAAACATTACAGGTACCTAAATAACATAAATTTCTATAGTAATAATTCATTAGAAATGATGAAATTTGAGTGAAGAAGGATGTATGGAATTAGTTTAATGAACCTAGTTCAAAACTGTAAATATTTTTTACACATTATGTTGAAAATAGATTATAAAAATATGATACACAAGGAGAATTTTTAATAATGTATATTATAAATTAAAATTTATATGAATAAGGTTCTTAAAGATAAAATTTATATTTTTATAATTATCATAATGGGGATAAAAGAACATCTAATTAAATCAAGGGTAAAGGCAAGGGTTTAGGAAAATGAATATTCTCATATTGAGTCTTAATTTTCATCATGTTCTATTTTCGCTATGTTAAATACATATTCCATGTTTAGTGATTTTATCTATTAGATATATAGTGGAAAACGTTTTTAATATAAATTGACTTCTAATAGGTTTTTTATTTCCTCTTTTTTTAAGGAACCATTATAGAATTTTTTAAAAGATCCACCTAACTATGAGTTTTACATTGATGAATTCATTTTTTTCAATAATTCCATATTCTGATTTGAATTTGAATTTATTCTTCATATTTAGAAAACTATAGGACTCTAGAATACCCAAAGAGGGGGGAGGTGAATGAGGGTATCAAATTTTACTTTTAATGGGACATAAATTGTTTCAACATTGGTAGAAACTTTTCATACCTATCTAATGGAATCATGATGTTACTAAACCTCAAGATTTAGATAGACTGCATCTCTTTTTTACATGGCTCGCCACTAAGGGATAATCCAAGGGGAATATTTTGACAGTGTTCTAGTTATACAAAAATGCACTAAGAATCACTAGTTAATATCAAGAACTAAAGATCAGGAACAATCACTTTGTTCTAGACATGTATACTTTAAAATATTATTATAGATAACACCCATCTCCCTGTAGATCACTTCCATCAACTCCACCTTGGTCACTTCATTGGGAGAACCCTTACTCAATTTTATTCCTCGAAGTTCCCTTTAATATATATGGAATTTATGTCTTTTTTAAAGAGTAGCACGAGACACTTATAGCATCATAATCTTAAATAGGTTCACTTACATTCATAAATCAATAAAATGATATATTCAAAACATACATGTTACACAAATCTTCCAATTTCACACAACTATTATACTTCCTTGAAAAATTTTGATGCGTGTGAACCTTTTTTTCTTTCACACAAGGCCTTAATTTAATGATTTTTTTTTCATTTTTTCGTGCAAGTCAAACTTTTGAAAAAACTACCTCACATGGTCTTGATAGAAAAAGGAACAATTTTATCAGAAGTCTATTATTCAAATATCTATAGGCATAAATATTTCATGAAATCAAGGCATGAGATCTTCATTGGAAATGTATCATCAAATGATGGTGGATTTTCTTATTTATATACATAGATAACCCTACACAATACTTATTTTTGCACCATACACTATATTGGAAACATATATTTTATTCTAAACATCTAATTTTGAAATCACCAAATGCATGAAAACTACATCTATATTTCTCTAGTGCATGAAACTATTCTTATTTCACACAACACTAACTTTCAAACAATTTCATATATTTGATGAAACTATTTTCATTTCTATATGTTGATGTGATGGTCCCAAAACATTACTTGCACATAATATTTTAAAAAACCTTAACCCTTACACACAACTTATTCTATTTATGTGAAAAACCATCAATAATTAATCCATATTCACTGTAAAAATACTTGTCCCAAAAACTCCATGATTAATCCAAGGGTGGGTTGAAAACAAATACACTGTATCCATCATTGAAAAACCAACCTTTCATAAAATATCCTGATTTGGGTTTTTTAGAAATAAGTTAATATATTAAATAATAATTATTCCCTGAACTAAAACTTGATAGAAGTGAAATAACTCATCCATCACTCTCAACGAACGTGAGAAACTACCGTTGTAGAAAAAGAGGGGTAAATAAGGATTTCATTCCTCAAGAAACTACCCCCCCATATATCATGAAATCTTGAAATTCATTTTCATTCCCCCAATCTTTAATAAGCTCAAAGAAAAAGTATGTTGAATTTAGTTTGTAAAAAAACATAAACCTAGATCGTATATACCCCCTAAACCTAAATCATATAATCAAACAGATTAAAACTATTACCACAAAATGGGATAGGGGAAATAATAAGCTCCTCATGTAATGGGAGGTTACTAAACAACAATATTCAACCAATGTTTATCCAACAATGGTGATTCCAAATTATTTTTTAGGATACCATCAACTTGGTCATCGGTTGCAACATTATACATTTTAATCATACGTTGTTCAAGATTTTCAATGATGAAGTAATATGTACTCTGAATATGTTTGTTATGAGTGTGATGAAATGGATTCTTCATCATATCTATTGTGCGATTATTTTCAGAGTGAATCACCATAATCTATTACACATCATCACCAATATTTTTCATTAGTTTATTTATCCACAATAGATGATGTAATTATTGTATAGATATTAATACTCTTCTTTATCTGTATTGAGAGGTCCTCTTTATTATTTCGTGGTCAACATTCCCACATCTTTGATTCCAATGAAAAATTCTACAACAACTGTGAACATTATATACACCGAATATCTTATTTATTTAGAATCATAAATTTTGACAATTAATAATTTCTTCATATTAGAAACTATAAGCCAAATTTAGAGTACCTTTAATGTACCTCATGATTTTTTAACAGATGAAAAATTTTATTTTGTTGGATTACATTGGAAGAGATATGCTAAGAATGTTTTAATGAAAATAACTATCCATGTTTTAGTTATGTACAATAATATTCCAAGAATACTCATGTACATGTGGGATGTACACATTTTTCATCCTCATACAATCAATGTTTTCTCTCAACCAAAATCAATGTTGACATTGTTTGGGAGTCATGCATGTTGAATTTCTTTAATATCTCTCTTGTATATTTTTTCTAATAAATGAAGGTATAATACGTATTTTAAACCACATACAACCCAATAAAAATGTGAGTTCACCAACTATAGATATTTAAAATTCAAATTTGATGTGATTTAAAAATTATTCCATTGATCCAGACTTCCTTCCACCAAAAACTAATATCATCCACAAACACATGAACCAGAAATTGTTATTTCCGAGCATTATTCACTTAGAGATTACTGTCAAAATCTTCACACAAATATTCAAGCTTCTCAAAATAATAAACCAACCAAGAATAGAATGATCATGGTGAAAACATTATTACAAAAAGATCCTTCATTAATATATAAACTATCATCTAATCCTTTAAAATATGAAATCCTACTTTTTTTAATGTATAAATTTTATTCAAGAACACCATTTACAAATTTCTTTTTGAAACCCACCTGATAATCTTAGTAATATATTAAAATTTACATGGAATTAAAGAGTTTGATCGACCCCATTCTATCAAATAGAAGAATTGTTTTCTTAAACATAGATTCACTAAATCCGAGAAATTCTATTACACAACAAGAAGGCCTTATTTGTAATCAAACTTCCACAATAATCAATTTTTTTTAATATTCAATTTCATATAATAACTTTTTGATTTTATATTTTCTTAAAGAGAGAACATATTTCATTCTTTTCAATATAATATAGTTCTTCATTCATGGACTTCACCCATGATTCAACATTATCTTATTCTTAAAACAAGTTTGGTTCCATAATTTATTGGAAATTATAATGTGCTTAATTCCTCACCGCCTTATTTATGTAGGTGTTTCCCAATCACCAATGATGTTCAATTGATCAAATTTAATCTCATATATTTCTCTTGTAAGGTTTTGATGAAGTTTCTTTAGAAATAGTTTTTATCATTATTCCTCTTCAAAATCATCATTATTTTGTGTTCACTAAATGGTTTCCAATACATACATTTTTTTATAAATTTTAATCTCTCCCTTTTCCTCTTTCTTCTTCATCTTCATTCACAATAAAATATTGCCTCCATGAGGTATTTATGGTGTTATCATCAATGATATTGGATTAATTTCATTAAAACATGAGTACAAGATTATTGATGTATCGTTTTTAGGATTTAATATTCATTTAATATCCAAGGAATATTTCATTACCTATATAAGCACCATACTTAACATGATTTCATTTTTTGGATGAAAATTTTACATCCAAAAATGTGAAAATTATTCCTAGAGGCCTTACTTACATAATATATCTTATATGGTGTCCTAATTTCTCTAATAAAAATCCATGTTTGATTTTGAGTTGACACCACTAAATGAAAATACTATTTCATGTTATGATAAGATACACAACTCTCAATCAGTATTGTTTTAGTCATTTTGTTACCTGTCGATTTTTTCTTTCTATGAAACCATTTTTATGGGTTCTCACTATAGTAACCTAATTCTATATCTTCTATTTTTTCAGGTAATTTTCAAATTCAATAGATGTGTTTTCCCCTCCATTACCAGATCGTACAATATTGATTGTGTGGCTTGTTTAATTATATTATATTTCGAAATAACACTTTAAAAATGAAGAACATTCTATTTTATATACATAAAAATCACACAAGACATTATAATATAATCATAAATAAAATGAATAACGTACCTATCTCCATATATTGTTGAAAAATTCATTGAACTACAAACGATTGTGTGGATGAGATCTAGAAAATCTAGTTTCCTTTTGTTCTTTGGCTGATATGATCTTCTGAAAATATTTCCATGCATGTATGTGACAAATGTCTAATCTCTATCAACAGTTATATCATGAAACTAAATAACTATCACAATCTTAGATATTTATTCCATGATATATTGATTAAAGAGACCCAACATCCTGTTAAACATATAGTTTTCTTCTACAATTGTTATGTAGAAAATGATCTCTTTACTATCAACATTCAAAAATTTGTAATATGATATAAATAATATCATGAGATAATTACTTGTATTTACATTCATAGTTCACCCCTTATAATTAAACTTCACTAACTTTCATGAGTAAAATATTTGAATCACACCTATAAGATTGTGATGCCAGCCGTCTATGTATAGAACATCAGTTTCCCTTAAGTCATCATTTTCTATTTTTGTATTTCCACTAACTTTGACCATTAAAGAACAATCATTTCTAAATCTCATTATTAAATTAATACTTTTCTTAAAATTATTCAATACATATAAATTTTCTATCACGTGTGATGATAATCCAATATCAAGAATCTGGATTAAAATATTCTCTTTAGCATAGAGGGTTATTTCTAAGATATTGGATTTCTTTAATTTTCTTCTATTTTTTCTATGATAAACCTAATTGAGTGGAGTTTAGAGATGGACTTTATAATCTATTTTTAATATATATGGGTTCATGAAATTCATATTATTTATCTCAATGTTAATACATATTTTCAATATTAATTCTTCTTGGTTGATGTGGATTTACTAGTTTCTGATATTTGTAGGTATTGTTTATATCTTTTCTCTATTTACAATGAATATCATTATAACCATAGTTACATTAGCGAAGCCAATATCCATAGTAACTATTTCTTCAAAAAGATTAATCATATGGTCTCATTCTATTTTATTGAATTTTTAGAGCTTCTATAAGAACCCAATATTAACATACATAGACATTACATAATTTTTATTTAATCCCTAAATCCTTACATTAACCGACACCCAAAGACATTCTATGTTTTTCCCCTTTGGACACATAGAAATGTAAACACTGGAACATGAGTGAGATACATTATCTCCCACTAGGTTATCCAAGACTATAGCCCATCTTAGACATACCATAGAAAAAATATCTCCATAGACATGGAAGGAAACATAAAAAGGCATGATATTATATTCTTAATAAGGGTGAAATACGGAGATATGTAAGCATAAACATAATCATAAGGGTATGGTAACAAGATCATAACATTAGAAGATTATACATTTCATATAATAAATATGAATCATGGCATAAAGGTTACCAGTTCAAAAGGCACAAATCATAATAAAATAAAGAGAATACGACATGAAATCATAACATAGAATTGTGACATACACATAAACATGTAATATCACTCTGTATAAGATAAGGAAAATTTCCAGAACCTATCATAGATCATCATGGGGACTACACATTCTGATCAGGACACTCCACCATTCCTAGTCAGAGTCCTTTTTGTGTAAGGGATTTGGTTTCCCCATAATCCAATAGCGGATTGGGTTTCACCATATTCCCATAGTGTATTGGGTTTCCCCGTCCTCAGATAGTGGATGAGTTTCCCTCACCTTCTCATATTCAAGGGGACTACACTTATTGGGAGGGACACACCACAATCCCCAATGTTTGTACATTCATTATAAAGGATTAGGTTTCCCCATATTCCTATAATGGATCACGCTTGTCTACTTGATTCTCAAAATTAGGTAATGAAATATTAATATTTACCCAATGAATTAGAATGATATATTGGTTCCACCCATCTCATAATTAAATCATACATAAATGTGACACAAGAACATAAAAAATCATATCATTACCCATGAAATTAAATGAGTATCATAAACATGTAATAATATTATAACCTAAATATAAAGGGATGGGTCTGATTATCATTTCATCAATGCATAAATTTTGAAAATAATTGGGTTTCATAAGCATATGACCCATGAAATGAAAATGGGATTCATAAACATATAACCTGTGAAAAAGAAACGGGTTTCATAAAAATAATTCCATATAAAAAAACCATTAATGGATATAATATGAATAGAAATTTTGGATCATTTACCAATAAAGGCACATGCAACACCAATGGATGTCATATTATATTGGAAATAATTATAAATGATCTTTTTAAAACATTTATGGAGGAAATTATCCATTCTTCTTGGACAAAATAATTTTATAACATAAATCATTTTGAAATACTTTTTTATAAAAATAAATTTAAAACACCTATAAACGAAGCATTAAAAAATTGAAAACCATTTTCAATGAAAATTATAATATATGTACTGAAAGTATTTTCAAAACCATATTATGTGACAACATATAAATGAATCATGAATATGTTTTGAAGACTATTTCATTGAAAAAATATTTGGAACTTATAAATAAAGCTTGATAAAAATTTCAAAACCATTTTCCAGGAAACATTATGAATGAATCATTAAAAATTTTTGAAAACAATTTATTTATAATATATTGAAAACATATAAATAAATCTTGAAAATTTTTGGGAAATGTTTTTCTTTGAGAATACTATTAAAATTTATAAGTAAAACCTAAAATGTTTTTGAAATAATTTTTCTTTGAGAATAAATTAAAAACATAAAAAACTCTTGAAAAGTTTATGAAAACCCTTTTATTTGAACAATCAATGAAAAAATATAAATAATGATAGAAAAAATTTGTTTGAAAACATTGTTTGTTATGAACACAAACTTTTGACCAAAGAGTGAGGTAAATTCCAAATTTAATAAAAATAAATTTAAATCATATTGTGTACCAATGAGTGGAAAAATAGTACCAATAAACTAATTTATAATGAATAAACATAGGATAAGGAAATAAAAAACATGAAATGATTGATTCATCTTAAGTATTTTCAATATAAACATAATCATAGACAATCTTGAGAAAAGATGAAATTGTTTCAATGAACTCTTACCACTTGGTAACATTGAATTATAACCCGCATGATAGAAAATGTAATTAAATTATACATACAATTTAATGAAAGGAATTAGGTTCATTATATAACATTTAATATGTAAGTATATATTCAACTACTAAAATAATATAGGTTCATAATATGTCATGTGTCTCAAATTAGGAAAATTGAGACAAAATTTCATTACCGATTTTTTAAATTTTGAAACATAAACCCCATGAAATAAACATCCTAAAAAATAATTTTTAAATAATGATATATTTAAGAATAATATTCTTATAATACACATATCTGAAGTAAACACACCACATATAAAAAATAGGTGGTGAACATGGATTGTGTCTCGCAAAAACTAAAAGTGATACAAGGAAACCCTAACTACCTGGGTAAATTTTAAATCATGATCCCCATGAATGGATAAAATAAATTAATGATATTAATATTATTAAATAAAGGAAATTAATGACATAAAATTTAATATTACCATATATACCCCACAAAAATAAGTGAGTGGTGAATATTGAATGTAGGTCATTGAAGTAAAAAGTGAGGTAAAATTCCTTTACCTTATGTCTTAACTCTCATCGTAGTTGTATAAAAAATTAGTAAAAAAATATAAGTTTTTTATAAATATATTATCGAAAAATTATCTTATATCTAATAACATATATGATTTGATAATGTATTTATATTATCCTTTTGTTAACAATTTAATGTTAATGTTACGTTTCGAGTAATATCCGCATTGTTTCTCATATATGTTTTTACTTGTAATTCTAGATACCCTAATATAGATAATGATTTAATTATTTATAGAATTTAAACTAATATATATAAATATCATATATATTTATTATATAATTATTTATAATAATCTATAAAAAATAGAAACACAAAATGGAATACATTTTTCATGTAGACGGTAGGCCGTTTGTACACATGAAAGTTGGTTTCGTTAAATTATCATTATGAAAGAATTATCGTAAATAACAAATATGTATATATATATTTATAATAAGTATAGTATACATATAATTTCACATATATCATTTAATTTTATGAAACCTATCCTAAAATACATTTCATATTCAATGGGAATTAATCACCTCGCTTTGAGGAGGATATAGTCTACACTTCCTCAAACGAAGTTATTAAATTTACAGAAAATGAAAAGAATTGTAATGTCCTAGAAATTTCATGGAATTTTTTTTAAATACTCTAGAATTTTACGAGACTGTGGCTTCTGACAACACTTGATTCCGAGGCCCAGTGTGCCCGGAATCAAATTCTGAAGCATAGCTTGGGTGCGTTCAGTGAACAAACGAGCGGGTTTTTCTATCTTTTAAACCGGTGATCGGAATTGAAATCCGAGGGCACCGAAGAACTCGCAACACCGATAATTTCTTAAGTGGACATTTACCATAGTTGCGTTTTCACGGGAAGATAAGTTAAAAATTGTGGATTAAATGTGAAGTGGGTAAAATTGTGGAACAAGTTTATTTTTTTATATATAGGTGGTTTTATCCTACATGTGGGAGTTAGGGTGGGACCCACTGGCACCTAACTACCCATGTGAGGATAAATGTGAGGTGGGGCCCATACGAGCCCCAACCCATCACATTCCCTAAAACTCCGAAAACCCCCTCTTAATTTTTGCAAACTCCTCATTTACTTGGGAAACCTTTCCACCTCCACTCTTTCTCCCTCTTAACTCTTGCCAATATACTTTAATTAATTAATTGAACCAGTTCAATTAATTATTTAATTGTTTTGAAATTTAAATTTTTGAAATGCATGGAATTATTAAATTAAATAAGGAGAAGCCTTATTTTATTTTTGGTTTGCTTGTTGTGTTGAGATTTTGGGGAAAGAGCTCCTGAGTTTCGAAGAATGCTTCAACTCCTTTGTTGAAAAAGGCCAACTCTCCGACGAAGAACATCGACTCAGCGACCCCGAATTCTCCATCCCCTTATTCCTCTGTGAAAAGGGAGGAGACACCGACATGGGATCTCCCAAAAGACGTCCATCCTTATAATCATCTCTCCGTGACAAAAGGGGAGATGTCGCTTCCTCCTTTGGCACACTCCGTCGTCACTTACAGAACCTCACCCTGTGACGCAGTATTCCACGACGCCCGACGTTCAATATTTTTCTTGATGTAGAGGTTATTTTTGTTCAGGTCTTTATCATCGTTCATTGTTGCTCAAGGTTTGGCCGCATGATATCGTCGTAACAGGAGGAGATCAGACCGCACAAACACGAATGATTCTCCTCCCCTCTACTTTGTTAATCTTCGTTAATGTTGGAGGCGGAGTCACGCGGTGCTATTGCACCATGTAGTGATTGGCAGGGAACTTCGACAATGAAAGGTTGCGGTGAAGGCAGCACGGTGTCATTGCACCACGTAGAGATGTAGAGGTCCACGACTGGAGCGGGACGCGGTGGTGGTGCGCGGCGCCGTCACGTGGTGCCAGAGAGATGGAGGAAGGCCGTAGGTGGAGCAGGCCGCAGCGAATGGGCGTGGCGCCGTCGCTCCACGCCAGTGAGACGAGCCGCGACCTATGGCCGCGACGGACCAGCAGGGGCGGCTGGCCGAGCTGGCCTCCGGCGTCTCCTAGAGGCGAGAACCCTTTTGGGTCCCATGGAAGCTCACAAACCGGAAGACCTTAATAGTCAGCCGTCACATGGAAACGGAAGGGTGTAACCCCCCGACCAGCTACTAGGGCAGACCCCAGTGGGTCCGCCGTTCCCAAAAACAGGGGGCCACACCCCCTTTGCGTCCCGCTCGGCCAGTGGCCAAGCCGTGGACGGCTTTCGAGCCAAGCCACAGGCCGCACGGGTCATGCTAGCCGCAGGCCACGCTGTCTGGGCCGCGCCAGCCAAGCCGGGCCGGACCTGAGTCGGGTCGACCCGGTTCGGGCTGACCCCTGGGGTGTTGGGCCAGGTCGGACTAGGCCCAGACCCCATATTTTCAGAATGTTTCTGTTAAAAGGATATATCTTGAGATTCAGACCCCCGATCGAGGAACCATCTGTTTCGTAGGATTCCATGGAATGAGACAGTCGTTTCGGTATATTACACTTGAGTTTTTGGTGAAGTTTGGATATCGATCGAGATAGAAATGAGCGTATTTCTAACCGGGCCCCTGGAACGGAAAATCCATTATCTCTCAGACCGGGCGTCCGATTGACGCGTCGTCTATCATGTTGAGTTTCTACTAACGAGACATAACATTGGGATATATCAACTATGGACCTTGTGACAGTTGATGAATCGACCCCTTACCTCGTGGAGCAGACCCTCCCGAAATTGAGCGTGCTGTGTGCGGGAACCCAAGAGTTGGCTGCGACTGCGATGACGATGACGACTGTTCTTGGATCCTACGTGCGTTCGGCAGCGAGGAAGATTGTACATGGATCCTCCGTGGGTTTGGCAGCGATGACGACTGTACTTGGATCCTACAAGGGTTCATCAGTGATGGTAACTGTACTTGGATACTACGTGGGTTCGGCAACGACGACTTCTGTACATGGATCCTACGTGGGTTCGGCAGGGAAGATGATTCAGAGGCTACATCTATCACCTCCACCCCTCTTCGTGACTAGTATACATGTGTGAGATGAGTCTTGACTTTCAGTCATTACCATCGATATGATTGACTAACATTCCTGTGGGGACTGGGTTGTTCTTTCCTATGTGGACTAGGTTGTTCTTGGGCTTGAGAGTTGGAGCCAAACTGGAATTGATTACTTAGGTATATGTATGGGCATATACCTAAGTAGAGTTGGTTGATACGTTGTGTTTGTATATTTCCTTGTGGTTTTTCCTTTGTGGATTTTGGAAGACCTTCAGGGGTCTCGGTGTCCCTACTGAGTATCGTATACTCCCCCGTGCATGGGCTATGCCCGCACTACGCTGTGTTGGATGTAGATGATAGACATCACTGATCTAGGTGGAGTCTCATAGAGTTGGACGGTACCTGGAGGTGGACCACTTGGCAGGACATACAAGGAGCAGACGACCAGACCCGAGGAGCTGAGGAGACCATTATTACCCACCCTTCTGGTGGAATATCCGGAGGATGAATCAGTTGTTGCTGGTTTACTTTACTGCAGTTGTTCTTTCTTTACTATTGTACTGTACTTTCATTTTAGTTTGTATTCTACCCCCATTTACTTTCCAGCACTTACTTTTGAACTCAGTTTACTTAGTGTTACTTCATCTTGCATACTCGGTTGTGTTTGTTTACTTATATAAAGGTAATTCCTTCCCTTTTATCAGTATTTTCTCCTTCGGTGCTAGTCTCCAGCCCCTGGCCTATGGAAGGCGGGCTTGGGGTAGTCACGGCACGAGCCCCAAGGATGGGTCGTAACAAATTAGTATCCGAGGAGTCAGTTCTACCGCATAACTAATGACTATGATAATTTATTCTTGTGAAGAAATAGTGGTAAGGGTATTGAGTGTGGTTATCAGTCTAGGGAGTCCAGTGTTGGTGAGGCAGCCGACCTATCAATACACCAGGACCCTGACTTCTGATTTCTGACTTAGTGTTGGAAAACACTGATTGCATGTGTGTTTCAAAATTTTTCTTTGTGATTACTTTGAGTTAGCTCACCATGAATATTGTTTTAACCATGGCGCACCTATTACATTTCAGGATGGCCCCATGAAGGCAGCCAGCTAGGGTTCCGAGCTTTGTGCGAGATGTCAGCACACCGAGCGACGAGGCCTCGGTGCAGGGCCCCATTACAGCAGAGGCACCAGTGGTACCTCTACCCACTGGGCCACCGATACCACAAGCCCCAGTAGTGGAGAGTGCAAGCCACCTAAGTGCGTTGCACGAGTTTTTGCAACAGAGGCCACCCAGGTTCCGTGGAGAGATGGACCCTCAGGCAGCCGAGGATTGGATGAAGGCTATTTTTAGAGTCTTCAGATTGGTAGGGACACCATAAGATCTTATGACGATCCTTGCGGCGAGTCTACTACACGCAACAGTAGGTAGATGATGGATCCTGATGCTCTAGGTGCACGACGAGGCATCTCTACATTGGATGGACTTCAAGAGACTCTTCCGGACGGAGTTCATTCCGGCCACCCTCAGTGCGGTGCGCATCCATGAGTTACTACAGATACGGCAGGGAAGAATGACAGTTGCCCAGTACTCGACGAGATTTACCGACCTCTCACGCTACTCCATGGACATGGTACGAGACCCATTCTTCCAGGTCCGGACTGTAACACCCGAGAGTTTTATGAGAAATATTTTGTTTTTATGTTATATAAATCATCAAAGTAACCTTTCACTACACACAACTCTAGCTTGTCTTTCATTACACGCAACCACGACCTTCCTCGATAGCTTGCGTCGTACACAATACCGAGTTTCACTAAACAATGATATGCTATTAAAATATTATTAAAACTAGCCATTCACAATAGTAATAAACACTTTTTGAAATTTTGTAAATTCTATTTTACAAAATGGACTTCATTTTTGGATTCAGAATATCGAAATTAGCCTAGGGTGAAATTTTGGTATTTTTCTGAAAACATTCAATTTTTGGTGAATAGTGAAAACACTGGGTTACTATTTAAAAACCAAATTTTTATTTGAATACTTATTTATTTTATTTAAATTTATTTTAGCTATAAATTGATACATAATACCTATTTATGTTTAGTGTAATTCATTGGAGTAATTTTATAATAATTTTAGATATATAAAAATTTTATTGAACTTTTCACTGTCTTTTACCCACCTCCCTAGGAGAATTTGCAAATTTACATAAAAATTAATTTTACTGCTTCTGTGAGTGGAATTTCAAAAATCCTAGAGATACGGTTGATTTCAGTAAGTAAAATGTGGTTCAATGAGATGAATATAATTTTTGGTGAATAATAACTTTTTACTTTTATTTACCACGGTTAAAAGTAAATAGTGTAATTAAGGGTAAAAATGATATTATTATTACCATACCACATGTCCTAATTCTATTGGATAAGTGTAATTCGACCAAAAACAACATTAGTAATAACATATGACCATTTAGGCCCACTTGGATTAGATTAGGACAATTATTATTAATTTATTTAAAGAAGGGTTAAAATAGTTAAAATCAATGTTTAATAAGTAAATAATTTTTAATATATGGTTATACATAAGATAAATTCTACTATAAATATTAATTAGATATCTAAAACGATTTCCTACATAATGGTATTTTATTTGTAATTTGTAGACATTATATAATTTAATTTATTTATGACACAAAGATGATACAGTAGTTATCTTATTAATGAAATATTGACATAATTGATCTTATAAATACCCAAATAAATGTAATTTGAGTCTTTTTATGAATTAAAATAATTTTCTAGGTTACTATGACATGTTATTATTGATTTAATTAACTTTTTTCTAAATAATCGTTCTGGTATGATTTTTACAAAAATCAATTACTAAATAGTGTCAAAATTGACACAAAATTGTTTTTAAAACAAATATTATATTATTAATTGTTATTATATTCGTAAAAATCTAAGGTTCGGCCAAGATACTTATATCATGATAGGTGTATCATTAATGGACCACTTGGGGGTATATTGGATGTATATGGTACATTTATCAACTATATAATATAAAAATACAAAGTGACTAGGTAATGTCAATCTAGTTAACTAAGAGTTAAAACTAAAAGATAAGTTTAATATAATGACCTAAACTTGTCTAAATTCTATTTGATGAGAGTATTTAGACCAATACCCACATTAGCTTATAAATAATTCAATTTGGAGCTATTTAAAACTGAATATGGATTTATAATAAAATAATATTTTTAGTTTTTCCAAAGGTGCCCCACTCCTCCCTTATAAAAGGGCACCTCCTCCCTCACTTCCTCACACCACATTGAGCCTTCACGATCATCCAACCCCTGACAATTTATACTCTCCACTTCCCTAGAAACATACTAGAGGTCCTGGTCATCTTCAAAGACAAATTTTAGTGCCCAAAAAGGAGGTCTCAAAGAAGGGCTTCAAAGAAGAGGTAATGTCCGTTACCGATTCTTTCATCTTTATTTCATCTTCCACTTATTCTTCTTTAGTGGTTTCATTATAATGTAATAACATAAGTATCACTCATATACTGATATGTTATTATAAGTATGAAACAACCCTATTTAATCATTTATCCATCCTACGGGAAACGAAATCACCGCGCGTGCGTACATATGGAATACCGTATCCACGTCGTGTTGTGATATATTTCCCCCCTACACCTTACATGGATGAGTATAATGGTGTAAATAATAACTATATATGATTATTGTAAATTGATATTGATTATGAAATAGTATACATACACTCCAATACAATTCCACGATCATGGGAACGATATCATCGCTCGTGCGTACGTACGGAATACCGTCTCCACGATGTGATGCGACTCGTTCTACATGATATTCATCGAATAATGATTATATAAATGAATTTAATGAATGAATATGATATATATTACACTAATACCATTCTGGAAATGAGGTATCTATAACCTAAAGCGAAGAATAAGAATTTATTCGACAAAACATGCCTAAGAACAGAAAATAATAAACACCTGAATAACAAGTAGCAATGAAATATTACTAATAATAAGTTAAGAATATGACCATATATGATATCATAACAATGAGTATGATTCTGGAATAAGTCAATGACATTATTTAAATCATTATACAAGAGGTTCTGACACTTACAAAGCAAATCTGACCTAAGGTAAGGGAAAATATCACAATCTCATTTTTTTCGAGATTGTTTATACTTTGGTATTTTCTGGGGTGAATTTTATCATCCAAATCCATTTTTCCTCAATATTTAATATTATTTCCATCCACCTACAATTATTTAAATCCAATTTTACCCTTCTGTGAGTTTTTAGTAAAAGATATGAAAGGAATCTTTTGTCGTTTTTCGTACGTGGTACTTTTTGACATTTCCAACAAAAGTACGAGAAGAATGTTATTTTAACTAAAAGGCATGAATGGATTTTTAAAACATTATTTCAAAGAAGCTTAATTTACATGTTTTTATTTTTATTATTAATCAACTTCTTTTAGTTTAGAATTGTATGACATGTTAAGAAAGGAAAAGTTTTTTTGAAGTAGAAAGGATATTTTTCTCAGGAATGGAGTTCAAGTGTTTTATCAAAATTATTTTCCATCTAAGATAATAAACGGTTATATTTATATCCCTATTATTACATTGATTTGATTATTTTGTGATGAAATTATTTTTATGAATTCCTTTATCTTATATGAATTGTTTTATGATGTCACGATGTTTAAGAATCCAATTTTTATTACAAGGGTTATGCTATGATGTATGGTTTTTGATTTTGTGGCACACATAATAATGGTATCATTATGATATGTGTGGGACCTATATCTCCCTCCAATTCATTGGGTAAATATTTTATATCTCATGAGATAGACATGGCTGGAACGGTAGGTTAAACTGGTTCAGTGAAACAGGACTGAAACGAGGAATGAACTCGGTTCAAGAAATGGACTTTGTCCACTAAGATAGTATTGGAAATGAGTAGTGACTAATAAGAAATGATTCTCTATGGTTATGTGTGTATTCCACATAGCTTCATGTTTAACGTTATGATTATTGTGATTACATTTCACTACCATGATTTATCCCATGTTATGAATTTATGATCTCTTTTGCAGGGTAAGATTTCCAAAATGTTATGTTCTTATGAATATGATGTGATTGATATTTCTTTTGTTTACCCTTACATAGCATTTGAGCTCACCCTTTTGTATTTTTTCCCCAGGTCAGGAATAAGGTTATTAAGTAAGATATTCCAAAAAGGGGCTATAGATATGATGAAATAAATGGGAGACAGTGTAGACGCTTTATGAACTAGTTGTTTCTGTTTCCCAGTTTCTACAGACACTATACCTATAAGGTCCTTTCCTGGTGTTGTTATATGTTGTAATAAGTGTACCTCAATTTTGAAGTACTAACAATGTATGTAATGTATGGGTTGTTATAGTTGGCATCAGAGGAAAGGTATAATCAACCTTTGGAAACTAGGATGTGAAAGCCTTAGTAAGAACCCTAAGGATAAGTCTAAGAATATAGCACAATCTTAATGTTTTAGAAATGGCCATGAATAACCTATGATAAGACCTTAAGTGTCAAATTTTATTCTTGATTATGTAGTTTTCCTATTATAATTAGTGTTTCTCACACAATTCGTCTTGGTTTTAGTCAATGGCTGGAACCCGAAAGAACCGTGTTAATGCAGAATGTGACGGGAAATGCAATGATTGTCCCCCTGAGCAACCAATCGTTATGGGAGCTGGAATTAAAAAACTTGTAGCCATGATCACACAACTTTCTCATGCTATGAATCATGCAGTACTTCCAAACGAGCAAAGGAAGGAGCAACATTCTGTTGAATCCATTATGAGACAGCGTCCACCTTCATTCAGCGGGTCTACTAATCCATTAGTTGATGAATAGTGGATCAGTACTACTGAAAAGATATTTTCAGTTCTTCAATGTGATGAACATGATAAAGTCATATTAGCAGTGTATCGTTTGGAAGGTGATGCTGATCAATGGTGGAATCTTATCAAGAATATGAGGCCAAGAGATGAAATTGAGTCCATGGAATGGGACGAGTTGAAGAACTTATTTTTCAATAAGTACTTACCTCGTATTCTCTGAACAAAGATGGAGATGGAGTTTTATGAACTGAAGAAAAAAGATGATGAATCTGTTGGTACCTATGAAGCAAATTTTACAAGACTTTCAAGGTACTCTTCTGGTATTATTATCCAAACTGATAGTAAGATCGATCGATTCTTTAGTGGCTTAAAACCAAGTCTTCGAAGGGCCTTATCCATAAGGGACTTCAATAGCTATGAGGAAATCGTTCGATGTGCTCTCAAAGTGGAGATGGAGATTGGGGTAACCCATCAGTCATATGGGTTTGATAAGAAGAGGAAAATGGAATTCAAAGGAAAATCTAAAGAGCACACTAAAAAGAATATGAGCTTTCCCTTATGCTTAAAGTGTGGAAATAAACATGGAGGGATTTGTCTTAAGGGGACAAGTAAATGTTTCAAATATGGAAAGGAAGGTCATCAGGGATTTGAATGCCGCAATGATGGGAAGAAGATGTCTAGTGATGCAAACAATGAAAAGGCTACGCAGAATAAACCTACTACACTTCAATGATTCAAGTGTAAGGAGATGGGGCATTATGCCAATAAATGCCCAAATCCAAGGGTTGATGATGATGGTCGACGTCAACAAACTCTTAAGGCTAAAGTCAAAGGAATGTAACATGCAATTTCTATCAGTGAGGTGGAGTACGATAACGATGTGGTGAAAGGTACACTTTCCATCCAATCTAAAGTAGCAATTGTTTTATTTGATTCTGGATCCACCCAGTCTTTTATTTCGGAAGAATTTTCTAATGGTATCATTGTATTACCTCAAAAATTAGATGTTGAGTTAGCTGCGACAACCCCTAATGGCACACCAGTCACATCAAAAGTTCATAATTCTTCCCCAATTGAAGTTTGTGGGAAAGTGCTTCCTGCAAATCTTGTGATCCTTCCTATAGTGGAATTTGATGTGATTCTTGGCATGGATTTTCTTTCTCTATATGGATCTCATATCAATTTCCAAATAAGGGAAGTCACATTTCATTATCCAGATCAATCTATGATCGTCTATCGATGCAAGGATGAACATAACCTTCCAGTGGAAATTTCATCCATCTTATGGGTCTTGATTCAACTAAATTAGGGTTATTTATCTCAAATGTCTGGATAGAAACTCACGATTATGAATATTCCCATTGTACCGGAGTTTGATGATGTCTTTCCAGAGGAATTGTCGGGTCTTCCACCAAATCTTGAAGTTGAGTTTTTAATAGAACTCATACCAGGTGCTTTTCCTATTTCAAAGACACCTTATAGAATGGCCCCAATTGAGTTGCAGGAATTGAAGAAGCAACTCCAAGATAATCTTGATAAAGGATTCGTACGCCCTAGGGAGTCACCTTGGGGAGCACCTGTTCTGTTTGTTAAGAATAAAGATGGATCAATGAGACTCTGCACTGATTATTGAGAACTTAACAAGATCACTATCAAGAAAAAATATCCTCTCCCGCGCATTGATGACTTATTTGACCAACTATGAGGAGCTAAATACTTTTCCAAGATTGATCTTCATTCAGGGTATCATCAATTAATGGTCAAAAGGGAGGATATAACAAAGACGACTTTTCGTACAAGGTATGGACACTATGAATTTATAGTGATGCCATTTGGTCTTACTAATTCCCCTGCTATCTTCATGGATCTAATGATTAGAGTCTTTAAAGATTATATTGATCAATTTGTGGTAGTCTTTATAGATGATATTCTTGTCTATTCAAAGATCAAGTAATATCATGAAGACCACTTGAGAATTATATTGAAGACCCTGAGAAAGGAGAAGCATTATGCCAAATTTACTAAGTGTGAATTTTGGATTCAAAAAGTTTCATTTTTGGGTTACATAATCTCAAAAGAGGGGATATCTGTGGATCCAGCAAAAACAGAGGTTATCGAAAGACGGTTGAGACCAACAATAGTAACTGAGATCTGAAGTTTTCTTGGTTTGGCTGGATATTATCGATGTTCCGTGAAAGATTTCTCACGATTATCTAATCCACTCACCAAGTTGACTCGGAAAGGAGTTATGTTTGTTTGGACGGAGGAATGTGAAGAGAATTTAAAAAAGCTAAAAAGAAGTTTATCCAGTGCCCCTGTGCTCACACTGCCTTGTAGTGGAGAAAGGTTTGTGATCTACAGTGAACTGTCCAAGAAGGGATTGGGGCATGTTCTTATGAAAAATGATATGGTGATAGCTTATGCCTCACGATAGTTGAAAATGCATGAGAAAAGTTACCCAACTCATGATTTGGAGTTAGCTGCGGTAATATTTGCATTAATGATTTGGATACATTATCTTTATGGATAAATGTGTGACATTTATACCGATAATAAAAGTTTAAAGTATATTTTCACGCAAAAGGAGCTGAATATGCGCCAAAGAATATGGTTGGAGCTGATTAAGGATTACGACTGCTCAATTCATTACCACACTGGGAAAGCAAACAAGGTGGCCGATGCATTATGTTGACAAGACCATGCTAGATTATCCAAGACGAGGATCACAAAAGATCCAATATTTATGGATTTAAAAAGGATGGATCTTGGAATTATAATTAAAGGGGAAAAATTGTTTCTTTATCAAATGAATGTTCAACCATATATACATGTTAATATTAAAGAGGCACAGAAAGAATATGTTGAGTTACAAAAAATGGTGAGAAATATTCCTGAATTCAACCTTTATTGTGATGGGATAATAATGTTTAGGAATCGGGTTTGTGTTCCTCCCATCCCAGAAATAAAGAAGGAGCTGCTGGATGAGGCTCATAGTTCTTCATTCTCTATTCATCCTGGAAGCATGAAGATGTATAGGGACCTGAAAGAGTACTTCTGGTGGGATGGCATGAATAGAGATGTTGCTGAATATGTCTCTCGATGATTGGATTGTCATCAAGTTAAAGCAGAGAGATAGAAGTCTAAGGGGATGTTACAACCATTACCCATACCCGAATGGAAATGGGAAAACATCACTATGGACTTTGTCACCGAACATCCTAAATAATCCAAAGGAAATAATTCTATCTGGGAAATAGTTGATTGTCTTACAAAGTCTACACACATCATTGCTATTAGAATGGATTTCTCTCTAGATCAGCTTGCCAGGATATAGGTAAAGGAAGTGGTAATATTTCATGGAGTACCACTTTCTATTATATCTGATCGGGATCAAAGGTTTACCTCAAAGTTCTGGTGAAGTATTCCGCATACTCTGGATACAGAGTTGAGTTTCAGCACTGTTTATCATCCTCAGACAGACGGTCATTCTGAGAGGAAAATTCAAACTCTAGAAGATATGTTGAGAGCTTGCTCTATAGATTTCAAAGGTGGTTGGGATCAACACCTACCTTTGGTGGAATTTTCTTATAATAATAGCTTTCACTCTAGTATTCATATGGCTCCTTATGAAGCTCTCTATGGAAAGAAATGCAGGACTCCAACTTTCTGGGATGAAGTTGGGGAATGAAATATATTAGGACCTGATCTCGTTGATGAAATGGAAGAAAAGGTCAGATCTATTCAACAACACATAAGAGCAGCTTAAAGTCGACAGAGAAGTTGTGCCGAAAACTGATGAAAAGACCTAGAGTTTGAAGTGGGTGATAAAGTGTTCTTACGAATATCTCCCTGTAAGTGGGTCATGAGATTTGGAATGAAGGGAAAGTTGAGCCCTAGATATATCGGTCCTTTTGAAATTCTGGATCGTGTTGGGAAGGTAGCTTACCGATCAACGCTTCCACCGAATCTCTCTCAAGTTCACGATGTGTTCCATGTATCTCTCCTAAGAATGTATATACCTGATCCATCACATGTACTCAGCTCAGAAGTTGTACCGCTGGAGCAAGATATTTCTAATGAAGAACAGTTGATAGAGATTCTGGATCGTAGTGAAAAAGTCCTATGGAACAAGAACACTTTCTTGGTGAATGTTTTATGGAGGAACCATAAATTAGAAGAAGCTACATGGGAGCTTAAGGAAATTATGAGGGAGAGGTATCCTCATCTGTTTGTTACAAAGTGACAAATTTCGAGGGCGAAATTCATTTTAAGGGGGGTAGAATGTAACACCTGAGACATTTATGAGAACGATTTTGTTTTTATGTTATATAAATCATCAAAGGAACCTTTAACTACACACAACACTAGCTTGTCTTGCTTTACATTCAACTGTGGCCTTCCTCGATAGCTTGCGTCGTACGAAATACCGAGTTTCACTAAACAACGATATGCTATTAAAATATTATTAAAACTAGCTGTTATGAAGAGTAATAACCACTTTTTTAATTTTTTATAATTTTATTTTTCAAAATGAACTTCATTTTTGGATTCGGAATATCGAAATTAGCCTAGGGTGAAATTTTTGTATTTTTCTGAAATCTTTCAATTTTTGGTGAATAGTGAAAACACTGGGTTACTATTTAAAAACCGAATTATTATTTAAATAATTATTTATTTTATTTAAATTTATTTTAGGTCAAAATTGATACATAATACATATATATGTTCAATGTAGTTAGTTGGAGTAATTTTATAATAATGTTAGATATATAAAAATTTTATTGAACTTTTCACCGTCTTTTACCCACCTCCTAGGAGAATTTGAAAATTTACATAAAACATAATTTTACCACTTCTGTGAGTGGAATTTCAAAAATCCGAGAGATACGGTTGATTTCAGTAAGTAAAATGTGGTTTAATGAGATGAAAATAATTTTTGGTGAATAGTAACTTTTAGCTTTTATTTACCACGGTTAAAAGTAAATAGGGTAATTAAGGGTAAAAAAGATACTATTATTACCCTAACACATGTCATAATTCTATTTGATAAGTGTAACTCGACCAAAAACAACCTTAGAAATAAAATATGACCATTTAGGCCCACATGGATTAGATTAGGACATTTATATTTAATTTATTTAAAGAAGGGTTAAAATAGTTAAAATCAAAGATTAATAAGTAAATTTTTTTTAATGTAGGGTTATACATAATATAAATTCGACTATAAAGTTTCATTAGAAAGCTAGAAAGATTTCCTACATAATGGTATTTTATTTTCAATTTTTAGACATTATATAATTTAATTTATTTATGACACCAAGATGATGCAGTAATTATCTTATTAATGAAATATTGATATAATTGATGTTATAAATACCCAAATAAATGTTATTTGGGGCTTTTTTAGAATTACACTAATTTTATTGGTTAATATGACATGTTATTTTTGATTTAATTAACTATTTTCGAACTAATCATTCCGTTATGAGTTTCACAAAAATCAATTACTAAATAGTGTCAAAATTGACACAAAATAGTTTTTAAAACAAATATTATATTATTAATTGTTATTATATTCATAAAAATCTAAGGTTCGGCCAAGATACTTATATCACGATAGATGTATCATTAATGGACCACTTGGGGGGTTGGTTGGATGTATATGGTAATTTTATCAACTATATAATATAAAAATACAAATTGACTTGGTAAATGTCAATCTAATTAACTAAGAGTTAAAACAAAAAGATAAGGTTAATATAATGCCCTAAACGTGTCTAAATTCTATTGTATGAGAGGAGTTCAACCCATCCCCACCTTATCTTAGAAATAAATCAATTTGGAGCTATTTAAAACCGAATATGGCTTTATAATAAAATAATATTTTTAGTTTTTCCAAAGATGCCCCTCTCCTCCCTTATAAAAGGGCACCTCCTCCCTCTCTTCCTAACACACCTTTGAGACTTCAATCTCAGCCAATCCCAGCCATTTTCTCCTCTAAACTCCCTATAAACATCCTAGAGGTCCTGGTCTTCTTCAAAGTCCAATGTTAGTGCCCAAAAAGGAGGCCTCAAAGAAGCGCTTCAAAGAAGAGGTAATGTCTGTTACCGATTCTTTCATATTTATTTATTCTTCCACTTATTCATATTCAGTTGTTTCATTATGAATTAATAACATCATTATCACTCATATAATGATATCTTATTATAAATAAGAAACAACCCTATTCCACCAAGTACCCATCCTACGGGAAATGAAATCACCGCGCGTGCGTACGTAAGGAATACCGTCTCCACACCGTGGTGTAATCTATTTTCCCCCACCACCTTACTTGGATGGGTATAATGGTGTAAATAATAACTGTATATGATTATTGTAATGTTATATTGATTATGAAATAGTATACATACACTTCAATACAATTTCACGATCATGGGAATGATATCATCGCTCGTGCGTACGTACGGAATACCATCTCCACGACGTGATGTGACTCGTTCTACATGATCATCATTACATAATGATTGTATAAATGAATTGAATCAATTAATATGATATATATTACAATAATACCATTCTGGAAATGAGGTATCTATAACCTAAAGTGAATAATAAGAATTTATTCGACAAAACACGCATAAGAACAAAAAGTAATAAACACCAGAATAACAAGTAGCAATAAAATATTAATAATAATAAGCAAAGAATATGACCATATATGATATCATAACAATGATTGTGATTCTATCATAAGTCAATGACATTATTTAAATCATTATAGAGGAGGTTCAGACACTTACAAACCAAATCGGACCTATGATAAGGGAAAATATCACAATCTCATTTTTATTCGAGATTGTTTATACTTTGGTATTTACTGGGGTTTATTTTATCATACACATCCATGTTTCCTCAATATGTTTTATTATTTCCATCCACCTACAATTATTTAAATCCAATTTTACCCTTCGGTGAGTTTTTATTAAAATATTTGAAAGGAATCTTTTGTCATTTTTTGTTCGTGGTACTTTTTGCCTTTTCCGAAAAAAGTACGAGAAGAATGTAATTTTAACTTATACGGCATGAATGGATTTTTAAAACATTATTTACAAGAAGCTTCCTTTACATGTTTTCAAGTTTATTTTTAATCAAATTATTTTAGTTTATAATTGTATTACATGTTAAGAAAGGAACAGTGTTTTTGAAGTAGAAAAGATATTTTCCTCAAAAATGGAGTTCAAGTGTTTTATCAAAATTATTTTCCATCTAAGATAATAAAGGGTTCTATTTCTATCCCTATTATCACATTGATCTGATTATGTTGTGATGAAATTATTTTTATGAATTCCTTTATCTTATATGAATTGTTTTATGATGTCACGATGTTTAAGAATCCCATTTTTATTACATGGTTTATGCTATGATGGATGGTTTATGATTTTGTGGCACACATAAGAATGGTATCATTATGAGATGGGTGGGACCTATATCTCCCTCCAATGCATTGGGTAAAGATTTTATATCTCATGAGATATACATGGCTAGAACGGCAGGTTAAACCGGTTCATTGAAACAGGACTGAAACAGGGAATGAACTCGGTTCAAAAATGGACTTTGTCCACTAAGACGGTCTTGAAAATGAGTCTTGACTAATAAGAAATTATTCTCTATGATTATGTGTGTATGCCACAAAGCTTCATGTTTTAATTTATGATTATTGTGATTACATTTCACTACCATGATTTATCTCATGTTATGAAATTATGATCTCTATTGTCGGGTAAGATTTTCAGAATGTTATGTTCTTATGAATATGATGTGATTGATATTTCTTTTGATTACCCTTACTGAGGATTTGAGCTCACCGTTTTTTATGTCTTCATTCCCCATGTTAAGAAGAAGGTCATTAAGTAAGATATGCCAAAATGTGCTATAGATATGATGAAATAAATGGGAGACATTGTAGACGCTTTATGAACCAGTTGTTTATGTTTTCCAGTTTCTAAAGACACTATACCTATACGGTCCATTCCTGGTTTTGTTTTATGTTGTAATAAGTGTACTTCAATTTTGAAGTACTAACAATGTATGTAATGTATGTGTCGTTATACGGACCTTCGAGCAGGGGCTGAGGCATGAGATCAGGGCTTCGATGATCTCCCTCAGCATTCTGACATAGGCAGAGGTAATGGAGCGAGCCCTTATTGTGGAGAGCATTATTGATGAGCCTACGCTAGCAGCGAGGCCTACCGTAGGGTGACCCGTAGTGGATTATTCTATATCCGGATGTAGAAAGATGTCACAGAGGTCCAAGAGGACTAGGCTAACTGGTGGGTGACTTCAAGATACTGGTTCAGAGGTGTGGGGCACATGCAGCAGAGCTAGTCATACGAGAGGCAGGTAGTGCTATTCAAGCGGTGGGCAGGGACACAAGGCTCGTGACTACCCGACCCGCCATGCAGAGGAACAAAAGATGGTTGAGGGACCACCCAGCAGAGGCAGAGGTTCGATCGTGGCGGTCCGCAGGGAGAAGGCGGATGAGGCAGAGGATCTGGCCGAGCAGCAGGTGGTGGACGACGCTTCGAGGCTCCACCACCACCACCACCCCTAGGAGGACCTCCCCAACCATAGGGAGCTTGCAGATAGGGGCATGGTCAGCTCCAGACAGTCTATACCTATGATCATTGACCACCAAAGATGATTAGAGGTACAATATGTGTGTACTACACCCTTGCTTCAGTTCTTATAGACATAGGAGTGAGTCATTATTTCATTGCTGCTGCCTTTGTTCGGAGCTCGGAGATTCTGACAGAGCCGTTGGCTTGATCCTTATGGATAGAGACTACTATGGGAGAAGATTCGATGATTACAAACTTGTTCTGGTAGTGTGATCATACTCTAGGAGGCGAGAGCTTCGGCTGGGATCTTCTTGTAGCGGTGTTGAGACTTATGACGTCATCTTGGGTATGGACTGGTTATCTATAGTCCATGCCCAGATTGACTGTATTAGGCGCAAAGTGTTGTGTGTCCGCACAGATGAGAGGAGGTTCACCTTCACTAGTGAGAAGGGAGCCTTTGCAGCACATGATGGGATTACACAGAGGAGAGGGCAGCTGATCACACATCAGTTGGCTAGTCTCATCCTCAGAGCGGTTGATGTGCGGAGTTCGATTTTTCCTGTTGTGGTGGATTAGTATGCGGATGTTTTCCCTGACAACGTTCCAGGACTACCTCCTCACATAGAGTAAGACTTCTATATTTAATGTACCCTAGGACAACCCCGGTATCTACTCCAGCATATCGGATGGCTCTCACTAAGCTTCGTGAGCTGTGGGTATTGTTGGGGGATTTTTAATGAAAGGGATTCATCTGACCCAGTGTTTCACCCTGGGCTTCTCTAATTTTATTCGCCAACAATGTGGATGGGAACTTACGACTATCTTTCTACTTCCATTTCCTGAATTAGGTGAATGTTTATAACATGTATCCACTCAGAAGGATAGAGGACCTCTTTGATTAGATCAAGGGAGCACGATGGTTCTTGAATATAGACCTCAGGTCAGGCTATCATCAGCTCAGAGTTCGAGACAAGGATGTGCAGAAGACGACCTTCAGGTGTCAGTATGGCCACTATGAGTTCTTGGTTATGCCTTTAGGTGTAACCAATTCTCTAGCAGTGTTCATCAGTATCATGAACATGATCTTCCAGCCTTACCTCGATTGATTTGTCTTAGTCTTCATTGTCGACATTTTGATTTACTCGACTACAAAGTAGAAGCACGCCTACCACTGCGGGTTGTACTGGACACACTCAGAGAGCACCAGCATTATAGTAAGCTCTCAAAGAGTCAGTTCTGGATTCAAGAGGTCCACTTCTTTGGGCACGACATCTCTGAGGTGGGAGTTGCAGTGGATCCTGCAAAGATCGAGGCAGTACTTGCTTGGGAGCCACCCAGGAGTGTGACGGAGGTGCGGAGTTTCCTAGGTCTGGTTGGGTACTATCAGAGATTTGTGCTAGACGTCTCCTGAGTTGCAACACCGATTTCATATTTGAAGAAGAAGGGGAAACCCTTCGTGTGGTCAGATAGATGTCATTAGACCTTCCAAGAGCTGAGATAGAGATTGACCAGTGCACCCATCTTGAGGCTACTGGAGGAGGGCGTAGGGTACGTAGTTTACTATGATGCATCAGGGAACGAACTTGGGTGTGTCCTGATGCAGGAGCAGGCATTGATCGCTTATGGTTCATGACAGTTGAGGAAGCATGAGCAGATCTACGCTACCCATGACCTGGAGTTAGCAGTAGTGGTCATCGCCTTAAAGATATTGTGACACTATCTGATGGGCGAGTGATTTACAGACTACACTGACCACCAGAGTCTCAGGTACATCTTCTGGCAGAAGGTCCTGAACCTGAGATAGCAGTGATGGCTTGAGTTCCTCCAGGACTATGACTTTGAGATAGTCTATACTCCTGTGAAGGGGAACATAGTAGCTGATGCTCTCAGTAGGAGATCAGGCATTCAAATACATGGAGAGACGACTGATCAACTAGCCGCGTTTTAGATATCCTTTGTGGATAGTGATGGAGAAGACTTTCTACAGTCACTCGCAATCACTCCTCCACTACTACAGTGGTTCAGGGAGGCACAATGTGGGGGATGTTGACTTTGAGACGCGACATGCACATATATTTACAAGACAGACACTTGATGAATTTTCTGTAGGAGGAGAGCACGTCATCCTCTTCAGGGGACGTACCATGGTACTAGTTTCATTAAAGGAGGAGGTGTTGAGGGAGTTTCACACTTCCCCTTTGGCAGTATATCCAAGAGTAGCGAAGATGTACCATGATCTCAGACGACTGCACTGGTGGCCGGGTATGAAGAAGGATATGGAAGAGTTAGTTTCGCGATGCCTCACCTGTCAGTAGGTGAAGGTGGAGCACCAGGTACCGGTAGGTTTGGTACAACCCTTAGAGGTTCCAGAGTGTAAGTGGGATGAGATATATATGGATTTCCTGATGGGGATTCCACGTACATCCAGAGGAAACGACTCCATTTGGGTGATCGTTGAACGACTCACCAAGTCGACCAACTTCTTACCTATTAGAGAGCAGGGCTAAGTATAGAGGTTGGGACGCCTATAAGTTTAGTAGATCATGCAGATTCATGGTGTGCCATCGTATATCATCTCCGATCGAGATGCGTGTTTTACTACCCAACTTTGGAAGGGGTTGTAGGAGGAATTTTGGATGCAGCTACGCCTGATCACCGCCTTTCACTCTTAGACGGATGGTCAGATGGAGAGGACAATTCAGACTCTCGAGGACATGCTCTGTGCATGTGTCCTCGACTTTGGTCGCAGCTGGGAGGATTACCTACCCCTGGTGGAGTTTTCATACAACAATAACTACCACTCCGCCATCAGGACAGCACCTTATGAGGCACTGTATGGCCAACCAAGCAGATCACCTCGGTGCTGGACTGACCCTGGGGAGTCAGCACTCATAAGAACAGAGATGGTTTAGGCTGTGATGGAGAAGGCGCAGATCATCTAATAGTGGATGAAGACTGCACAGAGCAGAAAAAATTCTTATGCTGATAGGTGGCAGAGACCACTGGAGTTTGAGGATGGAGACCACATTTTCTTACCGGTCTCACCTTGACGTGGATTATAGATATTTTCTGGGGAGGCAAGTTATCTCTGCGCTTCATCAGACTATTCCAGGTTCTCATTAGGGTAGGCGATGTGTCTTACCACATGGCCCTTCCACCTCAGTTTCAACGGGTGCATGACGTCTTACACGTATCTCAGCTGAGGAGATTCATGCACCACCCGACGCATATCATCAATCACGGGGAGCTGGACATCGATGATGAGGAAACATTCATTGTGGTTCTGGTAAAGATCGAGGATTGACAGAATTAGGTCCAATGTGGAATACCTATTCCTCTGGTGTGAATTCGTTGGCAGAACATGGACCTCCAGGAGAGCACGTGGGAGTAAGAGGATCAGATGCGTGCACAATACCCTCATTTGTTTTCCTAGTTTATGATATAACTTTATGGGGACATAAATCCCTGAGGTGAGAGTAATGTAAAGACTCAAGAGTTTCATGATTTTTTTTAAATACTTTGGAATTTTACTAGACTTTGGCTCTTGACGGCACTTGATTCCGAGGCCCGGTGTTCCGGGAATCAAATTCTAAAGCTTAGATCGGGTACATTCGGTGAACGAATGAGCGTTTTTTCGATCATTTGAACCGGTGCTCGGAATTTAAATCTGAGGGCACCGGAGAACTCGCAATGCCGGTAACTGCTTAAGGGGACCTTTACCGTAGTTTCGTTTTCACAGTAAGAGATGATAAAAATTGTGGATTAAATAAGAAGTGAATTAAATCGTGGAACAATTTTATTTTTTATATATCTAAGGTGGTTTTATCCTACATGGGGGAGTTAGGGTGGGACCCAGTAGCACCTTACTACCCATGTGAGGATAAATGTGAGGTGGGGCCCATACGAGCCCCAACCCAACACATTCCCTAAAACTTCTTAAACCCCCTCTTAATTTTTTGAAACTCATCATTTACTTGTGAAACCTTTCCACCTCCTCTCTCTCTCCCTCTTAACTCTTGCCAACATACGTTGACCAATTAATTAAAATAGATCAATTAATTAATTAAGTGTTTTGAAATTTAAAATTTGGAAATTCATTGAATGATTAAATAAAATAAGGAGAAGCCTTATTTATTTTTGGTTGGCTTGTTGTGTTGAGATTTTGGGGAGAGAGCTCTTGAGTTTCGAAGAAGGATTCATCTCCTTTGTTGAAGAATTTCAAATCTCCGACGAAGAACATCGACTCGGCGACCTCAGATTTTCCATCCCCTTCTTCCTCTGTGACAAGGGAGGAGACACTGACACAGGATATCACCAATGACATCTCGCCGTATAATCTTATCTCTACGACAAAAGGGGAGACGCCGCTTCCTCCTCGGGCGCACTCCGTCGGCGCTTAGGAAACCTCACCCCACGACGTCGTCTTTCGCGACGCTCGATGTTAGATAACTTTTGATGAGGTAGGGGTTATTTTTGTTCAAGTCTTTATCATCATTTCTCATTGCTCAAGGTTTGTCGGCATGATATCATCGTAACAGGTGGAGATCAGACTGCAGAAACATGGCCGATTATACTCCCCTCTACTATGTTAATCTTTGTTAATGATGGAGGCGGAGGCGCGCGGTGCCGTTGCACCGTGCGGTGATCGGAAAGGAACAGCGGCCATGCAAGGCCGTAGAGAAGGTGGCGGACTGCCGTTGCACCGCGTAGAGATATAGAGGGCAGCGGCCAGAGCGGTCCATTGTGGTGGTGTGCGGCGCCGTCGTGCCGCACCGGAGAGACCGAGGAAGGCCGCGACTGGAGTGGGCCGTAGTGGAGAAGCGCGGCGCCGTCGCGCAACGCCGGAGAGACGAGCCGCGGACGAAGGCCGCGGCTCCCCAGCAGGGGCGGGCGGCCGAGCCGGCCACCAGTGTCTCTATGAGGCGGCACCCCTTATCGGTCCCGCGGCAGCTCACAAACCGGCCGGCCTTAATGGTCGGCCGTTACCCAAAAATGGGGGGGGGGGTGACCCCCTCGACCAGCCGCAAGGGCGGACCCCACTAGGTCTGTCGTTTCCAAAAATAGGGTGCCTCACCCCCTTTGTGTCCCGCTCGGCCAGTGGCTGAGCCGCAGGCCGTACGGGCCCGGCTAGACGGAGGCCACGCGGGTCGGGCCGGCCGCGCCCCGCTAGGCCGGGTCGTGCCCCCGCCGGGCCGGGCTGGACCCGGACCCGAGTCGGGTGGACCCGGTTCATGCCGACCCAGGGGGTGTTGGGCCCGGTCGGACCGTGCCCAGACCCCCTATTTTCGGAACGTTTCGGTGAAATAGATATAGCTTGAGCTACGGACCTCTGATCCATGCACCGTCAGTTGCATAGGATTCCTTAGAATGAGATGGTCATTTTAGTATATCAAACTCGATATTTCGGTGAAGTTTGAATATCTTCCGGATAAGAAACGAGCGTATTTCTAACAGGGCCCCTAAAACGGAAAAGCCATTATCTCCCAGACCGGGCGTCCGATTGACGCGTCGTCTGTCACGTTGAGTTCCTATTGATGAGACAGTACTTTGGGATATATCAAATCTGGACCTTGTGACAATTGAAGAATTGACCCCTCAACTCGTGGAGCGGACCCTCCTGGAATCGAGCGTGCTGTGTGCGGGAACCCTAGATCTGGCTGCGGCTGCGACGACGATGACGAATGTACTTAGATCTTAAATGGGTTCGGCAGTGAGGATGACTGTACTTGGATCCTCCGTGGGATCGGCAGAGATGATGACTTTACATGGATCCTACGTGGGTTCGGAAGCGATGGTTACTGTACTTGGATCCTACATGGGTTCGGCAGTGACAACTTCTATACTTGGATCCTACGTGGGTTCGGCAGGGAAGATGATTCAGAGGCTACATATATCACCTCCACCCCTATTCGTGTGTAGTATACCTGTGTGAGATGAGTCTTGAATTTAATTCATTATCATTGATATGATTGACTTGATTTCCTGTGTGGACTGGGTTGTGCTTTCCTGTGTAGACTGGGTTGTTCTTGGGCTCGTGAGTTGGAGCCGAACTGGAATTGATGACTAAGGTATATGTATGGTCATATACCTAAGTAGAGTTTGTTGATACTTTGTGTTTGTATCTTTCCTTATGGGCTTTCCTTTTTGGATTTTGGAAGACCTTCGAGGGTCTTGGGGTCCCTACTAAGTATCGTATACTCACCCTTGCATGGACTATGCCCGCACTACGTTGTGTTGGATGCAGACGACAGAAATCACTGATCGAGGTGGAGTCTTGTGGAGCGGGACAGTACCTGGAGGTGGACCACATGGCGGGACATACACGGAGCGGACAACCATACCCGAGGAGGTGAGGAGACCATTTGTACCCACCCTTGAGGTGGAATATCCGGAGGACGACTCAGTGGTTGCTGGTTTACATTACTACTGCAGCTGTTCTCTCTTTACTGTTGTACTGTACTTTAAGTTGAGTTTGTATTCTGGCCCATTTACTTTCCATCACTTACTTTTTTACACAATTTACTTCAGCTAGCATACTCTGTTATGTTTGTTTACTTATATAAAGGTAATTCCTTCACTTTTATCAGGATTTTCTCCTTTTGTGCTAGTCGCCAGCCTCTGGCCTATGGAAGGCGGGCTTGGGGTAGTCATGACATGGGCCCCATGGACGGGTCGTGACAAGAATAAAGGAATTTCATTTATAATCATTAAATAAGAAAAAATAAATCATATAAATCATATATAAATTAAATAAAATAGTTTCTATAACAATTCCTAACCACGACACATGCTAAAGGAGAAAAGGAACAACATCGTTTAGTGTGTCAGTAGGTCACCGTACACAAAAACGATAAGTTCATTACCAATTAGATTATAGTTTTTGTAAGTTTTTTTTAAACCTTAGAATAAAAAATTTTCAATATAAATTTTATTTTAAATTTATTATATAAACATGTAAAAAATATTATTTGAGGTGGTGGAGAAAAAATAAAACAATTGAGCTTGAGGAAGGATGTTACCTGTTTTTTGGGAAACATATCTTGGTTTTCACCAAAGGGATTAGGTAAATGTATTTATATAAAACATATGAATTATATGATGAATTTAGGGATAGTAGGATATTATTTTATCATTTTTTTGTGATTTAATGAGATTTAATCGTTTTAACATGGGGGTGAGTGCCTTTTAATAGTGTAGGAGGAGTGACCTTCTTGTAAATTTTTTAATAGGGAATTACGGCAACACTTTTCCAATATCATGCAACTCCAATAAAAGAAAAAATTAGATAAAAGGAATGATATGGTATAAATATGAAAATTTAATGGATTATTGATAAGTATATATGTCATTTTCTCTTATGTTTAAGTTTTAGTCATTTATTAATGAAATTTTACCCTTAATCATTATAATTAATTTTAATTACATTCACTAATATATTTGGTAAAAAACTATATTTAAAATATTAAAATTTATAAATTCATATGATTCCACATAAGGAATCCATTTTTAAAAATTAAAATCAACTAATTTTCATAAATTAATTTGATATTAATCTCGCTTACATGATAAAAATGCATGGCTTTAAAGTAAAAATATTCAAAAGTATGCTAAGTTTTGTATATAATTTCAATGTGAAATTCATACCAATGAAATAAAATTGATTAATTGATTTATTATCAATATAATTATAATTTAAAACAAATTATTAACATATTTTATCCATATAAATAAATTAGATGAAAAAATAAGTTTGTAATTTAATTTCAATATTTTTCACAATTTATTAAAAAATGAAACATCACAGAAAAATAGGAAAAATTAACCCTTACCTAAATTTTATTTTAATTTTTCAAAAATGAAGTCTATTTTGACATAATATAATTATCATATATCCAAAATTAGGATTTATAATAGGTTCTCTATTAAAAGTCAACAAAATAACTTTTATAAAAAAATAGTTTTTTATGAAATATTGGTGTTGTTCCTATATTATTCCTATAAAATATATTAAATAAATGTAAAATATTTTATTTAATTTATAAAATATATATTTCCATAATATAATTATCCAATACAGATTAATTAAATTTATTAGTATATCTTACATTTTTTATCATAAAAATATTTTTTCTAAAAACATTCCCTTTAAATTCAATTGGGTCTTATATTCATTTCTAATTAATTTATAACCAATGAATTCAACCTTGTATTTTTATATGTTAGTTAATAATATTCATAACCATCAATATTATGTCTAGGTTGTAACGTCTTATATTAAATAATAGTATTTTTTATATTATATTATTGTATGGTAACACTCAGTCTTTCTTATTACGTAATTTATAATTGAAAGTCAATCTTGTGTGTAATGTAATCTGATCTTGGTGTTCTGTGTTGAGATGGGTAAAATTTATATTTATTTTAGTTCCTGGTTAACATGGTGTTATAAATGACATAGTAAAAACTTAGTGATATAAGATTAAAAAATATTTTAGTGTTCCGTGACAATATAAATATCAAAAAGATTAAATTAATTCCAAAAAATAACTCACTAAATTTGGGGTGCTAATTTATGCCCCCATAAAATTAATTTCTACTAAAAAATTCATTTGAGATATATAATGTTTAATACAATAATTTTATTTTCATATAAAATCACATTGTAAAAACAAATATGAAAACATCATTTAAAAAGAAATTTTTGAACTATAACAATTACCTAATGAAACACATAGATAGTTTCCCACATAGGAGAATGAAGGTGGGATGTGAAAACATGGACATGGTAGAGAAATCTAACTTTCAAGTTTTGATGGAGTGTAATAGAGGACATGGTTAAGAGAAGGTTAACAACCACAATTACATTAATCAATGATGATTTAAGGGTCCATTTTATTTATCAAAAACAAATTTACAAGGGTAGAAATTCAATTTTTAATATCCATTTTACTGATGTTTTTGAAAATTCACCATAATATATACATAATTGATTTCATTACATTCCATATTCACAATATAACCCTTTTTTTGTGCCTTGACCAATTACCATTTCATCTCTTACTCCTGGGAACAATGGTGAATATTTCATTCCTAAATAACTAATAGATCATGAGAACCATAAATAGAATGATTGATCATTCCATTTATCATTATCACAAAAAAATGACACCACATGTAAAAAAATATTCATAAATACCCATGTTGTGAGATACTACTTTAATCTCTCATGCTTCATTTGATGTTTAATATAAACTATCCATATATTTTAAACTTTATAACCATTTATAAAGATAAAAAAGACATTGTAAATAAGGCCATGAAATCAAATTAACATTGATTCCCCATATATCAAAAATAAATTCATTTTTGTAACATTTTAAATATGTGAGTACCCACATTGTATATTCTAATGATTCATTGTAATAACATGAATTTCCATAAATCCTTTTGGAAAACATATGTGTTTTATTATTCTAAATATTTCTGGATATATTCTTCAAATTCAAAAAGATGCAATCTTCATCCATGATAACATATTCCACTTTTCCAAAAAATCATTTATGAGTTTTAAAATCATAAGTACAGTACAATTTAAATTATCCAAATCAATCGGTATTTATACATGACAATAAAAAAATGTCAATAATTTAAATACTTTAAATTTTTCCATCACGTATTTTAAAATATCGCATTTCCATTAAATCAATTTTATAAGTCTTCATCAACATTCAACACATCCTTTTCAACCCCCATTGATTATTTTTTACAAAAATATCCTTTATATTTCAAGATTCATATAATATAATATTTCAATTCCAAAATATATTCAAATAAATCCCCAATCATTATACTTAAACCATTTGTTAGGATTCATCATCTTATCCCTTAATACCGATTTCCTAGAATACAATATATGGATCTTGTATTATAGTTCATCAACCTCAATCCAATCACTCTTCTTATATTTAATCTCTGTAATATTAGAAGAATATCCCATACCATTCACATTTCATTTTTGGTCTCTTTATCTTCAGTAGTATAAACACTACTCATTGAAATTCTTTCTTCTAGACATGATATTTCCACTTACGATATCTATTTTCATCATTTCTATTCATTCCAAATCTAAAAAATTCAATGTTTACCTAGTTTTTTCCATTTTTGTCTATTGAGTATAATAATAAGGCATTGTGGGAGAGACATATATCCTAGTATAAAACCTCATAATCGTTAAATAATTTTTTTATAGGATATCTAAATCATGAAACACAAATACTTAATCAATGAAAACTTATTTCAATCATAGGTTATTCATAGTAATTTTATATTTAAATCCTTCATGAGGGTTCAGAATTAATTTGTGAATTCTCAAAGCATATCTCCCAAGAGTGTCAAACCAAGTGCGTAGGAAGGCCTATTCTCATGTACTAGGTTATGCTCGAGTCAGGACCAACACACCTTGTAAGAGTTATTACACCCAGACACATCTGTGCTATAACAACGTACACTTTTAGTATTCATAAATGGATGTATTTATAGGAAAACACTTTCAATATCTTTTACCAAAATATATGAAAATTTCTTATATGTTTATCAGGAAATAGACATTTCCTTAGAGAAATCCCCAGACATATCATTATAAATATACCTTGGGACGACACTAAATGTTGGTCATTATAGTTTTAAAAGTATTGTTAAACCTTCTCTCTAATACCAACAATAACAACCCTTTCAAAATGTACATAAACATTACATCATGTCTGAGTAATATTTAGAACATTAAAAAAAACTGTTGTATAAAGTCCTTATTCGTTTAGTGCCTTTGGAAACATGGAAATGTAAACACTGATATTTCAGTGTGATAAATTATCTTCCACTAGGTTATCCAATACTGGAACCACTATTAAAAAAATCTTATGTAAAATATATTCCTAAAATAAGGTAGGAAATATAAAAAAGGGGTTTGATTAGTTTTTCATTAAGGGTAAACGAGGGAGAGCTATGTGAATAAGTACTATCATAAGGGTATGTTAACATGATCATAATATTAAGAGATTATACTCTGTATATCATAAACATGAATCACAGAAAAAGTGTAGAAATTCATAAGTCCTGAATAATAAGGAAATCAAGATAATAAGTCATTAAATCATAACATAGAATTGTGGTATACACATAAAAATTTAATATCATTCCCTATAAGTTAATACCCATTTATAAAACATATTAGGGAACTTAAATAGACTACACCTACTTGGAGGACACATCATCATCCCAGTTACAATCCATTTGTTTTAAGGGATCATGTTTCCCGAACTTACAAAAGTGGGATGGGATTCCCTATCTTCCCATCTTTAGGGGGACTATACCTCATGGGTGGGACCAAAAACCATCCCAATTTATAGTCTCATCAATGCAAGTGATCAGATTCCCGATCTTCCCATAGTGGATTAATCCCATAAAATTTGATCCCATCATTATCTCATGTGATATAAATCATTATGTAATTCATTGGAGGGAGATATAAGTCCCACCCATCTCATAATGAAATTAACCACACATGTTCGAAAAGATGATAAAAATTCATATCACAACCCATAAAATGAAATAGTTACCATAAAGATGTAATCATATCATAACCTATAGAAAAAGGTATAGGATTAATAATCATTAAATCATAGAATAACTCATGAAAATATGAGGATTTTATAATAATATAACCCATGAGAGGGAAAACTATTTCATAGTCGTATAACCCATGAATTATAAATGGTTTTAAAAAACTTCATTCAATAAAAACATAATCCATTCAGATAATGAATATGAATGGAAACATTAGACCATTTCTATTGAAATGAATTATTAAAAATAATGGATATCATCTTATAAGGGAATTAATTTGGAAAGAACTATTTAAAATATTTTAAGAATAAAATATAAATTCATATTTGAATATTTTTTTAAAGAATGCTATTTGGAAAAAAATTTCATCAAAATAAACTTGAAAACTTATAAATGAGTCTTTGAAAAAAATTAAACACCTTTTTCCATGAAAACATATAATGAAAACTTGAAAAAATTTGAAATCCTTTTATTTGAAAATAATTTTTAAACATATAAATAATTATTGAAACTCTTGTGAAAACCTTTTTCTTTGATAATACATTTAAAACAAATAATAAAGGATTCAAAAAAAGGAATGACCTTCTTCATTGAAAATAATTTTAAAAATTATAAAAATAATCATGAAAACATTTTTGAAAACCTTATTCATTTAAAATAAATTTAAAAAGTAGGAAAAATTATTCAAAACATTTTTTTGAAATAATGTTTTGGAAATTACATAGATTTATGACTAGAGAGAGAGGTAATGACAGATATTCTTAAAAAAAAATTCATAATAAAATTATGTAAAAAGGAGTTGGAAAATGATATTAATACACAAATTTTTCCTGAATAAAAATTGTAAGTTAAAATAAATGAGATTTATATATAATGGATCATAAGATTTATCAATGGAAGAATAATCCTAAACAATCTAGATGAACAATGAGATTGTTTAAATAAACACTTACCACTTGTTGACATTGAATTATACTCCCTAGGTAAGAAAATTAAATTAAATTAATCATAAAATATCATTAAAATATATAGGTTCATGATATTACTTGTAAAATTATAGAATTTATATCTCATAATAGAATATAGATTCATAACATGGCATGTGTCTCGAAGAATTCAAATGTAGAGAAAATTACATTATCAACTTGGTAAATTTTGAAACATAAACCAAATGAAATAATGATCCCTAAAATGATATTAAAATAACCATAAATATATGTATAAGAATCATATTATAAATCCATGGAAATTCAATACACATCATATAAAAAATATCCTGTGAACATCGTTTGTGCCTCATAGAATGTAAAACTGAGATAAGAAAACCCTTACTACATGGTTAAATGTTGAATCATGATACCAGGGAAAAATAACAGAAATTAAATAGTTTAATATAATTAAATAAAGGAATTTTTTATATAACACATCATAAGGTAGTATATACACCACTCATAAGAAGAGAGTGGTGAATATGGCAGGTATCTCTCAGAAATTAAAAGTGAGATACAATTCCCATACCTTTTATCTTGAATCTCATCATACTCATAAAAACCATTTGCATAATAAACATAAGATTATTATAAATATATTATAGAACCAAATTATAATATATTTTACCATATATGATTTGGTTTTGTCATTATATTACTCATTTGTTAACAATTTTATGTTAATGTTACGTTTCGGGTAATATTTGCATTGTATTTAATATATGTTTTGAATTGTATTCTATATATTATTACTTATATAATGATTTAAATATTTGAATAATTTAAAAAAAGATATAAATTACATATTTAATCATTATATAAATATTTCTAATAATATATAAAACTTTAAATTTGAAATGGAATACACCGTTAATGGAGACGGTTGGTCGTATGTATGCATGAATGTTGTTCATATTTAATTATCTTTTTGAAAGAGAGAAATTAAATGAAATAATTGTATATTTTTAAATATAATAAATAATATAGAATTATTATATCATATATATCATATAATTTTACACAACCTGTACTTATTAGATACCATATAGAGTGTGAAATAATCACATCACTTTGAGGAGGCGGTAGTCCACATTTCCTTAAACGAAGTAATCATATATAAAAAAACTGGAAAGCATGAAGGTATGTTTTATTTAATAATTAAATAAAAGTAAATAAATCATATATATCCTATATAATGAAAAAACCTATTGTGCCCATCATAATTTCCAACCATGAGAGGTGTTAAAGGAAAAATCAACAACATCGTATCGTGAGGTGTAGTCTGCCATACACAAAAATGGTATGTTCGTTGCCCATTAGATAAAAGTGTGTATTAAAGTAGATATAAAAAATAGAATAATAAATTCTCAGAATATTTAGGATAGTTATGTTACAATAAAATAATGTAATAAATATATTTTATGTGGTGGAAAATGAAAATAAATCAAAGGATCTTGAGGGAGGATTTTACCTCTTAGTTGGGAAACTCTTCTTTGTTTGCTCCAAAGGTATTCCTTAGTTAGATTTCTACATTAAGGGAGAATTATAGTACTATGGGATTTATTTAGGGAGATTGTTTTATTAGATATTGGGAGAACCTAAGAGATTTTTATGTCTTAATAAGGGTGATTGGTGAGTTCTTTTTTGTAATGGAGGAGGAGTGGAATTCATATAAATTTTTGAAAAGGGAATTCTACCAATGATTATCCCATTTAAAGTGGATCCAGAAATGGAATAAATTATATCACAGGGATTATAGGTTTTAAATTTGAACATCCAATAGATTTTTTTAAAACTTTCTAGGTCATTTTGGCATTTATGTTTAAGGTTTAGTCCATTGTTATGCTAATTCTTGTCTTAATCATTATAATTTTTATTAATTAAATTTACTAATATTTGTTTAAACAATAATTTGAACTTATTTGAAATTATAAAATTTGATGATTCCATATATATAATCCATTTTTCAATATTTTAATTTTCTTAATTTGAATGAATAAATTAAAATCTATTCCCACCAATGGGATGACAATACGGGTTTTTAAAGTAAAAATGCTAAAATTTTGGTAATTCTTATATATAATTTTAATGAAAAATTGATCTTAATGACCTGGATTGGATAAATTTATGTAAAATTAATATATGTAGACATTAATACCAAAAATAAATATAATTTATCCTTATAAATAAATTAGATAAATAATCATTTTTAAATTAAATTTTTGTATTTTCACTACTAATCAAAAAAATGAAACTTCACAAAAAAATATGAAAAATTAAACTTAACCAATTTTTTTTGATTTTAATAACAAAATTATGTATATTTTGACAAATTAATTTTATAAAAAAATTCTTATTTATATTTAAAATATATTCTCCATTGAAATGTGGAAAAAGTTATTTTTAAAAAATATAGGTTTTTATGTGTAATTATGGGTTTGAACATATATTATTCCTATAAAATATATTCGATGAATGTAAAAATATTTAATTCAATATATAATATATATATTTCTTTAATATAATTCAAAAAAATTACTTCATTTAATTTCATTGGATAAAATTACTTTTTTAGCAATAAAAGAAGTTTTCATAAAAAATAAAATCATATTCAATTTGTTCTTATATTCATTTGTAATTAATTTGTAACCAATGAATTCATACATGTATTTTATTAACTTGTTAATCTTATTAATTTCAACCATCTTAATGGATTCGTTATATTTTAATCTAGTAAATAATAACATTTTTTATAATATTATTATTTGGTAAAACACAAGCTTTCTTGTTATGCAAGCCATCTAGGAAAGTCATTATTTCATGAAATGTATGCTAACTTTAGTGTTTCATATTGAGAAAGATAAATTGATTTTTTCTGTGTAGTGAATTATTTACTTGGTGCAGTGTATAATTCAAGACAAACATTGTTCTTTAATATTAATGACTATTTTTAGTGTTGGGTGAAATGATAAATATCAAAAAGAAAAAATTAATTTCACAAAAATAATTCACAAGATCTATGGCTGTTACAAATTAAATATTTTGATTTCTCCATTCCTCTTCATAGTAAGTCATTTATATGTCCCAAAAATCCATATTATTTACATTTTAGAAGGAGAAATGTCATCACACTTCTATTCCTCCACATGTCCCATTCTTTTTATGGGTATTTTACCAGAAAATCTCTCTAGATACTTGAGGATTATTTTCAACTCTTTTTTATTTGTCTCAAAACATTATTTGATAGGGCATTTGGTTCATTTCGGATATGTTCAAATATTTACTTCCCTTTATTTTTTATCAATACATTTTCATCCTATTATGTTTCTACATCTCATCCAATTCCAGTTTTTTCCATACATGTGGATATCTGATCTTTCAAGGCCTTCTCTACTACTTCATATGTATGTTTAGCACTTTTGAATAACTATTATCCAATAATCTTCCAACTTTTAATTTATTATTTGTTTCATTTTATTTTTAATCCATTCTCTTGTTTTCTCCTTATAGTAACAAATTCTTCTTCATGTCCATCAAATAACATATCCTTTTCCTCTAGTATTGATGTAAGCTCATTGATGATTTTTTTATTCTCTTCAATCATAAAGTTAAACTCCAAAACCAATTTCATACTTTTACGAGATGATATATGTACTTCAACCACCCATTTATGTTTATCAATTTATAATTCATGCCGATAAACATACACTCATTACTATTTCAACAGATCTCCCATATTTATATATTTTTTAATTAAATTTTAGCCTCAAAAAGTGAACTCTCATGTTGTATATTTTATTCAAAAAAACCAATCTACAGATTATCATAATATTTTTTAGGTATTATATTTTCAACATTAGCCATCATGTTTGATTCATGTTTTGATTTAAACTATTATTATCATCTTGTTCTTCACTGGAGGTGAATCTATTTTTTAAAAATTTCATTCCTAATTTTAAGTATACATTTTTATGAAACCTCTTATAAGTCTTCATTATTATTAATGATTCACGACGTACATCATAAACTTTCCTTCTACATTGAGTAGCAATGTTCCACACCATACATCCCAAAATGTAGGATAAAGGAATCATACCTTAAAATATCCCTTTTCCTCCATTGAATTTGTTTTTGAATAAAAATTATGAAATTCATCATCAACATCATCTCACTGATCAATAACATTTGAATCTTCAATATTTTCCCTATATTTTTTCAATTTCATTTCATTATGAAACTATTTATTCTATTGGTATAACTCTCATTTCATAAGCCACAAAACTTCTTAACATATTAAAAATAGATTTTTTAGTCCAATCTTTTTCATCAAGGGATGAAAGATTTATATTTAATAGTGGATGAATCATTTTGAGGATTTATTTTATAAATTTCAATATCAATAATTTCTTAATCAATTTCTTAAATTTCACCAACAACATTAGTAATTCAGTTAAAAATGATATCCTTATTTTCATTTGGATTCATTTTTATATCCTTGATCTTATTGTGTGAAACATGGAGTTTTCACTCCTCCATTTTATGATCACATTTTTATATATTTTCTAGTATCTATAAAATCTATTTGGATGATTTTAAATACATTATATTCAAATTTATTGGGCCATAGAGAGCTTCAGTAAGTTCATTTTGTGCTTTGGGATTTTAATAAAGCATTTTCTTATCTGATTAATTCATAGAAAGAACTGATGTATCACTAACCTGAATCCCTTATGATTTGAAAAAGATAAATTTCATCCCAACGGATAGCTAATGAGATCTCATATAATTCTTCTAAATATGGATTTCTCTTACATAAAATAGGGGGACTCCATTTACATTCACTTAATTCACTATGAGAATAGTAGTTGACATAATTATCCCCGAAACCTATATCATCTCATACGACACAAAGAATCCTCGAACACCCTAACATGATATAGGGGAATCGGGATGTCATTTTATAATATTAAAGAGACATATATTATTCCCACATGGGTTGGAACTTTTGAAATCTATCTGATGGAATGTTTCATCTATTAAACATTCATATGTAAAGAGATAATACAATAGTTTTACTAGGATCACCACTAAGGGATAGTCTGATAATCATACACTGAAAGTGTTTTGTTCGTATGTAAATCAAATACAATTCAATAGTTAACGTGGAGTAAGAAAAATTAAACATAGTCCTCATTTTCAAGGAAAAGACCATTAAATAATATTGGTGATAGAAAACAACTTCCCTCAAATCACTTCCTTCGACTCCCCATTTCCCACTAACTCAGGAGAAGTCAGACTTAGTTTAATGACTTGATGGTCACATCATTAGATTTGGTATTTAATACTTTTTTATAGATTATAACAATACACTACATGCACCATAGTTATTAATTTATGCACTTGTATTTAGTGAGAATTCAACCCAAATATTCAAAACATGATATTCCTGCAACTATTGTACATGCATGAAAATCAGTAACTTGCACGAATAATTTGGATGTACAGGTAATGGTAAAAATATTGATCAGTGCCTCACCTTATTGAATGTTTTTTATTTTTTCATGAAATAGTAACATTCATGAAAATAATTCATGAAACTCACTTGGTCTTAATGGACACATTATCATTCTGTGCGCAATTATACTTTAGAAAACTATACTATGTGCACATATTTCATGTTGCAGTGGGGCGAGATATTCATTGGATATTTTACAACAAATTAAGGTTGTATTCTATTATTTATATGCAAATCCTACCATGTTTTATGCATCCTTACATTCCTTCCACTTTGAAAAATACTTTCTTCCAACACTAAACTTATTGTTTAAACACATCTTTTAGCATGTAAATTCCATCTCTATTTCATGGGTGCATAAAAATTTTCATTTCTCATGAAAATACAAATTTTTCACAATTTCATATCTTTCAAAAAACTCTTCCCTTTAACATATTTTTATGTAACAATCCAAAAAACATCCCTTGCAGAAAACATTATGAAACACCTCCACCATTGCATCAACTTTTTTTAAAACACCTTAATCAACCCTGTTTCAATTAACAACAAACAGAAAAACACACCATTTCCAAATTTGAAATACCTTAGTTCTATAAAAAATATCTATCTCCAAGGGTGTTATGTTTCCTCATTTACCCTCCATTTTATTCCATTATGTAATAGGGTTTTGGTGACCAATTTTTTTAATTCAATCAATAATTACTCGGCCATAATAATTACATATTCTACTGTTTCTGAAATAGAATTAACATTCAAATATTCGAAAAGATATTTTTCGATTATAATTATTTATTATTAAGAAAAACTATAAAATAGAAACACATAAATTACAAGTGTAAACTTATACATAGTTTCAAATATACCCTATAAAACAAAAGTGATTATATTAAAACATGCCTTCTATTTGAGAAAAATCAACACAATTATCCATTGATACAATCCTTTTAACAAATCATTATTAAACCCTATAAAAATTATTTTAAATCATGTAGTGTGTATTAGAAATCTCATTATGGGATATAAAATAAAGTCAACCATTTGTTTAGTGAAAACCCATAAACACCTTTTAATAAAAACATACATTTTTCCCTAAAAATGAATAGTATTTTCAAAAAGTTCATTATCTTAAATATTGGAAATCAAATTATTTCCATGTAAACACATTATAAATCATATAAAAGTCATGTTGGTTCTTTTGGGTATCATCATCATAGAGACCGTATATATCTGTTATAAAAAGCAATAAAAATTAGAATATCCCTATGGCTTACCTCCAATATAATTTCATAGAGAACAAAATAATTACCCAATGAATTGAAAACAGATTATGGCGAACAAATTATATATTAAACTAGTATTTTCCCATGCATTTTCATGGCTTTCATATTAATTTTTATTATAATAATAGAATACCATTTATCAAACATAGTTATTCCTATTAATATTGAAAACATTTGAAAAAAATTACAAATACATAGTGGATGAATAAGAGTTACTAATTTTGAGGAACAAAAGTTACATAATGAGTAGAATTTTATAAGAAATAAAAGTTATAGAATGAATGACTGAGTGGGAACTAATGATAGGAATTTGAGGAATAAAAGTTACATAATGTGCAATATCAATTGTAATAAGATGTTGTAGAACCCCAAACCGGATTTTTTTATCATGTTTACGAAATTCCAAAACAACCTAGGAAAATGTGTATCCCTCTCTTGCTCCACCAAAAACATCAATTTTTCATTAAATCAATCTTGAATGAATAAAAATTAATATACATTTTTTAGGATCCATTTCTGTCATCAATGACATAGTGATCATGCAAAAATCATCAGATGAAATATCCAAGAAGGTTCTATAAAGGGGACATGATTTCATTATTTCTTGGTAGTACTTCATATTAACTGACTTTGAGAACTATTTCTACATGGTCTATATCAAAATATTATAAACCATTATCTGTTTTATCTTGTTATTGCATGTGTTGAGTTTTATAAGACATTTTCAATAAGTGATCCTAATTTCATTAGAAGGCTAAAAAATAAGCATAGATATGGAAATATATCTAAAAATACATTAGTGTTATTCATAATTGTAAAGGACCATTCTTAATGATAAATCATACAATTATTGGCTATAGTACCTTTAAGAAAGTAATCCATCCGCAATGAAGAAATCCTCCCTAAAGGTTTGATTGAAGAGGACATCATGAATGATCAATATTCTACACCTTCTAACAATAATAGTTTCACACCAAGGAGAATTTTTTATAACATGTTGAAAACTCACCAGTTGGCCCAAATTAGATTCCTCTTCATCAATAACCATTTTGTGCTACCTTCATATCCTAAATCCTAGAATAAGAGACCTATCCTTTTCTTATAGAGAAGACCCATAAAAAAAGATGCATTTGAACTCCATCATAACCAAACTGCAGCTTTCCATGAACAAATTTCCACCACGCATCTGCACAGCTAAACCACAACAGTCCATGAATAACTTCAACACTGAAATGGGTACATTCCATATAAGAAATTTCTACAGTTTGACATACCTGACCTACCTCCTAATGAATGATCTTTCCAGAAACATTTTATGGCCACTACCAATTCTCCCCTAGCCATAAGAAACCAATGTGGAATTGGAATTATAGTAATTATTTAAGAATCAGAATGATAAATAATAGAACAGTATTAGGAGTGCAGAATAAAAATAACACAAAAAAACAACACAACTTCATGACAAGCTATTTCTTAATCATGAATTATTGGGTTTTTATATGAATAACTGGAGAATGATTAAAGGACAGAGGGTGTGAATTTATAATAGTTAATGGAATAAAATCAATGAATAATAACGACAAACCTCAGTAGATAAGATTGCAGGTTCAGCCCTAGGATTATGGTCCACAATATCCACTACTTGAATGAGAGTACATGCACTATAAAAAATTAATGACAACTAACCTTTAATACATGTAAAATAAACTATTAATTGAAAAAAACGACCCAGTTCATGAGAATATACCGTTTCTGTAGTCTTTCATGATGGTGTAATCTCCTCAATCAAGTTACAGTCACCCGGTAACATTGTATACAAAGGCCCCCTTCATCCATGGATTTCTAGTATGCTCCATCCATGCATGCCATAGTTCTAAGATAGAGGCAAAATAATCATAACTTCATAGATATTTACTTTAGCAATTCATATGACATGTTTCCAAAATTATTACAACTTTATATGAACAATATAAAAACTACTTTTTAGCATTATATATTCTCTTTAGTTGTCTAGAATACAAATGTTACCATAACAGTTAGTATGTTTCCATAATTGAGAGTCAACAAAAATCAACTTCTTCCTCAATGGTTACGAGATCCCAAAAGAAGAATGGATCTGGTAAATCTAAAAAAAGAAGGGTTCTAACCCAAAATGAAAATAGAAATGAATATCCTTTATTGGAACTATCAAGGTGTGGCTAACAATTACACCTCCACAACACTTAGGAGGTTTTTAAACACTCATAAACCCCAACTCATTTCCATTGATAAAACTAAAGTCAATTTTAAAATAAAATTCATGAGATTTGGCTCTCTTATTTACAGTTTTCAAGGTTCTTGTAAAAGATGGTCCTCAAATTGACTCTATGTGGATATTTTTCTTTAATACTTTAAGAAATATCAACATTTTTAGAATTTATGAACAGAAACATACCTGTGACTTCTTATGGAATGGTCGACATATATTTTGCACTATGGTTTATGCCAAGAATAGATATCAGGATAAAAGTGTTTTATGGCATGAACTAATTGATATGGCTAAACACATTCAAGAATATTGGGTTGTTTTGGAATACATCAATGCCATTCTTACCCCTTCTGAAAAAATTGGACCCTCGCACCTTTCTATATCCTCCAAGGAATTTAAATGTACTATTGAAGATTCTAACCTTTTTGAAATAACTCTTATTGGAGAAAAATACACTTGGTACATGAAACATTACAACAAAAACGTTGCTAGTAAACATGATATGGCTTTTGTCAACATGAAGGCTCTTGATAACTGGGAAAAAATATCTAGTGTAACTCTTCCTAGACCCAACTCTGATCATCATCATATCCTTGTTAGCATTCTTATGAATGATCAAAAGACTCTCCTTCCTTTCAAATTTAATAATGCTTGGTCTATGAATCCTGATTGTGTCACTTTTATCCATAACACCTGGAACTCTATGAAACACCATAAAGATTCTTTTTCTTGTTTACACAAATTGAAAGTTCTCAAGAAGTCTCTTAAAGGATGGTGTAAAAATACATATTCTCAAATAGATCTTGATATCACCTATCTTGAATATTAACTCAGTCATATCCAAACTCAGAACACTAATTCAGATATTAATATGGATCCTCAATTGGAAGCTAATATCTCTTCTAAACTTAATTCTTTACTCACATTTAAGGAAAATATTCGTAAACAAATGTTCAGGACTAAATGGCTTATAGATGGTGATCATAATACCATATTCTATAATTGTCTTCAAAGAATTAGAAAGGTCAATCATCCTATTACTATGCTCATTCATAATGAATTGATCATTGATTCTAATGTAGCCATTACAGATCATGTTACCTCATACTTTGATAACATTTTTAATGGTCCTGATATAAATATTGAGCTTAAACCTGACATTATTCCTTTAATGGTGGATGAAATAGACAATGAGTCTCTTTTAAGCACTCCACTAGATCATGAAATTAAAGACACTATCTTTGGTCTAAATCCAGACAGTGCTCCGGGTCCAGATGGATTCAATAATGGTTTTTTCCAAAAACATTGGGATATAATACACAATGATGTTTGTATCCTTGTTAAGATCTTCTTCACTCATGTATTTCTACCTCATGGAATCAATGCTCAATTTATAACCTTAATACCTAAGGTTGATAATGATTCTGAGATCCATCAATTCAGACCAATTTCTTTGATTAACACAATCTATAAAATCATCAATAAAATTATTTCAAATAGAATTGCTCTTATCTTCAAAATAATTTTCTCTTGGAACCAATTTGGTTTTATTAAAGGAAGGTCCACCCAAGACTGTATTTTTATTACTTTAGAATGAAACAATATTTTAAATAAAAACACAAGAGGGGGTTGTGTGGCCATCAAACTGGATATCTGAAAGGATTTTGACACCATAGACTGGAATTTTATTTTCAACGTCCTAAAAAACATTGGCATTAATGATTCCTTCATTGGTAGAATTAAGAATCTATTTCACTCAGCTTATATCTCCATCCTGGTTAATGGTACCCATTGAGGTTTCTTTAATTGCTCTAAAGGTGTTAGCCAGGGCGACCCGCTTTCTGCCGTCCTTTTAGTTATTGCTGTGGATTACCTAATAGGACTTCTTAACAATCTGGTTGATCAAAATATTCTTAAACCTATTCAAGTTTCTAGGAATTTAAATTCCCCTACCCACCTTTTATATGCTCATGATATTATTTTATTCATAAAAGGGGATCAAAAAAATCATCATGTTCTCAGGAAAGATATTTCTCACTATGAGGAAATCTCAGGTCAAGCAATTTCTTGGAACAAATCGTATATATTTTTTTGGAAAGAATTTTCCTGTAAGAAGGAAATCAAGTATCACCACTTATCTGGGTATTAAAGAGTGTCTTTAACCTTTCACTTATTTGGGTGTTCCTATATTTTGGGGTCGGCCCAAATCAACCTATTTTTCTAACATCATTGATCAAATCTCAAATCAGCTCTCTAGCTGGAAAGGGAAATCCCTCTCCATGGCTAGGAGAATTTGTTTGGTTAAATCGACCATTGTTTTTAAAATGGTCTATCCCCTTATGGTCTATAAATGGCCCATCGACATTTTTATAAAAATTAATACATATATTAAAAACATCATTTGGTATGGAAGCATTTTTGAAAAGTTGATTGTTACAATACCTTGGAAATCATGCTATAAACCCATTGATAATGGTGTAATTGGCATTAAAAATTTAAAGTTGTTCAAAGATGCTCTTCAGGTTTGCCTTACTTGGCGTATTATTAATTCCACTTCTAAAGGTACTGAATTTCCAAACCATATATTCCTCTTTAAGCTTTTAAAATGGAATTTTAATTTCATCAACTCATCCATTTGGCCATCTATCCAGGACTCATATCAAAAGATCATGCAAAATTCTAGATGGATAGTCAGTGCTGATTCTTCCATAAATTTTAGGTGTGACAAAGGGTGTGGTAACCCACTGATATCATTGTTACCCTCTAATAATATTCCTGAGGATACTAATCAGACTATAAAAGAGGTCTTACAATTTCATCAACATGATCTCCCTGTTAATATTGCGCAAATTATTGATAATCATCTATTTTCTTCTGATGGTGATTTCCTTGTTTGGGAACCTTCTACAAATGGCATTCAAGATTCTAAAAACTATTATAAGCATAATTTCTCTAAAAATGAATCTAGTTTTCTATGGGTGAATAATTTTAACATACCCTGGATTAAAACTTCTATGCTCACCCTTATTTGGCACATTGCCCATAATAGATTACCAATGGAAACTGGTCTACAAACTTTTGGCATTCAACTCTGTTCTAAATGTCACCTATGTAATCAGCATAGGGATGATTCCAATAATCTTTTTCTATCTTGTGCGACGTACTCTATCCTTTGGAATTATATTTTTGAATTAATTAATGGCAGACAGTTCTTTACTGACTCAATTTCCTTGTTATTAATAAATGGAACTAGACATGAAGCTTCTCTACAGGTTAAAAATATTTTTCTTCTGGCAGTGGCGGAACTCCTGCATGAGATCTGGTACATTATAAATGATATCATTCACAATAATCACTTTCTCAATATTAATGCAGGGAAATCTCGAATTCTTTTTGCGATTCATGAAGCTGGCTCAATTCAAAAATACTGTTTCAATAATTCGGTTGGTGACTTTGAGATCCTTCGTCATCTCTGTGTTCCTAGCGTCTACCAAAATCCCAAACGCTCCTTTGAATTGTTCTGGAATTCACCAATTCCAGGATGGATCAATGTGAACGTTGATGGTGCATCCAAAGGCAACCCAGGCCCTGCCAGTTGTAGTGCTATCTTCAGAGACTCAACTGTCCAGTGTCAGGGACGCTTCTATGTTGGATGTGGTCACTCTTCATCTCTAGAGGAGGAAATGCTAGGAGTCATTCATGCTGTTGAATTTGCGCTTAAAAGAGGTTGGAGAAAGCTGTGGATTGAAAGTGATTCAACCACTATCATTCATGCAATCTGGAATTGCAACATCTATCTGGCCTAGAAAATTACCACTCATTGGATGAATTTCTTGAACTTGCTCCATGGGATTGATTATATAGCTACTCATGCCTACCGTGAAGTGAATGTCGTTGCTGATGCTCTTTCCAAAAAAGGAGTTCATCAGAGCATGACTTGGCTGGAATCAATTCCTTCTGATTTACTATATCTTTTTGATAGAGATTGTTAAAAAATCCCATCCTTTCACCTCTTGTAATCCTTTTTTGTTTATCAATAAATTGTGCTTTGTACTTTGACCAAAGCATTACCTTTTAAAAAAACATCTTGAAATAACCATATATTTTATCAGTATTTTAGTTTATTATTTCCTTCATTTGGAGTTTCAGTTCAATGTCATAGATTATTATAGCAGAGGAGTCTGGAATGATTCTTACATATTTTTTGGCTCCTTCATCAACATTTAGCATTGTAAAAAGATTTTCCTACATGAAGAATTTGACTTAATGAATATGTAGTATATAATAATGAAAAGTGAATTCATTGAAGTAGAATTATAACAGTTTATAATAGATAAGAATAAATGAAGTATATGTGAAAGTCATAGTAAATGCACATGTCATTAAAAAATTCAGTATTGCTGGTTCAAATGATTTTATAAAAATATTGGTGAATGAAAATAGAAAACACATACCTTTGTAGAATAAATATTTCTAGTTCTTGTAACATACCCAGTTTATTTTTTACAAAATATCCTAAATTACCTTCATTCTGTCACAATCTAAATCAAATGATGTACCATGATTTATGAAAAAACTACACATGATCAAATGATCTACATAAAAATTGCACAGGGTCAACAGAACAACACATGATTAAAATACAGGGAACTGGACATGATAATCTATAACAGAACTATACATGATCAACTGAACTAGATATGATCATCATTTATAAGAGGAATGTTGCCAATTATTTCACCATTATTCTGAAACCTATTTCTCACTGTTGTTATATCCTGATTTTTCATTTTGAGTGCCAAAATTGATGTTTAATCGTTCAGAACATGTTGAGCCTTCATGTCCTTATCATTTTCATCTGTTATTATAGAATATTATACTTCAGAATCTACCCACCATCATAATTAATGATATCATAATCATTAAAAGCAGTTGAACCTGGTTAAAATAAATTACAATCAAACAATGTAACCATAACATAATGTAGTAGTTTGATATTATGATATCATACTGAGAATATCCTATGAAAACAAAAAATGAAATAATGTAAAACACCTACTGAGAATGTAGTTATTATGTACTAAAAAACAACATGATGAGGGAACCTTCTTCCCTTAGTGATTCTTCTACACACGAACCTACTCCCGTTTAAATGTACTGGTCCTCATATTATTTTCATTTACTGCATTGAGAAAATGTGATAAATTTAATAAAAAAATATAGGGGGTGATGGAGATACAATTTAACCCTTATCTATATGATTTTCCCATGAAAAGTAAAATAATACGATGACATTGATATAATTGTTATCATAGTAGAAAAGCTAAAAATTGGAATGCAGTGGTGTGGAAATTGAAATTCATGGAAGTAAAGTCACACCTAGTATGTGTTAACATCACATCAATGGTTGAAGTTACAGTGCTAGAAACATTGCAAGAAAAGTCCCCAGACGTTGCATCGTCAAATATGATCCATGTACACATATAAAAGTTTTCGGGATGCTCCAATCAACCCAGAAATGGACAAATATTTTTCTCTGTCTTTCTTCTATAAAAAAGTTAAACCAAAAAAGCTGAATTTAACATTATCTTAAAAATAAAAAATATAGAAATAGAAAATATAAATAGTAGATGTAAAAAAAATATTGACACATTGTTATGCTAACAGAACAGTATAAGGGTTACATAAATCATTTTCAATTTTAGCAAACAAACGAAAAGTCTGACGTCTACAGAATGATGGCAGGATAACTGAAATACTATTTTACTAATATAGAATGGTTTGACAAAATACACAGGGAACCATATTGGCAACATCTGTAGATAAGTCATGAAAATTACAGATAGTGTTAGGAAAATGGCCAATCAATAGCCTTGATAGACCCCAGTATTAGAACTTAATTGCTGTAGTCAGTCCCCATATGATCACCTTTTCATCGTTGGCACGTCGAGGTGAGTATTGTGACTTGATGATCCTGGGGTGTCTTCACATTTCATCAGATTATGTTGAATCAGTTCTTCATTTTAAAAATCATACAAGAGGTTTTTCTACATGTCTAATAATTTCACATTAATATGTAGGTAATCTTTACTGAGATGTGTAATCGGTGAAACAAAAGAAAAAAACATCTAATATGAATGACTATCATTCGATAATTCTGGAAATATTATAATAGTTACTCTAGGTAAGATTATTCTACCCGAGTAGATGACATATCTGTGACCGATACAGCTATTCCTGAGCTACTGTAAGAAGTCGAACACCCATCATCATGATGTTACAATAAGGGAAAGTAGAAAAGCGTATTAGATGATGGTGTTTCATGTTTTGGTTTATATAAATTGAAAAAATATAAATGATATGAACCATCTTATTTTCAATCCCACTACCCAACTCTGAAGACCCACATCTCTAATGTGTCTGTGTTATCACAAACAGAAGAAATAAGTTGTATATAATCAGTGGTATAGTATGTTGAGAGTGCTAAAAATTATTACCTCTTTTTAGTCAAAGGTGTCACTAAAGCTACGAATGTAAATCTCATTATCACTAATAGAAATTACTTTTTATCTATTCTATTCAAATGAATGATAATGGTTTTGAATATAAAAAGTATTTACATCAATTGAGAATAAATAATTCATTGACATGAATAATTCCAACTGATGAGGGAAACCATACTCATCATCATCCTAATTTAAAAATGATAACAAATTTTAGTTTTCAGATAGCAGAAAAAACATTAGATGTTATAATAAGATGTTGCTACCTGTATCAGAGAAGCTCTTCACTTTGTAGCTGTTTCATGTATGAACTGCAAAACTTGTTTGTTGAACATAACACTTGAAAAAAAGCCTGTCTTATCTGAAACCATGAGTAGTACCCTAAATCTGTTCAATTTATTTTTATGATTTCATAATTAGTGCTTGAATATGTGTCCCATCAGTAGCACCGAGTTGTAATGTTAGAATATTTAAAAATCAAAGAGTTTTTGACCTGGAAGTGGTAGTATTTGGTTATATTTTGCATTTGTGGAGCCATAATGTTCCATCTAAAATGTGACCCTTTTTCATGGAAGAGTCACAGGACTCATAAAACCAGTTGTGGGTGCTTTGAATTTTTTGTATTGTTGCTGAAATTAAGCTTCTTGTAGGCTACAATAGAAGGTGTACATTAAAGAATTTTTAATAAAACAAAGAAGAAGTTCGAGGTAACAGTAACTGAATATTAACATTTGAAATGTAAGGACACGATACATACATGTTGAAAGTCATTTACATCAGAAACTTACTTTTTGTTACTCTAATATAGTACTTCTATAGTGGGGTCTGCATTTGTTGATGGCGGACTGTGTTATTGGGATGGAAATATGAACCCAAACCTACACACATCCGTAATAGGAAAAAAAATAAACAGGCATCATATAATTCATTATCGAAATGAACAACAAATAACAGAGAACTAAATATACTAAAATATTTATAGTACATAATAAACCAAATTCTAAAATTTTCAACTTCTGCAATGTCTAGGTTGTACAAAATATTTGTTTCTTGAATACTAGTTGTCACAATAACAGTTCCTATAAAATATATGAAAACAATTTTAGTCAACATAAGGTTGAATATATATAAAATATGATGTACAAACAAAAAACTGTTAAATTGTGGACAAATACTATTCTGCTTTATTTTTTTATCCTGTATGAGTTGTAAGATCAAAATATTAGGTGATTCCTTCTTTTGATCCAAATAAGCTGACATTTCGGTAGCATAATTGCCCCATAAGCTACAGTGAACTTGCAATCCTATGTAATGAAAAAAATAGCAGTATTTTTAAATGTCATACAAATTTTCCGTGTGATAGTAATATAAATTTTAAAGCACATGTCATCCTTAAGAATAATTTTCATCCCAAGGATCGAATTGACCATTGATTGCACTCATTGGGAGTATCGTAGAAGACCAATGATTTCAAAACCACAATACACAGAAAGAAAAACAATGAAGGGGGATTAGATTGATTTGTAAAACACTATCCTTATGACTATGAAAATATTGAATATAGAAGTATATTAATTCCCTGAAATGGAATTATACCTATTATATTTTCTTCCAGTACAATCCTTTGAGAAATGTCATTAAATGAAGTGAAATTGAAACTGAATAGTTGGAGTTGTGCATCAGAAGGATGGAGAAATGTTTTTGATGTGAATATAATTCGGTATGCATGTCGAGTTTCCATGTAACATCCTTGATTTGGAGTAGTTTGAATGTTTTGAATGTAATAGTAGAATCCTTCACGCACGAGATCTTTTAACTTAGAGATAAGCTGACAGTTCGTAATTGAACATTGTACCTTCATTCCCTGAAAATAGTAAATATATTGGTGGTTGTAATAGACATAAGCTAACGGTTCGTAATTGAACATTGTACCTTCATTCCCTGAAAATGGTAAATATATTGGTGGTTGTAATAGAGATATAATATTTGACAGAAGAAATATATATAAATGAATTTATTGTAGTATTTTAAGATAACAAAAATAAGGTGTTTTTCTTAGAAACACGGACCTGTGTATCTCCAAGTACGAAATCGATAGCAACGACATTATTGGAGCTTTTTTATGAATAATTGCACCAGATGTTCAACACAAAAACATGTGTCTTTAGAGTTTCATTTGACTCTAGCGAAATCTTACACAATGTGGTTATTGATCTGGACATAATTTTGTTATTTTGTACATTTAAAATTACTTTAGAAATATAACTAAATCATAAGATAAAGAATAGACATAGTTACAGAGATCGCATTATATATAGAAAGTTAAAGATGAATAGTTAAATTTAAATGATACCTAAGACAGGTTATCAAATATTTCTTTATAGACAATATTGTGTGTGAAATTAGCAGCTATATTATGGCTATCTGCAAATATTATTTTCAAACCATTTGGTGAGATGTCCCTAGAAACAGCCACATATAATTGACCATGTGAGAACACATGCCTGCGTAGAAATAACCCAACTGAAGAGAAAGATTACCCTTCACTGTTATTAATAGTCAGAACATAACATACTATCAAAGGATATTTTCCTCTTTGTAATTTTAATGGCCATCTAACATCCGATTATGTCATAGTTAATCTTCGAATGAATGCATAATACCCCGATTAACAGCTAGTTAAATTTTTGCTCCGATGACATAGTCTCCAAAGTGTGTAACAATCATGTGAGTGCCATTACACAGTCCAACTGATTGATCCACGTTTCTTAAAAACATGTTACAAACACCAATATTCAGACTAATTTTATGCGCTTCCATTCTAGAGATATTAATTCCATTTAAAAACTCAGAAGTGTATATATTTTCAGGCCAATAAGAATCAAAACTGGCATTGCAAACACTGTCAGAGATGAGGTAGTCTCTACATTCATCATTTTTGATAGATAACATGTAGTCATTTATTTCTATTACAATTTCACATGTTGGAGCTATAATCGCTTTGTCCTGTAGATAGTAGACATCATCGTAATGGTCTCTTAAAGCAGGATATGTGAAGTCAACCATTTTTGCCAATGCATTTTCGGTTGAGTATGGAAGATAATTTGCTAGTATATGAATTACTGATTCACCAACATCAGGATCTCCTGTGTTACAATCACCAATATCTAAAACCCACTTTGAATAGGGTTGTATGTCATCAGAATCATTATTGGCACTCCCAGATTGCAGTTACATGTTTTTGTTAGTGTTAAGACTCTATATTGTTTCCAAAGATACGATAATTTAATACATGCAAGAACAATGTCATTTCTGTTACCACCTGGTATAATTGGTAATATTTGATGGAAATATCCACTCAATATAACTGTGATACCTCCGAACAATAATGATGTATAGTTTCAATTTTTAGTTGTCATTATATCTCTTAGAGCACGGTCTGGAGTATCAAAACATTACTTGTGAACCGTGGATGCATCATCCCAAATAATGTGTTTTGTAACATGTAATATCTTGGCTAACTCAATCCCTTGTTGAATATTGAAAACAGATTTCTCATTAATAGATATTGATATAAAAAATTTAAAATTCTATATCCATCCACCAGGAAGAAGTAGTGATCCTACTACACTTGAAGCTACTACCAGAACAATACCGCCCTCTGACCGCATCAAATAGGTGATTACTCTCCAGAAAAATGTTTTACTGGTCCCTCCGTATCCATGCAAGAATAAGAAACCCCCCCACATAGTTGATATTGAAGACAAAATGACATTGATCACATTATTTTGTTCATTGGTATGAATACCCTGTAAAGTTATGTAATCATTTCGAAGATTGTCCCTATTGCAGTTTAGTTCCTCGGTAACTGAACGATTTGTATGAATGTTGATTACAGATTCTGGAATAGTCATAGGGGGAAAACACTGAATAGATCTACTGTTACTTCATAAAATTCCATATATTTCTTGTAGAGCAATTATGTGCCTCTGTTCATCAGTGAGTGTGAAATATTTTGAAATTTTGAGACATATTTAAAGAGATGTATGAATGAAATTGTAAAAACTGAATTACAAAATGTAGAGTAAGAAGATAGCAATACGAAATAGCATGAATTAATAAGGTAATTTCTCTTTGGAGAATTTATGTATAGTACCTTCACAATCTGTCAATAAAATGCTCAGCATTAGAAATAAGGATGGTTCCTCAACAATATGAAAGAGAGAAGTCACATATATTTTGACCGAAAATATAATTAAAATTTGGAGTAATATTATAGACATTAGTTTTAACTGAATTACATACAGTAAACAACACTTTTCAATCAATCATAGAACTGTGTAGACATATTGAGAACAATATAAATAAGAAAGTAGTAGAACACTTTAGTTGTAACATATAAATGCACAGAATAATTGACATTACATGAGAGGGACTACTAAAAATGCATGAAAGACTTGCAGTTTCTTCATAGAACTGTGCAGAAACATGTACAGAACATAACATGAACTCAGGGAAAATTTAAAGAAGTGTGCAGAAACATGCAGGCAGAACCCTGTCATTTAGATTTCTGAAAATACATGCAGTTCTTTATAGTATAAGAATGTCTTTCATAGAATGTATTGATATCATTATAGAAACATATGTAAATGGTAAAGTATGAACACATATCAAATTCTTACAAATGCTAGATAAAATGAAGTAATTAAAAATTGACAGATACTACACAGAACAATTGAGTGTAATGATATAATCCCGCTATAACAATGTTATTTAAAAGTATACAAAAGTGTCAACTATTTGATATGTGTTCACCTAGGACAAAATTTTCACAGTTTGACCTAGTTAACAATCTAAAAATTGTTACAGAAACAGCTACATGGAATCTTTAAAGAAAAAACACGCATATGAAATGATATCATTAGTGATGTTAATAGGATTCTGGAAGAGTAAATAGATGTTTAGAAAATATAGAAACAAAACATTACAGTAATGATGTTGTCGGAAAAAGTAGTTGATAATTTGAAATGTGTAACTTGCATTTGAAACCTTTGTCTTGTAAAATATAAGATATCTTCAGAGAGAATATTGTAAGTTTCATTCCAAAATATATCCAGACGTGAAATGTTATTTGAGATTAGCATGCTTGATAATAGTCTACGTAGACAGTGGCCCATTCCCCATGCAGAGAATTCTTTAATAGTGTTAATGAATTATTGGTCATCAGCCAGTAGACCCATTGTAGAATAGGCCTCCCTAAAAGTGCCATAAGTAATTTCGTTGACAGTTTTCAAATCCTCATATGATGTGGCACCTCTGATTTTTGTTAGAAGGATCTACGGGTATTATTGCACTCCAGTGGTAGGAGGCACATAATAGAATCAACCAATACTGAAACCTTGTTTTCAGGGATGCCATTTCTTTTCTTTACTACCGAAGACAATCCTAGACAGGTATTCTGTGACAGTTAAACTTCTAACTTCTGGGAATGCCACATTTGATTTAAACCACGAAGTGAACATTGTCTCAGCCACATTTACGCCAGTCAGGACATCTTCAATTCTTTCATCATCTTTGTATGTCACAGTATTTTTCCCCAGTAAATTATAATGCAGCCTGTCGACAGGTGGATATCTGTAATGTATATCGTAAGGGAAGATCCTCTAGGACTCCTCACTAGGTGATATGTAGCGACAGTAATAATATATATTTATCTAATCAATGGTGTTTTCTACTAAGTCTTTGATATTTCTTTAATATAGTGTTGTCGTTACACGATCATTTCCATTTCTTGTATATTTAAAGATATACTTGATAGAAGATTACTGGTTGCAAGATTCAATATTTAGATGTTCTTGATACCTGAGTAGAAAAACTAGATTTTATGGTACCACAAGAAGATTATTCAAATTAACACCATTTTTATGGATTTTTATGTTGTCATCCCTCCTAAGATATATGAAATAAATTTCATCATCTATCGATGTATGTACAATTTTTTTTAGGAATGAACATAGATCATTTTCCATTTTTCATACAAGGAGAAGAATGTCTGGCATCTCTACAAGGGATGTGGAGCATATAGTTTTTAACAACTTCATCTATTTTTGGGTAGGAAAATTTATCTGGAATTTTAGTGGACACCACTCTGTTAACATCTGATGGAGTGATATGTTTGTTTTCATGACTAAGAAACAATAAAATGTGGACATGCGGCAAACCACGTTTCTAGAATTCAATGGTTCTAACAACTGTAATGGAAAAAAATAGATTACGTCTAGTTAGTATTAGGTGGTGTAATAAGTAAGAATAAGGTAAAAAAATTGAACTATAAAAATTGATCTTATAAGGTAAACATATTGAACTGTAAAAAATGATCTTACTTGGCCTTGTTTTTTCAAATATACAATGTTCTCTTAAATCATTTAGAAGATGACCAACCTTTATATTGAATACTCGAGATAGTAATTGCGGAAATTCATCTAGATGAATATTCTTTTTTGTAACAAATCGACTGATTTAGAGCCACATAGGTTTACTTGTAAACATAAAGAACAAATATTGATACCCTACCCAATTACAAATTGAAATTGTGTCCTGATAATTTTGAATCATATATCTTGGACCACCAGTAAATGAAGAGGGAAAAATAACGTGCTTCCCGAAAGAGGACCCTTCTTGGTCAACATGAAGGAATGAATATTGAAAACCATTGTATAGGTCAACCCACAACCACTTCTGGTTGAAACGAATATACGATAGTCTCTAAGACTCAATCCTTGTGTAAGAATCGACTACAAATTGTTGCATTAATCTTCTCGAATGTAGAAAAGTGGATGCTTCAATGTCATGGAATTTCATGTGAAAAGAGAAGTATTATCTCATTGTAACTTTTATTATCTTTTCACTGGTTGTGAACATAGTAGCGCGATGAATTACATTGTCAACATATCCATCCTAGCCACCAAGAAAAATCAATGGATACTGTAATAGAAGATACAAAGGGTGAAGCTGATCAATTCGTTGTAATACATGACATTTTGTTTGAATGATGATGTCACGTTATTGGTTTAGATATTCAACATGTCCGACAATAATCATGGAAAATTAAGATGTTTTCAGTAAGTTATGTGTTGCCTCATTTTTTTTTATTTTTTTAAGCAGATGTTTGGAACATCTTATCGATTGTGGAAATATTTTGCTGATATGAACTATTGAGCTAAAGCATTGATCTCATGAAGCATATTTTGTAACTTCTCAACAATACTAAAGTTAATAACTAAGTGAAGTTTTTTTCTATTATAGCTGGAAGAGATTTTTGTGTCAGAAAAATACAATAAAATGCATCAGATTGATATTCATACCATTGATTTTGAGAAATAACTAATACTACTAACTCTATTCTAGAACTCGTGTTCTGTGTCGAACACATATAGATGGAAAAACCTTGGGGGAGGTCATTCTGACGGACACAAACTACCTATGCGATGGTTGTTCTGTCCATTTAGTTTGAATATAGTTAGCGCTCTACTACTGTTCAAATACATTTCAACATTCTCACCCATAGACGTGAATGCAAACATAGAATTATAAATATGCATATGTTCTTGGAACACTCGTTCTTGGGATGAAGTTCAATTGAAAACCGACACTTGTAGGTATGGAGGAGGTGATAGGAGTAAATCCAAAGCAATCTTTCCCATAGAGCAGCATAGGGAAAATCGTGGGGTTTGTTGGTTGCTGCATTTCCTATTTCTCTCATCATACCACATAGTTCAGTGACAATATTGGCATATATATGTGGGTTCTCCGATATCTGTGTATCCTAAATGTTGGGGAAAATAGTATTAAAAATTTTATTCTCTTTTTAGAGACTTTCAACTAATATTATTTGATTTATGACATCAATAATGCAGTACTAGTAAAATCAATATCATGTGTTCACAGCAATTTCCATTTCCAATGAGTTTCCTAAAGAAGTCGATGAAATGTAAATATGGTGTGTCTTATCCTTTATAGAATTTAAAAATATTTAAAGATCAATTTTTTAGTCAACAAACCTATGGAGTTTGCAGTTGTGCTGACGAATGCAGTATTGTTTGAAGACGTTGCTGAAATATGTCAAGGGAAATATTGTTGAATAGAATATCACGATCTAGAAACTTCAAGTAGTTATAATAAACAAATGAAGAAATATATATTAATGCAGAAATAACTTATAACATACATGTCAATGATGCAGTACTGTACTGTGGTACATTAATATTTGGAAGACAGAACCTGTAAACAGAGGATAAAGTAAGAAATGAAATTTAATTGACATGTGTATTAATATTTAAGTGTATCAGTAATGCACACTCTGTTGAGTGTACTAATGCAGATTCAGTGAGATTGTTGTCCTCATTCAATATACCTAAAAAAGTGACATAAGTGTTATATGGTCCGTGATTAAATGTTTGACCCATATTATTGTCATAAAAGTTCACAGATAACAGACTTACAATAAGGTATAGAGGATATGATGTGATGTTTGTGTTTTTGTTTGTTTTTTCTGGCAGAAATTGTTGACTCGGTACGACTTGCAGTTGGTACTATGAAAAGATAAATAAAAAATGATGAGTAGTTTGAGTTAGTTGGAAGCAGTAAGCTTAATATAGCATTTGTCAAATGAATATACCATTAATAGATAGAGGTGATAATGGTAATCTTCGGACTATATGTCTGATGCCATTTGTTGATATTGGATGAATAATTAGAGTACCACTGCACACGATAGAAGGCATTAGAGAACCTATAGTACACGATAGTATTGTTACTAAAATTATTGACATGAAAATATTATAATGATAGAAGTATAGTTAGTAATTAAGTTATTATAATACTAAGATAATAATCACAGTTTTCTTGACATTGTTGCATGAGTAGTCTTTTGTGGATCCTTGATTCTCTAGAGTTTGAAGGGTTATTCATAGTTTTGTAGGTTTTCACTGTATAAAACTGTCAAGGTGGAATAAAAAATATTTTATGAACAGATGATAATTGAATATAAAATGCTTATAAATAGGCAGACAACTATTTTACTTTTTCAATTTGAAGATCAATTTTAATGTTTAATATTAACACAGTATATAGGAAAATGTTTCTTGAAGAATATGTACCTTAAAATACAAGTATTCAATATAATGAATATGTAACAGTAAACATAATGTGAAAATAATGGTTTTGAAGCACATTTATGAAGCAATTCCTTTGTGAAACGATTCGATGCCCCTCAGATGAAAGACATAAAAGGTTGTAGTCAAAGCCGTGGTATATTATCACTGACAAGACTGCAGTAATATGTGTTATGTATCAATGAGGGAATGGAGCAATGAAATATGTCACATATCCAAAGACAGTATACGGAAAAGGACTTTTAGTAAATAGTAAAGTGTATGAAAATATCTATCTAATAAATGTATCTTTAAATTTCCTGTGGAATTTCTATTTCAATATACTTGAAATGAAAAAAAAAATTACGCAAAGAATGGTTAGTGGATAATAAATAATGAACTATTTCACAGTAGCTTCCAAACAAGTATCCCAATGTTAGACGTTGGTATGTGCTGTTATATATTATAGAAGGGAGACGCCATCTACTGTTTAGGTTACAAAAATCCAAAATTGGGGCTCAAAAACAAAGACCCAATGATAGTAGAAAACGGATATAGTATTATTACATTCGTAATAAACATGTAAAAGATGCAGTGCGGAGTGACAAAAAATACGTTACGTAGACAGTATACAACAGATCCGTATGGAATACAAAGAAACCCTACTCGCGAGATCAGCGATGAAATGGGCGACGAGGTTTGGGATATCGGCGATGCTAAGCCCAAGCCCGTTTTCTAGGCCGGGATGGTAACCGCGATGATTTCAGGGAAGTTATGTGGGAGGATATGAGAAGAATCGTTGAGCAGTGTATTGAATCGTGAATTCATGAAACCCTAATCATGTCCTGACAACCTGGAATAGAATTTGATCCGATAGGAATGCCTCTAGTGAGGAAAAATGATTGATATAATGGGTGTTGAGGTTTCAGATGTTGGCAATGGTAATCCACAGAAGGTTTTCCAAGACAGGGATGGTAATCGCGATGATTAAGCAGTTGGTATGTGGGAGGAGATGAGAGGAATCGACCCAAAGTGTATTGAATGGAGCTATCTCAAAACCCTAATCGCGGCTGGAAAACCAGGTATACTAATTGAGCCGAATGGAAGGCGATGAGCTTGGATAATTGGTTTAGGTGGAAGTGCCCGACGGTTCCGGGGTATATTGGGGATATCGTTTTTTTGGTGACTTGGTTGCTTGTGGAGGCCACAAATCAGCTGGGAGGTACCCAAATTTAGAATATATAGTGGATTTAACAATTATATATTTTATAAATCCAAGGAATAGTCTATTAAATCTATGTTTAAAACACTTTCGAATAGGAAAATACCATTTTATTTTAAAAATATCTTTTATAATCTAAAAACTGCATGTATAATAATATATCAATTTTCATTGAAGAAAATAATGAAAACATATAATGTAAATATTAAATAATTAAATTCTCATGAATGTGAGAAATTATGATCATACCATATATGGTAAAAACATTTCTTTTGACCTTTATAAAAAAGATTTTTTTTAAATATCCCAAGGAAATATCATATCTTTGAATTGAACATTAATCAAATGAATTAATTATGTTTATCCATATTAAATTCATTGAAAAAAATTAAAATAAAAAAATAATATAATAGAAAAGTCATTTTACACATAATTATAGCGTGGCATAATCAATCATGTAGAAGGTTAACCTAAAGAGTTGAATTTAGGTTAAAAAGTCCATACCTTGAGTCTGACTCATCACGTATGTTATTTATATTCCAAAATAATAAACTAATCTTTATTAACAAAATTAATAAAAATGATTCTAATTTTTATTATTCCCTTTTATCACTTATTACCATGTTATAATATTTTCTTAATTAATTAAGATCGCATTGGATGTTTTGATGAAATTCAGCACCAGATTCCAAAATGTCACTTGTCAGATGATGATGGTCAACGATTTCATCTTTGAATTACCCATAAAATAATAATAATGAAATAATATCATTAATTATACATATATTATAGTTTTAAATCCATAAATTAAATATGGTTATGAAAAATGAACTACAATATAATAATGAATACAAGAGGCCCTATGTACGCATGAGTACCATTTTTATTTTTCAATGAACATTATCGTAAGAAGTTAAGTGCCATTTTATCTAGAAATAATAATAATAATATATTAAATATAGTATTTATAATTCAAAAATACTTATATATCATCGATGTGATGTGAGGATTAAAATGAATGGCATCACTTCATGGAGTTGACAATTTACGTGTACACATGGGCGAAATTATCATTTTTATGTTCCTGGAAAGGTACAAATTTAAATGATATATTTTACTTAAATATTGATAATTATATTATAAATAACATATATAAATACTAATTAAATAATTATAACTATTCATGTGATATGTTGATGTGAAAATGAATTACATGGGTTAGCGAGGCAGTAGTCCGCCTTACACATGAGCAATAAATTATATTCCAACTTGATGAAAGTGGATTTTTATATAAGTAATTCTAATGAAATAAAAATGTTCAAAGTATATGATTGATAATGGAGTTATTATTTTATAATATTTTAATCATTATTTAAGGATTTGGAAGAATAAATATAATAGAATCACTTGATAAAAAACGATACCTCTTCTTCAGACGATCTCCTATTCTTAAAACCATAAACCACTAAGAATGTCATTCTTCCAAAACTAAGGCATATATAATTAGTTTAGGGATTATATTAGAATATTTGAGTATATATTAGACAATTCAAAATATTTCTTTTAGTGAAAGTGACATGAACTGTAAAACCGGTCCATGCCTCGGAAATTTATTAATTCAAAATGTTGCAATGGAAACACGAGGTGTAATACGCTTACACCATCACCAAGTTGTAGAGACAATTCAAGTTAGACAATGAAGAATAGAGGGGAAAAAAAGGAGTTTCCAGACCTACTCATTGTTTCATGAGACAATTCTTCTCTTCCATAAAGAGACCATCCCAGCTCAACTCTACTGCAAACCGCATCAAACCAGTGGATCAAAAAAAGGGGTTCTAGAAACTCCAGCAATACACAGAAAAAATGTCGGCAATAGTGACCACCTTCGAACCCCACATCAGAATATGAAACCTATGAATATTTTTCCTACACAAGAGCAGTATAAACCGAGAGTCTAAATAAGTGCAGTGTTAATTAAACCACAAGAAGATATAGATAGAAATCTTTATAACAATCAACTCCCTGCCAAACAAGAAGAACAGTCCTTAGGTGTCAGGTAGAATCAACTTCATGTTGCTTAAACACATCAACATCTAGCTGTAAGAAAAATAGCATCATTGACAACCAACATGTGATCCAAAAGATAGTCCAACAGCAATGCTCTATATGTCTCTGAGAGCACCTGGGAAGTCTGATAAAAAAATACAAAATGGGTTTGAAGTGTGAGAGTTTATTAAGAAGAGGTTCACTCTAATAGTTGATGTGAGGGGATCTTTAAAAATTTCCAAAAAATATAAAAATATATTATGACTATTATAGAGCCAAATACATCCCAAAAACCTCTAAATTAATATGGTATGTAACTGTAAATGATATATTTTACACATTTTAATAATTTTATTTTTATTAATATTTTTTAATAACATATTATATTCATGAAATACAATTATCTTCAATTTTGAAAATATTCATTACGGTGACATTGTGAATATCAAGTTAAAAATATATATTTAAATGAAGAAATTTTTGACATCCCTAATATTTCATATTAATATATACAATTATTTTAGATCATCAATTAATTTAAATTTTATTACTTCTGATATTCTTAATACAATTAATATTAATTTTCCATTAATTGAATAGCTACTTAGTAATGGTTTCAGAATTATTTAATGGAATTATTTCTTCATAGAAAATAAGAATAATTTAGAATTATGTATATGTGTCTTTTATATTTCAATATACAATTTATAGTTGAACATATTTTTTTGAATAAAGTCATATTATAAATATTATACTAAATTTAACAATGATTATGACACAATCGACATTTCACTAAATACAAAAATGTAGGTGTCATAAAAACTTTTAAATGAAAAAATGGTCATAAATATAAAAAATGAATGATTATTGAAATAAAATTACTCATATTGTAAAACTTAGTCATGTTTTTTTCAATTAATGGTTATAATTGTAAAAATTAAAATCATTTTATTGATTTTATAATTAATGAAATAATTATTACATCATCATTGTGTATGAATTGAACTTATCAATTTCATCGATAAAAATTAAAAATATTTTAACATTATCTTTCAGGTGACTATTTATGGATGAATATATCTTTTGTAATATAATATATTTAAAATATTATACAAATCTGAAATCATAGTTTGAAAAGTTTTTCTTTCTTTTATATAAAATACTATAAGGGTCACAATGTCAACCAAGTTTCTCAAAAAAGCCCTAAACTGGACCTAATAATGAATATAGTCTATAAATACTCATACAATTATATTTATTCAATTTTATTCATCATTTATTGATTCATTTAAATTTAAATAATTTTTTTTTAGTTTTCTTTTTCCTGACCAAACACTACATCAGTATTGAATAAGCACTAATGAAATTTTTTTTATATAGAAATTAAGAATAAATTATTATCATAAAAATAAATATATTAGGGAAAATATTAATTTGTATTCATTAATTATTTATATTTATTCTTATCCATGCCATGAAAACTTATTTAATTTGATAATTTGACTTTTCGTACCTTACGCAAGTATTGCACAATCATTTGAGTAAGATTGTTTTTGTATACCTCTAATATTTGAAAAAATTAATAACAAATATCATTAACTAATAATATTTTATAAATATTCCACAAAAATACTTTTTGGACCTCAATTATTATCTATAAGTCACCAAATTGGAATTTTCCAACACTCCATATGCAATGAATTGACATAGAAAACGATTTTAAAAATAATCATAAAATTAAATATAATTTACTTATTATGATTTTTTTGGAAATTATATATAGTAATATAATAATTCAGTCACTCCATTAAGTATAATAAATCCTCATATCATCAATTATCTTAAAGAAATCACAAAAAAGATAATGTATTTCATAATTTTTTTTAATACTGTTTACAAAAAATAACTTCTTTAGAAAATCTTCAAAATTTCTCCATAGTATGATTTTTATATAATTATTTCAAAAATAAAACTATCTTTTTTGAATAAATTTTCTTAAAAATCCAGAAATTAATTATAATATTCATTTATAAAAATAAAAAAAATTATTTTTTAGGAAAACATATTTTTGAATAGTAAAATGACATTACTGAAAATCATGTTATTATTTTATGATCATTTCGAAATGTCTTATATTGAGTATAATCTATATATCTATTTGATATGTAATTTATTCCTATTCATACTCTCTAATTCAATGTCTAGGTTATAATAGTTATATTAAAGTATTAAAATGTAGCATTTGGTTTAAGTTTGATGTGGAATATCTTGTATGCTGTTGAATATAGTGTTTTCTTCTACAAACATCAGTTGTTACAATTCTTCCCCCATTTAATAATTTCATAATATAATTATTTAATTTGGGATTCATAATCATGATTTTAATTATCAAAATACATCTATAGAAATCCAACATTCAAAAAAGGGAAAATAAAACATCCAATTGAAAGAGTGAAAGTAAAATGAAAAGGTCACCACAAAACTATGATTTATATTTGTAAGAAATAAGTTTAAAATGAAAATATTAACATGTAAGTGAATTATAAATATGAAATTAGGATACACATTGAAAAAGAACTTGGTCATTAGAAATTAACCCATCATAAAACCATAAATCTACCATGGGTTAAAAGCTCATTGATTTTAAAGTGTGAGAATTTGAATAGAAAATATATTTTTTCAATATCCTTTTCCTAGAGTTTTGTAATTCTATTACCTTAGATACTGAAATAATGGGGATATACGCTTACTTGAAAAGTAATTTTATACCCTTTAATAAATTTACACTATAAACCCTTCCATTTCCACTGATGATGAGTATGATATTATTATTCATGATAAACTAGAATCAACTTATAAATAATCACACAATCTAAAAAGATTAACTATATATTTTACCCTTATTGAAAAATTTACGAAAACCAAATATCTATAGTAAAATATAATATAATTATCCAAAAATAATAATCCTGTATATGATGATAAACTACCTTAATCCCAAATATTCAGCAGTAATACCCAAATTTCATCATAGATCATTCAATTCATAAAAACAAAAAAAACTATAAAAAATATTCTAGGATATGAATGAAACCCAAAATTTAGATTGATTTTTTAACATAGTCTTATAATAATGGTTTTTTACATTTATCTCCAAATAATTTTAATCATCCTTTATGTCTTATAGAAAAATATAATTTTCAAAATTATTTAATCATCATAATATTCTAACCATTTCCATAAATAATACCAATCACCATAAATTCACAATATAATAATATATTATATCCAAATATAAAATTCATATAAAATCCCATAGTATTATTTTAACATTAATCATATATAGTTCCTAAAATAGTGGATTTCATCCCAAATATCATTAATAACACAATAAACAATTCATTTTCCAATATTATGGTTATCTTTGTGATAAAACATATATTCCCAAAATCAAATTATCCTTCATTTATAAAATTGTTTAGCTGAAAATAAAATTATATTAGTTATGAGGGCTTCACATTGGATAGTGGTCGGAAATTAACACTTACCACTATTCGGTTGTGGGTTTAGGACTCGGGGCCCTACCAAACATGTTTAATTGTCACCCATATTTTGGTTTTCAATATTTCTAAATCAATATTAATTTAATCCTTATAAAATTAAGGTAACATACTAAAAGAAGTATCATTGTATATTCAAAAATAATGAAACTTTTTAACCAAAACGACTCTTTCATAACTTTCATTTTTCATTCTAAACTGTAATAACTCATAATTAATTAAAAAATTAAGGTCATTAAAAGTATCAGTATCCACCTTAATATTTCATAAAAAAATACTAAAAAGCTGTTCCTATGAAATTTTTATTATTATAAAACATAAATTTATAATCCCATTATAGTATCCATAAATCATAATAATACCTCTCTATAATAAATGAAAATATCTAAATATGTCTAAACATTAATCGGATACCAATTATTAGGACCCTACGATAATCATTACATATTATAGTGTTTTTGAAAAATAATTCCATTTATTATATTCTACAATATCTTTTAGTTTTTAGATAGTTAAGGAAAAATCATAAAATGTATACCCTTATGTTATATGATTACACTTTCACATAGTATCATTTTTTTCATAACACAAAAGTCATTAAAATAATACATGGTTTATATTTATGAAAAATCATTACAATTTGACATTTATTTAATCATTTCACCATCTCTTTCTTAATCCAGATGTAAAAATCTTATAACATTGTATGATCATATAAAATATTAGTATGGGATTTAAAATAATAAAACGTGTATTTTAGTGAAAACCCATTCATACATTTTCATAAAAATATGCCTTTTAACCATGAAAAAAGAATAATATATTAAACAATATCATTACCTTACCTCTTTGAAATATAATTATTTACATGTAACATGAATAGAAATCATAAAAAAGACATGTTTATGTCTTGCGACATCATAATCATAGAACCCTTACAAAAACCTTACAAAAAACATTATAAATTGGAACAACCTTATGAATAACTTCCAATATAATTATATGGAAAACAAAATCATTACCCGGTGCATTGGATAGAAATATAGGCAAACCCATATTATAAGATATAATTAGATAACCTAGTATTATTTGGATAAACCAATTATATATAATATAGATAGACACTATCATAAATAAAACCATTGAAGACTTTTTTAATTCCATGTGTAAAACACCTTCAGATATAAAAAATACCCTTTTCCTGAAAAAATCACTTTTAAAATCTTAATACCGAGCCTATAATAATAGAAATATTTTCATGTAAAATAGCTATAAAAATATGTGGTAAATATTAATTCATTAATAATTAGTGAATTAGGGAAATTATGTTCATGTGATATATGTTAACACAATATTACTTTTGGCCTTTTTAAAAGCAAACGTAAAAATATGTTTTTTAAATTGAATTTACCTTAGAAATATTATATCATTGAAGTGAGAATTAATCAAAATAATTCATTATGTGTATCCTTTATAAATCCACATAAAAATTCAAATTCAACATATTATAACCAAAATTAATTTCACACATAATCTAACTACAACATAATCAATGAAGTATAAGGTTAACCCAAAGAATGAATTGTTTGTTATTAATTCCATAAAATTGTGTTTCACTCATTACGTGTGATATGTATTTTTCGAAATATTAAATTTATTTTAATTATTTTATTTATCAATAATAATATTCAGTTTTATCATTCCATTTATTTAACTTATTATCATGTTATAGGAATTACATAATCATTGGACGTTTAACAAAATTTGTTATGTGGGTCCAAAATGACTATAGTCGGTTGATGAAAGGTAAAATAGTAAAGAATTTAATTATATATAGAATAATATTCATGGAATAATAATAATTATTATACATAAATTATACTTTCATATAAATCCATTAAATATATTTATGAAAAAATAACCATGTTACAATCATGGGGAATGTAGGACCTACATACACATGAGTAAGATTTTCTTTTCACAATGAACATTATGAAATGAAGGTACATATAATTTTATCTTTACAAAATGATTAAAATATCAAAAATATTATATTAATATTTTAATAATACTTATATATATCATCAATGTGATGTGGGGATGAAACATTAATCACATCACTTCATGGATGTGCTAATTCACACGTATACACAAGGAACGTTTTCAGTATTTTATGGTTGGAAATATAGAAATTTAAATGAAATATTTTTAGTAAATAATGATGAATATGTAATTAGTATAATATATATACACCAATTATATCATTATAACCAAAATATAGAGATGGTTATTTGAAACATAATAATATTAGTTCATGAGATGATTATCCATCGTACACACAAACGATTAATAATATTCTCATTTAATTGAAATAAAGATAGATATTTGTAATTAAAATGACGTAATATCATCTTATTAGAGTGTTTATATATTATTTATTATTTTATCATGGTAGAATATTGTTTAAGTGATGTGGATGGATAATTAAAATTGAAACACTACATTAAAAAAGATTCCACTTCTTGAGACGATATCCATTTCTTATCAGAATACGACCACTAAGGATGGTCTTCATCCAAAAACAAGGCACATAGAATTATAGGAGATATTTTATTAAATTATTTTAGTATATTTTGGTAGAATAAAAATGATTTATATGTGTTAGATATTGAGAATAAGAGGTTCCATTTTATAATTTAGGTGGGAGATAATTTTATAAATTTATAAACATATTAAAATATATTAAGACTGTTATAAAGTCAAATAATTAATAATGGAATATAGACTAATATAAAATGAAATTATTGACCATATATTATCCCCATTATAATAATTTAAGATTTTATTTATTTTTTTGATAAAATATTAAATTCATTAAATATCCTTATTGTAAATTTTGACAATACTTAATACTTTGATAATTAAAATTTAAACATAATAAGATATAATAGAACAAATGCATTTAATACATCCCTAATATGTTATACGAATTTATAAAATTCATGGATCAACGTAAATAATTAAAATTTTATTACTTATTTTAAATATAATTAATTTTAATTTTCCATTAATTGTATAATTATTTCATCATCATTGTTTAATTATTTAAGGTTATTATTTTATCACAAAATATTATAAATAAATTACAACTATGTAGATTACTATTGTAAATTTCCAAATAATATTTATAATTCAAAATAACTTCTAGATAACACCATACTATAAATATTATACTAATAGAAAACATGATTTTGAAAAGTTTGACTTTGAATTAAAAATAATAATATCAGTTTCATAACCACATCCTAATCAGGAAAATGGCCATAAATCCAAAAAATGAATTATTATGTAAAATAATTAGAATTTAAATAAACTTTAGTCAACTTATTCTTTAATTTAGTGGTCCTTATCATTTTAATCAATATAATTTATTAATTTTTCAATTAAATAAATAATCATTGCATCATTGTTGTGTAAGAAATTAAGTTATTTATATATTCCATAATAAATTAAAAATAATTAATCTATTGAAGATTAATATTTAATATATATAATTAATATTTATATTTAATTATTTTTTTAGAAAATCGTATATTAATAATTTAATACAAATTATAAATCATAGTGTGAAGAGTATTACTTTCTTTTAAATAAACTTCTATAAGATAATTAGTGGAAGAAAAGTTGATCAAAAAGCTTCTAAATTTTATCCAATAAATATTATGGTCTAAAAATAATAATCAAATAATATTTAGTAAAATTTTATGCTCATTTAAAGAATATAATAGTTTTAAATTAAATCATTTTATTTATTTTTTTTTCTTCTTGCACAAATAGTGCGTTCGTGTTTCGAAAACATTAATGGTCATTATTTCATATATAAAAATTAAAAAAAATTATTTTTTTCATTAAAATATATTATTTAGTCTTAATATAATATTTATTATTCATTAATTAGGTTTATTTATTCATATTAACGTTAATACATATTATTTAATTTGTTAATTTATCTTTTCTTTCCTTGTACGTGCAGTGCATAATCACTGGGTTAATATTCTTTTTATATAACTATAAAACTATAATATATATATAAAAATAAAAATCTATACATTATATTTAATAAAATTTTTATTAAAATACATTTTAAAATCATTTATTATCTATAAAGAACCAAATTAGACTTTTCCATTGTTTCGCATGCACTGCATCATCGCTGAAAATAATTTTTATATTTATCTTAAAATAAATTATAATTTTAATGTTATAAATTATGTTTCTAAAAAATTTAATTAATAATATAATAAATTAGTCCTTCTAAAAGTTTAATAAATTTCTATATCATAAATATGGCTTGATGATGTCACAAAATATTTCGTATTTTATGAAAAATCATATTTTTTTACTAGTCACCAAAAATTCATCTTTTTCATAAATTTCTTATAATTTCATCAAAGACTAATTTTGATATGTTGATTTAAAAAAATATATAAATTGTATAAAATAAATATTATAAAACAACATGAAATTAATTATTATATTCCTTCCTAGAAAATCATAAAAAATCTTTTTCCAGGAAAAATATGTTTGTAATGATTAAAAAGACATTAATACAAAATATATAATTAATATTTGATCATTTCCAATATATATATAATTATTGTTATATATATATAATTATATCATAAATTAGTTATTCATATACATACCATCTAATTTAATGGCTAGGTTATAATGGTCATATTTAAGTAATAAAATTAAGTTTTTCGACTAAGCTTGATATGGAATATCTTGAATTATATAGAACATACTAATTCCATTAAAAAACATGGGATATTACACAATATATTTAAATATTATCCTCATAATATTTATAAATGTTATAAAAAAATTATTTCAAAGGGTTCATTATGATATTATAGGTATATTATTTTCTTTTAAATTTTTCATGAATCTAATTTTTTACATGGGTTGTTTATTGAAAGTAAATGATTATAATTTATATGTATTGTTAAAACCAATTTATTTCTATAGTGTATTCATGATGTGATAAGTTAATTTTTTAGTGGAACTCATTAGTTTGGATAATGATGTGCTCATTCTATAACACCCTCTAATGAATTGTTTAAAAGTTTAAATCACATGAAATATATATATGAGGGAACGATTTAGTTCATATCAATAATGAGTAAATGTTTGTGATAATCAATGGTTTTTTATAAATACTTATAATTACGTTTTCTCTATTGAATGTGAATAAGTGTGCGACTCATGAATGTGATTTTTATGTATGAAAATTTTTGTCCGATAGTTAAGGTATGTTATTCATTAGGATCCTTTTCCCTCATGATTCAATGTTTCTGTTAAATAATTTTCATCCATTTAATATCGATTATGAATTTATATTTACAGTTTGGGTCTTTATTTTCTAATGAAATGTACATTAAAGCTTAACTATGTCTTCTGATTATGACACATGATGTTATCATATTCCCATTATATTGATGATTTTAATTTATTATTATTAGCTTGTCCTTGATGAAATGTTTTTTCATCCATTAATAAGTGTTTGAGATCCCCCATTTCTTGTGTTTCTATATGTTAAGTTATTAATTTCTAGAAAATTATAAAATGTATTGAACAGTTTCATCTGTAAAGAATTTTTGTGAGATTTTGATTATATTTATGGATTAATAAATTATATATCTGGTAGAAAAATGTCCAACTAAAATAGTGAAAATGTGTTTGGTTTATTAATTTTTTATCCAAATTCTATAAAATTCAAAACCTAAATGGTCTTGGGAATGTATGTGATGAAATATTTTCATCAAATTAATTTAATTAAGATGAAAAAATTTATGGGATATGAAATTTGGTATCAAATCCTGCATGTAAACAACCTTTTTTATCAACTAATATGCGAATAAGCATGTTAGTCATCACAAAGAACCCTAAAAAAATGTGTAGGAACTTTGGAATTATGAAATCTATAAAGTTTCATGATAAATTTATTACTCTAAAATATATAGAATATTAACCAAAGATCTAATATTTTATACGGAAAGTAATAAATGAATTTTGAGATATTTTTTATTTTAATCATAACATTTGGTAAGATTATAAATGTTTTCATGGGATAAATAGAAGGTCTAAATTATAAAATAAAGCTCAGTAATGGAAATTAAAAATCTAATATATGTAAAATCATGTAATAAAATTAACCATAAAATGTTTATAATTAATTGTTTTCTATGAACATTCAAAAAATAATTAAATTTCAGAGTTTCACTAAGCTAACCATATTAAAATCTCTAATTTTATTAATTTATTTCCCAATGATTCCTAAAAAACACATTTTCACCCACATAACTAAAGCAGTATAAATGATTTTGAAGATCAATACTGGTACAATTCCTCTATTCATTAACTAATATTCCAATATTTATTTTATTATTTTGGTATGGATATACTAAAATTTTAATGTTTGGATATCCTAACATGGAATTCCATTCCATAATTCTATATTATATAATTATAAAATAAATTAATAGTTCTTATAGGATATGAATAATTTAATTTTTCATCATGTTATATATTATTTCCTTTTATTTTATTTTTATGCTATTTTATGACACTTCCTTTTAGGATATAACCCAAATGGCTTATTATCTAAAATTTATTTTTCACGTAATTAAAATCATAGGGTCTTTATTTTATTCCCCATGGGCAATAAATAGTCTTATCAAAATATAAATTTACAGTTAGATTTATTCTATAACTAATATTTTATGAAAAGTCATTTAATTATTATATTATTTATAAATTTAATAAATACCCATGGATGTTAATTGATTACCCATTGTGTATTAGTATCTATATATAAGTATTTTTATTTTATTTTATTGCATTAAACCTTCATATAAGTCATATAAAGATATTCACGATTAACTCTATATTTATAAATGTGTTTAAACCATTATTTTTCAATTAAATAACATATTTACGTTGGAATAATGAAAATAGGAAAAAATATATCATGAATATAAAGATTGAAAACCCATGATATTATAACATTAATTATATATAGAAATTTAATTCCTAAAACAATTAAAGCACAAGATTTTATAAAATTACAAAAGGGGAATACCATGGTAGTCGAATATCAATAATCTTTTCTACTGTGGAGATAAAAATTAAAAATTATATAAAAATGAGATATTTGATTAAATATTATACATATCTGTAACTGTATATTAATTATTTCCAAATGTATTTTAGGATTAATATACGGTGTAACCTATAATAAATTATTCATTAAACAAGAATTGTCAAACTATATCATCCTAAAAATGAAATTTTTTTTATTCGATCCTAATTAAAATTAATTTATTATATTATAATTATATCATAATATTATAGTAACCTTTTTATATTATTTTATGGAAAAATATATTGTAACATCGTTATTGATTCATTATCTTGAGAAGGTGTAAGGTCATTATATAGCCTTAGGTGATATCTGATAGAATATATAGGCTGGAAATAAATAGTGGAGGGAGTCAATACATGTGGGGGATGATTTTTAATTCGAAAATAAAAAAATCAACCACACATTCCATAACCAATCAACCACAATAAGATGCATGCTATAAATAAATTATAACACAAAATTACTTTAATATAGAAATCAAACTAAACATAGTACATCAGTGTAAGACTATAATTTCAATGTACATAGTTAAAGACTAAAAAACTTAAAGAATCTAATGATAAATCCTTGCTCCAAACATCCTGCAAGCCCTAACTCCACGAAATGACCTTAGTGTCATGAATTAATACAAAATAACATTGATAATTTACCATTTCCGATGTATAGATAAAAAACATATGTAAAACCATATAACTTCCAAATAATTGGTGAGTATTCATACTAAGAATATTTACTAATAATGACTTCCCTACTCCTCTCACAAGTATAGAACTTGTTAGATAACATAATAAAAAAATTTATATAAAAAAATTTCTAAAAAAAATTTAAATAAAAATATAAAAAAGTTCCATTATAAAATAGTTTTTCCAATGAAATAAAAATTTCAATGGAATGAATTCAAAAATAATTCCAGAACCATTTCATAAATTTCACTTTTGGAATACCCCATTCCAATCCAAATATGCGTAAATCTATTCATGCTGCTTCATTATGACAATTCCATAATCATGAGTGGTTTCTCATTGATATACCAAGTATTTATATGTTAATTAAATCCATGTTTCATTACACCTTTTCCACTAACAACATAGTCATATTCCAACCATGACTTATAATTAAATATGAACTTTCACTACCTAGTATTCCCAAAACTATTCCAATACAATAATGAGAAAACCAGTTCAATGCCAAATCCATTTCAATTCCAAAATCATTTTAACAAAAAATCCATTTTATTTAAAATCATTTTCCATAAATGAAACCAGGAACCTATTTCAAAATCAACATTTTAAAATATATTCACAAATGAAATGCACATCAATTATAAAATTTCACAAAAATTTACAACCATCACTAATGAACGATTCTACAATGATTTATAAGAAAATTTCACAATCAATTTCAATAAATATAATCAATATGAAGCTAATAATTCATTTTTTTATATATATGATTCTGAATTAAGGACACTTACCTCGGGTTTTATGATAAAAATGATGAATGGCACTCAAATTCCAATGAAACCTGGTACAATATCAAAGAACATGCCTTTTATCTCTTCATATACCATCAATAAGATCAAATGTACTCATATTTTGAATAAAAAATAATATATCTACCCACAATGGGTGTATATCTCGGTAGCTGATAGATAAGGTGAAATAGATCTTACAAAAACTAAAAATAACAACTAAGAATGGTTACGTACCATTAAAAGCGAGATTTTACACCCTAAGAAACTCCTTTGGATCACTTCCAAATCGATGGGGGAGAAGTTCTACGACTTTTTAGAAAGAAAAATCCTGAGTTAGGTATGTTTTGTGAAACAAATGAGGCATTAAAACAAAAATATAACATATATCAATTATTTTAGGATCTTTTTGTTTAAATACTCATGGTCTCGTCACAAATTTAGTAAAACTATGTGCTAACCATGTTTTATCCACTACCTTAATGATGATCGACACGTGGTTGGATTAAATGGGTTCCAAATGGTGCACCATCTATGCCAAAGCACATTTTCCAACAAATGGTCAACATATAATGTTTTCTCCTAGGATTCTACATGATTTTGGAAACACGTTTGTTTCCCGTGTGCTTTCACTTTATCGCCTATCTTATTGTGCATATAATCTTGTATGTGTTGCATGGTTCTCCTAAATCTTAAACCAACTTTTCACCTTTAAAAATCCCCAATAACACCTTAAAACATTTGAACAGTCTCCAAAACATTATCCATATACATTAAATTATTAAAATGAATAAATAAATGGTTACATACTTGAAACATTAAGTACTACACATATTACCTCTAATCATGAACCCATTTATTGTAAAATACCCCTATCATGAGATTCATTCTTGTAAATGAAATTTTCATATTTTAAACTATATTAATTTATTCATTTTTTTTCATGTTTTACCATTTGTTATAAATATATAGATATTCTTCTGTTATCATCCACTATATTAGTAATTACTCTACGAACTATACGATTAATAAAGGGGTTTCTCTAATAATTTCTCATCAGTGCCTATTTCTTTTATGTGTAGTGATGTTATGTTATGTGTATTTCATTATTTAAAAATAATATATGAATTATCAATTAAAAATATAGTCATTTTTAATGTTTCAAAATGTTTGAAAATAACTATATCCTATTCCAAATTATTTTTCGGTCCATTATATTTTTTATATGATAATTATATTATTCCCACTTGCTTATATATCTTAACATGGAAGACTTATTTAAATTAAAATATTATTGATCAAAATTAAAAATAGTATTGATTTAAATTGTAATATCATAAATATACATATCACACAATAACCTCGTCTATAACGAGCCAAAATTTTACATGACATTAGTTGTACAACTAGATCAATAAACATTGGAAATAAATTATAATGGAAAGTCTATATATTATGAAGATATGATCGTAACACAATTTATAAAAACATCTCATACTGTAATCCCATCATAATTTAGGAATTATATAACCATATATAATATATAACCATCTGGGGAAACTAGTGTAACTATACCATAACATAAGATAAAAACATACTTAAATTTTTATAGACTGTAATACTCCTGATTGAAATATAAAAATTACAACAACTAAATAAATTAAAAAATAATGTCCAATAAATACAAAAAATACATAACCAAAAATATTGTATACAAATTATTACCTTTTTAATACATAAAAACAAAAAACTATATCCAATTATTTGAAATATCATCATTATAAATATAACCACCACTATCAATAAAATTATCATTGGTAAATAATGTTGTTTTTTATTTTCCTATATTTGAATCCACATAATCTACATGTCCACTTAGGTGGAGATGTGTGGTGTAATTAATGACCCAAATGTATATCCCAAGTACAAATCATTTAACACAAGAATTATTAAATTATATATTCACTAAATTACATTATTGAAATATTGAAAAATAATCTAACATTTATTAATAAAAGTTTAATGCTTTCAATATTTTTAGAGTATCGAAACACCATGGAAATGAAAAATTAGTATCTCACAATATAAATTATTTAAAATCCATTAACTCATACAATATTTCTAGTATCCAAAACCATAGTTATTTCATAGTCTATAGTTATTAACTGATGGTTAATTCAATCATATGAGTATATTAGCTGCCACAAACCCACAAAGCCTTCCAACATGGGCCCCACTTTAATAACATTTGATTGTAAAAGACATTAAAATAAACACTATGTTCCATAAAAAATGTCACATGAAAATATGAAAACTAAAACATAATATTGACAAGATTTTAATAAAAAATATTTAATAAACACTAAGATGGGAGACCGGTAATAGTTATTACCTTTAGAAGAGTAATAATTAATATTACTTAAAATTTTAATTTATTACATCTAAATACATTTTCATTATATTTTTACTTATTTAAAAAAAATTATAATTTTTACAATTAAAATATGAAAAAATAATTCTCATTTTCGAACTCCTATAACAGAAATTTACTTGTTATAATAAATTTTTCAAAAAAAATTCAAAAATTTGATTTCTTTGCCAAAATTATGTTTTTTGTAAAAGATTATAGTTTATATAATTTTATCACTTTGAAGAAATATATTATAATTATAAAAACATTATTATGTTATAATTAATTTATTTATCGAATAAAATTATAAATTTTATCATATTCTCTATTATTATAATTTCCCTGACCAATATTTATAAAACTAAATAATATTATTAGTTTGATAGTAATTATTTTTTATCTTATTTTTGATTAAGTAATTTTAATTGTTATATTTTATTATGTATATAAATTAAATAATCACAATTTTCATTCAATTCATTATAAATCAATTTATTTCATTGTAAAAAGTAATAATGTTGGCATTTTTATTATTCAAAAAATAGACACATGAAAACATCATTTTTCTAAACACTGTTTTTATGTGATTAAGTGTGGTACATTTGAAATTTAATTTCAAAACATTTAAAATTATATTAAGGTAAAAAATTTTGAAATTAAAAATTATATTTTTCAAATTATTTAATATGGAATATTTTTTAATTAACAAAATTAAATACAATGTTTAACAAATAGTTACCTAGGTAAAAACAACAAATTTTAATAATATATTTACAAATGTAAAATAGTTCAAACATGTTAACGAAATGATTTAAAATGAAATTTTGAAGTTAATTTAGGAATTATATTATTCTAAACTTCATTTTGGTCAAGTATTGATATATTTTCCCTTGAATAGTGTCTTGGAATCATTGTAAGATGATAATTATTCCAAATGTCCCATTTTCTCCTCTTAAAATGGATATCACATTCACCCAATCAAATATACACTTAACATTATATTTTCTATATAAATAAATGAAATTTAATGTCTCATAAAATCCTACAAAACAAACATAATCCCTTAGTAATTCATAGTGAGCCTAATACCTTTAATTTCAATGGAACTTCCAAGGAAAATCGTGTCCTCAACACAAGAATTATCTCCTTCATAATATTTTCTACATAATATTAATATTAAAAATATCATATCACCATGATAATTTGATGTGTTCAGTATAATGATGATACTTATTATATTTTATATTAAATATAGGACCATTAAACCATCATTTTTACCATCTTTGAAAAAACAAATAAATATCTTTACGGATTTTGGTGGACTACCGCATCCACATAGTGATGTCATTTGTTTTTCATTACCAAATTTCAGGGATAGTATTAGTGGATGTAATGATAAATAAATTATATATATATATATATATTATTTATAATTATTAAATTTCAATTCTATATCCACTTTCACCCCCTCTCAAGTGTTGAGAAAGAGGAAGACTAATAGTGTGCATGTGTGTATTACCATCTCGATGATGAAATGTTTTTCATTTTTCATTATGATTATCACATATTATGTAATAATATTAAAAATTTAGTTCTCAATTTTAAAAAAATATCGTTATTATTATGCAATAATTATATTTTACTCAAATAAAGACATCATTAACCTTACTCACTTACTGAGTTAAAGCATGTTCGAGTTTGGTCTGGTTTAGCTAGCTGTTTGGAAAATGCATTAAAATGTGATAATGGATGAATTTTGGAACATGAAATATATTATTATAATAATATATTAATAAAATATATATTTATATGTTATTATATAAATATTATATTATGAATTTTACATATTATTTATGTGACATTTTGGTTCTCTAATATTACTGAAATTATTCATTATCAATTTGGGTTTGAAATAATGTAACTAGAACAAATATGGATTGAAATAAGGATATTTTAATTTAATAAAGTTTATATAAAATATAATTATAAATTATATTTAAATAGTTAAATTTGAATGAAATTATCTTTATTGATACCAAAATTATATAACATGATCGAAACAATAAATGTTACTTACACCTAATGGTCATTATATGCTATATCAAATTAATGTACTCAAAATTAAAAAAAATTAATTATATTAAAATGTTAATAATTATGACTATGATTATCAAATAAGATATTAATTTATTTATAATTTTTATTCAAGAACTTAGTGTGACATCTACTATGTAAGGAAATATGGTTAGGGATATATCCTCAACTAAACTTCCTTAATAAAAAGTTTATTTTTAAGAACAAATTAATATATACATGTTTTTTGTACTTATTAATTGATATAAAATTTTAATAATTATATCTTCCTCATGGATTATGTTGTTTAATTACGCAGTCTCTATTTCATTTGGACTCTGATAGAAGTTTTACTCATGTCGTAAGGATTTAATTTAAAAATTTCTTTCTCAAAGACAAATTTTATTATATACATATTTTAATTTATGTGGTTTATGTACTACTTAATGTATATATTAAATAATGAAATAATTTTTATCCATAATGTAATAAGATCAATCTTAAACCCCATCAAATGGGATTTATTTAAATGCTCCTTATGTTGAATGTTGATTTCATGACTCATATTTATTCAATAGATCACAATAAATATTCCTTGACTATTTTATTTCAATGTTGATCTATTATAACCTATGTTTATTCCATTTTTCAACTTGTTTCTTATGGAAATAGTGTTTTAAAAGATTTTATTAATTTTAATGATTTTTTTATTTCATAAAAATTCATTTTTCTATGAATAATTCGTATTCCTTTTAAGGGATTCTTCTTCAATTTATATTTTTCTACCTCACACTAATTTTCTTATTTCTGTAGTGGAAAATAAAATTAATTTCATCCCCAATTATCCTTTTTTACCATTAATAATTTTCTATAGGAAGGTTTCATCATCCTTTTAATGTTGTGGGGTTTCAACAAGGTTAGTTCAAAATGGTTAACCATTTTTTCTATCATTTAAAAATTAATATTTTTTCAACAACTACATATTTTAAATTTAAAATTTCTTGGGGTTTTCATAGTTCTATTATTAATTTTTTTTAAATGATTTAGGTTAAACAAAATTTATGCATACCTTTATTTAAAATATAAAATATGTTTCTGATTTATATTAATAAATATTGTTTTTAAAGTAAAAGTTTATAAAGTATTCTCAATTTCTTATTTGAATACTTAATATATTTTTCAAGTATACTATATTAAATATTATTTAAAATGTGTAATATTTTAATGTATTTTACTTTGTTTATTTTATATCGATTTTTTTTCAAAAATATTTAATTTGGAACTCATTTATTTAAGTTTCCCAAAAAGTAATCTATTTTCCTTGATCCATAAATTATTATATACATAAGGGAATTTGAAACTCAAAATAATTTCCTTGAGTTATATAATATCTTAATTTAACATCATTTTTAAAATATTTTTCTTTTTAATTGACTTTATAATTTTTTTATCTAGGGGATTTTTAAAAAAAAATCAATTTTAATGAATGGTATTCAATTTATTTTACTTAAAATAAAAGGATAATTTTCCACAGGGTATAATAATATAGACATAAACAATGATTAATAAAATATATTTTCAAAAAACCCTTCTAGTGATTTTTTTTCATTGGATTGAAATTGTTTTACCTCTATTAGAGTCATGTTTCCTATTTTACCTTTAATTTTATTATTATGATATTGTTTTGGGTTATAATGTTTTATGTTATTAAATTTAATTCATGATGATATTTGGATGTTAAATGATGACAATTTTTATTTCCATGGTTTCATTATATGATGATTATAAAATATCCTAAACCTTTTATTCTTTCTATGTGTTATTTTATATTATAATTAATATTTATGTGTTAGAACATTTTTTGGATTATAATATGGGTGGGACCGATATAACTATACCATTAATTTTGAAATGTCTTATATCTCATGATATAAAAATTTTATGTGAACCAGTTATCATGTATGTAGGTTCACAGTGGGTGAGTTTAATGGAAGTTAGCTATATAATAGATTTTATGATGGAACTCATCTTTCAGTAGTGAGTTAAATAATGAAAATAATCTTATATTTATCATTGTTCCTCATTAATTCTTACATTTCATGACCCATTTTATATGTTATGAAAACTTTATTCTCATCCCAGGGTAAAAGTTTTATATTTTGAAATTTTATGTATATTTTCATGTATATGGATTATACTTATCATTTTATATTATTTTAAATATATTTTTTTTCTATTCCTTCTTTTCCAAATATTTTTTATATTACTATTATATCATATTTAAGGATATCTCTTATTATGATCTTAAGGTCATCCATTTCTTATTTTTTTCATTCCAAATGTTATGAAAATTAGTATATCATGGGAGACATAAATAAAGGGATCTAATAGAGAATGATTATAGGGACATGTTTGAAATTGAATTAAAAATAATGTTTATATAACTAATACACAGGACACTAGACATTTCATTATTTTTAATGTGAAACAGTTTGTGAGAAATATTATATAAATCTTAAGATTAATTTATAATTTATATTATACTTCACATTGGTCCCTATAGTTATTATTAGATAATATTTTAGTCATTTTTTGTATATTAGTTTATCAAACATTGTTTATAGATTTGGAGAAACTTATAAAAAACCGATAGATGTGTCAAAGTATACAATTATATATTAAGATATTACAAAAATACGAATAATTTGGTTTTCCCTAGAATTGAATCCACGTAAATACAATATATGTTTTATTAGATATGACATAAATGTATCAAGGGAAAATCTCCCATGGATCTTTTGGTGTAACATTTACTCAATAATCACCCTAATGTATGAATATTAGACTTCAGACTACACACCTGAATTGAATCTCCTTGCGAAAATTTATTGGTTGTTCATATTATGTTTTTGAACCTGTATAATGGATTTATTTAAAATTTAATCTGAGGGAATAGGCTGATAATTATGAGAAAATGCCACCTAAAGATCCATATTCTAATCAAAGCGATATATAAGATGAATCAAGTATAATATTGTTGAAAATAAAGTATTATAGTAAGAAGTATTGGTTACAATAGATAAGAAATCGTAGGATTTAGTTTCAATATTCATAAGGTCATTAATACACACTTTATTGGAAATTATCATAACCATTTTAGATTTATTATTCTTTTTCTAATGGTATCCTGAAAATGATGGTGTGAAATTTATTTAAATATGATGCATAAAAATAATATTTGGTAAAAATACATTGCAATTATTAAAACAGATAATTATTTGGATATGTTTGTAGAATACATATCTTTATTTTCTCACAGACTATATATCTTCTTCATTTAGTAAACAATAATGAAAATATATATTCATAATATATTTTTTGGATTTAGTTTAACAACCATGGATTTTGAAATCCATTAAAATACATAATATATTTGATAAAATTTTCTGTATACTAACACATAAAACAAAAAAAGATATTATGAGGACATTACTAATAAATTTATAATTTACACTAAGATAGTATACCATTAATTGAAATTACCCATTCAGTCGATAATTAATTAATATAAGTTAATATAAAAAATAATATAATAAAAGTAGTTTTATTAATTTTTTAAATACATTCATATATTCAAACTAAAAATTCTAAAATTTATATTTGCTAAAAAAATTCATTATTGAACTCCACTCATGAAAATTAAGTGAGTATAAATTTTTGATTTTTTTATAAAGACTGAGTTATAGTTCAAAATAGAGTTTTTGTAAATAATTATAATTTTTATAGTATATCACTATTTAGGTATGTCTAATAAGGATAAAAAACATTTTATATATTTCAAATTATATTTAAGGAATAAAATTATTTTTTTTAATGTAACGACCCAAACATTATCAATGTATTTTCTCCCTTCTTATATTAATTTCATTTTGTATAAATCACTTATATTCGATAATAAAAACCATATTAATTAATAACTAATAAAATAAGAATTATTTCTAGAAGTTAAGGAATCTATAACGATGAAATAGTAACTTCACCTTAGGAATAGTAATATGGAATTTATGAATAGTAACCAGACAAATAAACAATAACTTCACCAATGAAAGTATAAATTAAATTTAGGAATATTATAAATGAATATATAATAGAATTATATCTCCATCAATGTAAATAACTGTTAGAAAAATTAATAATTAATTTTTTTGTAAGTACTAAGTATTTAATTAAAATTGTAAGATTACATTAATAATTTTCAAAATATTATTATAAAAAATGTATTCATAAATTAATATTTTTATACAGTATGATTTTATGATAATTTTATAAGAACATAAGTAATTTTTTAAAGTGTTATAAAATCAGATATAATTTTGAAATCTATATTTTTTGAGGAAATGTTGGTTTTAAGTAAATACAATATTTGTCATATTTAAAAAATTGTTTTCATAATATAGAAAAAATTATTAAATTACAATCATCAGATAATTGACAAGGAGAATTTATTGGGATTTTTCTATAATACAAATTTTTTTATAAATAATAAGATATGATAATTTTAATTTTATTCTAAATTAAATAATTGTTTAGACATTGATGATTTTATGATGATGTAAGAACCTTAATCTATAATCATACATCATTTTTATAAAATGTTGAGTAATTAATCTAAAATTATTTATAGTCTTTAGCCAAAATAATAAACCGATGAATATAATAATGATAAAACACCCCTCTCCTCCATTATAAATACCACATGTCACCCCTATTCTCCTCACACCATCTAATCATTCATACTTTTTAAAATTTTTCCTAATATTTTTCCCTAGCCCATACACCACATCAATGAGCTATTGGCCTCATTGAAAGACCCAGACATTTTCTCTAATGTGGATCTTGAGGATAAATTCAAGAGGTAAATTACTCTTTCTTTCTTTTAATTTATTTTTAATTTCTTTTATTTTTTATTCTATAATCAACTCCCATCACCCAATGGAATTATAACCATAGTACCTTAGATATAATATAAGTCTATCAGGTAAATTGAATATCCATCATTTAACTCCCCCCACTCTTACTCTAAAAATGAAAATGTCTCCCATGATGTGTCAAATTTAAGACATAAAGAGTGATACTCTTTAATTTTCATTTAACAACATTATGGATTTTATGAAAAACATCATAATGGTTCAAACTTATTGCTAAATTTATTATATAACCCTCTTTCTATTTTGGTTCTAACATATATACATAATACTAAATGATAAAACAAAAATATTTATTTTTGATTAATAAGCAACCAAAAGTAACCATAAATTTTCATCATGAAATTTTATCTAATGATTAATCCTCATAACATATAAAAAAATTCATTATAAGATCATTAAAAATTCTATAATACCATTAATATTATATAATAATAATTTTCGATATTTATCCTCATTTTATACATACTACCATTCATCTATAAAAGTGAACCAGTGTTGGAAACTAAGAAACCGAACACTCTAGAATGATGAAATTTAACTCTACAACACATCAAAATGAGTATAATTTAACATAACTAAACCACAGATAATCAAATTCATTTATAAAATTTTCTTTTCTTTTTCTAATTAATGAATGAAAATAGATTATATATGATATTAAAGTGAATAATTCATTTGGACATAAGGTAATAAGAATTATTAAACCCAACTATCTTTCATTATGGAGTATTTCTTTCAGCCCATTTTCAGTATAGATATTCCTTAAATATCATTTCCACATCATTATGTTATCATTTAAAGGATATTAATATTTTCAAATTGAGTTTATGACAAACAAATTGTTTTAAAAAATAATTCTTCTTTTAAAAAACACATCTTTTACATCTCGAGATTGGTTATTATTTAATCATGATCAATCATTCTTATATCAGGTATGTTATTCACACTTTAATTTGGTAACCCAATTCTTATGAATGTATGGATTATGTAATGAAACCTATTTCTTTCCATGGGTGATTTTTTGTCCAATATTGATATACAATCAGTGTGGTATAGATGATAATGTAATTCTTATGATGTGATAGGATCACTTAGAATTATATAATGCCGTGTATATGTTATGATATGATGGGTGTGAGCATAATTATATATCTCTATAATGAATTGGGTAATGTAATGTATCTCAAGAGAAAAGGATAAACTTGAGTGAGCATGATTCTATCTTCCTTCAAAATTATGTATGGTAGTTGAACTCGAAGACATGATGTTTCATTTTTATGAATTACCACATTATATGACATTATCTAATGCTTCCAATATTTGATTATGATTATGGTCCTATGATTATGTGGTAATTATGATGATTATTCTCACCCATGTTATATTGTTTCATGTTCTTATCATTCCTCTTACTGGGTTTTATCTAACCAATCTTATTGATATAAATCCTCATGTGACAACATGTACTAAGGATAAATAAGTGCCAATAAGAAGGTATAGAAGAAAAAATTAAACAATTTTTATGATTTATTATGTAAATGTTATGTATGTTCCTAATTTTCCCAAGATGCTAAAACATTGGATCTTAGTTTTGTAACACTCTTAATTTTTCATCTTTATAATGATATAATAGTCACATAATAAAAATTAGGGACACTATAGTTGGTATCAGAGATTCATATTATTTAATTTGGTAATTTGGATTAGATAACCATAGTAAAAATCCGTTTTATAATACCATTTATATGTAAGAACCCATAACACTGTGTTTTAGAAAATGGTAAAAATATGGATCCTACAAGATAAACCATTAGAGTTAATTTCACAATGGAATAAATTGTTTATTCCTGAATTTTGGGCTTATGTTTTTTTCTAACCATTTATATTTTAGAAAATGGTGGGAACTAGGAGAAACAAAGCTGACAACCTATACAAGGGACAATGCAGTAATTTCCCAAACAACATCCCCAATTTTTTGAGAGGTGGATTTAAAATTTTAAGGGAAATGATTACCCTATTCTATTAGGCTCTGAAAAATAACCCAACTACTATGGAACACCAACCTTAACCTAAGAGGGATAAATTTGATATCAATTTGTTTTTGTGGCAATGATAATCGACCATTATTGGATCCTCTATTACACTATTTGAGGAACAACGGGTCTACAAGATGGAGAAGATATTTTTTGTTCATTACTATTTTGAGATAGATAAAGAAACTCTTGCTGTTTATTGTCTATATGGAGAGGCCGACCAATATTGGGTGTTGATTAGTATCCCCAAGACAATGGTTGAAAATTAAGAGAATGACTGGGAAGACTTTAAGATATGTTTTTATAACAAGTATTTCCCATGAAATATTTATATAAAGATGGAGAGAGTATTCATTGATCTCAATAAAAAGGAAGGATGATTTTTGATATCCTATGAATCAAATTTTACATGGATATCAATAGGAACATTGGGTTTTTTTAACAACATTGATAGAAAAATTGAAAGATTCTTTAGTGGGTTAAAACCACAAATATTAAATGATCTAAAAATTAGAGACATTGGGAGTTATGAAGATGTTGTTTTATGTGCAATCAAAGTGGAGATGGAGTTTGGAGAATTTTCCCATGGATATGGTGATAAGAAATAAAAGATGGATTATTAAGCCAGATGATCTAATGAGAAAGGTGGAAGAAAACTCAACCACCCACATGTCAAAAATGTGGGAATAAGTATCATGATAACTACTTAAAAGGGATTGGGAAATTCTTCCAGTGTTGGGGAGAAGGCCACCAAGATCATGAATTTCAAAAAGATATGAAGAAGTAGGATAATGTATTGGAAGAAATGAGAGCACCACCCATGGTTCAATGCTTCAACTCAAAGGACTAGGGGCACTATGCAATCTAGTGCACTAAACTTCAAGTCCTTGTTGGTAATCAGTGTCATCAGACCCCAAATCCAAAAGTGAAAGGGAAGGCTTAGGCCATCACTATGGGAAAAGTGGATCAAGTGAATGATTTCATACAAGGTACACTTCCTATGTAGCCATGGTTGGAAAAGTATTATTCTATTGTAGTTCTATGTATTCTTTACATATCATGAATGTTTTATATATCTATTGAACAAAATCCCCCAAAGCATGAATTAAAAATATATATAAAACACATAGTGGTGCAATAATTGAAAGCTATGTGTTTGAATCTTCTACTATTAACATAGGTGTGAAGATTATTCCATAAATTATCAGCATAAATCCCTTGGTTGAATTCAAATCTATAATGGGAATGGATTTTCTATATTTATATATAGAACATATCAACTATCTGGAAAATGAAATATCTTTTCATATTCTAAAACATCCCATGCTCCCCTACAAATGAAAGGAAGATCATGAATCTCCTTTGGAAAATCCTTCCACAGTGTGGGTATTTATTCCCTAAAAAGATACTTACATCACTCAAATGGTTGAGTCAACTGAAGGTATCAAACTAAGAAAACTTCACATAGGGAGAGAATACTGTGTTTTCATTTGTGAAGAGTTAACCGGGGTTCCCCATGATCATGAGGTAGAGTTCTTAATATAAATAATTCTTATAGATACTATTTTCTCATTGTGTCCTTAAAATATGGATCTTATAGAACTGGGGTAGTTAAAGAAGCATCTACAAGAGAATTTGGACAAAGGGTTCATAATCCCTAGTGCATCACCTTGGGGTGTGGTAGTTCTCAATGTCAAGATGAAGGGTTGATCAATGAGGATTTGTATCGATTTTTGTGAACTCAATATGATGTCTTAATGAAAAATTATTTTCTTCCATTTATTGAAGACTATTTAGATCATCCTTAAAGAGATCAGTACTTATTAAAGGGGGATATCTATTATGGATATTATCTGCTAAAGGTGAAGAATAACGATATTAAGAAGATTTCCTTCTGTACATTGTTTAAAAAATATGAGTTTCTAGCGATTCCATTCAAATGTACTAATTATATTAAAATTATCATATATTTTATGAATATAGTCTTTAGATAATACCTTAAAAAATTAATGATAATTTTTATCAACAATATTATCACCTACACCAAGAAATTGGAGGAATAAGAATGACATATGTGGATTTTTGTTAAAACTATGAGGAATGAGAAAAGGTATAATATGTTTACCATGAATGACTTTTGTATACTCAAGGTCGTGTTTTTGGGACATGTGATCACAAGTCCGAGAATTTTTATAGACCGTTAAAAACAACAGAAATTGGGGAATGGAACAGACCATCTAGTGTCATAGAAAACCATAGATTAACTGGATTATCTAGGTGGTACCAATGTTTTTCAGATATTTATCATGATTTTAAATCCTTTAAAATATGTAAATATCGAAATGGTTAAAATATGTATAGATGGAATAATGTGAGGAAAATTCATACAGTTAAAGAGAAGGCTCATCACTTCACATGTACTCACATTACCAACATGTGGAGAATATTTTTATATATTGAAGCTTCCCAGAGTGTCTTGGGATTGGTACTCATGGAAAATGATAATGTGATATCCTACGCCTCATAAAAGTTGAATATCCTTGAGAAAAACTCCCCAACACATGAAATAGAGCTAGAAACTATGAATTTTTCATTGAAAATCTTGTGGCACTACTTGACTGACTGAAAATTACTTTTTTATTATTTAGTCACTTTGAGGAAAAAGTGATAATCCGTACATGACTTTAATGACTTAAGACATTCAAGGCACCAAGATACAAAATTTAAGAGCAAACAACTCATTCAATTCCATTGAATAGCTCCTACCCAACATCATAAACATAGTTCAGTTTCATCTTACTCATCGCTTCATGGAAAGCAGTCTCTTGCAAGACTGTACTGGCACAAAACCAATAGAAAAACCACACCCTCTCAGATATCCAAATCCGAAAGAAAAAACCAGAAGAAAACTGATGCTTTGAACCCCATTTGGAGAAATTCCTTGTAAGAGAAAAGATGTAATGACTATCAAACCTCATACAGAAGGCCGCCAAAATTCCACCCAAAAACCATAGATCGCCAACCACACAATACAACAAGAAAACCAGTCACACCATAACAGAATCACCTCACCAAGAAGAAATTCAAATGAAAGAAGACCATCACCAACAATGCCTGCACCAATCCAGAACCTGCACTATGCCAAAAACACAATACCCGTCACCACCCACTAGGTCGCACACCAAGACCACAGCGGACCCCCCACAGAGCATTTCATTAGCACAGAATAAGGGGTAGAAACCCAAATCCACACCAAACCTGGAAAATTCTTAGATCTGGAGTCAACTCTTAGGGAAGGCAGTATTTGATCAACATATATATAGTTCATAAGATCCTAATGTATATATTCACACCAATAGAGATCAACATGAAATGAAAAATATTTTTAGATAAAATAAAGGACAATGTCTTCTCTATTCACTATAATCTTGGCTTTGCAAACAAGGTATAAGATGCTCTTAGAAGAAGAAAACCTACTATGCTATCCATGATGCGGATTTATAAAGACCATATCTTATTAGACATGAAAAGGTTGGATTTGTAAATACTTAAGGTAGGTAATGAATAATACATTTCCCAAATGTTTTCCCAACCATCAATACAAAATAACATTAATGAGGCACAAAGGGATGATCTGTAGTTACAAAAGAATGTGAATGCAATAAAAAATTAGAAGATGTATGAGTTCCATATCAATGATAACAATGTTATTCAGTTTTGAATGAGGCTTTGTACACCTTCATCGCATGAGATAAAGAAGGATCTATTTGATAATGTACATTTCTCACATCTCTTCATTAATCCTTATGGTACCAATATGTATTTTGATCATAGAGAACAATTATTGTTGGACAACATGAAGAATGAGATTGCGGAGAATATATCAAGGTGCGGTATATGTCCGAATGTTAAACCCAATCAATAATATTCCAAATTGATGACACAACCCTTTCCTATAACCATGTGGAAATGGGAGAATGATACCACCGACTTTACCACTAGTCTCATGAATAAATCCTATGGATATAATGTGATATGGGTTATGGTTGACCGACTGACCAAGACTGACCACTTTATCACTATTGAGGAATATATCTAACTTGAATAAATTACAAATATATATGTGAAGGAAGTTGTGAGACTACATGGGGTTCCACTCTATATTTTCTCTATTCATTATAATAAGTTCACTAATAAATTCTAGAGGAGTATTAAACATTCTTTGAGTATTGAGATGCCTTTTATCATAAACTATCACCCGCAAAATGATGGTCATTATTAAAGGACTATTCAAAAGCTCAAATATATGATAATATCGTTCTCATTAGAATTAAAAGGTGGATGGAATCAACATCCCCAGTTGGTTGAGTTCTCATATAGCAATAGCTTCCACTCATGTATTCAGATGGATCCATATGAAACTTTTTATCAAAATCGATATAGAAGTCCAATATGATGTGATGATGTTTTTGAAAGAAAGATACTTGGACCAGATATTTTGCAAGAAATGATAGAGAAGGTTCAATCCATCCGGCAACATATCAAAGCTAATCAGAGTAGAAAAAGAGTTAAAATGAAATCCTTTAAATATATTTGGAGTTAGATGTTGGAGATAATGTATTCTTTTGAATATCACCATAGAATAGAGTCAAGTGGTTTGGAATGAAATGGAAGATAACCCAGGGTGCACTGCCCCTTTTGAGATTGTTGACCACGTAGAAGTCATTGCATATCAACTTGAGATTATATAGAATATTTCTCATGTTTATGATATGTTCCATGTATCATACCTGAGGAAGTACATATTGGATCCCTCATATTTACTGAACTCAAAGGTGGTATAGTTGGAAGACAATATCTCTTATAAGGGGAAGACAATCATGATTCATGACCAGATGGATAAGGTTATAAAAACACGAGAACCTACCTTTTCAAAGTGTTTTGGAGGAACCATAAGTTTTAAAAAATCATATGAACTAGATGAGGAGATAATGGATAAGTTTCCTCACCTATATATGTAAAATTAAATTTTGAGGATGATATAGTAAAGGGGGGGGGGGAGAATTTAATGACACAAAATTTTATCAATGTAATTTATAAATTCAAACAGTAATTTCATATAGTATTAATTACTTAGATACAATAACAAAAACATTATAAATGATTAATTAATTAAATAAGAAGTATTTATTAAAGTTAGAGAACCTATAATGATTAAATTGTAACTTGATCATAGGAATTGTAATATGACTCTTATGAATAATAGACATCCAAATGAATAATAAACTTACCCATGAAAGTATAAAGAAAATTTAGGAATCTTGTAAATGAATGTATAATATAATTATACAATAGTCTATGTAAATAAATTTATTAAAAATTATTAATTAAGTGTTTATATTTTTCTATCTTTAAAATACATAATTACAAATTTATGATTATTTTAATAAATTATTAATAATATTATTTTCATAAAATGTATTTATAGATTAATATTTTGATATATTGTGATTTTAAGATAATTTTATGATACTTTAAGTAATGTTCTAAAATGTTTTAAAATAAGTTATAGTTTTAAAATCTGTATTTTTGTGTAATTGTTGATTTTAAATAAAAACATAATTCCTTATATTTTGAAAAATAATTTAATATAATTGATTATATGTTTTAATCATACCAATAAAAAATATTTAGGGTGTTTTTTAAAATTTTTCTAAAATATTTGAATTTTTGATAAATAGTAAAATATGATAATTTTCGATAAATACTAAACACAAGATTTTTTCATTGTTGACGTAATGCTTATGTAAGAACCTTTATATCAAAATTTCATTCATTATATTAATATATTAAGTGATAATTCTTAAAAAAATCATATTCTTGATTGAAAATAATAAACTAATGATATAATAATGAGAAAATACCCATCTCCTCCACTATAAATACCACCATCACCGCCTCTTCTTATCAGACCTTCCAAGATCCGATCCTTATAAAAATTATTCAAAATAAAAATAACTATAAAATTCCCCACATCTACAAGCTCTAGGTCTCATCCGAAGACCAAAACCTTTTCCCATGGACGTTCTCAAGGAGATGAAATTCAAGACGTAAATGCCTCTTTCTTCTATTTTAATTTCATTTCCTATTATATTATTTTATTAATTTATCCTCACCAATCCTCAACCAATTGACATGATAACTCTACTAACATACATATATTGTAATTATATCATTTTAATGGAATATTAATCATTAAAATCATCTCTCAGTCTCTTTTATTCTAAAAATAAATTCGTAGCTCGTGATGTGTCAATTTTCAAACATCGTGGGAGATGCAATTTCATTTCCCTAAAAATACATAAATGATTTTAATAAAACCTTAATAATGGTTGAAAAATATTTTAAGATTTATTTCATAACTCTATTTATGTTTTATAACTAACATATGTGCATAAAACAAAATTATAAAACAAAACGAGTTCGTTGTGATCGAAAAACCACCAAAATAAACCTAAAATGACCATCATTAAAATTTATCTAATGATTAATCCTCATAAAATACAATAAATATCGTTAAAAATCATTTAAGATTCTGTAATACCATTAATAACATATACTAACAATTCTATATATTTAGCCACATTTTACACAAATATCCATTATGTATACATGTGAACTGATCATGAAAACTACGAAAATGAATGCTCCCGAACATTGAAATTGAACTCTATAACTCATAAAAAATACCATTAATGAAATTAATAAAACCATAATGAATTGAATTATTGTATAAAATGTTATATATTTTCTAATTAATTTTTATTATGTTATTATACAGGATATTGATGTAAGAAATCATTCAGGGATTAGGTAAGGGGAATTCATGAACCCAACTCAATTTCTTTGGTTTCCCCTCTTTCACCCCATTTTTAGTTTTTTTATTCTGTAAATATCATGTATCCATCATTTTATTATTTTTTCTAGGATATAAATATTTTCTAATTGTGTGTGTGAGAAACATGATGTTTTCCAAAAGAAAAAATCATCATTAAATGCCTCTTATTTCTCAAGATTGTTTCTTTTTCACTCAAGATTGATGATTATTATACCAAGTTTATTATTCCCTATTTCATTTGGGAACCTATTTTTTATGATTTGTTTTATAAAAATATACATATTACTTTCCATGGGTTATTTTATGTCTATTATTGATACGTGTTCAATGTGTCATATATTATAAGGTAATTGTTAAGATGTGGCTGGTGTGACAAGAATTATATAGTTCAATGTAAATGTTATGATGTGATGGGTGTGCCCTTAATTATATAGAGCTCCCATTAATTGGTTATTGAGATGTATCTCAAGATGAAAAGTGAAATATGTATAAACTTGGTGATATATTTCTTCAGAAATATGTGTGTTAGTTGACCCCTAAGACATTATGATTCATTTTTATGCATTGAAAAATTCTATGCCATTATATAATGATTCCTTTATTTATAATGATGATGATTCTTATCACCCATGTTATATTATTTCATTATATTATCTATCCTATTACTCATCATTTAGCATATGTATTTCATCGATGTGTATCAACAGGTCATAACATGCACGTACTATGGAGAACATGAGGTCTAATAAGTAGCTAAAGAAAATTTAATTAATTAATATTTATTTTTTGTTGTGTATGTGTTATGTATGGTTCTAATTTTACGAAGACACCAAACCATTGGATTCTGGTTGTGTAACTCAATTTTATCATTATCTTTATAATGATTTAATAGTAATGTTAGAAAAAAATTAAATCTATATTTAATATATTATTTGAATTTATAAAGACCATGTATAACATTTTTTTAACTTAATAAAAAATATTAGTTTAATAAAAATGATTTTCAGTCTTCTTTCTGAATAATGAATTTTCAAGGTTATATTTTGTAATGGATTTAAATTAAATTATTATACCAATATTTGTATTTATATTCATTCAATTTTTGTCTTTAAAATTATTAATAATGATTATATTATCTTATATATAATTTTAAAAAAATCAACATTTTCTTAAAAATTGTACTTTAGGGATTAAGTGTGATTATTTTAAAACAAAATTATCACACATATTTGATATGATAAATTGATTTTAATAGTTAATAAATTTGTTTTAAAATATATAATAAGGTCAATTTTAATTTTAGATTTAAAAATTAATTATTATGTTTTGAAAATAGTAACCATTGTATGAAAATAAAATAATAAAATGAGCATTACCTGGGAGAAGTGAAAAAATATGTTAAAAATGTTTTTAAATATGTGTCTGAGATTGTTTTTGACAATATATATTCAAAAAATAATCTTTTTACCACTTTTATTTACTGAATCATTATTATTTTAATTGATTTCTTCAAAAATGATTAGTGTTTCCAAAAGGTCCCTTTTCTCCTCCTATAAAAGTTTATCACTTCCACCCATTAAAAGATACACATAACCCTTGAATTAATCCCAGATAATCTTCTCTTATAATATCCCAGTAATCATATTCTAAAAATATATTCCTCAGACCAATCATATTTTTTATAAGTCATTTAATTTTAATCTAAATTGATAGAAAATATAAAGTCTCCCACTTAAATATTTTGTACTTCTTACAATATTATTCATATTATTAATATTACAAATAAAATAACACCCTAATAAAAAGAGGAGTTATGTATCATTAAGAAACAAACATTTTTCATGCTAATAGTATAAACCTTAGTTATTTGTTTCCATTCACTTATAAAACATAAATGAACATTGTTGTTGTGTTGCATAGACTATCTCCCCCATGAAATGACATTGAATATTTTCCATTACCTAATTTCATAGACGGTATTAAAAGATAAAGTAATGAGTTAATTTTATATATATCATATAATTTTTATTATTAAATTAAATTATAATTTCCACCTTCATCCCCTCTCACGTGTTGAGAAAAAAGAACAGTAATTATGCTTATGTGTAGATTGCATCCTCTTTGATGAAACATTTTAATTTTTTATTTATATTTAAATAAATTACATAAAATTCTAAAATATTATTATAGTATACAGAAAAATATCATTATTTTTTTGTTATAAGATTATTACATTAAATTAAAAACATCCATAACCATACAATCTAAAAGAGTTAAAGGGTGTTCGATTTTAGGTCGGCTTAACCACCAACATGGAAAATAATTTAAAATCAGTTTATGGATGACTATGGGAATATGAAAAACAATAGTATTATAACATACTATGAAACTAAATATTATTCTATGATTCTATATATATTATATTATATTATTTATATTATTATTATAGAAACATTTTCATTTTCTACAATTAAAAAAATTAGTTGTTTCCAATCCATTTTTCATATAATATAACTGAAACATAAAAATAATGAGATAAAAAAATTTGAGTTCAATAAAATTTATAAACTATAGAATAAAATTTTTTACGTCATTAATTAACAAGGAATAAAATGATGTCTAATTATTTTAAAATTATTAAACATTTGAAAAAAAGATAAATTTATTAATAATTGTTGGTAATAATATGTTATAGCTAACTAATGTAATAAAAAAAATTAATAAGGATTATATAAGGGTAATATTTTTAATATGGTTATATAATTGGATATTATGTTATTTTTCTTTTTTATATTGGGGAATTGAGTTTTTTCAACTATGAATGGGAAAAGGTTATTGATTTCATCTCTATTTTACATTATTAAGACACCGTTCATATTTAAGCACAAATTATTACTTAAGTGGGTTTTGTATGTAAAAAATCACATAAAATTTTATGAAATATATTTTATTCACATTATTTTATGTATATTTATATTATTTTAATTTTATGGGATTTTATTTTGAATTTTATACAAAGGGATTATGGCTTCAATCTCAAAATTTATTTTTTAGAGACACATTTTCATTTTATGCATAAAATTTCATTTTTGTGGTGTTTTTAATAACTATTTTAGATTTTTTTCATGAATTATATTTTATTCATGAAAAAAAATTTAACTTTAACATATATATTTCAATAGGATTTGATCTAAATTCTCCTCATGGTGTAAGAGAGTTTAATGAATCAAATCCCATCCTTGGGTAATAATCACTCTTCCTTTACTATTGTATTTCATGTATGAACTATTATAAAAATTGATGATGTTATTTTTTATTTTTATTATATATTATTGGGAAATAATGATTCAACAAATAGTATTCTTTTCAATTATTATATGGTTTTGTGAAGCCAATGAGCCCGTAGCCTAGTGGTAAGGGCTCCTACTTGGCATTCAGGAGACCCAGGTTCAAAAGAAGGTGGAGGAGAATTTCTAGGATACAGTAGAAGTACTATAGTAGTTATTGTTCGGTACTATATCAGCCAGAACTATTCACCCTATTTGGGCCTTTGGGTCACCGGTTTGGGCCTACGTGTCTCAAGGGCCTTCGGGTCATCAAATCCCATTGGGTCACAGGGCCTTCGGGCCACAAAGGCCATGAAGTAGCCCAATTCACACAGAATATGCATCTGAAGAAGATCAGAGAAACAATAATAGCATCCACTAGAAGTAGATCTAAACAGATTGGAAGAATGAGAGAGTATGGAAGCCACCATCGGGACCATGCACCGTAGACCTTTGTATGGGTCAATGCTAGTCGATCAGCAATGCAAGGTGGGGAGCTAGGTGACCCATGACACTGAAGCCAGGGAGGGGTAGTTATATTGGGATGGGCCTATGGGTCATGTAATGGGAATGGTATGCCTCTAAGACTTCAGGTCATGTATTTCAGGTTGTTCAGGCCTTGTGCCTTTGGCCTACGGGTCATGTACGTGTTCCCCTTCAACCCTTAAAAGAGGGATTATCGATAAAAAAAAAATAAGGCCTTCAGTCCATTCAGTGTATGGTTTTTTGATTATTAATTTTCTTTAATAATATTTCTCATTCATTTAAATGTAATTTTCATCAATGTATGTGTTTTTACTTCCCACCAATGTTCTCATTTCCCTAGTGGAAACAATTGTTTTAACTCCATTGATAACTATTCATCCGTTAAATTAATTTCAACTAATTTTTTTATCATCCTATTTTTTATTTTGGTTTCCATCAATGTTTATAAGAATCAACAAAATGATTTCCCATCCTTCAAAAATGCATGTTTTATCATCCACTCATGATTTTATTTTAAAAAATTTATTTGTTTTCTTAGGCTACATCAAACAATATTATTTTTAAATTAATGGTTTTTAATTTATCTTTAGTTCTATTTTATTGAAAAGTAAAATAAATTTTCAATGGTCAAAATTATATATTATTTTTATCATTTAAAAATTTTCAAAGTATATTTACTTATTCTTTTAAGACATTATGTATTCTTATTGTTTCCTTTATTAATGGTTCTTTAAAATGTATAAGTATTCCAGGTAATTTCAATTATCCTATTTGATATCATTTATTTATTTTTAATGTTTTTTTATTTATAACTCAGAATAATATGGTTTTAAAAAGACCTCTATTTCCCATAATTGATGAATTTTAAAATCTTTAATGGACAATGTTATGAAAAATCCATTCATTTAGTTACACAATTTTTTTTGAACATAATTTTTCCATAAGATTACCTTTTGAATTTCATTCATTTTTTTAATTTCTGGGGATAAAGTGATTTTATACAAATTATATTTCCCTGAATGTATTTATTATCAATTACCTTATAATGGAGGGATTATTTTTTAAATAGACTCATAAATATAAAATTTATAATGATAAATACCAAACATTCTCAATTTTTTTTCATTATTATTTTTTATTTATCTTCAAAATTAATCTACTTATATTAGAGTTATTTTTCATTTTTCACCAAATGAAATTCTTTTGTTATGTGTTTATTCGGAAGATGATGTCTTCATTATGAAGTGACTTAATTCATGATGTTATTTTGATGTCCTATAAACAAATTATTTTATGGGTTCTTTCTATTATGGTTTATAAATTTCATGAAACCCATATCCTTTCTATGGGTTATTTTATATTGTGAAGATTTTATCAACTTGCACACAATATTATGGTCATCAAGTTAGGTGTTACCTATATCTCCCACAAATAAATTGGGTAATGAATTATATATCATGACATAGATATATTATGTAAATGGATTAAAATAATATTGCTTGATAAATAGTGTGTGTAATGAAATTCATCTCTAATAATAATTTTACAAATGAACGTGATTATGGGTATCCAAGTTTACAAATATATTAAATATTATTTTTATGTTTATATTCCACATATTTTCTACATTCCAAGACCCATGTTATATATTTCAACATTTATTTTCTCAATCTATTGTAAAAAAAATTAGGTTGATATGTTATGTTTATCATTCATGTTTATGGTTAAAATTTATTGTTTTATGTTATTTTAAATCTTCTATTTTTCTTTATTCATTTTTTACCCATGCTTTTGTATATCCACTATGGGTTGTTATGTTATTCTTCACAAATTATTTTTTCCCAACCATTTCTAATTTTTTTTTCATTTTCTAGATTATAAATATGTTTATATCATGTTATACATAAATGAAAGGGTTTATATGTGAATTGTAATGAAGAACTATTCACCAATGTATTAATTATGATCTTTAAATGGATAAAATCTAATACACTCAACATTTTTTCCTTTGGGATTTGTGACTATTTATGAAAGTAATTATTTAAATCATCATATTAATGTTTTATTTATGGTAAAATCCAATTTGATCGATATACCCACACTAAAACTAGTCTGTCCACCATCCATATAATTCATGAAAAATGAACACCTGTATAAATAATAACTCCCAATATTGTATCTATTACCTATCCCGGAATCCCGAAAACTAAATAACCCATAATATAAATACAAATTATTGGATTAAAATTGCTGAAAATCCTTATTTTATTAAATTTTTTATAATTATTTGGAAATCAAATAGACACTACAAAAATTATTAATTTCACATATAACAAATATCATCCACACCAAAATAACATTTTTCATAATCATTTTATAACTATTATTGAATATTTCTGATATAAAATTTTTAAAATTATTCAAAAATGATATCAAATTATAAGATAAGTAGGAAAATAACTATAAAAAATAAACCACCTACAATATAAAATTAATGAAAAATATCTTTCCACCATACGTGATATCTATACTCTCCTTAACATCGTTTATTACAACAAAAAAAGAACAAACATTAGTGGAAATTTCATTCATGAAACCTATATTATGTGTGGAATTTACAAATAGTTAATTAAGGATAATGAGGAAGAGAGGTTATATAATGTTATTTACCATTGATCTGATAAAAAAATATAAATATTTTTAGAGAGATAACTTATGAAAAAGAATATCACCCAAACCCCCTAAACAAACATCATAATATTTTGATACTCAAATTATAATGGGATTTATAAATATATATAATTAATTAATATAATACATAAATTTTAGGTAAATTATATTTATTGGAGGTAGAAGTTTGTGAATTATTTTCTAAACTATTTATTTTTTTACCATGTGGATGACTATGAATTTCCTTCTAATGATTGTCCAATACAAACGATAAATAACTTTTACTATTAAGAATATGCATAAAATAATTAATTTTTATCTATCTATACTGAATCACCATACCCAGTGTTTTGGACATAATATATAGTCTGCGAACCATGAATTAACTCATCCATACGTCATGTATCCTCAAAACACCATAATTTCCCACAAAATCATTCTTAACATGCATTTAAATCAATTACATACTTAATATATCTAAAATAGGTCCCAATGTATATTACACTGATTAATAATTCCTTGATTATTATATTTATCTTATAGATTCTTTTATATTATTATTTCATTAACATCCATTTTATCTTCTAGGAATATTATCGAATATAAAATATTTCTATCATCTAAAATTCTTTTATTTTTTATATTTATGTATTTTATTATTTTAGTTATATTTTTTATTTATATTTTACAAAATTAATTATATAATGTGATAAATTGTTCCACATTTTACCGTTCTATTTTTAGTTTATTTTCTATTCAATGGGGAATTTGTTGAAACTTTTGACTTTATTTTTCTGCATTTCCATGTTTATGTTTTTTCATAAATTTATATAATTTTATTACAGTTCATATGTTTTTTAATCACATTGTTATTCCTAGATGTTATATATTATGGCTGGTTGGTGTCAAATTATATATATGACAAAAGAATAAGTGAATAGTTATATTTTATAGAAAACTTATGTTTGGAATAACTATGTAAGATTTCATAGTATTAGATTCTATATATGAAAATCTAGGTTTCTTATATAATTTTGTCATGAAATATTCATTGAATATGTGTAGAAATATTAATTATTTTAAAAATTTACTTTCATGATGATATTATTGATTTCATTATTGTATATAATTTTCCATATGATCATATATTATTTTAATATAGCTCTATTTTTCTTTTTATATGAACCGTATTGAATTTTTATGTAATTCTTGTCCTAGAAGACATGTTGCCATTGTGTTTTCATCAATTATTTCTATATAACAATTCGAAATATACATATGAAAATAAATTATTGGGTAGATAATTATTAATGATATGTCTATTTAGAAGGATGTTATGGTCATTAGTCCTAAATAAGAGTTGAAATGGTAAAATCAATTCTTTTTCATGAAGTTAATTTTGTTGGGAGTAATACATAATAATTTTCAAAGTAATATTAAGGTATATATTAAATATAATGATATAAAAAACATTAATTGATTAATTTGACATATATGACCTCTAATAACTATAAAATTGTTCATATTGTGAAATGAATACATAAACACTCAATTATATTATATGTCACTTTGATGCATTAGGAGATTGTAATAAAATGTTCTCTAAAAAATATAAAACAACATAGGATATATCCAAAAACAAAAAAAACCAATAGATAATGATTTATATTATTTAAGAAAAAAATTCTCCCAACAATTGAGTGAGAGGAAATCACATAAACCTACATTGGATATTATTTTTTAAAATAAATTCCATTTTTTAATTTAATTATTGGCCTCTAAAATAACATCAAAAAATCATCCTTCATCATTGAATATTCCTAAATAACCCAATTTTTATGTGAAAAATTGTACATAATTATCCTCAGTGTCAATAATATGAAATAATTATCCCCAAAATATAACACCACTTCCAAATCAGTGACCTTGATAAATAAATATATCGACGTGTTTATTGAATTTCACTACCAGTTGTTGCATGTGTAGCTCCAATATAAGTATATGATGAATATAATCACATCATATTTCTCTAATTAACAACTTATAATCATTCAATGTCATCACATATAAAAATTTCAATACATTAAACAACTATTATTATCTATTCAAACACAAGACCTCCTTGTTACAACATCCCCAAAGACACCACCTTCGTATTGTGTTAGAAATATTATAGATAATACTCTAAGTCAATATAATAACATACGATTTATGTTTAATTCAAATTTATCTTACTTTAATAAATAAATTGAAAGATATCCCCATTTATTGCATAAATATAATTATTTTCCCTCTATCAAAGAAAACAAAAAAGGTTACCTCCTTAGTACTACACTTCTTTTACAATAAAACTATTGCTTCAAATATTATCTATGTTCATTATTTTGAGTTTTATGGGGAAACTTATATTATATTCCATAGAAATTGAATTCAATTTATATATGACATAGTATCCTATCATTGAATATTTGAAAAAGGCCTATTCTAATCCATTCCAATTCAATATATGATCTCAAACTTTGGATTCCGTCTACCACTATTAGGTCTTATGGATTGATCACATATTGATTCCTCATTTATCTTTTTTAACCCCTATTAACACTACTAGTTTGAATTAAACTATGTCTTTACAATACCCCTTTAATTAAACATTAAGATACATCTTACTGAGTTATCATAATTCCATATTTTCAATTTATTTCTTCAAGCTCTGATCCACTCATTCTACCTAAATTTATAAAATTAAATTACTATGAGTTTATTTTCACATGAAATCATGTTATCAAAAAATCATCTATGAATAATATGTTATAAAACATTATAGAAATAATTATTTTAATTCAACACCCTCAAGGATATCCCTGTTACACACTTTGTTTTATATATGATATCTTCTTGAGCTCTAACCATATTAAAGACTTATTCCAATAATATCAATCACACATAAAAAAGGCCATAAACAATAAAATAGAAAAGTATCCTTTGTGTGATATATAAATTTTTTCTACCAACTAATAAAAATCATGTAATTATTTATGTTTATAAAAATAAAAATATGTTTGATAGGGTTTATGATACACAACATCGAGCATAAACAAACAATACAATATTATTGAATGAATATAATTGTTATAACCATGACATTTCATTATATGGTATGAATAGTACATAACCAAATATGAAATAGAAATAAACGGCATACTAAATATAAATTATTTGATTAATTAAATTGAAATAAAAACAGTTTTTTAGTAAATTTATATTATGCCCAAAAATATGTTTTCGAAAAAAAATTAGTTAATTATTTTTGTTTAAAAATATGATAAATAATTTATGGAAGAATTAGAAATTTTATTTTATAAATAGGATTATATTATTTATTTTATTATAACCAATTTATCTTTGTATTAAATTATGGAATTTTGGTGAAATGATTTATTTTTAGCGAATAACGAAAATACTATTATCTGTAAAATTATTATTTTATTTCATAAAAAACTGATAATATTAATTGATTTTTATATCCATTTAATATAAGACTCTTTCTTGAAAATAATATAATTAATTACATATGAATTATATTTATAATTGATTTTTTATAAGATTATTTTTTGGATTAAGAACACCTTTTTTTTCTAAAAAATATTTTTTATTGTATTCTATTCATTCATAATAAAATTAATATATATAAACTACTTGGGTTGAATTTGAATAAAATTTAATTAATTTATAGATTCATAATGTTATATTATACATCATTTTATTCATTATATTTTTCTAAAATGTTTATTTTTATGGGAATTCTATTTGTTTATTGAAAAATGATATCTTTTATTATACCACGAAGACATAATATGAAATAAAAATTTAGTAAACTTATAAAATAAGTAATTTTTTAAAATATTAATTAAAAAAAAATATAAATAATTTAAAATATTCAGATTTTAATTTTTTTTGATAAATATGAAAATAAATTTTTGTGCTAATGCGGTGCTCATGTGACACTGGAAAAGTGCAATTTTTTGTTCTAATGATAATATTTGTCTAATGATAATTAGTTTAATGACTTGGTTAATAAATATTAATTATTATTCATGGTTTTATGTATATATTCTAATTATGGAGTTATATATTAATTTTAATATCCAATATTCTTCTATAATGCATTCATAATGCTAGAAAATTAAAAACAACACATTATATAAGTTCCCATGAAATATATATGAGTAAATATACATGTTTAAGGACTATAAAGACTTTTATTAAAATTAGATGATTTATTTTTTGTGATGTAAATTTTTAATTATTTTTTTTATCACTTAATAATTTTTAGTGTTTACAAAAATTTGACATAGTGAATCTGCACGAAAAAGAAAATTAATGTAACTGTTTTTTAAATCTCTAAAATTAATATTTTTAGGGTGGGTAGTGTTTGGTGGAAATAGAAACTAAGATTGTTTATATTAAAACATGTGTTGATATTTTTTGTTTCAAAAACACAAATTAAAATAAAACATAATACATTTTTTAATATAAAGATCGGGCTCAGAGATTTTCAGATGACTATAGTAAAAATCAAAATCCTACATAGTCTAATTATATCAGGGTATGATATTATTGTTAGTAAAAATATATCAATAAAAAATAATGACAATTTTTTAAAAAACATTCTATTGTAATTTTCACAATAGAATAAAGGCTTTTAAAAACAAGAAATATGAAAACACATATTGTTATAGTGACTTATATTCAATATTAAAGAATCTACCTATTTTAACCTTAAGAGTGATGGTTGTCAGCAACCATGAATAAAGGTATCCACAATTTTATACTTTCTTAAAATTAAGGTAACCCTTCCCTGTAAACCCTAGTTATAATAATTAGAATAATTTATATCATTCTATCTTCATTAGACCTCGATATGATGATTGAAATATATACTAATATCCTCGAAATCCATCAATCCGGTGGATCAGATTGACCATCTCTCTATCATTATAATCCATTAATTGTAATGATTATCAGATGGAGAATACAAAATATTTTTTTTAAGGAAACCAACCTGACAAGGATTCCTTATAATGAAAAATCTCTAAATTATTTCAATTACTATGAATGAGATGTTCAGTCAGAGAGAAAATTAGAGGAATTGAGTTTTGAAATGTATTAGCTACTAACTCTTCAATTGAGTGTCTATTTTTAGGAAAAGATCAGATGGTCATATTTCTTAGTTAGTTTTAGTGTCCTTAGATCACGTGCATGTTTCAAATAATTATGATCAAACATAAATTAAGGTCTGATGTTCTATTTTTTAGATTCTCCACAATGCTAAAGTTTATTTCTTATGATAAAAAAAATTCTATATATTCATTTAAAATATTATGATATTACTATGTATTTCCTTACTGTTTTTCTATATGATAAACCTTATAAGGACTAGTGATAGAGAGAATATTTTCAATTAATTTAAATTGAATATCATTTTTTTAATCCCAAAAAAGTGTTACATTATGTTAAATTTTCCCATTTTATGATATTGGTTATATTTTGAGCTTAATAGTAAAAATGGACCATTTCATATTTTTACCTATTTTAAATTATTTATGTATTTTGGAAATAACTTTTTCTACACTTATCCAATTTGAAAAATTTCGTTTTTTCCATATTCTAAACATATAGGGCTTCATTTCGTCCTTCTTTACCAAAATCTAAATCAATCATATAGAAGCTCAAATGAAGATCACAAGTTGGACCATGAAAACTGTTTGCAGATCTGTCGATTTTTGTTGTGTGGTCCACAACTCATTCATGGTGAGATATAATGAAATGAAATTAGGTGGATGGATGTACAAGATGTTTTAGATCATATTTTATGAAGGAGATGATGAGTTAGGTGGCCATTCGAGTGGCTGTTAAATCATTCTAATATGGAGGTTTTTAGTTGGAAGAGTCAGACTTGACAGAATAAATTGTTAGAGTAAATTGAGAATAAATATCAGAATACCTATCTAGATAAATGGAAATTTTTAGGAGGGATGGTCAAATAATAATTATGAACAACATTCAAGAAGGGTTAAATGTGTTAATATGACATTTAATGGGGATAACCCACGTCTACTTTTGGGGGATAGATTCAGGATATAAAAGTATGAGAGCTCCACCCTCTCAAAGCATCTAATTCCATCCCATTCCTTTGAGGAAACCAAAGAGGAGAACGTTTCTGCATTCTTTCTTTTATTATTTTTCTTTTCTATATACTAGTAATGTATTTTTCGTTCCCATTCATCTCAATTACCCTTACTATGGTGAGTAAAAATTTTGAGTGATTGGGGAAGGGTTTGTTTTATATTTTGTAATGCTTGAGTTCTATTACATAATTGAATGAAATTTCCTTCTTCTTAAATGTTGTTTTCAATTTAATATTGTGTATTTTATTATCAAGTGTGATTGTTCTTGAATTTTAATTCTATTATTTATTTTTTACTTGGTAAATAATCATTATTTCCATCTAATAATTTTTTGTTTATATATGATGTAATAGACCAATGATTAGTGGAGAAGTACTCGACAATCATCAGTACATCTAAAAGGGGTAATGAATGTTCTTGATTGTTTGGGATAAATAAGACCCCATCGGGTATTTCCCATTTCAATTTAGTATATTCAATACAACTATTTTTTACATGGAAGGATAGATGACCAAACTGAGATCTTGGTAAGGTTTTCTCTCACCATCATAATTTCATCAAGGAAGTGATATGAAATGATTGTGGAAAATAAATTTAATAAACTAAGAATAAGATATTTGAATTAAATTGAACAAATATAACATTAACACTGGGAAACCAACCCTGAACTAATACCCCTTTTAATACTATATCTTTTTAATCCTATGAAATCCTTTGCTCCTTCACATTTATTCTATGCTGGTGACATACTTCTGTTCTATAACGCTAATAGGAAAAACATTTATTGCATTGAGAGTATCTTCTAACATTATGAAGAGTCATCAGGCCGAGTAATCAGCTATAATAAATCCTTTGTTGTCTTTAGGGAAGTAATTAGAATCTTGAAGAAAAATAGGGATGCTCGTAGGATTGATGTCAAAAGAGGAACACTAACCATTAATTTTCTTGGGATTCCTTTGTTTTGGGGAAGGGTGAAACGTGTTAATCAGTTGGAAATCTGGAAAGGGAAGACCATGTCCCAGGATGGTAGAGGCCGCCTTGTCAACTCTGTCATCACTTCTATGTTTATTTACTCCATTTCTATTTATAGATGGCCAACAACTCTTCTTAATGAATTTAGTGGAAAGATACGATATTTCATTTGGACTGGATCAAGTCATCCGAGGAAACTTGTTACCATTTCCTGGAAAGAATATATAAATCCAATTAATATAGGATGAATAGGAATTAAGGATTTCAGAATATTTAATAAATCTCTCATCCATAACATCACCTGGAGGCTTCTTTCCATGCCTGACTTTTCTCTTGGATTTCAAGTTGGCAGGTTTGACGATAGACATCAAAACAGTAAGTGTATTTACATGAAATCCTTTGTGCGGCCTTCAATAAGGAGTGCATATTCAAACATCATGTGTCAATCTATATGGCTGGTATTCTCCGGTTCTCATATAAATTCCGAGAACATCCCATGGCTGGGTTCCCCAATAAAAGATTCCATTAATATCCCATCTTCTCTGGGAAATATGTCTACCTATGATCTGTAGGAAAAATTTAATTCTTATGATATCATTCTGAGTAATATTCGTGTGAAGATTACTAACAATGCTTATGGTGATACTGATATATTAATATGGAATACTACTCTTAATGGCTCATTTTCTAACTGGATATGTTATAACGTATAGTGTGGCATACCTTTTGGAATCCCTCCATGGATGGAATGTGTTCTTCAACCCTACATACCCCCCAATGATACTCTGTTGATCTAGAGAATGTGGAAAAAATAGATTTCCCATTCAGTGTCTGTTGCAGCGCACATGCATCAATCTGACATCAGGATGTTATTTTTTCATTAATAGTGATGAATATCGATCACACCTATTTATCCAGTGCGATTTTTCAATTCGTTTATGGAATTATGTGCAGTCATATTTCCACTACTGCCTTGACTTCTACTCGGTTGAATCACTGCTCAGTTCATCCTTTAATATTGACTTCAGTGGTCAAGTGAAATCATTTTTATTTCTACTATTGTCTCGGTTTTCTTCTAAATCTAAAAATCTCAGAAAAATATTGTTTTTAACAATTTCAGTCCTTCTTTCTTGGATGGTGTTTTTGTGATACATTGAAGCATTAAACTTGATTCGATGAACCAAACTAGGTCCATGAACAATGATGTATCTGACCTTGTACTTTTGAGAACACTTGGTGTTAGTGGCAAGTAAAGGAACCCCAGGATGGTCAAGTACATTTGGTGGATTACACCAATTTCAGAATGGTTGAATGTGAATTTGGATGGGGCGGCCTTCGGTGCACCAGGTCCTTCTCAGTGTGGTAGAGTCTTTATAACTCATCGGGGCTTCGTTAAAGGTTGTTTCTTCCATTATGTTGGGTATGCCCATGCTATTATAGATGAACTACGGGCTATGATCAAGGCTATCAGGTATGCAATGCATTATGGTTGGCGTAGAGTATGGTTAGAGTCAGGCTCATCATTTTCTGTGTAGATTCTGAAAGATCGATCTTGGAATGTTTCTTAGAGGATGATTGCTACTTAGATTTCCTCCCTTAGCCTCACTGAATGCTTATGACTTGATGTTTATCATGTCTATCGATAAGCTAACCAGGTTGCTGATGCTCTCTCCAAAAGGGCAATTATGGAGGTTGGTTCCAGTTGGTCATTTTTCCTTCCCTTCTATTGTGATAGTTTTGTTAGCAATGATAGGGATAGTATTTTGTATACATCACATTGTTATTCCCCTAATTTCTATGTTGTTTTGTACGATTTATCCATTTTTATAATATTTTATTGGGAGCAGGTTTCTCCCGGTCTCTCGAACCTTTTGGATATCTTTTTAGTCCTTTGAATTTCAAATTTCCTTTAAATCATTTTCATATATATTTATTCTAAAAACACAACATTTTTACCCTCATTTAAAAGTGACAAACTATTCTGTGTTCACTCTTCTTTGGGAGACATCCTAGGGAAAATCACTAGACAAGACATACGGAATATTAATTTTTTTTCCATTCCCTATGACAAGGGTGCGTCAAAACATGGTGTCGTTACCAGGAAGGTAGTGAAAAAAAAAGATTTTCAAAATTGAATGACATTAAAATAAAAATAACCATTAATTGAATTTGATCCAAAAATTGAAACAACATTAACCCAACTAAGAAAAAATAACCTACTAAAAATATTTGTAAAAAAAGATCTCTAAGATTCAACTGAAACAATTTGTGTTCACTCTGAACCTAAAATCATGGCTGGAAATCCCAACGCAACCCCGCGTGATCTATGTGCCCCTCAATTTTGTATTCAAAACAACCAACTCACTGCACCCATTCAAACAAATGAATTTTAATTACATTCCAATATTTATCTTGTGCTTCCAAGGATTCATGGTCTTGCTAGAGAGGATCCAAATCGGCACATGCAAAAATTCAGATACATTTCCTCAAGCTTTAGGCCAAGAGGAGCACCCAAAGACCAATTTTAGTATAGGGAACTCCCCTTATCACATGAAGGAGCGACTAAAGAATGTTTTTAAAATCTATATCCAAGAGAGATCAGTGATTTGGATGACCAAAAAAGATATTTCATGCAAATATTCTTTCCCAGATCGAGGATCACTGCCATCAAGAAGGAGATTCTCATCATATGATAATCAACTAGAGAAACCATCTATGAGTAACAGGATCTTTTCAGGAAGCTATGTTCCAGCTACCCACATCAATAATTGGAGGAACACCAATTACTTTTGTTCTTCTACCAAGGACTTCTTCATAATGAATGAAATCTTCTAGATGCCACATCTGGGGGATCCTTGATTGAAAAGTCATCTACAAATATCAGAGTAATAATTGAGAAGATTGCTCAAAACTCACAACAATTTTGAATGTTAGGAATGGTAACCAGGGGGATACATGAGGTCAAAACAACTGATTGATTTACATTGATTGAAACCAAACTTGATGACCTTGCAAGGATAGTCTGTCAAATGGCTGTAACTCAAGAAAATGGACAACAAGCATCAGCTCAGGAGTGTGGATTATTTTATTCTTCCACTAATTATACTCACTAGTGCCCTAAGGTAGAGGGGATAGAATAATGTGCTACAGCCTTTCAACCAAGAAAATTTCAACAAAATCAACTGCATCAACCTCAATCCCAACAAGGATATGGGAATCAACAAAACCAGATGAGATCATTTAATCCAAACGAGCCCTTAAATAACCACCTTACTAGGAACAGTTATTCAAAAACCTTCCTCCATTCCAAAAATACTATAAACAAACCTTCCGAAAACAATAATCCTTCCAGCCACCATTACTCTAATGAAAGGCATATGAACAACCATCCCCATAGCACAAACTTTTGTGTAAAAAAAATCCAAGTATGTGGGACTAGAAGATGTGGTTGATAAGCTTGAAAACATGGTGGGAAGTATTATTGAAAGTATGTATAAGAATCCAAGGAAGCACCAATCCCAAAAAGTACGAAATACTAATGATAATGTCAATGAAATCATAAAAATATGCGGAAAGAAATCCCAACACCATCCAACCTTGAACTTGAAACACTACCACATGTTCTGAGGTAGAATGATGTTGAAAATTCAGAAAATCGTGTGAAAATACACCAATTAGAAGAAAATGAAGAGGAGGAGGAGAAGGATATGCCATTGAATAAGAGACACAAAATGCCATTTCAAAGGCAACAAATGGAGAATAAAGACTTAACCAAACTATTTCCATCAAGGATGATTTAATCAAAGAAATTATATTAAGAGACACTTAAAAAAGAAATTATAAACACTTTTCAAGAAGTCGAAATCAATATCCCCCTACTTGAAGCTATCAGAAAAATTCCATGGTATGAAAAATATTTGAAATATTTTTTCATAAAAAAGAGAAGACATCATGGGAATGAAAGAATCAAATTAGGGAGAAGTGTCTCAGCTTTTATCACACCATAGATTCCTACCAAATTCCATGATCCAGTGACATTTTCCATTCCATTCACCATTGGTTCATTAAATTTATATAATTATTTGGGTGATATTGGTGCTTCAATTAATGTATTACCTCACTCTGTATACACTCATTTTTAGATGGGAGACATAAATCCTATAAGAGTGGTGGTTCATCTTGCATACAGATCCATTATTTTCCCAGATGGAGTTCTAGAGGTTTTCCTGGTGAAAGTCAAAGATATCTTATTCCCAGATGACTTATATGTGCTAAATATGGATGAAGATAAGAACTTGTCACCCTCACCCATCATTTTGGGGAGACCATTCTTGAAGACAACATAAACCACCATCAACTTCCATGAAGCTACACTCATCATGGAATTTGGAGATAGAACTGTCCCTTCAAAATTTTTGAATCCATGTGGTACCTATCAAATAATCACTCTATCTTTTCACTCTCCAAAGATGTTATTACGGAACCCATTGATGAATCAAGTATGTTTCATGAATTCTTATACATTGAAGATAATTTTTCCATCAACGAACATGTGAATGCACAAAACACTGGGGATTAAGATTTTATTTGGGAAGAAGAGGTAAAATATGATTTCATATATAATTTTTTTATTGATGATGAATATGATATTGTTTCTTCTATGTCAAAGGGACACCCTTTGGATTTGGGGAATTTTAGTCTAATTTCATCTCATGAGAATCCGTTTGAACATGAATTTCAACCACTCCCAAATGATTTTAAATATGTGTACCTTATTGAAGGAGATAAATTACTAGTGATAATTACAAATAATATGTCTAAAAACCAAGAAAAATATTTGATTGAGATTTTGAGAGAGAATGACCAGGAAATAATGTGGATCATTTGTGATATCCAAGGAATAAACCCAAAAATATGCTGACATAGAATTTTTCTTGGGGGAGATTCCAAACCTTTTAGAAAAACCCAAAAGAGGATAAATACCACCTTGATAGAGGTTGTAAAGAAGGAGATAGAGAAGATATTAGAATCTAAGATCATATATCCCATTTCAGATTCATAGTGGGTTATCCCTATTCATGTTGTTCCTAAAAAAACTGGTCTGACCACTTTGAGGAATGAAAAGAATGAATTAATACATATTACAAATCAAAATAGCTGGAGAGTATGCATTGATTTTAGAAAATTGAACCAGGTCACTCGGAATGATCATTTCCCCATCCCATTCATTGACTAGATGTTAGAGAGATTGATAGGGGGAACTCATTATTTCTTTTTCGATAGATTTTGAGGTTACATCTAGGTACCCATTTATCCTAAGGATCATGTGAAGATGACATTTACATTTACCTATGGTTCTTTTGCATATAAAAGAATTCCATTTTGATTATGTAATGCTTCATGTACATTTTATAGGTGCACGGTTTGTATATTTTTATGATCACTTTGAAAATATATTGGATCTTTTCTTAGAATACATTAATGTTTTTGAAGATTTTTTTGATCATTGGTTGAAAAATATGTAAATTTTCTTAAAAACCTTCCTTGAAAAAAAAAACATGTTATAAATTCTAAAAAGTGTCATTTCATGATTAATAGAATAATTGTACTTGGTCCTTTCATTTCCCAAAATGGCATTAATGTGGATAAATTAATAATTGAAGTGGTAAATTCATTGCCTTACCCAACTTGTGTGAATGATGATAGATAATTTTTAGGACATGAAACATTCTACTAGAGGTATATCAAAGATTTCAGTAAGATTTATCTCCCTCTCTCTATATTAATTTTGAATGATGTTGATTTGGATTTCAATGGTTCATGTAGGGAATCCGATAATGTGTTGAAGAAGATATTGAATTCACCACCTGTGATGAAGTAGCTAAATTGGGTAGAACCATTTGAGCTACTTTGTGATGCCTCTAACCAAGCAGTTGGAGTAGTCTTTTCTCAGAGAATTGAGGGAAGACCACAAGTAATTTCATATGAATTGAAATATTTAGATGCCACCGAATTCAATTACAGAACCTTGTAAAAATAGTTCTTAGAAAATGTTTTTTTATTAGAAAGATTTAGATCATATTTTCTTGGAACTAAAATCAGTGTGTTTTCTGATCATGTAGCTCTAATGTACTTTATGATGAAATATGATTCCAAACCAAGGATAATGAGATAGAAAATATTTCTACATGAGTTCAATATAATAATCTTGGAATATACTGGATTTGAGAACCATGTGGATGATCACTTAAGTTTACTTCCAAACACTACTGAAATTGAAAATATATAAAGAGGCCAACTGAATGATCAAATTCTCAGAGAGAAGTTGTACTTTATTGAAGGATAATTGACTTGGTATGCAGACACGGTCAATTATCAAGTAACATCTATGGTCCCATCTCATTTAAATTCTCACAAAATTCAAAAACTAAAATTTGAATCTAGGTATTACATTTTGGATGATCCATTCCTTTGGAATATTTGTAATGATAATGTAATAAGAAGACGTTTACCTGAAAGTGATGTTAAATTTGCCTTTGAGTTTAGTCACACATTATCATGTAGAGACTACTTTGGAACTCAAAGGGTAGAAAGGAATGTTTTAGAATATAGAATTTGTTATCACACCATTTTTAAAGATGCTCATGAATTTTTTAAAATATGTGAAAAATGTTAGTTTACAGGAAATATTTAAAAGAAATAAGAAATGCCTCAAAAGCCACTGAATTGTTCAGGAATTTTTCTTGTTTGGGGGATAGCTTTTATGGGACCTTTCCCAATATCATTTCAAAATTATTATATCTTTCTTGTAGTTGATTTTTTTTCCTAATGGGTGGAATCAAAAGCCACCTGGGCTGATGATGCTAAAGTTGTATGTGATATTTTTAGGGATGACATATTTTTTAGGTTTTGAGTGCGCATATAAATAATCAGTGATTAGAGTAATCAATTCTTTAATTGGAAAATGTATTCTTTTCTGAAGAAGTGTGGGGTGCATCATAAAACATCAACTCCCTGTCATCCACAGACTAATGGGAATTATTTTGTTTCTAATAGTGAAATCAAAAGAATTTTAGAAAATAATATTAATCCAAATATGAAGGATTGGAGCCAAAGGATGGAATATACCTTATGGGATTACAGGATGGCCTACAAAACCCCAATTTGAATGAGTTCATATAGGCTGATTTATGTGAAAAGTTGTTACCTACCTGTGGAATTGAAGCATATGGAGTATTGGGCTATAAGGAAATCAAATTTGGACTTTGAAAGTGCTGGGAAGGAAATAAGATTGAATTTTCAAGAGCTGGAGGAAATTAGAAGGGAATAATTTGAAAATGCAGGGATTTACAATGAAAGAACAAGTGTGGCCCATGATAAGCTGATCCGACCGAAATACTTCTATCCAGGAGACAATGTGTGGTTATTCAACTCAAAACTCAAACTGATGCCAGGTAAACTTCAATCCAAATAGGAAGTTATATTTATAGTTACTCATGTATATCCTTTTGGTGATGTTCAGATTATGAAGTATGGAGAGTTGGATCCAATCACTGTTAATGGGCATAGGATGAATAAATTCCTTGGGACCCTACCATTAGATCTTGTGTTAGAGATCACACTCCTCCAACATGTTTATCAAAAAAATCCATCAGGTTCTACCTATCCTTTAAAATTTAATTATTTCTATGATTCATTTTCAATTATTCTTACATATTTAAAATCCAATTGAATGCACTGAAAACAGTACATCATTTAAGTGTGGGGGAGGTAACCTTTGTAGTTTAGGATTTTCATATGATATTTGGTTTACGTAAAAAAATGGTATTTTGTCTGTTTTAATAGTTTTTATGTGTTTTTTAAACCATTGAACTAAAATGAATACTGTTTCCATTTTTAAAACCCATGTCAATGAGTGAACCAATCTATTTCATGAAATTGAGCTTAACTGAAAGCTAAAATGACTTTGATTCAAATTCAAATATTTTGGAATTTCATTAAAAGTACCCTAATTTTTTATATCTCGTGCTACATCTCATGATATTTAGTTTTCAAATCACTATCATGTAAGGATTATTTACCATATTTTCATATTCATTACACTCACCTATCTTTTTGAGCGAACCTTACAATGCTTTCTTTAACTATTATTTTATTTATTCCTATCAAAACATGAAGGTTTGATGTAATTGTGTTTAAAATGATTGAAGAATTTATTTGGTTTCAAGCCCCATTTTTAAAATAATTATTTTTTTATTATGGAATATCATATAAATTAATCCTTATAGCCCTTATAATCCATGAAAAACCTATTAGGTTATCCACATTACAAGCCAATTTTCCCTATCCATCCTGGTCTTGAAGGGAAATTCCATGATCTGGTAGAACATAAGTGTGGGGGAATATGTATTTTGGATTACTACCTCATTTGGTGACACTTTGGGGGGAAAATAAAATGTTGAAGAGATGATATTTCTACTGAATATTTCATTTTTTAAAATTTCTACCTTTTCTGGAGCTTTCATGATAAAAGAAGTTATGCCTTTCTAGAGCATCCAATGTATAAATAAGCTTGTGCCTATGTAGATCTTTAAAAATTGTTAGAGAAAACAATTTTCTTGTAAAATGATAAATGGTATGAATATCCCTTTAATTATCATGATTATGGAGCCTATTTTCTACAAAAGGGAAGATAATGAGACTATACTTGAGTGAAAATTTGAAAATTTCAATTTTTCTTCAAAAAGATCCAAACCCTCCATTTTTCAGCTTGAGAATTTTTAACATCAAAATAATACCAAACGAAAGACAAAGAATAACCTTAAAAAGCCCTCATGAGAAAAACATGTCCTTGACTCACATATGTTGTATATTTAGGAGTTTATCAAGCCTATGGGGACTCTTGCGTGAGTTTAGAAAAGAAAATCCTTGTTGAACATTAACAATTGTCAGATGAGAGAAAATTCATTTGAGAAAGGTATTTAGTGTGATTGGGATAAAAAATTAAGTGGAAATATATATAAAAATATAAAATGGAGAAATTTAAATAATTTTTTTTTGATGATGCATTATATATTTTTGGTTCTTGGTATGGATTTGTTAGATCTCTTGGATATGGGTTTTCGATTTGATTTGATTTGATTTTGATGTTTACTTGTCCTGGAGTCCTGGTGCTAAGTGTCAGGGAATTGGTACAACAAATATTTTGCAATAATTTAAATTAAATATCATTTTTAAATCCCACAAGTGTGTTACATTATGATTAATGTCCCCATTTTATGATATTGGTGATATTTTGAGCTTAATAGTAAAAATGGTGCATTTTTTATTTTTAACTATTTTAAATTATTACTGTATTTTGGGCATAACAGTTCCTAAAATAATCTAAATTAAAAATTTCTATCATTTCCAGATTCTAAACATCTATGGATTCATTTCTTCATTCTTTACCAAAATCTGAATCTACCATATAGAATCCGAAAAGTTGTACCATGAAAACTGTTTACAGATCTGTCGATTTATGATGTGGGGTCCATAACTCATTCATGGTGGGCCCCATTACTGGGAAATTTGGTGGGTGGACTCAAAATACGTTTTGGAACAACTTTTATTATGTATTGAATGTGTTAATTTGACTTACGTGTTGTTATTAAATCATACTAATTCGAAGGTTTTCGGTTTGGAGAGTCTGACTGGACAAAATAAATTGTCAGAATAAAACGTCCATAACTCTCAGAATACTTTTCCAATTATGCTGAAATGTTGAGGTGAGATGAAAAAGATAATTATGAAAAACATTAAAATGGATTTATCACGTTAATATGTGATTTAATGGGGCTACACGGTGTCAACATTCGTGGTACATATTTCTGTCTATAAAAGGAGGGGAAATCCTCCCTCTAAAAGCATCTCATTCCAACCCATTACTTCTTCCACACCAAGAATGACAAATTTTTAGATTTCTATCTTTTATTTACTTTCTATTACATATATTTTTAATGCCTTATTCTTCCCCATTAATCTCAATTTCCCTTACCATGGTGGGGTAATCATTTGGAGTTATTGGAGAAGGGTTAGTTTTCTATTTTGTAATGCACGAGTTCTTGGATGTAATTAAATGAAATTTTTTTCATCGTAAAAGTTTTTTTCAATTTCATGTTGTGGATTTAATTATCATGTGTGGTCATTCATTAATTTTAAATTTGATATTTTTTTCCTTGGTAAAAAAATCATTATCTCAATCCACTAATTTCTTATTTATATACGATGGAATAAACAATGGATTAGTGGTGAAGTGCTCGACAATCGTCAGTATGTGTAAAATGGGTAGTGAATGATATTGATTTTTTGGGATAAAAAAGACCTGATTGGGTATTTCCCATGTCAATTTAGGATATTCAATACAACTATTTTTCACATGGAAGGAGATTTGACCAAACTGAGATCCTAGTGATATTTTCTCTCACCATTATAATTTCACCAAGGATGTGAGAGGAAACAATTGTGGAAATTCACTTTAATCTACTAAGAAGAAGATGATTGAATTAAATTGAATAAGGAAAATATTAAAATTGGGAAACAAACCCTGACATTATCACCCTTTAAAATACCATATCTTCTTAATCCTTTGAATTTCAAATTTTTTTAAATCATTTTCATATAGATTTTTTCTAAAAACACACAATTTTTACCCTCATTTAAATGTGAGAAACTATTTTTTGTGCACTCCTCTTCGGGAGACTTCCTTGGGTTAATCACTAGACTACACTTAGGGAATATAATTTTTTTTTACCACACTGTACAATAGAAGTGTTTCAAAACATGTCCCCATTTCTAGTGAGACTGTTCAAGAAAAAAAAGATTTTCAAAATTGAATAACCTGCAACTCAAAAGAACAATAAATGAAATTTGATCCTGAAATTGAAAGAACATTAACCCAACTAAGAAAAAGAATCCTACCATAAATATTTGATGAAATTGATTTCTCATATTCATGGGAAACTATTTGTGTTCACTCTAAACCTGAAATCAGGAATTGAAATCCCAACACAACCCTACGTGATCTTTGGGAACCTCAATTTTCTATTCAAAATAACCAACTCAGTGCACCCACTGAACCAAATTATTTGGAATTGCGTGTCAATATAATTGTTGTGCTTACAAAGATTCATGGTCTTGTAGGAGAAGATCCAAATCTTCACATTCAATAATTCTGATACACTTTCTCAAGCATTAGGCCAAGAGGAGCAACCAAATACAAATTTCAGTTGAGGGAATTCCCCTTCTCACTTGATAGAGAAACTAAATAATGGTAGTGAAATCTACATGTAAGGTAGATAAGTGATTTTGAAGATCTAAAATAATGTTTCATGAAAAGATTCTTTCCCAAATCAAGGAGCACTTCTATCAAGAATGAGATTTATATCATACAACAATCTACAGTAGAACCCTTTTTAGAGTACCTGGAGCATTTCAAGAAGCTATGTTCCAGCTACCCACATTAAGAAATGGAGGAAAACCAATTACTTGGGTTATTCTACCCAGGAATTATTGATAATGATCAAAATATTCTAGATGCCTCATCTAGGGGATCCCTGATTGACAAGTCACCTGCTGATATCAGAGTATTAATTGAGAATATTTCTCAAAACTGAGAACAATTTTGAATAATATGAATGTGAACCAGGGGGATACAAGATGCAAAAACATATGATTCATCTTCCATGATTGAAACAAAATTTAATGAACTTTAATGGTTTGTCCGTCAAATGTATGTAACTCTAAAAAATGAACAACAAGCTTTAGCTCAGGTATGTGGTTTATGTTATTATTCAACTTATTATACTGACCTGTTTCTTGAGGTAAAAGGGACATAATACCACACTTCGGCCTTTGAAACAAGACAATTGCAACAAAATAAATTATATAAACCCTAATACCAACAAGGATATGGGAATATAAAAACCCAGATGAGATCATTTAATCCGAACTAGAACCCCCATCAACCTCCTTGCCAACAGCAGCAATTCTAAAACCCCCCTCCATTCCAAAAATCGTATAAACAGACATTGCAATAACAACAATCCTTTCAGCCACCACTATTCCAAATAAATACATATGAACAAAAATCCACAAGAACACAACATTCTTTGGAACAGCTAAAATACCTGTGCAAGGGCTTAGAAGATAAGTTTGATAAGATGACATACATAGTGGGATGTCTTATTGAAATCTTGTACAATAATATAGGGAAGAATCTATCCCAAACAGTGCCAAATATTATTGATAATTCCAATGAAATCATAACAATAAGTGTAAAAGAAATCCCAACTATATTCAAGCTTGAACATATAACAATACCACCAATTTTGAGGTATAATGATGTTGAAAATTCAGAAAATCCTATGAAAATGCACCAAGAAGAATAAAAGGAAGAGGGGTAGGAGAAGGATAGACCATCGAATAAGAGACAAGAAACACCAATGCAAAGACAAAAAAGGGATAAGAAAGACTTATCCCCACAATTTCTATCATGGATGATTGAATCAATAAAATTTCATTAAAAAACACTACAAAAAGAAATTATAGACACTTTTCATGAAGTGGAAATCAATATCCCCATACTTGAAGCTATCAATTTTTTTTAAGGAATGAAAATTTATTGAATGATCATTACACCAAAAGGATAATAATTCATTTAAATGAATGAATACTTAGAGATAAGTGTCTCATCCCTTATCACACCGTAGATTCCAACCAAATGTCATTATCTAAGTACATTTTACATTCCATGCACCATTGGTTCATTAAATTTCTCTAATGCTTTGTGCGATCTAGGCTCTCCAATTAATGTTTTTAATCACTCTATATACACATAGTTTCATATGGGAAACATAAATCCCATAAGAGTGGTGGTCCAGCATGCAAACATATCCACAGTTTTCACAACTGGTGTTTTAGAGGATATCTTAGTGAATGTCAAAAATCTCTTTTTCCTAGCTTACATCTATGTTTAAAATATAGAAGAAGATAGGAACTGGTCACATTCACCCATAATTTTTGTGAGACCATTTTTGAAGACAGGTAAAACCAACATCAATGTCCATGAAGGTACATTCACTATGGAATTTGGAGATAGTATTGTCCACATTATCATTTTTGAATCCATGAGGTACCCATCAGATGATCACTCCATATTTTCACACTCCCATGATGTTAATACTAAACCCATTGAATAATTAGGTATGATCCATGAATTCTTAGACTCGTGAGATAATATTTCCATTAAATAACATGAGAATTCCTAAAACACTGAAGATTATAATTTTATTTGGGAAGAAGATGTAAAAAATGATTTCTTAGATGATTTATTAATTGATGAGGAATATTATATTGTTTCTTGTGTATGGGAGGACCACCATTTGGAAGTGGGGAATGTCATTTTAATTTCATCCCTTGATAATCCCCCTAAACTAGAATTAAAATGACTCCCCAATGATTTTAAATATGTTTATTGTATGGAATGATAGAAATTACTTGATATAATTTCAAATAATTTATCTAAAACCAAAGAAAAATATTTGATTGAGCTTTTGAGAGGGAATTTAAATGAAATAGGGTGGAGGTTAGGTTATAACCCAAGAATAAACAGAAAAATATTCTCACATAGAATTTTTCATGAGGGAGATTCTAACCTTAATAGACAACACTAAAGGATGATAAATCCCACCTTGATAGAGGTTGTAAAGAAAGAGATAGATAAGATCTTGGAATATGGGATCATCTATCCAATTTCATATTCACAATGGGTTATGCCTTTTAATGTTGTTCCTAAAACAATTGACAGAACAACTATGAGGAATGAAAAGAATGAGTTAATACCTATGAGAATTAAAAATAGTAGAGAGTATGCATTTATTTTTGGAAATTAAACAAGGACACTCAGAAAGATAATTTCCTCATTCTTTTTATTGAACAGATGTTAGATAGATTGGATGGGAGAACTCATTATTTCTTTTTTGGATGGATTTCCAAGTAACTTCTAGGTACTCATTGCTTCTCAGGATCAAGAGAAGATGACATTTACATTTCCCTTTGGTACTTTTTCATATAAAGGAATTACATTTAAATTATGTAATTCTCTAGGTACATTCCATAGGTGCATAGTAAGTATATTTTCTAATCACATTGAATATTTCTTTGAAGCTTTCATAAATTATTTCAACGTTTTTGGAGATTATTTAGATCAATGTTTGAAAAATCCAGAAATTTTTTTGAAAACCTGAATCGAAAAAACCTTGTTTTAAATTATAAAAAGTGTCATTTCATGGTTAAATGATGAATTATACATGGTCATGTCATATACCAAAATAGAATTGAAGTGTATAAATCATAAATTGAAGTAAAAAATCATTTCATCACCAAACTTTTGTGAAACATGTTAGATAATTTTTGGACATGCAAAATTCTACAAGAGGTTTATCAAAGATTTCAATAATATTTTTCTCCCTCTCTATAGATTAGATATTAAAGATGCTAATTTTTATTTCAATGGTTCATGTAGGGAATCCTCTTATGTGTTGAAGAAGAGATTGATTTGACCACCCATGATGCAGCTGTAAAATTGGGAAGAACCATTTGTGCTACTTTTTGATGCCTCTAACAATGAAGTTGGACCAGTCCTTTCTCAGCAAATTGAAGGAAGATGACAAGTCATTTCATATGCCTCTATAACCTTAGATGTAGCCCTATTTAATTACACAACCATCTAAAAAGAGTTCTTAGCAGTTGTTTTTTATTTATAATTATTTAGATAATATATTCTTTGAACTATAATCACCACGTTTTCTGATCATGTAGCTCTGTGGTACTTGATAAAGAAATTTTTTTCTAAAATGAGGTTATTGGGATGGATGATATTGCTATAGGATTTCAATATATAAATCAATGATAAGAAGGGATATGATAACCAAGTGGCTTATCACTTTTGTATACTACCAAATACTATTGAAATTTAAATTATTGAAAGATACCCACTAAATGATCAAATTCCAAGAGAGAAGTTATACTTGATTGAAGGAGAAGTGCCTAGGTATGCTGACATGGTCAATTATCTATTATCATATCAGGTCCCATATCATTTCAATAATCACCAAATTCAAAAAATTGAACCTAAATATAGGTATTACAATTGAGATGATCCATTCCTTTGTATTATTTGAAATGATCATGTAAAATGAATATGTTTACCTGAAAGTGGAGTTAAATCTGTCTTTGATTTTTTTCAAAATTTATCTTGTGGAGGCCACTTTGGAGCTCAAAAGATAGAAAGGATGGTTTTAGAATATGGAATTTATTAGACCACCATTTCTAATTATGCTCATGAATTTTTAATAATATGTGAAACATGTCAGTTTTCAAGAAATATTTCAAAGAGACAAGAAATGCCACAAAAGCCAGTTAAATTTTTTTAATAATTTTTAATGTTTTGGGGATAGATTTTATGGGACCATTCCCGATGTAATTTGGAATTTATTATATATTTCTTTTAGTTTATTTTGTTTCCAAATGGGTTGATGAAAAGTCCACTAGGACTGATGATGCTAAAGTTATTTGTGATTTTGTTAGGGATAACATATTTTGTTGGTTTGGAGTGCCCAGAGCTACCATCAGTTATCATAGGACTCAGATATCCAATTGGAAAATGGATACATTTCTAAAGAAGAATGAGGTGCATCATAAAATATCAGCTCTCTATTATCCACAGATTAATGGGAATGCTGATGTTTCCAACAAGGAAATCAAAGGAATTTTTGAAATAACGGTTACTCCAATCAAAAAGGATTAGTTCCAAAGGTTAGAAGATATCTTATGGGATTATAGAACGACATACAAAACCCCAATTGGAATGAGTCCATATATGATGATTTATGAGAAAAGCTGCCACCTACCCGTGGAATTGAAGCATAAGGAGTGTTGGACTATAAGGAAAATGAATTTGCCCCATGAAAGTTCTTAGAAGTAAAGAGTATTGATGTTTCTAGAGCAGGAGGAAATTAGAAGGGATGAATTTGAAAATTATATGATTTACAATGAATGAATAAGAGTGGCCCAAGACAAGTTGATCTGACCAAAAGAGTTCTATCCTAGAGACAAAGTGTTGTTATTCAACTCAAGACTCAAGTAGATGCCATGTAAACATCCTTCCAAATGGGAAGGTATATTTATAGTTACTCATGTATATCCTTTTAGCGATATGTAGATTTTGATGGATGTAGAGTAGGATCCATTCACAGTTAATGGGAATACGTTGAAAAAATTTCCTCGGACCCTGCTATAGAGCCAGTGGAAGAGATCACAATCCTCCAACCTGTTTACCAATAAAATCCCTTAGCTAATAATGCTCCATTACATTTTCTTGCTTGCAGTGAATCATTTTCAAATATTTTTAAATGTTTAAATCCATTTTAATGCACATAGGACACTACATCATTTATGTGTGTTTGAGGGAACCTTTTTAGTTTAGTATTTTCATTTGAAATATGGTTTACATAAAAACTGTGTTTTGTTTGTAGTTTTAGTTTTTTAATTTTTTTTGAAAATTTTGAAATGAAATGATTATCATTTCCATTTTTGAAACCCATGTCAATGAGTGAAACAATATATTTCTTGAAACTGATCTTATATGAATGATGAAATTACTTTGTTTCAAGTTTAAATATTTTTGAATTTCATGAAAACTAGTCTTATTTTGTTAAATCACATGATTCATATCTCGGTCTTTATTTTTGAAATCACTTTCTTATGAGGATTATTTATCATTTTTTCCATATTCTTTAAATTCACCTCATTTGAAAATAGAACCATACCATGCTTTCTTTAACTATAATTTGATTTATTCCTATAAAAACCTGAGGTTTTGATGTACTTTTGTTTTAAATTATTGAGGTGCTTATTTGGTTTTAATCCCCCTTTCTAAAATAATTATTTTTCTTTTGTACTACCTTATACATTAATCCTTGTATCCCTTTGAATCCATGAACAATCTATTATGTTAGCCACATTATAAGCCAATTTTCTCTATCCAACCTACTCATGAAGTGAAATTGAATGATCTAGTTAATCTTAAGTATGGGGAAAGATGTCTTGTGGTGTACTACCACATTTGGTGATACTTTTTGTGGAAAATAAAATGATAAAGAGATGATGATTATATTAAAGATTTCATTTTGTTAAAATCTGTGCCTTTTCAAGAGCATTCATGATAAAAGAAGTTGTGCCTTTATGTAGCTTCCAACGTAAAATGAAGGTTTTTCCTATCTGAAGCTTTCAAGAAGAAAAAAAAACAATTTTTGGGAAGAAATAGTTTTTGGTAAAATTCTAGATGGAATGAACATTCCATGAGATTTCATAATGATGGATCCGATTTTCTAAAAAGGGGAAGATAAAGATACTATACTTGAGTGAAAATTAGAATCATGAAATTTTTCTTCAAAAAGAGCCAAGCCCTCCTTTTTTGGAATCAGAATTTGCAGCATCTAAATCCTACCAATAAGAAGCTAGAGAACAACCCTAAAAATTTTGTAGGAGAAAAATATGTCCTTGACTCACGTCGGGGGGAGAGGTGGGAGTTTATCAACCCTATGATGACTCTTTCATGAGTTTGGATGTGAAAATCCTTGCTGAACATTTATAATCTTTAATGAGATAAAATTCATGTGAGGTAGGTGTTTTGTATGCAAGGGATAAGAAATGAAGGGGAAATATATTAAATAATCTAAAATTGAGAACTTGAAATAAATTTTTTTAATGAGGTATGATATATTTTTGTTTCTTTGTATGGATTTGGTACATCACCTAGGTATGTGTTTTGGATTTGATTTGATTTGATTTTGATGTTTACTTGTCGAGGAGTCCAAGTGATAAGTCTGGGAAAATTTGTAGATAAAATATTTTCAATTAATTTAAATTGAATATATTTTTTTTAAATCCAAAAAAGTCTTACTTTATGACACATTTCCCCATTTTATGATATTGGTGATATTTTGAACGTAATAGTAAAAATGACACATTTTAAAATTTTAACTATTTTAAATTATTTTTTTATTTTTTCAATAACATTTTATAAGCTAATATAAATTGAAATACTATTTCATTTATAGATTAAAGAAAAATAGGGATACATTTCATCTTTCTTTACCAAAATCTGAATCGACCATATAGAAGCTTAAAAGAAGTACACAATTTTGACCATGAAGAATGTTTACAGATCTGTTGATTTTTGGTGTGGGGTCCATAATGCGTTCATGGTGGGCCCAATTATAGTGAAATTTTGTGGGTAGATGAAAAATACGTTTTGGAACATCTTTTATAATGGTGGTGGTGTGTTAATTGGTATTTTGAGTGGTCATCAAAGCATTATAATCTGGAGGTTTGTGGTTTGGAGAGTCTCACTGGACAAAATAAATTGTCAGAGTAAAATAGGTAGAAATATCGGAATACTTGTCCCAATACATTGAAATTTTTAGGAGAGGCGGAAAAGATAATTATTAACAACATTCAAGTAGGGTTAAATGTGTGAATATGTAATTTAATGTGGCTATACTGCATCATCCTTTGGGGAATAGATTCTGGCAATAAAAGGAGGGGAGCTCCTCTCTCTCAAAGCACCCCATTCCATCCCATTCCTTCGAGGTCACCAAGGAGGATAACTTTTCATCTTTATCTATTTTATTTATTTCATTTTCCATATATTTATAATTCCTTTTTCATCTATATTCATCACCATTACCCTTACCATGGTGGGGTAATCATTTTGACTGATTGGGGAAGGGTTGGTTTTCTATTTTGTAATTATTATGTTCTTGGACGCAATTTCATTTAATTTATTTCTTTTTCAAATTTGTTTTCAATTTCATATACAATATTTTGTAATCATGTTCGATAATTAATGAATATTAATTATGTTATTGATTTTTTCCTTGGTAAAATAATCATTATCTCCCTCCACAAATTTCTGGTTTATATACGATGGAATAGACCGGAGATTAGTGGTGAAGTACTCGATAATCATTAGTATGTGTAAAAGGGGTCATGAATGTTCATTATTGTTTAGGATAAAAAAGGTCTGATTGGGTATTTACCATGTCAATTTGGGACATTCAATACAACTATTTTTCATATGGAAGGAGATTTTACCAAAATGAGATATTGGTAAGGTTTTATCTCACCATGATAATTTCACCAAGGAAGTGAGAAGAAACCATTATTGAAAATCACTTTGATCAACTAAAATGAAGATGTTTGAATTAATTTGAATAAGGATAACATTACAATTGAGAAACCAACCCAGTACTAATCACCCATATAATATCATATCTTTTTACTTTTTTGGATTTCAAAATTCCTTTCAATCATTTTCATATCAATTTATTTTAAAAACACACCATTTTTACCCTCATTTAAAAGTGACAATCATTTTTTGTGCACTTATATTATGGAGACTTCCTAGTGTTAATCAATAGACTACACATATGGAATATAAAAATTGGTTTTCCATGACCTATGAAAGGTGTGCGTCAACCAGTCAAATGTATCATTACCAGTATTAGTCAAGTGTTTATTATTATTTTTGTTTGATAGAAATGACAAAAGTATAACCACTATTAAAAAAAATTATCTGTTCAATGAATTAGATACATCATTGATATGACAAATCATATTGAAGAATAATAATATTAAATTAATAATAAATTATAATTATTTCTTTGTTAGGTAAATGAATTTTTATCCAAGAAAACATAATAAAAAATTTGATACATACATTTTTTTTGTAAAAGCGGTTTTATAAATGGGCTTGTGATTAAAAAAACATACAAATTAGAAAAGTGTAAAGCGAATCATCAAATCAATGATATCCCCTTTTTGGAAAGCATAAACAATAAGATATTAATTAAAAATTAAAACCTGAAATAGTTACATTAATTTTACCTAATAAGGACATTTGAAATATATTTCCAAACTCTCCCTTAGATTACAACAATTTTATGAGATGATTTAAAGTATTAAAAATTCTCCTGATAAAGATAATAATTCCCCTAATTATATAATTCTAAAAAAATTCTCAATATTTAGTATCAATTTATTTTACATTTTATAAATATCCAACTAAATAATATAACTCTATTTAAATAATTGAATTAATTATATAATTCTTAAAAAACATCTCCCTATTTTTGATTTTTGAAAATAATGTGAATGTAACTAAAGATTCTTAATATTTTTGGGAATAATCACAAAAGAAACAATAACTAGAAAACTATCTAATCATACATGAACTAATACGAAACATATACATCCAAAAGTTCAAATACATTATATCATAATGTATAAGATGAAATTATAATCACATTCATCAACTATTCAATAGTATGATAAAAATATTTTGATTTTTCAAAAATAAAATGTTGTTCATTCATTCTTTATTAGTATATTCACAAAAGAATTCATAATTTTTAATTTCTCTTTCCCTTATCATGATTTTCGCTTTTTTTATTCCATCACATAATGATTTTGGACATGATTTTTAAGTCTTTTAACCTACTTAGAGAATTATGTATTTTTATCCCTCAAAATGATCTATTCATCATCGCATGATCTGAGCCTACATTTTTCCAACTCCAAACATTGAACCTTTTTTTAAAACATTCAACTCCACAATACAATTATTTGTAGAATTTATGAATTCTTTTATGAACATAACTCAATATGAAACATCAGGAGATAATGTGTTGAAGTATTCTTCCATTTAAAAAAAGAATTTTTAGTTCTATAAATTAATCACTATGTTCCTAAATATCATTATACACTTGGATGAAATACATCACAACCTTATTTTATAATATTTTTTTGAGTATGAGAATTATCTTAAATTTTATTTAATTATACCCCTATCTGGATTATTGATTCAATTAAAAAGTTTGGTGACACTGATTTTTGTTTCAAGGATCTTTGAAATAACATTAATCTTTCTAGAACATTGGGAGAATACAGAATATTGGCTTTTAGCCACTCAATAAAAGAAAAAATTAAATTAAAACCATTTTCAGAAATGGTTCTTTCTGAATTTGGTGAACTTAATGATTTTTTGAGATGATTTGTTATTGAAGGATCAGCATAAGGTTTCTCCTCTTCATTATCATACCCTTTATTGGAAGCATTCTTTTAAACCGATACATCAACAGTATCAAAACCCTTATCATCAATGACATTGTCAGTAACATTCATGCCTGGTTTCTTATGATATTATCATTTCATTGAGGGTGTTTTTTATTTATTTTCTAATGATAATTTTTCTTTCTCTATGGATGAATATTTTTCCATGAGAACATTCAAATTGAAAATCCTTAATAGAATATGTCGGTAAAGGAGACAGAGATTATGAGCCCAAAGATTTATTTTCATTAATTTGTGGATCAGTCTTAGTTTATAGTTATCATCAACAAATTATTTTGTATCTTATTACTCTAATTCTTCCTCTAATTTTTACTCTATTTATTCCTCTTTGTTATCTTCTACATCTTCTTCGAGATCCTAAAGAAATTTTTCTAATTAACGTTCGATATAAATATTAATTTTTAAAAATATTTATGAAACGATTTATTTTTCTGGAACTGATTCTATTTATTATTCACCGTTTAATTTTAAATTTCTCTTATCAGAAAAATAATAAATAATTGATAGTAAAACCAATGTTTCGTAAAAAAATCTTGCATCAGGAATAAAATTATCAGTAAATGAAACTGAAAAATTATTATTCTCAAAACCTATTTCCTAATTATTCAATAAAAATTATACAACTCTAACTTAAAATAAACTATTTATTTTCTTTTATATTATCTCATATTCTTTTAAATGTTCCCCTATAAATTCTTTTAAACAATTAGTACCATCTTGATCAAGATCAATCTTCAGTTTTACTGGTTTCTTTTGAGCCCAACGTTTTATGAAATTATTGAATTGATCATCAATCACCACATTTTCTTTTTTTCTTTGGTGGGGATGAATCTACATATATTTTGTTCTTTCTATCTTATTATTTCTCTAAAGGTTAAACATCAAAAATCGATACATCAAACTGATAAAAAAATACTTTTTATTGAATTAGTGACTAGATTCATTCTAGAAATCATATCTTCAATGATAAATGAAAATATCTATAAAATTAGGTATGTATGGTTCTTAACATTGAATAGTTTCATGAAATTTTTAAATAAAATTTTTATGATCTTAGTAAAAATTACACTATTTTACATTAATTAGGAATTCATAGGGTATTTTACCAGATTAAAAACAATTTCGAACAAATTAATTATACACATTTTTATGAGATAATACAAGACAGTGACATATGATACCCTAATAGTATCTTGATCAACCATCTTAGATATTAAATAAAAATGCATCCACATACCTTAAACTATGTTGTCTGCTATTGGATGCAATACCTTCCGTAAATATTGTTACAAGAAAATAAATAATCTTCATCATTAATTAATTCAAATGAACAAATACAATCATATAATTTGTGAAAGGGTAAAAAATATTATCCATTGGTAGGTAATCTAAACAAATATGGAACTCATCTAGAAGAAAGTTTGTATTTAGTCCAAAAAAAGTGAAATAAACTAGTTACTTTTGAACTTTTTTTACCATCATAATAGAAGCATTCAACTCAGTCAGGAATTGAGGATATTATATTTCCAAATTTTTAATAGGTTTCTTTAAACATACTACCTCCAATCCTTTAAAATTGATGATATTTTTTAGATAAGAATCATATTATTTATCTACTTTATTTCAATGATATGTTATCTAAAATCTTACCATTTTTCATAATCATCATTTTTTATATCATAATGTGACTAAATCGGGTTACTGAGAGGTTGCGAAATAAACAGACTGAAATATTTGGCGAGTGATGAGAGTTGGAAATTAAATATCTTGAAACTTATGTGGGATAGGAGGTGTCCCACCATTATATTGGCTTAGGAAAACATTAATTCTTTCTATAAAAATCATTCAATGGATCACATTATTCCTTATATAATAAGATAACTGATATTTAATTGATAAAATATTTAATTATATATTTTAACTCTAAATGATTTAATAAACTTGTTAGAGTGTGAATCATTCCAAACTGAAAAAAAATTAAATTTTTTGAAAAATATAAAATTTATTATATATTCTAAATGAATAATCACAATAACGATTATGAAATAAAGTAATGAATTGGTAAAAATATTAAATGAATAATACATTTAAAAGTAAAAAGTTTCATATTTATGAATAACATATACTTATATGTTTTTTTCAAAACAATTATGATTGTTTTATAACATAAACAGATTATGACAGTTTCATTGTGAAATTTTTATAGTTTTATAATACACACATATTGCTATAACTTTGTTATATAAAATTATTATGATAGTTTTATAAGAGAAATTGATATCCATAATTTTTTTTAAAAAATTTCGGACACTTGAGAATTTATATTCATTTTTTATTAATTTATTTTTTATAAATTTGTTTATGACTTAAAGAGTCATTACAATATAAACAATTGAAAAAAATGAAATAGTTAGAAATCAAAATGATTTTAAAACACATTAACATATGTGACACCCTAATAAAATTAATATAATAATATCAAGATATTGTTTAACATGAATTATATATAAATGTTCACTTTAAATTGATCATTACTAAATTCATTAAATTGTATTAAAATCTATCTATACTAACAAATTTAGTAAAAATATCAGCATGTTTTTCAAGAATTTTGTTGAATTGTAAAATTATATACCCTTAAATCATGTGATCACAAAGTAAATAGTGTCTTTTTTCTATGCTTATTGCATTAGAGTGATTTTGTGTTTTTTACATTTTGAAATGGAACATTTTTTGTTACAATATATTTGAGTTTTGGTAAAACACATGCCATAGTCTGTGAAATTAAACGTTTCAAATGTACCTTTTGTGTCCATTCTTCATCCACCAAACTTATCATTTGAAAAAAACTATGCTCCCAAAATTTCTGAAAGAGGATAATAAACCTAAATCCATAGATCCATTTATATAATGAAATTTTTATTTTACCACCTTCATATTGGATTCAATTAGATTGGATTGTTATTTAGAACATAATCATACTAGAAACATTATATCGAGAAAACTAGTAGTTAAGTGAAGTAAGAGACCAATCATTCCTCTAAAAGTTTTTCTATCAACTGGTTTCTCAGCCTCATCATGATCTAATATATTAGAGGTTCCGGTAGGAGTACTAATACATTTATTATTTCCATTCAAAAAAATCATTAGTAATACATTTTTATAAAAAAAAATTGATACAAAAGAACCTTATGGGTTTCTATATAAATTATAATACCAATAAAATATGTTAACTCACCCATAATGATCATTTCTAACTCATAAAAAATAATATCTAAGAAGGAATCTAATATATATTTTTTAGTTGAGCAAAATATATTTTCATAAACATATATTTTTACATTCATGAAGTTTTTATTTACTTATATTATAAATATTGTTCGATCCACATATTCCTAAAAACATGTTTTTATCAAAAATCAGGATAACCCATTATACTAAGATCTAGGGGATTCTTTAAGTGCATAATGTGACTTAGTAAGCTTTAAAACATATTCTGAATGTTTTTTTATTTTAAAAACCTAGGGGTTTTTCTATATGAGGTTCTTCCCGAACATATTAGTGTATAAAATCACACGTGACATCCATTTGAAATTTTTTTAAATTAAATAATGAAATAATGGATATAAGTATTATAATAACATAATGTATAGATATTGTTCCATAGGATTGTTCACATTCTATTAAATCCTGTAGGTTATATCCCTTAGAAACAATTCCTTCTTTATTTATAAATATTAAATTTTCATCACATTTGATCTGAAAATCCTATTTTACTCTAATTAAGGATTTTCTTTATGTCATTCAACTAATGTCCATTCATGGTTCCATTATAACTCATTTAGTTCATCATACATTTCAATTATCCAATACTCACCACCAAAAGACTCATCATGATTGTTAGGATCAAATTTAGATAAAAACAATCGATGTTCAATTTCATTTCTCAAAAAAATTCAAGTCATAGCCTATTGATATACATAACCCATGATAGTTTCACTATGTTAATTGCTAAGACACATATGAATTCTTGGGTTTTTAATAGTTTTTTCTTCAAAAATAGGTAGAAAATAATCCTAAGGAATAAATTCAAAAAAAATAAGGTATTATTTTATTATGATAATAAAATTAAATTTTTTTTAAATCTAGTTTAGAAATAGTTTTTCAGGATGTAGGTTAGATTTATTTGAATAAAAAATGATTGGTTCCATCAAGAAAAATTTAAAATTTTCATCAACATTACAATAATTTTTATTAAAAACTCTATAAGGAATTCTAGTAATTTAATAACCAAAAAATATATGTTGTTTTAATGTTATGTAATTTTTCATTAGTATTCTAGATGAATACATGTCACTCAAATAATTGGATGCAATAAAATTTTGACTTCATTCTTATCCACAACTCATAAAGTTTTTTATAAAGAAAATATATAATTAAAACTCGTTTTATAGTATATACATTAGTATTAACTTCTTCATCCCACTTTTTTCCATTGAGTATTCAATCCATATGATTTTAATAATCTATAAAAAAATCTATTACTTATTTCAACATAAACATTTTCCTGTGGGGTTCTAGGTGATGAAATGTTAAGATCAATACCATTCTTACTACAAAACATTTCACTATTAAATATTTTCAATTCCTCACCATGATCACTATGAATAGTTTTCAAGGATATGTTTTTACATTTTTAACTCTAGCTACAATAGTTTTAAAATAAATACTGGCTTTAGATTTCATTGTAAGAAAATAGTCCCATTTTTATCTAGTATAGTCATCAAATAAGTCATATAAGATTTATTTTTTACGAATAAATCTAGTTTGTTAAGGAATAAATAATTCCATGTGCAATAACTATAAATAATATGACGTTGATACTTCACTAATAGATTTAAAACCTATCTTAAGTTTCCTTATATATTGATGTGGGTCACAAAATATTAATGTACCAAACCTTAGTTATGGTAAATCCTTTATTAGTTCTTTATTAGTTAATTTAGCTAATTTCCTAAGGTTACAATTTATTATCCTTTTATACCATATCCATTATTGGTCTTCCATTTTATAAATGAAATGAATGATTGGGTTCATACAATATTCTAGGTCATGTGTGTAAACATTATCATTCAGTTTGTTTGAAAGAATGAAATCATATTTTAAACTTTGTACAATTCCTTTAAAATTTTTAATAATAAAAAAATACCAATCCTCACATAATTGACTTATACTTATAAGCTTGTTCTTATTTCATACGACAAATATAACATTTTAAATAAGATATTTCACAAGATGTAAAATGTTTCATATAAAGATGATTTTCCTTGGGAATTATCTCCAAAAGTTACATTTCTAATGTTCATTATGATAATATTATGAATGAAATAATTATTTTCAACCATATATTTGAAGAATACAGTATCCATGCGCAAACTATTTTTTTGATACTGTCATTATTTTTATGAAAAAAATTAGTTTTTTGGATCCCAACCCTTCTTGAATCCATTATTATTAAAACATTATTTCATTTTAACACATTTTACAACAATATTATGATGAAAAAATGTCATTTATTTTAAAAAAAATATTATTTAGGAAACTAGAGACATTGTACTATATTCAAATAAATTTTTTATTCCAATGTCCACCACATTAGAATTTTGTATAAAATGGAGTAATTTTATAAAAAAATAACTATGACTGAAAATATGTTTTTTATTTTTAAAACCCTTTCCAGAATTAATACCATGAGGTTTAATTTTTTTATACATTTTTTTAAATATTTCAATAATAATAATGAAATGAGATAGAAGTTTCTTTAAACTATATTTTTCATATTTTAGTTTTACATCTATGGTTTTTCATCATTATAGATAGAATTAAAACTATATTTATCATTATTATATTGTAACCAATTTTTGATAGAAAAGACATGTCATTTCATTTTGAAATTATCTATTTTTCAGAATTAGTCATATATAGATATTTATAAATAACAGATATTCCATTAGTTACAAGGGTTATTTTGGGATTATTACCTTGTAATTCTTACTTTTGCAATATCACTTTTTTAAAAACAATTAATGTTTTATTTTGAAGAAGTTTTGGAAACCAATAAACCTCTCCATAACATGGTAAATTATTATATTCTCCAACGGATGCTTCTACTTATGAATATGTTGAATTTTTCTCATCATCATGATAGTTTTCATTTAAATATATATTAGTATGGAAATAAATATAGTGTACCTTCTACATAGTACATTAATTTACCATATCATTTTCTTTGAAAAAGTATAATGTTATTCTTTTTAGAACATTCATTATTAGAAAAAGTTTCAAAGAATATCCACCAATGGAACTCCAAGTGTTAGAACCTTTTTCAAATTTAATTACTTCAGACATAAAATATTTAATGGAATTTATATTTGAATTTATTTCCTTTATATATTTCTTGTTGATCTTAGGAAAATAAAACTGAATGTGTCATGTTCTTTTACATTCATAACAAGTAACCTTAGAATCATTTTTATGATATTTATCCTTATACCCATTTTAATATCGTTACTAAAAATCAATTGTACTCATAATCATATTCATCCATATTTAATTAATATCCAACTTATTTTTAGAGTATTCTGATGAACTAGAATTATATTCAACAATAATATTATATATTCAAAAAGAATTTATTAAATTCTATACAGACTGAAATTTTTGTAGGAATACTTTTTGTTGGGGAAAAAGATACACCACTAGTTTTATTTTTATTTTTTACATAATATCTCTTTAACATCTCTTTAGATTTCATGAGGGTTCCAATAAGATCATCAATGATTAAATTTTTATACTTCCTTGTATCATTCGCAATAGTTCTATTATATTAACACTTATTAGGAATTATATATATAATATATTCAACCAAAATATCATCATCAATACCCTTTTCACCAAGACACTATAAAATATTATTAATATTCATAAAAAATTATAGAACCTTGGAAGCTATCTTACCAGGTAAAGAATAAAAGGCATTATAATCATCTCTAAGCACGAATCCTCTTATTGCAATGACATTTGATTTACCAAAATGTGTTACTTCCAAATTACTCCCAATACTGTTAGCAGCTTCACAGGATGACCTCTGGATACAAATAGTCCTCATCATAGAACAAAATAGTATATTATCTTTTTTTTTCAATTTATATTATAAATTTATATCATTAGTAAAATATGAAACTTCATTATCATGAATCTCTTACTTCCTAGTAAGAATTATGAAACTATTGCCTCTAGTGGTCAAAATAAATTTTTTCATTATATCCCTCCAATACTCATATTCATTCCTATCAATAATAGGTGGTCTACATGGATTTTTATTATCAAGATATCCAATATTTATAAATATCATCTTACGAAAATAGAATATATTTTTCTACTAAAAAGTTTTATTCTAAAAACAATTTATAAACAAATATTTTATAAAAAAACATGAGAAACATGCAATTTAAAAAGAATGTAATAACTCAAAAATTTATAACTGTATAAACCATTCCTTATATTTTTTTATAAAATTAGTAACTATGTTGGTTACTATAACAAGAGGGGGGTCAATTTTAGTTTAAAAAAATTAACTAAATGAAAACATAATAAATCTATAAAAAAGATCAGACTCAAGGATTTTTTTATGATAAGAATAATAATTATAATGAGAAGTTATTTGAATATATCATAATTTCATTTCATCATTATTAAATGTAAACTGATAATAAATTATATGAAATATTTGTAAACAAACATTTAATCTTAACATGAACAACAAAATAAAGGCATGCCAAAAAATAAATATAAAATCTTATAATTTAAGAATGACATACAAGACATATTAAAAGGAAGAGCTCTTTTAATATTAATATTAAAGGTAGTCATAATCCCTTTATAAATGTATCCACAATTTTATATATATTGTATAGTCTATCATTGCTTACCAGTAAATCCATATATATGATGATCAAAATAATATATTTCTTTCTATACTCATGAAACCATAATTAAATGGGAATAATATATCTTTATAGACATAAAAGTCCTTGATTTTATGGATTTGATTCACCATCTTCCATTTCATAGTATCCCTAGACCGTAACAATGATCGTAAAAAATAGAAAATAGATTTTTATAAATTAAAAAAACTAAAAAATAATTCCTTATAATGGAAACTCTTTAATGTATTTAAATGGATATGAATGAGATGTTCATGAAGAGAAAACATTTGAAGACTCGATTTATTAAATGTATCAGCTCAAAACGCTTCAAATTATTGGTTATTTATGGGAAAATATGTAATGGTCATATTTCACAGTTATTTCCTATGACCTCAAACACCTTGCACAAGATATCTCATCGTTAACTGACATAGATGGATTTTTTTTATTGTTTTGTCTAGCATCATTAAAATGATAAGGTTAATTATGTAAGATAAAAAAATCTATATATTCAATTATAAACCTAGAAAAGCCTAATGTACTTAATTATCCATTCATAATATTATAAACATTATAACAATTAGTATGATATAGCAGTACGAGTATCAGTTCGGTGGGAAATATGTTATTTTGTTTGATTGACAAGATAGAAATATAACCCTTGGTAAGAATAAGGATCATTCTGTTGAATTGGAGGCATCCTCAATCTCATGGATCAAATTTAGAATAATATTTCTTAAATTCATAATACACCAAAATTATTTAAATTCTAGGTATGTAATGTTTTCAAAAAAAGCACACTAAGACACATGTCAAATAAAATGTTAGAAAACATAATTTTAAGAAGTAATATTTTATTTACAAAACGAATGGAATGTAAAAGTATTAAATAAAAAACATGACTCATCAATCTACCTATTTTTTGAAAGATAAATTCATAATACATAAATAAAATACTAAAACATGGAATACTTAAATTAATTTTTACCAAATAATATTTTGAAAATATATTCCATAACTCCGCTTGGGTTTATAAATCCTTTTTGATATGATTCAAAGTATTAAATCATCTCCCACTTAAGAAAAAATCTTCCTTTTAATGAATTATTAAATACATATCATATCTTCCCCACCAAAACATTTATCATTTTATAATGATCTCCCATAATAATGCATATACCTCTAATGAATTAATCACCTTATATAAATATTTCAAACCATCTTCCCATTTGTGATTTTAAAAAAGAATACAAATGTATAAAATGTTTCCTAAAATGTTAGGGAAGATAACATACAAAAGAATATATTGTTAACTGACTAGTCATCCATGAAATAATAGAAATAACATACATTCAAATGTTGTAAGACATTCAAACATAAAGTATTGGATGAGATGATAATCACAATCATCAACCATTGAAATATTTGATAAAAATACACCGAGAGTTCCAAAAGAAAAATATGTACATTATTTATTCATTAGATTCATTACAAAACACTACATCTTTTATAATTCCTCCTAACCCTTACCATGATTTACGTCTATTTATTTCATCACATCATGATTCTTGAAAATTAGTCTTTATCTTTTAAACTTCCTCATAAAATTATATATTTTAATCCCTAAAAATCATAAATTCATCTTCACATGATCTATGCCTAGTATTATCCGAATCTTATAATTGAACCTTTTTTTTCAAAACATTCAACTCATTAATAATATGATTATTATCATCTATACATTCTTCCAAAAGAATTAGTCAATAAAAAACATCATAAGAAAACTTGTTGAATGATTCTTCCATTTACAAAAAATACGTATTTACATAAACAAATATAACATCATGTTTCTAAGTATAATTTTTGAAATTGGTTGGATCACTTCACCCTCTGATTGTATGATCATGTTTTTGAGTAAAAGACATTTTTGGAATTTTTTAATACTACATCAGTTTTGATTGATGATTATATTAAATCTTTTAGGGACACTGATTTATCATTAAAATAAATTTTAATAAACATTATTTTTTCCTCAAAATTAGGAAAATACAAAATGGTTCCTTATATAATTCTCAATAAATTAAAAATAAAATAAAATATCCTTTAAGAAATGGTTTGTTATGAATCTAATGAACTCGATGATGGTTTGGGAGTATTTAGACTAGATAGTTTGGTATCTAGTTTTTCATGTATATTATAGTTCTATTTGTTGAATAATTTTTTATCATCTAATACATCAATAATATCTGCATGCATATTGGATTCAAAATTGTTAGTAACATTCTTGTTTTATTACTGATCTTATTCTTCTTTAATTGAGGATTATTTTTCCCTCTTATCTCATGATTATATTTATTTCACTAATGATGAATTTTTTCTTGATAACCATCTAACTGAGAATCCTTAATAGTCTTTGATGGAAATAAAGATGAGGATGATGAGTTTATAGTTTTCATTTCTTTTGTGTGTTCATGAGTATCTATTTTTTCATTATCAGTTTATTCTCCATCTCCTCCTTATACCTATACATATTCCTCTACTTATGACTATACATATTCCTCTAATTATTTTTCTACTTATTCTTCTTCTTTAGCTTCCTCATTATATTTTTAAAATTTTTGTATGGTTTTAGTAATAATTTTTCCAAAAATTATTAAATCCAATTATTTTTCTAGTACCCATGCTATTAATTTTTCATTATCTATCTTCCTTTTCCCCTACAAAAAATATAATGAAAAACTTATGGGTGAACTGATAATTCTTTTAAAAAATGTATTGAAATAGGAATAACATTTTCAGTATGAGAAACTGGAAGGATCGTCTTCTCAGAACCAATTTTGAATTATTTCAATAAACATTAATCAACACTTTCTTTAGATAATTTTTTAGCATTCTAATTTCATTTATATTTATATTATAAATATTCACAAATCGAATCTTTTAAAGTATTATTATCAACAAGATCAAGAACAATCTCAATGTCTCTTATATTATTTTGAGCCTTATGTTCTATTTACTAATTTAATTAACTATCCACCATATTTATTTATTTCATTAGTTTCTTTAGTTGGGATGAATTGTCCTTTATTTTCTTATTTTTATCTTTAGATTTAATTAAAGGATGGGTTTCAGGAAAAAAAATCATCAACCTTAACTACAAAATTATTTGTCTTTGAATCAAAGACTAGCTTTATTATATAAATTGTTCCTTCACTGATAAATAAAATTTTCTCTCACATTGGGTATGTTTAGTTCTAAACATTGAAAATATTCATAAAAATTACCTGAAACTTATTGATGAATATAGTAAATTGTATAATCATAGACTTTATTGAGGAATTATTGGGGGATTATATGGTAAAAATCAAATTTGATAAAATTAATTGTACTCAAATTTACTAGATAGTCCAAAACTAGATATTTTATTCATTAATGGTATCTCAATCATATATTCTAGGTATTAAATACCCTTGTATCAACCATGCTAAAACTCTATTGTTTAATGTTAGATGTGCTACTTTACATTCTTTACCATAAAAAGGAAACAAGTAATATGCTTCTTTATTTATTTCAAAATTAAAAATTCTCACTTGTAATTTGTGAGGGGGTTCTAAGGATTCTTCTTCGATAAGAAATACAACCAAATATGTAACAATTTTATAAGAAAGTATTTATTTATTCCAAAAAAGTAAGGTAAAAAGAGTCCATTTCATCTTCTTTAAAAAAATAAATGAATCCAAGAACTCACTCATGATTTGAGTATAATATAGGTTAAACTAACTATATGGTTTCTGTATATATACATCCTCCCATCCTCTAAAATTGATGATATTTTTTAGAAAATAATAAAAATTATTGAACCAATTTCATTCAATGACACTTTCTATGAAATCTATATTTTTTCACAATATTATTTATTATCAATCATAATGAGACTAAATCATATATCCAGATAGATTCTAAAACAATCAAATTTACATCATAGAAATTTGACGAGAGATGGAAACATAATATCGAGAAACTGATGTGGGAAAAGAATTTTCCCACCCTTATATAGGTATGAGAAAACATTTCTTCATATTATTTCAATCATTTAATGGATCACACTAATCCTTAACTAATATGAAGACTAAGATTTAATTGAAGAAAATTTAATTGTAAATATTAACTATCAATGTTTTGAAAACATTATTGGAGTCAGAATAATTATGGTTAGAAAATGTTTTAAAATTCTAAAGAAGAAATCATTGTTTTCTATAAACACTAAAATAATAATGACAACAAAAATTATGAAAAAAATTAATAAATTATAAAAAAATTAAAAGAAGTGTACATTATGTGCTATACTTTTTCATTGTTACGAATTACCAGTTCTTCTTGGTTTTTGTAACATATGAAAATTTTGATAGTCTAATAATAAAAATATATTAATATATTTTTGTTACAAAAAAGAAGATTAAAGTAGTTTTATAATATAGAAATAATATTTTTTTACTAAATATATTACAATATTTTTATTAAGAAAAATATTGTCCACAAAATCATTAAATAATTTTTTATTCTAAAATTATATTACAATTATTTATTCTAAAATATTTTTGTAAATGTTTTTGTGTCCGAAATATCCATAACAATAAAAACTTTTGGTAAATTAAAATATTGAAAAAACAATTCTTTTTGGAAGACAAAAACATATCTACTCCCCCTTTGAAATGGTATATATTATTGTAAGTAGATATGTAAAAAAGAAATATATATAAATCATCACGTAAAATTTATCATTCCTAACATATGTTTAATTTATTCAAATCTATTGGAACTAAGGGATTTAATAAAATATTAAAATTCAGTTCTTGAATTATGATGAACTGTAAAATTATATATCCCTTAAGTGAATAAAACAAAGTGATATGGTGTCATATATTTATGTTTTTAACACATGAGTGATGTTATGGGTTTTTACTTTATGCAATGGAACTTTCACTATAACAAAGTATTTGAGTTTTTGTAAAACTATTGATATAGACTGTGAGTGTGTGTTTCATCCACAATACATGACTATGACAACTTTTAACTAATAAATATTCATCTTTAGTATTTTAAATTTATACTGGGTGTTTCTTATTACACTCCCAATAAACTAAAGAGTCACCTACCAAATGACTTTATCGAGATGTATTTTTCTAATAAATTCTTCATCCACCAAAGTGAGCTTCTGAAAAACAAATTATGTTCAAAAACATTTACAGAAAAATAATAAAATCCTAAATCCATAGATACCTTTAGAAAAGGAAATAATATATTTAAATCCCTAAGATGATACTCTATTGTATTTTAATAATATATTTCTCATTAACATACTGTAAACATTAAATCATGGAAACTAGTTTTTACTTAATGTACGTTTACAATCATACCTCTTAATGTTTCGTATCAACTGGTGTCCTATCTTCATCAATATCTAAAGTATTGGTAGTACCAATGGGTGTATCCCTAATTTTATTTATTTTCATACTCAAATTTATTATATAATTATTTTATATACTTATTTCGAGATTCAAAAATACATTCTTTTCTTATGAAATTTAAAAACAAAAAATATATGTTAACTCACCAATCATACTCATTTGAAACATAGTCTTCATTAGATCCCTAAGGAAACCTATTATATATTTTTTAGATGAACCAAATACAGTTTCAACAAAATATATTCATAAAATAATAATATTTTTATTTTCATCTTTTATAAAAAAGGTTGGATCTAAAGCACCATTAACAACTCTTTTTTAACAAAAATATGGTTAACCTATCATACTATGCTAAATGGGCATGTTTACTTCCAATAAAATCCTTGGTAATGTAATAAGAATGAATTGAATATTTTTTAATTTCAAATAGCGGGGGATGTTAACTGTAAAATTCATCCTAAACATATCCACATATAAAAGTCACACTTCACATCCATTTGAAAAAAATTCAAAAAAATAGTTAAAGGCTAAAATTATTCAAATATCTTCATGTCTAGTTACAGGTGAAGAAATTTCCTCATAGAATACTCAATTTTACTAGATATATCATTTAACCAAAATTATAGATTAATTTATAAAAATTATTCCATTTTTATCAAATTTGTTATGATAAAACCCTTTTTACTCTAATTATTGAAGTTTCTATTTTATTTCATTCAATAAATTTTCACACATGGATCCATTCAAACTCATTGAATTCATATTGAAGTTTTTTTATCCAATCCTCCACACCTAAAACTTCATCATTATTCTTAAGATAAAATTGAGATAAATATTTTTTATTTCTAATTGCAATTCTCAAAGAACATATAGTACCGAACAATTGATCTACATCCCCAATGATTATTTTCACTCTGACGATTCCAATGAAGTGGCTGAATTATTGGGCTTTCAATTGTCTATTATACAAATATTAGTAGAAACTATTCATGAGGAAAAACATTAGAATAAAATTCTTTCATTATTTTCTTATTATAATAATATTATATCAAAGGGTGAAAATAAATTTTAGAAATAACACCCGACTATGATTGTTTGGGTTATATGGACACAAAATGATTGATTTCATAAAAAATTCATTTATTGTTCCCTGAAAAGTATGATGTCTTTTATGAAAAACACAATAAGGCTTATTAGTAGTGGAGTAACCTAAAAATAACCCCTCATTAAATTTTAGTACAAAATATTTGTTAGATAACTTTAGTAATCAAGATGAATAAATTTCATTAAAATAATTTGAAGTAAGAAACATTTTATTTCCTTCTTGTCCATAACTCATAAGTATTTTTATTATGATAAGGATGACCTAAATCTCAATTTATAGTATGGAAGATGGTATTAACTGCTTCAAACAAAAAAATAGAAATTGGGTATTAAAATTGAATGATATTATTAATCTATTGATGAAAACTATTTATTATTTTGTCTAAGCCATTTTTCTATGTGATTCTAGGTTCTAGAATGTTATGTTCAATCCCAATCGTACAAAAAATGTTTTTAATTCATAATTTTCAGATTATCCACAATGATTACTATAAATAATTACCAAGGATACTTTTTTTTCAACCCTGGTTAAAAATGTTTTGATATTTTAAAAGGCATAATATTTCTCTTTAGGCATTTTAACACATGTATAAATAGTGTAACCATAAAATATCAAATGTACATAGTATATTCCACCAATACATCCAGTTTTAGTACATCCAAATATGTCCATGTATTCTAAAAATATTTAATTATATGTCGATACTTAACTAGCAGATTTACAACATGACTTATGTTGCTTAACATTTTGACAAGTGTCACAAATTTTTGACGTATCGAACCATAGTTCTGGGAGACCCAATTCTAATATATTCTAAGTCAACATAGCTAAATATCTAAGGATAAAATGTCTAAACAATCTATTCCACAATCATTACTGATCTTCCACCGGAATGATAAGGTATGTATTAGAACATAAGTTCTTCTATTCCTAGTTATTAAATATTATAAAACTGATTGGAAAAAATAATAAATTCATCATTTCCCCTATTCACTATACATTAACCATTTCTAATGTTTAAAAGACAACCATAATAACATAATTCACTTTCTCTTATAATTTATTGGTTATGTCCAATAACAAAAAAAATATATTAAAAAATAGATTATCCAAGAAGTAAAATGTTACCAATACCAATTATGTATCCATTAAAATCGTCTTTGAATGTTAATTTTCCTCATTTCATCTTAATAATATTAAAAAATAAATCATTATTTTCATTCTTATATCCTGAGTATCCAATATCCATGTACCAATGTTTTTATTGTAACGCCCCGACCCCAGTTACCCAGAGTCGGTGCATTAATTACATAACATTGGCATGATCACAAGAAAGATCAAATCTCGAAAGATCGATTAGTTTAGTAGCCTTGGAATAACTAGATACATCCATAAATTTTTACATTACATCATAAAAAAACATCTTGTCTTCATATCCCCTCATACTATCCCTGCAGGTCATTCATAAATTTCTTCTTCATAATCCTGGGAAAAATAAAACATTGAAAGGGGTGAGCTCAGATGCTCAGTAAGGATAACATTATAGTAGAAGCTTTCATAAATAAGCATAAACACTTAAGGCAGTTTATAACTAAAACAAAAGCCTTTTAAACTTGAAATTCAGCATAAAATGGCAAAGATAAAATAAAATAATGCCATTTACTTACTCACATGGATATTCTACTAGTCGAATAATCCCATGCATTATCAATAACCACTTTTATAATGATGGAATGCATAATGCCAGACTATCATACCACATAGCCAAGGCCTCGTGCCAAGACTACAAATAAGATTTTGCCAAGGCCTTGTGCCAAGACACTAGTTTGTCTCATGAGACCTACCGATGCATCGAGGAGCTATAGCGGGCTCCACCCGTCACTTATTAAGTCCAATGCATTCCTCATATGAACAGGTTTAAACATAACATAAACATTCGTATTAAAAATAGCATACGAAATGTCAATACTTCTACAACAAACCATGAATGGTATAAAAATAGAACATCCACATTCAAATATAACTCATTTGATACAATATGGAAGATTGTATTGTATCACATTAACCTCAATCATGAATAATGAAGGATGTTGACATAGATGAAAATAATCATCAAAACTATTTGAGGGAAATATCCCCCTTTTCTGGAAATCATTTAAAAGTCACACTATTTGTCAAGAAGCCATTTAAAAACAGATTTTTGAATCAAAGTGTCCCATACCACTTTGAAACTTTTAAAAGGAGTTTTTATTTTAAAACTTTAATGTCCATATAAATAAATCCTTAAAACCATTTTTTAAAACATGGACATTAAAGAGCAAGATTTAGAAGAATAAGTCTTTAAAACATTTTAAAATGGTATTTTGGTTAGAGATTCTAACCAAAAGAGAGACACTTGAGTACAAATAATTGAGGTAATCAAAACTTTGTAATATCATGAGAATAAATGGATTCATGATATACTATGTCTAAGTACATTATATACACCACATAAAAGTGATTTGGTGTATATCAACAAAGAAGTCCCAATTGAATGTAAATTGAGATGAAATCTCTCATAAAGGTCGTATCCTTAGGTTAAGGATAAATCAACGACATAATTATGTGTGAAAATATAAATACACTAAATATGATTGAATATTCAGTGTAAAAAAATCAAAGGATATTCACACATATTCTTGTAGAAACAACACCAACGAATTGGATGTTTAACTCATCAAATGGTGCAAGAGTTAAAAATACTCTTATCAAATTCATATTAATGACTTGAGAATTATCAATAGAGTGATTATGTGTATCAAAAGTATATCCACAGGAAGGGGAGTGGAAATTATGACATAATAAAATGAATAGTGATTCCACACATAATCTTGGAGTAATATAATCAATGAAATATGCGTAAAGCCGAATGAGTGGAAATTGAAATCTCAAATTCCCTTATCGATTTGGTAACTTACGAAACAAAAAACCATGAAATAAGGATCATACCATGACTATGTAAATACCCATAAATTAAAGTATATTACACAATGAATACAATCATGGGAAGTACTCATACACCACATGTAATAATTAAGTGGTGAACAATGGAATTCTCATGAAAGTAAGAGCGAGATAAGAAGCTCCTTACCACGTTAATCAACTGAGTCGTATGGCCAAAATTTAAGAACCACCAAATAATTTACAGAATAACATGAATATAAAGTGAATCATGATAATATATATCAAATGGCAGTACACAATACACCACTTTCAATAATTTAGTGGCGAACAAGGGAAATCTCATGGAATTGAAAGTGAGATAAGAAAATCCCTTACCACTTTGTACTTTTTCCTTGGTCGATGGTAGGTTTACCTCATGTATAATGGTGAAATAATTGTTATTGAATAATACAAGAATAATTTACTTTAATATGATATCATATATTATCTTTTAATATTGATTTGTTAATAATATCTTAGAATTATCGTCATTTCGGGTGTTAACGGGTTCATTTTACTTTATATTCTTTGTTATGTGAGCCATATTCGATATTAATGGGATGTATATTATTCATATCCAGAATGATATCAAGTCCTTAGATACTATTTTTAAATCATCAAATTATAATAATACTTGAATGGATATGATGGACAATGAATCTCATCACGTTCGTGGAGACGGTAGTCCGTACGTACGCACGAACGCTACTTCCATTTAATTTTTCATTTTAAAAGAATTTAGTCCAAATGATACATAGGTATATTATTATTCCAGTATAATATAATATTTTATATATGTTACTTAAGTTCATTAACACCATCCTTTATACGTTCCATGTATGGTATGAATGAGTCATATCATTTTAAGGGGGCGGTAGTCCGCACTTCCTCAAATGAAATTATCGTATGTATATACAACATGAAACGAATAAGGATATGAAATAAAATGGAATTACAGAAGCTTATATATAAAATATATATCATTAATATCATATTTAATTACAGTGACATCATAATGGCCACCATGAGAGGCGATAAGATGTATTTGAACAATCATCGTTTCGTGAGGCGTTAGTTTGCCATCCACAGAAACATTATGTTCATCATCCATTAGATGGAGTTGTGTGTATGTGTAGTTTGAATCCTTCTTATAACAACATCCTAGTATATTTTGGATACTGGTGTTGTTACAAAAGAAAGTAAATAAAAAGAGTTTGGGGGTTGGAGAAGCAAAATAAATGAAAATAATTTAAGAGAAATCGTTACCTTTAATTTAGGTAACTCACTTTGGTTGGAACCAAAGGAATTCTTGAAATGCTTTCTGCCTAAGGGGAAGCTTCAAGGAGGAGGATAGGGATGTGAGGAGCTTTTTTGGGCAGATTTTGGACGAGCCAAGTGGCTTGAGAGGTGTGAGGAATGAGTAGAAGTGGTCTCCTTTTATAAGGGAGAGGAGGGGCTCTTTAGGAAAGAGTGAAAGTATTACTTTATAATATAATTATATTCGGTTTATAATGGTCCAAAAATCATTTAGGTCGAAGCTAAGATGACTCTTATTCTAAATAACATCAACCAATAAGAATTGGACAGGTTTTATATAATATTTTTATCATTATAATCTTATTTATTTAAATGATTTATTAATGAGGTAAACATTGCATCATTATTGTGTCATTAATAATTTAAATTATTTGATTTCTAAAAATTATAAATAAAATATCATTATGTAGGAAATCGTTTTATATTTCTAATGAATTTTTATAATAGAAAATCCAACATGTATAACCCTATGTAAAAATTGTTCTTCTAAAAGATGTAAGCTTATGCCATTTTTATTTTTATTTTAACTTTTTTAATATAATGTGTCCCTACCACATACAAGTGGCTCTAAGGGGTCCCCAAATCGACCCAAGGATGCCCATGGTCGGGTATGTGTCCACCAATAAGGTTAGGACACGTTTTAGGGTAATTTTGTATTATTATAATATTGTTTTTTAACCCTTATTTACCGGATTTACCCTTTAACCATGGTAAATAAAATATTTACCGGAGTAATTATTCAAAATGTGTAAAAATAAAAGTTACCTATTTACATAATTTGGAAATCCTGATTCCAAATATGTAATCCATTTTTCCAAATTCAAAACACAGAAGTGGTAGAAATTAATTTAAAATTAATTCCCGTTGTTAAAATAAAAAGCGTGTTTTTAAGAGATAATAACTATCAAAAGATTGACACTTGTTTATGTCTGGTTTAATTGTGAAATTATGTCTAATGACAAACATTAAATTAAATGGTAAAAATATATTCTAAATATACTTTAAAACCACTCAAATTCATAATTTATCAATATTAATTATTTTGATTAAAAATGTTGTTTTTAATTAAAATTTAGTAATTTTCACTATTCATCAAAATATAAAAGTTATCCGAAAAGTACCAAAATTTCACCCTAGGCTAATTTCGATATTCCGAATCCAAAAATGATGTCCATTTTGAAATATAAAATATATATGATTTCAAAAAGTAGGTATTACTATTCACAACGGCTAGTTTAATTAATTGTGGTGTGTGTTAGAACTCGAGGTTGCGTACAACACATGCTATCGCATTATTCGAAGGGAAACGTACCGTGGAAGCTTGGGGTGTTACATTCTCCCCTCCTTCAATAAATTGTGTCCTCGTAATTTTTAAAATTTTGCTTGGGAATATAATGGAAAGTCCCACATCGGAAAAAGAGTCAATAAAACTATCACTTTAAAAGAAAGAAAGAGAGGTATAAGGGTCATCCAAGATAACCCATACTAGGATTCCATGTAAGAAAACATGGATATGGATGATAAACTAAGTGTCAAGTTCTGATGGAGAGGGATAGAAATCATGATTAGGAGAAATTTAACAATGAGAAAACCACAAACTTGTGTTGGGACAAACGACCATTAGTCTCCTAGTAGGAAAGTAAATGGACAACATTTTTTTAGTTACATTACATAAGGAAGAGGAATTCATCTATGATATTGACTAAGAACATTATGAGATATACTTACATTTTAAGTAGATTTTCATTTTTTAATAAATTTCCACCACTAACTCAATTTTTTTTAAACGATGAGTATTCAAGAAGACTTGGTCACACTGGAAGAGCTAGAATAAACTTCTATAGAATCACATGATCCATGCAGGATAAACCATATATTTACATTGTCTTTGAAGATTAATCAAAACCAAAATGTTTAGTGAATGATCTAATGATCCACCAAAAGGATATTCATTGAGATAAATATGCACTAATCTTAATTTCTAAAATTAAACCAACAATACCCCAAAGTTAAATAGATACCATTCAATAACCAATTGTCCTTAAAATCCTTTAATATAATCCAAACTAATATTGAAACCCAAAACATAGAAGAATTTGATTATGTAGTCTCCCATGTTACATTGTATCTCCAAATGACATCAAATACTCTTAAAGTCACATACTTAAAAGTAATTAACATTATCACATATTCTCTGTTATAGGTTAATCATTTCCATAAATAACCCAAATCACTATAAATCAACAATAAAAACGTAGATAAAAATCCATCATTACTCTACAAATGAAACCCCATTGTATACTATTTTCCTTGGGCATATAGTGTTCCCAACAAATCGAACATCTTCCAAAATAATATTTATCACTTAAGCACCAAATCATTTTCCTATACCAAGGGTATTCATTTGATAAGAAATAAGAACCCAAATTAAATTATTATTGATCAATAAAATCATTTAACTAAAAAAAATAGTCACACTAACCAGGGACTTCACGTAGTCCAGTGGTAGGCTATAAATCCCAATCTCACTTTGGTTGTGGGTTCGATTCCCACAACTTTGTCCGACGCGACGGGTTGTCACACGGTCTACGTGTTGTCCTTTTTCAAAAACTATATTTTATAATATTACCAAAACGAGATAAATACCTCAAAATAACATAATTTAACCAGAAATATTATATCATACCTTGCATTTTCATCCCAAATTATAATAACTTATAATTTCCTCAAACCCAATGATCATATAAGACCAAATGGTTATTTATAACTATATCCGCAACAGAAAAGATAATTCTTACTCGGATATCATTTTCACATGATAAATTGCCGGTTTACACATACAAGAGAAAATTATTCCAAAGTAATCACATCAATAAAGAGCGCTAACACTTTTAAACATTTCACCATCCATTTATTTCCACATAGGTTCTTCATCATATGTTCCTCGGGTTCCCACATTGCCTCTTCCATCTTATGATTTCTCCATAGATCTTTTACCAGACAAGTCATCCAGTTTCTCAACACTTGATCTTTGGTATGGAGATTTCTGATAGGCTCTCCACAATAAGATAGATCGAGTTCCAGTTATAATTCTTCATAGGTGAGTACATGCATTGGGTCAGGCATGTATTTTGTCACTAGAGGTATGTGGATCACAACATGAACTCTGGAGAGACTAGGCGGATTTGCCTTTTGGTAGAATGCGTTCATGTGTCACAATGGTACCTTAGGAATTTTTCAAAATCATCTACTTCCTTTACCCAAAAACTCCTCATCCATTTTGGATTATATCGATGGAAGCATCGATGCATCATAAAAAAATAGGTATTTCTTATATATAATTTTGAGACATCGTCTTTAACATGTTTTTTTAGAAAAATTCTCACTGATTCATCTTCAAATATTTCAAAATAAGGTTTTGGTAAATCAGTTTTTGTATATCCCAAAAGACATAAATATATAATTTGATACATATAGGCTGCTCGAAGGTCTCCCTCTTCTGCAGCATCTAGAAAATCATTTAGTGCATCGTAATTTTGAGATAAAGTGAATAATTTGAAAAGACCCCGATGGTACTTCCCACGCTTAGCGTGGTAAGAAAGTTGAGAGCGAAACATTATCCCATAGTCGGTACTTGATCCTTGAAAGAATCGTGTAATGCTAGAGGTATTGGATGTCTCATAAAGTTGTTTGCATGTAACTTGGACATTTGAAAAGGTTTCAACATCGTCTGCGCATGACTTCTGGATAATAATTGTAAGTAGTTCTTCAGGAAGAGAGAGAAGAGTTGTTCGTGATCTTGCTCCCTCCATGTTTCAACTAACAAAAGAAAATACAATTAGGGTTTTTGAATACTTATCTAATAAGAATGTAAAAAAAATAGACATAATAGGATAATCTTGTAATTGAGCAATATATCCTAACTTAGGGTACCCTATGTTAAAATCCAGGTTATCCACTATCTATTTGCCGACATATATTCTTAGGGGCATTTTTTTGTATTCCCTTAATAATGGTTTATACTAATATTGTGAATTTACCAAAGCATATCCCCCAGGAGTGTCGTAACCAAGAGTGCAGCAAGGCCCGTTGTCGTGCACCAGTTCCCGTTCGAGTCTTGCTCAAAGCGGTGTTTTCGGGTTTTACCCCTAGGTACATCTGTGCCAGAGCCGCCTCTACCTACTCGTATCCAGACAGGGATGTATTGCTCGGAAAACTCACAAAATCTCTACAATACCAAAATTCTAGGAAGTTCTTCTATAATAATCCTCAAAGTTCATCTTAGGTTTACGTGCTCTAATCAGAGTTTATCAAAATCTAGCTTCCAAGGTTTGTACTAAACTTCCTCTGATACCAACTGTAACGCCCCGACCCAAGTTACCCAGAGTCGGTGCATTAATTACATAACATTGGCATGATCACAAGAAAGATCAAATCTCGAAAGATCGATTAGTTTAGTAGCCTTGGAATAACTAGATACATCCATAAATTTTTACATTACATCATAAAAAAACATCTTGTCTTCATATCCCCTCATACTATCCCTGCAGGTCATTCATAAATTACTTCTTCATAATCCTGGGAAAAATAAAACATTTAAAGGGGTGACCTCAGATGCTCAGTAAGGATAACATTATATTAGAAGCTTTCATAAATAAGCATAAACACTTAAGGCAGTTTATAACTAAAACAAAAGCCTTTTAAACTTGAACATCAGCATAAAATGGCAAAGATAAAATAAAATAATGCCATTTACTTACTCACATGGATATTCTACTAGTCGAATAATCCCTTGAATTATCAATAACCACTTTCATAATGATGGAATGCATAATGCCAGACTATCATACCACATAGCCAAGGCCTCGTGCCAAGACTACAAATAAGATTTTGCCAAGGCCTTGTGCCAAGACACTAGTTTGTCTCATGAGACCTACCGATGCATCGAGGGGCTATAGCGGGCTCCACTCGTCACTTATTAAGTCCAATGCATTCCTCATATGAACATATTTAAACATAACATAAACATTCGTATTAAAAATAGCATACGAAATGTCAATACTTCTACCACAAACCATGAATGGTATAAAAATAGAACATCGACAGTCAAATATAACTCATTTGATACAATATGGAAGATTGTATTGTATCACATTAACCTCAATCATTAATAATGAAGGATGTTGACATAGATGAAAATAATCATCAAAACTATTTGAGGAAAATATCCCCCTTTTCTTGAAATCATTTAAAAGTCACACTATTTGTCAAGAAGCCATTTAAAAACAGATTTTCGAATCAAAGTTTCCCATACCACTTTGAAACTTTTAAAAAGAGTTTTTATTTTAAAACATTAATTTCCATATAAATAAATCCTTAAAACCATTTTTTAAAACATGGACATTAATGAGCAAGATTTAGAAGAATAAGTATTTAAAACATTTTAAAATGGTATTTTGGTTAGAGATTCTAACCAAAAGAGAGACACTTGAGTACAAATAATTGAGGTAATCAAAACTTTTTAATATCATGAGAATAAAGGGATTCATGATATACTATGTCAAAGTACATTATATACACCACATAAAAGTGATTTGGTGTATATCAACAAAGAAGTCCCAATTTAATGTAAATTGAGATGAAATCTCTCATAAAGGCCGTATCCTTAGGTTAAGGATAAATCAACGACATAATTATGTGTGAAAATATAAATACAATAAATATGATTGAATATTCAGTGTAGAACAATCAAAGGATATTCACACATATTCTTGTAGAAACAACACCAACGAATTGGATGTTTAACTCAACAAATGGTGAAAGAGTTAAAATTACTCTTATCAAATTCATATTAATGACTTGAGAATTATCAATAGAGTGATTATGTGTATCAAAAGTATATCCACAGGAAGGGGAGCGGAAATTATGACATAATCAAATGAATATTGATTCCACACATAATCTTGGAGTAATATAATCAATGAAATATGCGTAAAGCCGAATGAGTGGAAATTGAAATCTCAAATTCCCTTATCGATTTGGTAACTTACGAAACAAACAACCATGAAATAAGGATCATACCATGACTATGTAAATACCCATAAATTAACGTATATTACACAATGAATACAATCATGGGCAGTAATCATACTCCACATGTAATAATTAAGGGGTGAACAATGGAATTCTCAAGAAATTAAGAGCGAGATAAGAAACTCCTTACCACGTTAATCAACTGAGTCGTATGGACAAAATTTAATAACCACCGAATTATTTACAGAATAAAATGAATATAAAAAGAATCATGATAATATATATCAAATGGTAGTACACAATACACCACTTTCAATAATTTAGTGGCGAACAAGTGAAATCTCACGGAATTGAAAGTGAGATAAGAAAATCCCTTACCACTTTGTACTTTTTCCTTGGTCGATGGTAGGTTTACCTCCTGTATAATGGTGTAATAATTGTTATTAAATAATAAAAGAATCATTTACTTTAATATGATATCATATATGATCTTTTAATATTTATTTGTTACTAATATCTTAGAATTATCGTCATTTCGGGTGTTAACGGGTTCATTTTACTTTATATTCTTTGTTATGTGAGCCATATTCGTTATTAATGGGATGTATATTATTCATATCCATAATGATATAAAGTCCTTAGATACTATTTTTAAATCATCAAATTATAATTATACTTGAATGGATATGATGGACAATGAATCTCATCGCGTTCGTGGAGACGGTAGTCCATACGTACGCACGAACGCTACTTCCATTTAATTTTTCATTTTAAAAGAATTGAATCCAAATGATACATAGGTATATTATTATTCTAGTATAATATAATATTTTATATATGTTACTTAAGTTCATTAACACCATCCTTTATACGTTCCATGTGTGGTATGAACGAGTCATATCATTTTAAGGGGGCGGTAGTCCGCACTTCCTCAAATGAAATTATCGTATGTATATACAACATGAAACAAATTAGGATATGAAATAAAATGGAATTACATAAGCTTATATATAAAATATATATCATTAATATAATATTTAATTACAGTTCCATCATAATGGCCACCATGAGAGGCGGTAAGATGTATTTGAACAATCATCGTTTCGTGAGGCGTTAGTTTGCCATCCACAGAAACATTATGTTCATCATCCATTTGATGGAGTTGTGTGTATGTGTAGTTTTAATCATTCTTATAACAAAATCCTATTATATTTTGGATACTGGTGTTGTTACAAAAGAAAGGAAATAAAAAGAGTTTTTGTGTTGGAGAAGCAAAATAAATGAAAATAATTTAAGAGAAATCGTTACCTTTAATTTAGGTAACTCACTTTGGTTGGAACCAAAGGACTTCTTGAAATGCTTTCTGCCTAAGGGGAAGCTTCAAGGAGGAGGAGAGGGATGTGGGGAGCTTTTTTGGGCAGATTTTGGACGAGCCAAGTGGCTTGAGAGGTGTGAGGAATGAGTAGAAGTGGTCTCCTTTTATAAGGGAGAGGAGGGGCTCTTTAGGAAAGAGTGAAAGTATTACTTTATAATATAATTATATTCGGTTTATAATGGTCCAAAAACCATTTAGGTCGAAGATAAGATGACTCATTATCTAAATAACATCAACCAATAAGAATTGGACCGGTTTTAGATAATATTTTAATCATTATAATCTTATTTATTTAAATGATTTATTAATGAGGTAAACATTGCATCATTATTGTGTCATTAATAATTTAACTTATTTGATGTCTAAAAATTATAAATAAAATATAATTACGTAGAAAATCTTTTTATCTTTCTAATTAATATTTATAATCAAAAATCCAACATGTATAACCCTATGTAAAAATTGTTCTTCTAAAAGATGTAAGCTTATGCCATTTTTATTTTTATATTAACGTTTTTAATATAATGTGTCCCTACCACATACAAGTGGCTCTAAGGGGTCCCCAAATCAACCCAAGGATTCCCAGGGTCGGGTATGTGTCCACCAATAAGGTTAGTACACGATTTAGGGTAATTTTGTATTATTATAATATTATTTTTTAACCCTTATTTACCGGATTTACCCTTTAACCATGGTAAATAAAATATTTACCGCAGTAATTATTCAAAATGTGTAAAAATAAAAGTTACCTATTTAAATAATTTGGACATCTTGATTCCAAATATGTAATCCATTTTTCCAAATTCAAAACACAGAAGTGGCAGAAATTAATTTAAAATTAATTCCTGTTGTTAAAATAAAAAGCGTGTTTTTAAGAGATAATAACTATCAAAAGATTGACACTTGTTTATGTCTGGTTTAATTGTGAAATTATGTCCAATGACAAACATTAAATTAAATGGTAAAAATATATTCTAAATATACTTTAGAACCACTCAAATTCATAATTTATCAATATTAATTATTTTGATTAAAAAAGTTGTTTTTAATTAAAATTTAGTAATTTTCACTATTCATCAAAATATAAAAGTTATCCGAAAAGTACCAAAATTTCTCCATAGGCTAATTTCGATGTTCAAAATCCAAAAATGAAGTCCATTTTGAAATATAAAATATATATGATTTCAAAAATTAGGTATTACTATTCACAATGGCTAGTTTAATTAGTTGTGGTGTGTGTTAGAACTCGAGGTTGCGTACAACACACGCTATCGCATTATTCGAAGGGAAACGTACCGTGGAAGCTTGGGGTGTTACATTTATTGTTGGTACAATCATTCTTTTCATGAAAAAAAATCTGTTTTTAGAACCTAAACCATTTTCAATCTTGTATTATCAGAATATAGTATTTTAGGTAACCACATTTTTATTACATTACTAATGTTGAAAAAATTTCATTTGCTTAGAATAATATTCTTAATTAAAATAAAGAGAATAAATTCTATAACAATAAAAAATTATCTTCCTATGTTCACCACCTTTTGAATATTTGAAAAATTCAGAAATTTTAGGAAAAAATCACTATTACTAAAAATACATTATTGATTAGTATAACCCATTATAGAATTATTACCCAGACATTTAATTTTTTGTACATTTTTTCATGGTTTACTATACCAATGGAAAACATATACAATTGTTTCTTCAAACAATATATATCATACATTAGTTTTATAAATATGTTTTTCCTCATTATAAATAGAACTAGAAATATTTTTGTCAATATTATTTTGTAAACTATATTTCTCAGACATAGTTTTCTTATGTTCCTTTGAAATACCAATTTTTTTTTCAAAAATCATGATATTTTTAATGATATGATATGTCATTATTCAGAAGATTTATTTTTAAATCTCCCATTGTAATTTTTTACTTTGGAATTATCATATTTTTAATAAATATTAAAATTCAAATTTTCAAAAAAAAATTAAAACCTAGAAACCTATTTATAACCATGTAAAGCTTCATCTTCTACTAGGTTATATTCTATATCAAATGATGTTCAATTTTTCTCATCCTTACAATATTTCTCATTTAAAGAGATATTTATAAAGTATTCAATAGTTTTTACCATTTCAATAAGACATTGATTTAACAAAGGTGTTTTTTCAAAAAGAAATTTTTTTCTATTTCTTAAACATTCATTATTTGATGAGTTTGTAGAATAATCTCCCCCAATGGAACTCATAATGTAAAATTATTTTATAATTTTATTTCTTTTTTAATTATTATATTTAATATAATTTATATCAAAATTTAATTCATTTATCTCTTTCCTCTTGATCTTAGAACAATCATGTCAGATGTGCCATATTCTCTTACTTACATATCTAGTAACCTCAGAATCCATATTTTAAATTTTATCCTTAAGACATTTTTTGCACTTGTATGAAATGTATTTCATTAAAATAATCCATTTTTACTCTTCAGGAAAGATTAAACAAACCATTTTTACAATTCTCAAATAAACATGAATTAGATTCAACCACTTTCTTATTAATTTTAGAATTTAGTACATTATCTATTTATTGAAACTTTATATGAATATTTGAATTTGTAGACAATGAAACTCCATGATTATTAATTTTTATCTTTTTTTATTATATCTCTTCAATATCCATTCATATTGAGGGGGGGGGGTCCAATATTATCATTAATAATTATATTTATAAACTTTCTTTTATAATACACATAATATATTTTATATTCCCACTCATTTGTAGTTACATCACCAATATTTTCAACAAAAATATCATCATAAATACACTTTTCTCAAAGTCACTTTAAACAATATGATAATTTTAATATTTTTCCACCATGAAAACTATCTCCCAAGGTAGAATATCATATTATTAGTAATCATCTATAAGCATGGTTGTTCATGTTTCAATGAATTTCGATGTTCCAAAATGTGTTACTTATATCATACAAACAAATACCAATGAAATCATCACAAGATAATAATGAACTATAAATATTCTTTATCATTGAACATAATAGAGTATTTTTGAATTTTTAATTAATTAGAAATTAAAAATTTTAAGTAATATTAAAATTAGAAACATCTTTATTAAGAATCTTGTATTTCCCAGGTAACAACAATAAATTATCAACAGTTGTGTTTATCACATAATTTTTCATTATATCTCTCCAATAATCATATTCATTCCCAAAAATTAAAGGTGGTATAATAGTATTTATATAAATGAGATCCAATATTCACACCTAAAATCTTAAAAAAAATAGAAACTATTTTTCTACTAAAACATATAAGTGTAAACATAATTTACATACAAGGTTTTTCTAAAAAAACATGAAAAATATTAAATCAATAAAGAATGTAAAAAAATCATCAATAATAATTAGTAGAATAATTCTCTAATACCTATTTCGAAATAAAAAATAGTATCTAAGTCATTTACCAGTATATGTGGGGGTGAATTTTAGTTTAAAAACATTAAAATAAAACAAAACACAATACATCGTTAAATAAAATTATTAGACTCAGAGATTTTCTGATGATTAGAGTGAGAATCAGAATCACATATTATTCATATTATATTTGAGAATAATATGTCATTATTAAATATAATATGATAAAAAAATAACAAGACTTATTTTTACAACAAAATTTCTACCATAATATGCACTACAAAATAAAGGCCTGTAAAAAAATATAATCCAAAATATTATATGGTAAGAATGATATACAAGATATATTAAAAAATCATTATTTTATCCATATGATTGAAGGTAGCCAGTAACCCTAAAAAAAGTTATCCATAGTTTTGTACATACTATGTTGTTTTTCTTTCCTTACAATAAAATCCCTTGATATGATGATAAGAATAATATATGTCTTCCTGTCCGTGTAAAACCTCGATATGATGATCACAGTTTTTCTTCTTATCCCTGGAATCACTCTATTCAATGGATAATATTCACCATCTTCTTATACATGAAATTCCTTAATTGTAAAAATTAACAAAAACCAAATTTAGAAGAAAACGTTTTAAAGGAAACGACTATGGAATGTATTCCTTAGAACAACAACTCTCTAAAGTATTACAATTACTAGGAATGAAATGTTCATGAAGAGAAATATTTAGATTAATTTAATTAGAATTTATGAGCTCCTAACAAATCAAATTAATTACTCATTATAGGTGAAGATATAACAGTAATACTTACGAGTTAGTTTTAATGGCCTCAAACAGCTTTCACTTAATACCACATCATGAGCCTCCATAACACAATGTCTGATAAAGTACTGTTTAAATCATTACAGTAGTAAAGTGTATTCATTTCGAAATAAAAAATTACTCTATATTGGATTATAAACATAAGATATTATGATTGTCTTCCTTATCATTTCTATATAGGATTAATATTATATATATCAAGCTGATATATAAAAACCTGTATTGGCTTGATGGCATGACTTTTTCAGTATGATAAACCAGACAAAATCTTAACAATATGTTCGAACAGTGATCTATCAAATCAATTGGACACATTCTTAATATGATCGATCAAATGGAATGATTATAATATTACGTTTTTAATCCATCATAATATTTTCTCTGTTAGTTAGAAATTAATTTTATAAACAAAAACATTTTTAAAACACTTGATAAAAAAATTTAGTAATTATTTATTTAAGAAGGTGTTTGTGATTTCCAAAAATAATGAAATGGAAAAGTAAGAAGTAATTTTATTGACTAAATAGTTTCTAGTGTCCCAAGAATATTATGGATTGATGTATAATATTATGTGTCTTTTAATTTATTATATCCAAATTATATTATATTAATGTAGTTTTCAAAGTATAATAAATTAGATAGTTCCAAATATAACTTTCATAATATTTTATAATAAATAATTTTTATTAAATTGTTTGAGATAAGTAAAAATATATTCTTATAAAATGGAAATGATATGTGTTTTAGTTTAACAAAAATTATCATTTATTAGCCAATTTTCATTTTATATAAATTTTCCTAACCCATAAAATGTAAACAAATTTATATCATGGCAATTGTCAAAATGGTCAATGAGTGGTGAAAACAAAGAGACCATAGTGAAATAATCACCTAAAAAATAAAGATATATTACATTAGAGTATTTATACACATAATTATCCATTATTGTAAATGTATTAATTACGCTATTTTTTTGTGGGAAAATTAGTTCATATAAAAATAATAATTCAAGAATTTTCAAGGGATCCCCTTCCCTCACTTATAAAAGGTCACATACTTGAATCCCTTATGTAGTCCATTTATAAACTCTATATTGATGAATACATTCTAAAATTTTATACTATAATTCTTAAAAATGTTCTATAGGTAGTATATCTAGTATAATACCAAACTTATGAATCTTAAGGGGTCAAGAAAAGGAGGATTTCTGAAGAAGAGGTGTGCCATTTTCCTGAATGTTTTTGATTTACTTTTTCATATATCTCTTTTAAATACTCTCAAACCATGATAAAATAATTACATAATTATCCTAAATACTATGATATTTTATTGTGTTAATTAAATAATCAATATCCATTCACTATTGTATCAAATTTTTAATGAAACCATTGTTCATATGAACATGAGACTGTCACCTCATGAACTAATGTACTTTATTTTCTATGAAAGCCTCTCAGAGATGGTTATAATGATCTATTAAAATCACATATATGATATTCATGACATAATTATCTTTCACCAATATTAATAAATCTTAATTTATATAACATTTCTATATACATAAAAATTATAACATCATTCATGTAAACCTGTGGATTACCACCAACATGAAGCGACGTGATTCATTTTTCATAACCACATTATATTGTTGGTATATATAAGTGTATTTATTAAAATAACATGATAATATAAATATTTAAATCAATAACTAATTGGAACATAATACTTAAATTCTTTCTAACTGGTACATTTAAAAATATAAATGTAACTCACACATACATACAACATATCATCTCTTTGTTTTTAACATAATTAATTTTAAAAAACCATAAATAATGGATGGTTTTGATATAAAATTTCTGTATAAAATTTATAATTAAATCAATATTATTAACTTTTTTATGATTGAATAATTACCCATTTTACAACAATCAACCTACCAAATTCTATTTCAGACATATGAGTTGAATATCAATAAAACATATGACCTGAACATAATATATTATGTAAATGAATATAACATTGTAATTAATAAAATTAAAGGGAATAATAATCAAAAAAATATGTTATTAATAATATATATAATTAACATATGTATATTATTTATGATGACAATGAACATATGTAATGACAAAGACACAAGGTAATGAACAATAAAATTTTAAAACATCATTTTAAATATTTTGAAGATTTATTTTTAAAAATTTTAATTCAATTCCCATATATTTAAAATTATTTTATCAACCCATAATGATTATAATTTTTCCTTTTTCTTTTTACATAATACTTTTTATAAAATTATTTTTTAGTAATGTTGATTTTTTGTGGAATTATATGATTGCTAGATTTCAAAGTTTGTTAAGTGAAATGGAAAACATATAATAATTTTAGTGTTTTGAAATTGATTAATAAAGGTCAATTAATATATTATATGTCCCTTACTATAATATATGTTTTTATTACATTTTATATCATATTTTTCATAGGGTTATGGTTGAGTATGAATAATTATGAATAATTAATTTGGAATAATAAAATTTGAGAATTGTGGGGAAAATGTCCACTTAAAGGCATTGAAATTATTATGTTATAGTTTAACCTAATTAATGAAAATATAACCTTATTGATCCTTGGGTACATAATTAATCAATTTTTTTCATTTTTATAATAGATATTTTTTATGGTTTAAATTTAGTCATTTTTAATACTATCAATCCATAAATGTAATGTTTATATTTCTATCACCAACTCCTATGGTGCAGGTTCAGGGATTTATAAAAATTTATTATAGATGTTTTTAAATAAATATAGATTTTATGATTTTATTTAATAATATGATAAATTTCCGTCATAAAAACAAGTGTTTGTATGTTATAGAGAATTATTATTATTTTGAAAAATATAAATAGATTAATGGAGGATAAAATAGGCAAGGTTGTCTAAGTGTTTGTCCTCCACAAAAGATGATTTATTTTTATTTTATTTGATATAGTTACATTAATTATTATTTTAGTAAAAATATATAACCATTGAGAACCATATTAATTATAGATTTGAAAAAAATGTGGTGGTTTTCTTAACATGAAATCAAATGGAGTCGGACCTATAGTGAAATACGTTGTGGTTACTCTTAAATAGTTATCATGGGTTATTTTTAATAAGATGAACCTAGTTTAGTTTGATAATGAATCAAATAATATGAAATAGAATTTATATGGATGCTCATATTATAATGATTATAAATATAAAAATATTCAACATCCTATGTTTTATGAGTGTCCCAAGAATAAACCAGGTAATTTTCATAAACTAATGGGAAGATGTTTTGTTTGTGGTAATAGATAGAATAAAGAAAAAATAAATATGAAAAAATGATGAGTTTAATTTAAAATATAAGGATTTATAAATTTCATCATAAGGGATTAATTTAATGATTCACATTTGAGATGTATGACATTATGTTAATTTATGACTGAGGGGGAATTTTAAGAAGTGTATCACCAATGCCACACATATAAGGGGTTTTCAAAATATAATTCTTTTGGTGTTAAAGATGAATGAATTTTGAATTCCATAAAAAAGTTAAGGATTATATTTACAGATTATTTTTTGACATCGATTAATTTTATTACATGATTGATATTTTTTATATTATAGGAAGGAATAATTTACAAACAGGATGGAAAACATAGTTAATCTATTAAAAAGAACATGGAATGATTGAGGTGTCAATATATAGTGATTAAATAATTATTATTTAAGGATTATCATATGTTTAACAACATTAGTAATATTTTGATGTTTTATGTGAAAAGAGTATATTAGAGCCATTTATTGGGTCTTAAATAATGGTTAGGAAATATGTAACCCTTATGATTTACATATGTCTTAATGAAAATCTATTTATTTTTTGCACACATGTTTAAATATATATATATATATGGGTAATTATGATCAATACGGTTGAATTCATTATGTATAATTTGGAACCATGGGTTTTAAATGTAATTTGGTGACTATGTGAAGAATTTGAATTTTTTTTGAATATTATACAATAAATGTAAATGGAAATAATTTAATCTATGATGGAATTTTATTTAGATAAGTGATTTATATTTATGTTTTGGATGTATATATGATTTTTATTATTAGTGTGGTTCATTATATTTATTTAAAAAATATAATATTTTATTAATTATATGATTACAACATATATTTTCATATTTTGGGTTTGGGACATTATGTGTGACTATTATTATTTGGACACAAATATTTTGTTTATCTAGGTAGAATATGTGATAAAATATTTCTAATATTCAGTTTTAATTATTTTTTAGGTATATTTTTATGTTATTTTAGGTTATATATATATATATATATGAAATGAATATGTTTAACCTTTGGGTTTTTATTGAGTTATAGAGATTATTTCACCACATAATGGTTTCCTATTTTTCAGAGTTTTTGTAAATAGTGCTACCCATTTTGGTTTTGGTTAATGTATAAATAATGTTGTATTATCTTATTATCCATTATTGGATTATGTGATCGTTTATAATTTTACTTTATATCTTCATACAAGAAAAATGCATCTTTAATACTCACCATTTGGAGATAAATAAGTGATTGTGATAGAATTTGATTAATTGATGAAATTATCCTTCTGCAATAACTATATTTCTTTATGTTTATTTTTTTAGATTTTAAAATAATTCTTCAGATCTAGGAAAATGATCTTGATATTGAAAAAGATCACATTATATACATTATCAATGGATTTATTTCCATTTTCATGCCTCATTCATTTATAGTTTTTTGGTCATTAACATTAACATAGCAATTCAATTTATTTTGATTGATTTTCTTCTCCACTCTCTATAATGACATGGATAGTATGCTTTCCTCTGATAATATATTTAAAATTCCCAATAATGTTTCTTATTTTGAAACCTATTTAATTGTTATTATAGATGACTTTCATATTTATTTTTCCTTATTTCGAAGAAGAATTTTTAAAATACATTTCCCCAAAGTGATTTTTAAAAAAAGATATTTTCATATATTATAACCATAATTACCCTAATTATGATTGAATTAAATTAATTCAATTTTTTAAATTGGTCTATAATTTAACACCCTATGATTTTAAAAAAACACTATGTTTGATAGTGTCTATGATAAGGAACACTGAGCATAAATGAGGCATGGAATATTATTATTAAAACATATAGTTATAACCTAGATGTTGTATTTTTGTGTATAAATTAGAATTTTTTTAATATATAGAATGATCATACTCAATAAAAATTAATTCCATAAATATTTTAAAATAAGGACACAATTTTTATTAGTGTTATTTTATGCTTTAAATATATGTTTTCCAAATATGGTTTTTATTAATTTTTATGGGTTACTATTATAATTAATATCCATATTTTTTATAAATTTTATTTTGATAAATAATATAAAACTTTTAAAATAATTATATCAAAATTATCTTGTGTGAAATGTTTCAATGTTTTTAAAAGGATTATTTTTCTAGAGAATATAGAAAAATTCTGATTTTTGTAAAATTTCAATTTATCTTCTATAAAATGTCCCATTGTGATTTTAGTTTTATCATAATATAATATTAGACACATTAATTTATAAATAAGAATAATAATTACATTTGACTCCACATTATACTTGATTTTGAGGGGTGATATTTTTTTCATAATGATTCATTTTTCCTAAATACTATTTAATAATGTGTTTTATGAATTTATGTAAAAAAGTAATTTTTGGGACTTGTATATATTAAATTATGCTAACTATACATAATTTTTTAATTCATTGGGACAAACTAATCCTAGAATATATCTTTTAGATTTATGCGATGAAGTTATATTTTTTGAATAGTAATAATATAGTTTTTAGGAAATACTGCATTTTTTTATGGTATCACTAAGACATAAATATTACATAAAATTATATTTATATTTTGGAATAAATAACTCATGATATTGTACTAAAAATAATATATAAAAATTCAAAAAATATAATATAGAATTTATTTCATTATAAATATTGAAATCACATTCATATTTAATGTAGTGTTCACAAAGTGCTAGAAATGTAAAATTTGGTGCCCTAATGATTATATTTGAGAAGAGATAAATATATTTTTGACTCGATTAATAAATATAATTTATTATTGGTTATTGTTAGTTATATATTAAAATTATATAGTTATAAAGAAATAAATTGTGGAAATACTAATGTAATTATTACTCATTGAAATAAAAGTCACAATTACATATTAAAAAAGTTATCAGGACATATTATTTATTGAATATTTTATTTAATGAATATAAAGATTTAAATTTAACTTAACTATTTTATATATTACTATGGTGATTATCTTTAATTTGTAGTGATCAAATAACAAGTGTAAATTATTTCAAATGGCCAACATGATCTTCATGGAAGCTATAGAAAAACAATGTAAATAATTTTTAAAAAAATATAAGAGTAATATTGTTTTAGTGTGTATTAATGTCAAAAATGTTTTATAAAAACCAATAATGTTATGAAAAAATCTCTCAGGGTAACATTTTACAATTTTTGGGTTGATTGTGTTTTTTGAAAAATCACGTTTCCAAGCTAAGTTGTGGAGTCCAATAAGATTGTTGAAATGGTACATTGACAAAGACCTATGAAAAAGGAATGGATGACCTAGAAGTGGTAATAAGAATTTTATGCTTAAGGTGAAATTATCTCATAGTGTTTTACAAATATTTAGAGTCCAACATGAGGGGTTTTTATTTCTTTGCGGAATGTTTATTTTCTTGAAGGCCATAATAAAATATGGTAAATGCATTAATTTTGCAAATATGGGATTCATGAAGAGTTTTTTTGTGAAAGATAAATGAATTATGAATGTAATATCTATGAATAGTGATGAGTATTGTGAATGGTGAAGGTGAGGAGCATCACATGTGGAGAAATGTGGCACTGAAGATGTTTGATGGATGGCTCAGCGATCACGACAATCATTGTGAGTGGGAAATATATCTGAAGCTTCATGAAAAAAAGAATCATCGTAATAAAAATACGGAGCTCCATGAAACTGTGCTGACATGGCCCGAAAGGTTTTCAAATTAGTGTAAAAATTATAAATAGGACTACACCCCCTTTAGAATAGTATAGACACATAATGATGATCTTAAGGCTCTAAAATTGTGAGCTAGTTCATGAAGGTGATATGGAAAGAAGTTTGTGAAGGCTGTAAATGCCAACCAAATGTTCTAAGCATCATGAAATCATGAAATTTGTGAAGGCTATAAAAATATGATAGAAAATGTTGAGATTCACTAGGATATTTGAGCTTCGCGAATGAGTTCCACGTCACCAAGGCTAAGTATGCTTTGCAAAAAGGCCAGAGCTCTATAAAGTTAGTTTTAGATTTGCGAATGGAAGCGCTTTGAGAAGGAAATGTGCATCATGAAAGTGATTTAAAAGATATTTACCAGTGAACTATGGTAAATTGGTATTCATCTATTAGATGAATGCGAAACCTCAACATTGAATCCATCTATAACTGAGGATGTGTGAAGTCATGAAAATGATGTGACCAAGAAGTCCATAAACTGTGTTTGAATCCATTCCAAGATCCGTGAGCAATGGAAGAGGAAGAAAGTGATCCATTCCAATGATAGTGATCCATATAAAGGGACAAATGGATTAACATTTGGGAATGTAGTGAGGAGACCCTAAACCATATAAAAGTAGTGAACCTAGGTATATAAAAGATTTATCCTGAACCATCATTATTAGTAGTGAGGATTAGTGAATTTGATACAATCAACACATCATCATTGTATGCTCCTTGGATGTAGCCTAGTGATGGTGAACGAAGTAAAAAATCTGTTCATCCTTGGGAATTCATTAATGCATTACATTCAAAGAAACATCTTCATATATAGAAGGAAATAATAATATTTGTATTAACACATAAGCGAAAACAATGTTACTGTTGTAATAAAGAGGTCACAATCTTGTGGGTCTGTAATAATTTTGAAAACAATATCAATACCATGATTCACCCCCTTATATAGGTACCTAGACCCCTTTTGGACCTAACAAATAACATATTAAGGATTAATTTGTGTATTATATTCTAATTAAATTATTTTCATGTTGTTTTCAATGTCATGTTAATAAGTTTGTTCTAAAAAAGGACATTATTGAATTTTTAATATAAAAATACGTTATAAAATGATTTAAATTCATAAGTATCATATTTTTTAGAAGTGAAAGGGGTATCTTTCATGATTTCAAGAATATTCCATTTATGTGTTAGAAGTTATTTTATATTAATTTCAATGTCCCCTAAATTTTAAAAATTGTTCATATTGCGGTAATTGTTAAAAGTGGTAACAAGGTTTAAAACATAGAGATAAGGGTTAAAAGATCACCTCAACATGTGAAAATATTATTTTATTTGTTAAATTATAATAATAATCAGGAGTTACTCTAAATATATCAATTTTTATCGATTTTCCAAAAAAAAATATTTTTTATTAATTTAATACTTTTTCAAATTCCAATAGTACGCTTCCCTCACTTATAAAATAACACCCCAACTATTCTATTTCTCATACAATTTGAGCACTTGATATCCTCTAATACCAATCCAAATACATTACTGAAATCCCTCGTCATGTTCTTGAGTTAATATTTTGGGAATAATATAATCTTTAGAGAGAATAAGGTTACAATAAAATGGTGTTGATTGAATAAGAATTATACCTTTCAGCCGAATGTTATCATTTTATTTCTTCTAATACCTCCATAAATTCACCATAATATATGATAAAATAATAAAATAAAAAAAACTAATATACAATGATCTAATTATTTTAATTTAATTACCTATACCTATATCTTGTTCCGTCAACTTGAAAATTTAACCATCTTCCATGTGTAAAGAAGACAACCACCTTGGGAAACAATCTAATTAGTTTTCCTTCAATGTCTCTCTTAAATGGTTATTACAATGTATTTAAAGGATACATATTATTTTAATGTAATAATTATCATTCATTAAAGATAACATATCATTTATTTGTTTACCTTTCAATCCATTGTGGAATGAAAACAACAATCGCGTGTATGTATGGATTACCGCCTTCATTAAGTGATGTGATTCTTTTTTCAGTGCAACATCACATGGATTATATATATATATATTTGTTTTTTTGTCTATGTATTTTAATAATTATTATGATATTTATTATATAATAGTAATTAATTATGAATTAATGAGTACTTACATTCGTTATTTCATATTCTTTTAAAAATTAAAATGTTACTCATCCATATGTATAGCATACTATTTCCTTGATTGTATCATAAATTTTTTCCCATAGCCAACATTCTTGGAAAATTTTACATGTGAAGTTTATTTATAAAAATAATGATTATTTCTTTATTATAATTCTTGATATGATGGATTAATGGGATATTATGATATATAACCTTTTAAAATTCATTTTGGACATATGATCTGAATATCGACAGAAAATATGATGTGAAAATGATTGAATATGTAATAAAATATAAAAATAAAAATAAAATAAAATAAATGGGAATAAAAAATATGAATACATTTCATAAGTATATAATTAAATAAACTATGTTTTTATTCAGAAATATAATAAATGTACCTGATGAGTCTGACTCGATGTAAGGGACACTTTACTTTTAAAACCTACTTTTAAATGGTTTGAAGAATTATTTTCTGAATTTATTTATTACATATATATTTTAATAAAATTAAATTATTTGTGTATTTATACATAAATAAATAAATTAGAAATGAAATTTTATATATATTTTAAATTTCATTCAATGATTTTAAAAAATTAACATTTTCCTATATTTTATACGATATTTTGAAAAAAAATGTAAAAAATATGTTCTATTACATTTTATAAGGTCTCAATAGTTGGTAACATTACACTAACTTTTTTTAACATGGATTCATTTATAAAAATTCATGTTTTCTTCAAATAAAACACCTATTCCAAATGTTCAAAGATTTTCAATAAATTTTTAAGTGGAATGTATATTTCAATACCTGTAACTATTTGTCGTATGAGTGAAAATAATTTTGTTTTCAAATTTTATGTGTTATTATTATGTTATTATTATTCGGTGTTATTTTTGATTATGTTTGGTTATTTCAAAATAAAATTATTTATTTTTATGTCATAAACCATGGAACACATGATATATTATAATGAAATGGTGAATGATTCCATTTTAAACCAATAACGGGTTATCTTGATAGAAATATTGATGGCATTGTTTATTTATAATTGACATTAAGTGTGATATGAAATTAATTTATTCAATTATCTAAATGGATAATTTTTTTTCAAATATTTCTAGAAATTGTTATATTACAAAAGTAAATATAATTAAATTTTATTTTATAGGAATGATTATAAAAATTTATGGTTAAAAGGTATATCATATAGAAAACGATTTTCATGGGTTCTAATGTTTTTTAAGAAACCCTCATGATTATGATTTTTCTTAAATGTTTTTTTAGAAATTAATTTATGAAACGTTTTTTAGTAAATATTATTTCATGTGTATGTAAGTGATTATTAAAGCTTCATTTTTATTATATTCAATAAAAACTCTATTTTATGATTTCTTGGTTTTGATAAAGTCTATCAGGTGTATTTATTCTTTTATATGTCACATACTGAGAGTATTGTGTTCATCCATTGTTTTTTTAATATCATTCATAGGGTTTATGGATGATAATGAGTAATTATAAAGGCATAATATTAAAAATTAATGTTGTGTTTAGTGGGAATAATTCTAACATAAAGACCATTGTATTGTTATGTAAGAGTTTGTCACAATTCCTAAGAATACCAAACATAAAATATCCTTTGTAAAATAAGTGATCTTATAATGTCCATTTGATTATAAAAAATTTTTATTTTGAAATTGGGTTATGTTTATAGGTATTATTGTAGAAATTAAAAGATTATGATTTTACAACCAGATATGGGATTTCTGGTTTTGTGCTATGAAAACTCAATTGTAATAAACTAGGGATACCTATAAATATCCATTATCATTCAATATATTGATGGAACATTTTTATGGATGAGGTTATGTAGTGTTTGATTGTTCAACATCCATCCCCTGAATTCTTTTTTAGTGGCCTCGGTATACTGAGGTTGTTATCATCATAATGTAACAATTTTTTGTGACATTTATTTATCAATGATTTCAATTATACTAAATGATATTTATCTCATATGACAATGTTACAGAAATAGTAAATAAACATTATTTTCATGAATATTGTTACTTCATCTTAAGACCTATAAATTTTTTATTGTTGATTCATATCCGACAAAATATAGGTATTTAACTATATTTTTTCCAACAAATTTTTTTTATTAATATTGAAAACATCATATAGATCTATGTAATAATAATTCTTCTAGATCACTCCCTAGTAGAAGAAATCATTTATTCTACGAAAGAAAAAAATGACATACATGATACAAAATGTTTTTTTCTTATTCGGGAAATATTCCTCTTTATTACATATATATATGATTAATTCCAAATAATAAATTAAACAAATAAATCTCCTCTTATTTAAAAAATTATTTTACATCACTAAGATTATCATTTCCAACTCATACTAAATTCCTATCATATGTTTAAAAACAATTCATTCAACCCAATCAACCAATGGATTATGTAACCCAATTATAATTTCAAAACATGAAATATTTATTAAAAAAATATAAAAACATTGGGATATGGTTACAACCAAAATACTCATTTTGAGGATTGTGGTCAATCAGGGTAGACCAACCCAATGCTTTTAATATGCATACAAGCCTTAGTAGTGGACATCAATTGGGGAATGTCACTCACCAACGAAGATGTTTTCTTTGACCTTATTAATTTTTATGGATTTAATTCCATCACAATTGTGATAAAAATACCATTTATTAATGTTTAACTTTTTTATGATCCATTGTTACTTCTTTTAATTTAATACTTCTTTTATTATGAAGAAACGACTCACTCAATCATCATATAATTAATTGTATTAGAAAAGGTGAAACCAATCATGCAAGCCTCATTATTTTCTACATAAATTGATAATAATAAACATCAAATTTTTTAATCATTGATAAAATTTTACTTTATATTTCATCCACTTCATATTTCAGAGAAAACCCCTACCTCACTAGTAAATTTGATGCTTCTTAATTCACAAATTCTTAATAATCCATGGTAGAAACCATTTGTATCTAAATTTTTCAATATACATTATTATTTTATATGATAAGAAAAGTTTAAAGAGATGTCTCAAGCATTTTTTAAAATATTATTTTTACTAATTTTAGAAATTTTTGGGGTTTTCCTTGGGGTGTTTTGGGTGAAAATTTGATAATTTTGGGAAGAATGGCAGAAAGCACACGATTAGCTCAATGTTTTCTCAAACCATGCACCTTGGCCCAAAAAATAGTTCAAACTCAAATAGAGGGAATTCAAATGGTTAGAAAATTATTTTTTAAATCATGAACCCACTTAGTAGAATCCATTCCCCCACCATATACAATTTTAATGGGTAAGGTTAACAGTTTGGAGAAACATGCGCCCCAACCCTTAAAATAATGTGTAAATTTTTAATTAACATGAAAATTAGTTTTTAAAATATTTGAACCACCATATTAACCCAAATTGACAAAAAAAAATCCCTTAATGACTAATAATTATTTTGTAATTCTTAGAAAAAATTCATGGGGCTCCAGACCTCCATTATTCATGATTAAATTACAATATTGAAGATCTACACCCTCCCCGATAAGAGATCCTAGTCCTGTGTTGTTTACTTTGTCTCTAGTGTATCTCCCTCAACTTTTTTAGGTATATTGTCCTCTCATTTTATGGATCTATATATAGTTTTTTTTGGCTCTATATAAAATCATGTTGGTGTAAGATCTAGGATTTTTGGATCATGATTTTTGGATTTTTTTATTTTGGATTTTGGTTTATGATCATGATCTTATTCTATGTCATTATTTCACTCAAATAGAGGATTAATATTTGTGAGTGTTTTCCAAAGATATAGAGGTAAGTGTTTTATCATTCAAAATACATAGGAATTATTTCAATTATGTGAATATAATTATATAATTTCTATGGTGTTTTTAGAAATTTGATTTTCAAATTGAATTAATAAATTTGGTAAATTAATTAATCAAGGGAATGTGAATGAGGAATAATTAATTTTTGAATTAATTACTGGAATACTGAGATTTTGATTTGGGTTAGTTAATTATTTTATTAATTAATGGAATACATGTGATTAATTAACAGATAAATTAATTAACATAATTGACATGATCAATTAATTTTTTAATTAATTATTCATCACATTACTCTACCCTCTGATGAAAATGTTAAATGCCTCAGGATAAGAATGGACTCTTGTTTCTACTATTGTGTGAAAAAATATGACAAGTGTACGAGCCATATTTTCTTCAAAGGGGACTAGGATCGCATGTTTTGGAGTTTCTTTGGGGTGATTGCAACATACACATCACAAGTAGCCAGATATGGAATGTTCATGGAGCGATGGTTCCAAGGGTCTGACGGTTCAGAGTTAGAAAAAGTGGAATGATCTATTATCTTGAATGTGGGCTGCTAGTGCCAATAGAAAACTAGAAACCCAGTCAGGTTTGAGGGTCTTACCTTAAAAGGAAGGTCCATTATTTAACAAACTAGGTGTATCTTGATTTATCTAACTGGTCATGTTGGAAAATGGATGGAGGCTCAATCTATTCCTGCACTGTATGCATCTCACATTACGGTACCTAAAAACATATCTAGGGGAAATGGGTTCATTGGATTCTTTTAGAGGACAACCTCAAGCCCAACACATATCGGTCTTGTATCCTGGGTGACATGTGTGGTGGTGAGGTTGTGCGTGATGACATGGGGAGTGTGGTCTTGGCTTTCACGTCTCATTTTTGGAGTTTTAGTTTAGTTCAAGTAGAGGATATTATTGTTATTACAAGTATTACGATATAAAAACACAAATATATTAATATTTCTCATCTATAGAATGATTCTACGATCATTCACGGTGCATTACATGGCATATATGCCATCTCATGGTCTATATCTTATACCATTAGGCAATGTAAGGCCCTCCTGAGCAACCACAATATTGTTTCCCACACCCAGAATAAGGGGAATAGAGTGGCAGATTACTAGGCCGCCCTATCAGTCCCTCGTACCCAGTTTCTTCAGATAGTTCACACACAAAAACTAAGGGGGTGAATTTGATCTGAGTTGATGCCCATGGTTTTCACAATTTCTATCACCCCTAGGCCTTAGTTTTTATCCTCCCTTGTGTTTTCATCTAGAATAAAAATAGTAATGTTGGATGGTAATTGACAATATTAATTATTTTATGAATTAATAAATGAAATTAATGTGACTAATTAACTTTAGAATTAATTAATTGAATAGATGTGATTATCCAAATGTAGAATTATTTAACTGGAGTTTTTTTGTAATGAAATACATTTAATTGGCTTAATTAAATGGTGAAATAATTAATGGAAGACTGTGATCTTGAATTGTGATAAGATGACTAACGTTTAAAAAACATGATTTATGTGATATTGAGTAACATTTGATATTGTAATATATGTGATATTGAGACACATGTGATATTTTGATATATATGTTGTTGTGATATATTTGATAAATGGGATTGATTAATATATGACTATGGGAAATAGAGAGCTGATCTAAATACACATATGTGTTTGATTGATAAATGCATGTGGAACACAACCAGAAAATTAAAATACCCATGCGGACCTAGCAAGGATGATCTTGGACTGAATCCAAGCATGAAAATTCTATTTAATGGGCAATGGACTACTTCTATAAATACCCTCAAGTTGTGAGATTGATACTCATTTTCAAAATACTCATGGGGTGATAGAGATGATGATCTATGCCATTAAAGTTGGCATTGTAAAAAGGTTCCATTTTGAAATAATAATGAATTTAAATTACATGTATAATGAAATCCAATTTGTTATAATAAAATGTTAATTGAATATGTGATATGGTTCAGACATCTGTGTGGGCCAATGTCGGTATTAAGTGTTTGGGTATCCATCGAAACGCATGACTTGTGATGTTAAATAAAGAGTAGATGAATATATGTAAATTGTTTAAAATATTAATTTTATTTATTTTTCATAAAATGGAATAAATTATTTTGAATGAATATTGTCTTAGAAAATATAGTTTGAATCCTACCAGGTTGTTCTCACACCCTTCCCAGGCTGCCAGATCGTTACCCAAAGAGACTTCCTGGTTGCAGGTCCATTTAAGTGCAAGGGGCCTATGTGAGATGGATGAGTAAGGATGTATCATGGATGAGGGAGTGAGATGTGGTCTGGGACTCTCTAAGGAGTTATCAAGGTCATTATTTATTTTGGGTTTTTCATATTGACACTAGAATCATACTTTGGCAAGACATATCTATTGTTCATTTTTGTTATTGTGCTTCCGGTTTTTTGTCATGTTATGATGTTGGTATTATTATGGTTTTGTATATATATTTTTATTATTGATTAATAATTTTCCACTGGTGTATTACACTGATAAATAGGGTATAGTATCCCCATGTTTGATATTATACCCCACCTACCAGTTAAAATATTCTAGTGTACAGTGAGGCATGGCAATGGTCAGGAAGCGATCAAGAATGGGGCATCGTTGTTTGGATCCCAGGTCAGGAAATTAAAAAGTTGTATTAGATACCCTTTTTTATTTTCTTTTTTCTTGATATTTGGGAAATCTATAAAGGATATTGTGAGGATTAATTCCTTAGTTAATAGATAATTCATGGGATTATCTAACCCATATACATGGGGAAAGCCATGTACCGTAGGTGGGATGATGTTAATTTTACTTTCTGTTTTAGTTTAAAATTATTTCACATTATGTGATATATATTATGTGTGATGTCAATTTTTCTTATATTTTATGAGATTTGACTAATAGTACATTATGTTATGAGAGTTTTTTTTTGAATTTATCTTTCAGGGAACTCAATATTATTTTGGTGAAATGCATTATTTTTGGCATGCATGAGAAACCGGTTTTGGGTATGTTTTTGAACATAAATTTTTCTTCCTGGATTGTGTGTTTTAAATGAAAAAGGTTACTAACATTAACCTAAAAAATCTAAATGATGAAAAATTTTAATTAATGGGTGTCAAATGAGAAACATGAATAATGAGAATGATTTTACCCTTTGTTATTAATAACTTAGATGTGGGCTGATAAAGGGTACATATATCACCTAGGTTTTGAAATTATGGTGATGTTTGGAGAAAATATGTTTTGTGGATTACTGTGATTTTCCTATTATGAAAATGTGTTAATGTGGTGTTATTTTCCATAATATTTATATTTTTATTTGTATAATTATTCTTTTATGATGACACTCATTAAGAGCATGGTTGAAGGATATGGCTGGGAATATTCCTATATTAGTGGAACCCAAGGAACCAATAGTGCCAGGTCAGGAAGTCAGATAATAGTTTTGAGATAAATTGTCATGCTTCTAGATGTTTTTGGAAAGGGACCGAGGGCAGGTTGTAAAAATCATGTCTGATCTAAAGAGAGTATTTTAGTTTCATCACCCCCCAATATTTACTAGAGAGGTAGAACCTATGGTAAATGAGTTCTAGATTATGTATATACAAAATACAATTGAACACATACAGAATCCTTCTAATAATATAGTAAAATTGGATGTTTACATGTTATTTTGTCATGTAATGAAATGGTGGTAAATCCATACATAGGATATGCATTTGGAGACTAATAAGTTGATAAACATTCAAGGGAATTTCTGCGAAGAATTTTATCATGATAGGATGATTCAGAAGCGAGTAGCTGAGTTAATGAGATTTACATAGGGGAGTATTTCATTGATGTACTATGTTGCAATCATTATGGCTTTTCAAATTTGTTTCCAGTGTTGGCTAGTGAAGATTCTATTTCAGAAAAGATGTTTTAGGATGGGCTTAACTATGATATTATGAATTAGGTGAATATATTCAGGCTGAAAATGTTTTCTAAAGTTGTAAATTAAGATCACATATCATAGAGGAACCTAAATGAGGATTCTAGTGGAAGACATGTGGTTTCTATTAGATAATTACGAAGTACCACTTCAGAGAGCTAAAAGATCCATTATGAAAATGTTAGCCATGGTAAGGGGAAGATAAGTTCCCTAATTGAGGGATTAGTTACACATAATCTTAGTTGAGTTATATGTCTCCAAAGCGGTAGGCAGGTCTAATTTCACCAAAATTTTCCCCAACCATCGGTAGATTTCAAGCATGTTCCAGTATGGGTTATCTATTGAGGTTCTAAGGGAAAACATGAAAAATGAGTGGTGATGGAGAAATTCGGAAGAAGAATAGTATAGTATGGGTATATTCTACCCCATATCATTCTTATAGTTGGATTTTTTACTAAACGTGGTGGTAAAGGTAGTTGAGACAATACTTCTAGAAAACAGTGACCTTGTTAATCGAGTGATGTACCTTGGGTATCTATGAATACATCACTGTTAAGAGGGTCAAGATAGTTACATGTGGTTCATCCTATACTGGTGGATAGCAAGGTTGGAACATCGATAGTAAGAGGTACTACTCTTGAAGATTATATATTATCTAGTTCCTTATATTATTCTGGTTCCTCTCATTATTTTATATGTGAAGAACATGCGAATGACATGATCTTAGTGGTGGAGTTTCTGAGTAGGGTGTTGATGATAGATAATCCATTGGGAGCACAGTCTAGACACATCTGTTTATGAAATGGGTGTTTTTTCAATGCTGTGGAGTTTAATTTTCTATGGGATATTTATATCTTTGAAATTTTAGGAATTGAATTAATTTTTTGTATAGACTAGAAAATAGCTTTCTGATCCCACATAGATTTCTACTATAGCAAAGTGACATTTCGGTCTCATACGGGTGAATGCTACATCTATTAAGGAGAGTGGGATATCCAAGAGGGCCATGTATGGCCATTTCTTCATCAACTTGTAGGGATTACATCCCATATTGTTTTTCTATTAATGGATGATGGAGTCGAAATGTAGGATGTCTTTCCACTAGTAATGGACTAGTTCCCAAATGTTTTTCCTGAATAATTCTTATAGATTTCACCTGAGAGTGATCTGGAATTTAAAATCATGATCATTCCTAGAGCAGATGAAGTTTCAAATTCATTATACAGAATGTAACCAAATGAGATTGAAGGTCTCAAGGCTCATCTGAAAGAGTTGTTATATATCTTGTTGATCTGTTCATGTATATCACATTTGGGTCCTGCAGACTTGTTTGAAAAGCTGGATGATGGAATCTTGAGCATATAAACTTACTACCAAAACTTTAACCAAATGACCAAGAAGAAATAGTAACCTCTTCTTTATTTTTATGATATTTTTGACCAAATGAGGGGATCTTATGTTTTCTAAAATATTTACATGACACTAGGTTATCATCAACTGGGATTTCGACATACTAATATATCATGGAATACATTTATAAGTTGGTATTTATTATATGAGTTCATCATAAGGAAATTTGGTTTTAAAAATCTACCAATAATTTTTTTGGACTTGATGAAATGAATATTCTACCAGTATCATGATTTGATTATTGTTGGGTTTGTGGATGAAATCTTTCTGTACTCTAATACTCAAAACGATCATGACCAACATCTTGACATCTTCCTAAGTACACTAAGAGACTATTAACTATACTCCATGATATCTATGTGTTAGTTCTAGAATGATTAGGTGCACTTCAGGGGTCACATCATCTTAAAGAAATGTGTTTCAGTGGACCCAGAAAAGGTTCATGGAGTTTTATATTAGGAGAATCCTAAGAATGTTTTCAATATTTACAACTTTCTAGGATTAGTAGGATATATAAGAGTATCATTTAGAATGTTTCCAATTTGGTAGAAAATCTATTTTGGATTTACCAAAAAGGGAGTAAAGTTTGAATGGTCATAAGAATGTAAAAATTCCTACATGGAGTTGAATAAGTGATTGACGTTGACACAAATCATGATCTTACCTGATGTAGAGGAGGATTATACTATGTTTTGGGACATTTATTGGATTGGACTTGGAGTGGAGTTAATACAAGGAGTTTGATTTGTGCAATATGGGACTGAGATGTTAAGGGAATATTAATGGAACTAATCTATGCATGGAATCTATGTACCTATAGTGGATTAGGATTGGATGTTTTTTTAGAAATATCTATCTTTCAAATTTTTTACTATGTATTCAAAAAAACAAGATCATAAAGTATATATTTTCACTGAGAGATTTAAATCTCTAGCAGAAGTAGTGGGTATAGTATTTGATGTCATTTTATTTTTAGATTACATATATTCCTAGGAACTGAAACATTGTTACTGATGTTATCAATAGGAAAACATGGACTTAGGTTGTTCAGGAGTCCACTACTACATGGAAAATTCTATATTTATTAGACTAGATGCATGTTTCAATTCGCGAGAGTCAGGATAATATTACTCTGGTATCTATTTTAGTAGAGTCTATCATTTTGAGATGTGTTAGAGATAGCCATTAAAGTGATCATAAATACATGGACATAGGGTATGACTGAAAGTTTGGCTATCAACTTCATATGGGAGTCAAGGTGAGGACGAGATTATCTATGTCTAGAATCCGGTTGTTGTTCCTAAGAGAATGTAGGAGGAGATGATTCAAGAATTTGATGACTCAGAGTGGACGGTACATCTATGTGTGACCAATGTGAACCGCGACCTATGATGATTGTTTTGGGGATCATTCATGAAAAAAGAAGACTGCAGGGTTTGTGAGATGATGTTACACTTTTCAACTGTTAACAACTGAGATTCAATGACCATGTGGTATATTGTAGTTCCTTCCCATTAAATAATAAAAGTGGTACAAAAATACCATAGAAATTGTGGTGGGTCTCTTGAGGATTCCTCGCAATAATGACGTTATTTATGTGATTTTAGATCGTCTAACAAAGGAATCACATTTCTTGCCTATAAAAGATATTTTCTCAGTAGAGCAGTTGGGAGACTTTTACATTTGGGAGATATTCCTTGTACCCAGGGTGATGCTGAAAAAAATTTTAGGTCATGTCTCAAATGTCACTTTTGACATCTATGAGGGATTATATAAGCTTATTAATATATAGTGTTGAATGAGTATGACATTCCAAAACCATTTATATTGGTAGTCATAACATACTATATAGTTTCTTGAAGATATGATTCAGTTATGCGTACTAAAAAATTTTGGGTCTTGGGAAAAGAAACTTTTTTTGGTGAATATCAGTTGTAATAATAGTTATCCGGAATCTATTTAGATTATACAATACGAGGCTCTTTATGGTAGAACATACTGATCCTAGTTATGCTCGATAGAGAAATTTGAGTCATAGTAATTGGGAAAGAGTCTCATGAAGTTGATTTTAGGGATGTTTTAGATTAAAAAAATGTATACGGATACAAATAATAGTACAAAGAAGTCATTTGTAGATATACATCGATGAAACCTAGAGTTTACATAAGGTGATTGTGTATTCGTTTATGTGTCACCTAGATTCTGTCACTGCAAAATATAGAGACGTGGAATGTTGGCACCCAAATGCTTGGACTATTTGATGATATAAAAAGTATAAGGTCATTTTTTTACAAATTGTATATTTCATAGAGATATAGTGTTATGTATGGAAGTTTCCATGTGTCTCAAATTCAACAGTATCACCCCAACCCTTCTCATGTGATCGGTCAGGATGATGTTGAGATTGAAATTGATGCATCCTTTGAAAATCATATGATACATGTATCAGATCGTACTGAGATTTTGTTTTAAAGAAAAATTGTGTTGACAGATCATGTATTATGGAACCATGTACATTTGTAGGAGTAATCATGGGAATGGGATATAGATATTTGGGCTAAGTGGACCGATCTTTTTGACTCGAAATCATAGAGCTGATTGGGAGTGTAGCTTGAGTATAGGCTATTATAAGGTTGGGAGATTGTAAAATTAAAAAGTTTTCTTGAGGATATTTTATTGTATTATTTTTCCTAGAATTGAGTAAATTTTTTTTAAGTTTTACCTTAGTATGTATTGGGGGGAAAACATTAGAATTTTGGAAAGAAGGGCATTAGTGCACGATTGGTGCATGGTTTTCCCAAACCATGCGCCATGTGGCATAAATATGTCTAAAACCCAATAGAGTGGATTCCCATGGATGGATCATGTTTTTTCACACTATTCCCTCCCCCTAGAATATATGCATTGTTGATGAGCACAGTTGGCAAGCCATGCGCCCCTACCCAGGAAACAATTTGTGGATTTTTAATTAACCATAAAATTAGTTTTTAAAATTATTAAACTTACATATTAATACCAAATCCTCCACCAATAATCCCATAAAAATTACTATTGATTTTGAAGTATCTTAGAAGAATTTTTAGGTCCCCAAACTCATTTTATCCTTATTCAATGTCCAGATAAGTGATCTACACCACTCCAAGTGAAAGATCCTAATCCTGTGTGGTTTCCCTTTTCTCTCCATTCTTGCCATCATCAGTTTGAAATATGTTATCCTATATATTATGGGGTATATATATAGTGATGTGTGGACTATATTTATTCCTTCTAGATCTATATATAGGATTTTTGGATATAATTTTAGGATCATGATCTTATTCTATGTCCATGTTCCACTCAAATTGGGGATTTCCATTGCTCAATGTTTATATACAATCGTGAGGTGGGTCATCTAGAATTTTAATCTCATAGACATGATTTAAATTAATTTCATATAATTTTAGATTTTATTGCATTTTTTAGCAATTGTATTTTCTAATGGAATTAATTAATTTGGTAAAATAATTAAATAAGGGATTTTGAATTATGAATAGTTAAATATTAAATGAACTTTTAGAATATTGAGATTATTATTTGTATTAATTAATTTTTTAGTTAATTAATGTAATTTACGTGATTTAGTAATTTTTGAATTAATTAATTGAATTAAAATTTTCAATTAATTAATTAAGTAATTAATTTTATTGATATGATTAATTACTTACTGAATTTTTTAATGGAATTGATGTGAGTTATTAATTGTTGAATTAATTAATGGGACTGATGTGACTAATTAATTATTGAATTAAATAATCGATGTTAGTGTGATATTAGAATTGGATTATTTTTATTAATTAATTTATGAATTAATTAATTAAATATTGAGATTTTGAAATGTGATAAAAGGATTAACGTTGATTAACCATGAATTATGTGATATTGAGACTTATGTGATATTGTGATATATGTAATATTGAGATATGTATGATATTTTAATTCATGTGATGTTGTTATATATGTGATATATGTGATTGATTGATATATAGGTGTTGGAAAAAAATTGATTATCCCAAAACATATGTGTGTTTGATTGAGATACGAATGTGGGAAACAGACTGATGCTACAAATTCCCACGAGCTCCTTCCCATGATGTTGTAGGACCCATGTCATTCATAAAAATAGTATTTTGTGGGTCATGGACTATTGTTCAAAATACCACTGATGTGTCAGATGGGGACTAATTCTCTGAATACACACAGGGTACTAGACATGATGATCTGCACCGAAAATGATGGAATTAGACTATAGTTCTAATTATATTTAGTAATTAATTGAAATGATTAGGAAAATGTAATTGAATTTCTTATAATAAAAATGTATTTAAATATGTTATATGGTTGAGACATTTTTATGTTCTAAAGTAGGTATTGATATTTCGGGTAACCTTAGGAACCAAAGACTAATGTACTTAAATTAAGAGTAACTAATTAAATGTGAACAATTTATTTTATTAATTTTATTTATTATTTGTACAAATGACTATACTATTTTGAGTGGATATTGTTTTAGATGCAGTTATAGGCGGCCTACTATGTTGTACTCACACCCTACATAGGTTTTCTGATGAGTACCTGAATATATTTCATGGTTGATAGATAGGTTTCATTCATGGTCCCTATATTATGTGGATAATTTCATAGGTATCATGGATAAGAGACCCAAATGTGGTTTATGAAACTCTTGTACATTGTCTATGTATTTATTTATTTTGGGTTTTGTATATCCACAAAAAAAATATGTTTTCCTACCAAATATAATATTTGGTATTGACATTGTGCTTTTTGTTTTGGTCATATAGTAATGTATTTATTATTATATTTATGTTTATATAATTTAGTTATTGTTTATTTATTTTTGGGTTGTGCGTTAATCTAATAAATAGTTTATAGTCTCCCTATGATTGATATTATACCATCACTTATTGTTGGCAGCCTATAGGATGTGCGCCTATGGTCATGTAGAGATCCATCTTAGGGAACTAGGGTGTCAATCCCGAGTCAGGATGTTACATCTGAACATTCATAAAATGATCCCATGAGTAATCCATCAATGATACATGAGGTTTCATTATTTTACACTTTTACATCCAATTTCCCAGCACTAGGAATCTATTTTAGGCGAAACATATTTTTAATTATTCTATTGAATCCTCCAACATAAAATGGAAATAGTAGTTCTTGTAGAAGTTGGTGCCACAGAACCAACTTCTTTTGTACTTTATGATAAATTCTATTATTGGTTTTGAATATTAATAAATTTCTTATCACATCATAATTTTTCTTATACATAAAATTATATGTGATAATGTCCCAAGAGTAGTTATCTCACTAAAAGGTCATAGCAGTTCTCCGCTATGATGAGAACCTAGAAATACTATGACACTATTCTTGAATATATATTAAATATCCAGATGATATCATTTTAAGGGATATAAATGATACAGGATATCAGGGGTGGAGAATCATAGGACATTGATGCACCTTCTCATGGTGTATGCCAATTATAATTTCTAGGAGGATATTATGAGAAATGATCATCCAGTAAGAAATCGACATTTATAAGTGTCATTTGATGTTTCTATCTATAGAAATGTGTGTTTGTCCATTGACGTTAGGATTATTATTAATGGATATTATTACCCATCCACTTATATGGATTGGAGAACACAATGATTCTATATGTTCACAGTGAGGTATGATATGTTGGATGTGTCATGAATAATACTACAATAATGAAAAATGTGACAAAATACTTTTTTATTCTATTCTATAATAAATGTTGATATCATAGGCCCTTTTTTGAAAATTTTATATCCCAAATAATTTCATGGACATGGTTTTCTATAGTCCAGTTCAATATCCGAGAAGTCAATGAATGTGAAATTGAGCACATGTGTTGACGGAATTGCATGAAACCCACTTGAGTGGAAATATTGATACAAAGGGATTATATTAAATTGTAGGAGTTCGTTTGAGATGATAAGTTGTTGTGGAATTATCTTCATTCTCTATGGGTGCCTTGGCTTATTGCTAGATGCTATCCTGGGACAATAGTTTGCTCCACCTAATGAAACTAAAAAAGAAGTGATATTTATTAGAAAATAATGAAGTGATATTTATTTAATAAATAAATTTTTATTATTCAAGGTTCAATAAATATGGTGGTGGATTAGTGTACCAAGTTAAGGGTCTGGTGAGAAATAACTATATTGATTATAACGTTATTTAATAATATTTAATTATAATCCACAAGTTAGGAACATGTCAAGAAGATTTAATATTACGAATATTATTTGACATCGGCGTTTCACTAGGATTAATGAAATAATTAAGAGCACTTGTGGAGATTATTTTATTTTAACCCTAGTAAAACAAATACCGAATTATATTATTCCTTTAATTAGACAATGGAACGCTAAGTGACACAAATGGTGTTGTGTATAATGAATTAGATCAAATCAATAAATCTTAGATATTTCATCCCACTCCAAGAATGTTGTAAGGAATGAGAGAGGTCCTCCTCCCCCAGATCAAGGAGAATGCTTTGGAAGCAATTCCCAAGGAGATCAAAGGAAGACATCACAAGCGTAAGGATATTTTGTGAAATCACATAGAGACTCCTTCGATGATGTATAGAGATATGTGGAACACTTGTGGATAAATTCTAGTATATATCTACCATTTATCTCTATAATGAAACAACAATAAACCTATAGATATATGGATGAACACATCAATGAATAAATAATCACGTTATAGGTAATTCTTGTTTAATTGAATTAATTATAAAATAAATATATTGATCCTCTCTCATGGTTCCGAGTTTCTATTCCATAGTCCTATTTCATTGATTGAATTCCATTGATCACAACATTCATCATCACTTAGATTCATGATTGATCATTTAATATGGAAAAAATCAATGTTGGGCACTAATCCTTCTGCAAATCCACTACGCCTGAAGCAAACAAGTGGTATCAGAGCTAGAATATTAATGTTTATAATTATTTAATAATTTTATTGTATTTGTGCATTTATAATTTACTCTTTCAATTCAATTTTAATTATTCTTTTTTAATATAAATAATTATATATGTTTATTACACTACCATTTCTTGCAAATCAAACCGAAACAATTAATTTTATGATTAGAATTATATCATGGATCTCATATGGATGTGCCATGGATTCCGTCTATGTAATATAGTAGTACACATTGTGTAATCATTATTAAATTCTATGTAGTGTTGTGCAATGCATCAAGTGTAGTTCAAAAATAACTCTACCTGTGTGCCTGAATGACACATAGTGTAGCTAATTCATACACCAAATATTGACAAGGATAGAAAAATGCCCAATTAGCTAGACAATGTGCCATGTGGCCTACTTGGCATGGAGTGTAGTCCTTATTTGGTCATGGTCGGGTGGTGTATCCCATCCACAACTTATCCAACCGGTGACAGTGTAACATGGATTCATCACGACATGTGACCCAGTAGAATCGTCACATACTCAAAAATTTCAGAAGTATTCTATAGAGACCCGAAAATTCCATATAATTTATTTAATTATATCGAATTATTGCTAGACTAAAAAATTCGACGACATCTGATTTTGTAGCCCAGAGATCCCGGAACAGAATGTTTATGTTTTTTATGGTACGTTCTGTAAACGTGTGAGCAGGAATTTCTAACTTTTGAACCAGTGCATGTATTGAAAATATGATGGCACCATTGAATTTGTAGTGTCATGATTTGCATAGGTGACAGATAACTTCTATCGGAAAAGGTCATACATAAAAGTTAATTTTCAAACTTTTGGAAAGAACTAATAATATAAATATCAGTTATTTAATATTTTTCTTCCAATTATTAAGTGTCGGTTGGAGAAACCACAACATATCAGAAGGCATTAAATGAGAGTAATTTAATGACCTGTAACCTCTGTTATGTAACCGAAATGATTGTGGGTTTAATTGATTCATTAATTGATGTTCATTAATGAACAACATTAATGAACCTATCATTAAACTCTTTAATTCTTTTTTTAATCAAAATGTTGTAAAGAGAGTTAACAAACCGAAGGAGAAACCTCTGACAAGAAACCGACGACTCGCATCTCTAATGAAGAATAGAGAACGAACGACGACCATTGGAGGAACTGATCTAGAGATCGATAGGCGACAAAAAATGTCAAATGACAATGAACATGACTTTATTTAATTCTTCTGCAGTAGAATACACCAAATATATGCAGGGGATTTATGTGTTTAATATTCCTCTTTTCCATTTCATAAAAAATGTGAATAATGTGGATCAATTGAAAAATGGTTTGATATGTAATTCATTCATTGTTGCGGGAGGTTATAGAAGAGTTTCACATTGGGGTTTTTCTTAATCTTTATGATAAATGGTATCAACCCTCTGATAAAACGCTTAAACAGAGGGTGTGGGGTAATTCAAACAAGGCTCTGACCCTCATCCACTTTCAAATGTGTTGTTTTCTTCATGGGAAACTGATAAATGCGGCAGAAAATAAAATACAAAGAGCTCATAGTGTAGGTGACGACCTAAGAGACCGGTAGGAGTAAAAGGGATGGAAAATGGAACACCATATCTTCTTCAGTGACCCAAGGAAGAAGCCACCGGTGCGACACCATTGGGGAAGTGGTGGCTGGCCTGTGCCGGCCATGTGGAAGTGTCAGCACCTACAGGCATCACAATGGCAAGGAACCACGACTAGTGGAAGATGCATTGTCGGCACGTTGTGTGGGTGAGGAGCGGCCCACTCAGCTGGACACACAACGGCCTGCTACAGCCGACTGTTCTAGTTTGGCGTGACCGGACCATATCTGTGTGGGTCGGGTTCTCAAGGAAAGCCTAAATTGCCAGCCATCCAGGGTCTGCTAGGTTGGCCGGACCCGGCAGCCGGGCCAGACCCCAACCGGACCCAGTCCCGACCATCCTCTTTTCATTGAAACTGACGTAACTCAGAGAAAAAACATCTGATTGGCCTTCCATCTATGGCTTGAGGACGATAGTGACAAATAGGTCCTTTTGAGATACTCAACTTGAGTTTTAGAAAAAGTAGGAGTACGACCGGGTTGGATAGGACTCAAATCTATCTAGGCCCTATTTACCTTTTTGCATATATCTTTCAGACCGAAAATCTGATTGACGCGTCGTCTGTCTCATTAGAACCCTTGTGAGAGGACGATCCTTTCAGTTACTTCCAAGTGGGACATTCAGGATGCTGAGGTATGATCAATATATTGAGGATTAGAATCTCCATACGTCAAGCACACAAAGTGTGGGAATCATGTGGATGATTTTCAGGTGAAGAGAGACCCCCTATAGATAGGCATGAGAGAGACCATCCATGAATCGACAGTAGTGCAACCCTCCATGGATCAGAAATGGATTGACCCTCTATGGATCAGCATGAGAGAGATCCTACATGGATCGACAGTAGTGTGATCCTATGTGTATATTTAGTAGTGTAACCCACTACGGATCAACCATAGTGAAACCCTATGTGGATCAATAGTAGAGAGACTTGAAATAGGTTATCCATAGAGGAACCAATTGAGGATCAGTGGTAGAGAGACCCTTTGTGGATTGATAGTAGAGGAACCCTTCTCAGATAGGTAGCTGAGCCACCCAACAGAATAAAACGATCTGGATTAAGACTAATAATCTCTATTCCTATTATCTAAGTTGTATACCTAGTGTGAGTCATATTTTACATTATTTATTGTGATTGGCATAATGTTTTTTGGTTTTTACTTTCTGTAATTCTAGGAGACATTCAGGGGTCTCAACATCCCTACTTGGTATTGTTATACTCACCCTTCCATGGGCATCTCCTACACCTTGTTGTATCTTGTGAAGATGATAGATAACTTGACTGAGACATGGGGAGCCAGGGCTTGATGATGATCAGATGTAATTTATAGACCTGGTGAGTGGCTGTGATGACCGAAGATGAGTTGTACCTACCCTTCATGTAGGTTTTTTTTGGATGACCTTTGAATCTCAATTTTTTCCCTTTTTCTATACTTTCTTTTTAGTTGGGTTTGTATACTATCCATTTTACTTTCAGATCACAGTTTTACTATCAGTATTTCAACTTTTTTGTTTTATTTTGTTGTGTACATAGTCTATGTGTGTGTAGGTTTGAAGGAAATGCCTTCCGTTTTTGGGATTCACCCTTTCAGTGCTAGTGACCAGACCCTGGCCAATGGAAGAATGGGTTAGGGTAGTAATGACATGGGCCCCATAGGATGAGTTGTGACATATTACTCACATGATGAATCCCTAGGCATGTACTTTGGTAGATGGAAAAGGTAGTACACTCCATGTAGATCAGATCTACAAACCGTGTACTTTACCAAATTATACAGAATTAAAACATTAAAATAAAAATAATTTTCAAATCATAAAATAATGTATAAATAAAATTATATGTTTTTACTCTAATTGAATTGAAGCATAAAATGTTTCTAAAAAGTCATGTAATTCATGTAATCATCCATGAAGTATACATCATGATATTATGTGATAAGTCAAGTATTCTATATTTCACAATAGTAAAATAGTATACAAGTATAATAGATGTTGTGTAGGTTTGGACAGGTATTCGTTGGGTTATATCGAATCTAAAAGTTATGTACAATGCTAATTTTAAATGAATTATAAATTTTTTATAATTATAATGGATACGAATCTCAAATAAATTCATAAAAGGATTAAGGTAAAATTATTGCTTAATTAAAGATAATAATTAATCTATTATAGTTAGATTTATCATAAATAAGAATGATTAAAGGATTGAATGATAGTTTTATTAAGTGTGTAAATGTTTTTGATGCATGTGTATGATCAAGAGCTTGACCAGACCTCTTGTATGTGTTTGGTTTCTTATTAATTTATTAAATTAAATTATTTCCATGTGCATCTTCTCTCCTCATTAATTTATAGGGAATGAATTTCCATGGTCTCTTTAATATATACCACATTTCATCCCTCACATGAATGTGAGTAAAAGCATATGTAATTGATGGAGATCCCAATCTAGTGGGGGCAGTTCTAGTTATGAGTTGAGGTGAAACCAATCCATTAAGATACAAAGGTGGACAAGTGGAATACTGTAAACATGAACCTAATTGGTTCAAGGTTATTATCCCCGAGGTTAGCGGTTAGTTTATTAATCACAAGAAAAACTATCCTTTAGAACAAGCTCATGATCATAAAGTTTATGTAATTTATGTTAGTTGTATGTCTATTCATTATGAATGTTTTTTCGTGATCACAAAATTAATAAATTAAAAAACATGAAATATGGAACTAAAATAAACTATTTTATGCATAAATATTATATTATACATTGTTAATAAATTAAGCTTATCTCACTTAATATTAAGAATAATGTGAAAAGATAATAAATAGAAAATTAATCATAAAGGATTATATCCCTCAATAAAATATAATGTTGGTATAGCCTTCCATTACTTTGGTTAGAATCGAACCACGGTTCAAAGTTCTTGACCAACCAACATTAGAGAGATTTCAATTTCTATGGTATAGTAATTTTAGTTTTTGGGTTGACTTGACTTAGTTACATCAAGGGTTGACTACCAAAGTAGGACTTGGTGTAAATATGGGGAAAAAGTTGAGGAAATAAAAATTTAAGGATTTTAGGGTTGGAGAGTCCACTCAACAGATCACAGAGCTATGAGTTAATGTAGTTGGAATTTAGAGTGCCAACCAAAAACCTTTCAAATTGTTTGAACATCCAAATTTGGTTTAATGAAAATGGAAATATATATCATTAATGTTATAATGTCCAAGAGATATTAAATTATGAATCCAAAGGTGAGGTATATTGGGTTTCAATAAAATAGTGTGATAGTAATCAATATTAATTTATTTATCCTAATTTTAACAAATAAGGTACTAAAACATTATTCTTCTTATTTGTAGAAACTGCAATAAAAATGACCTCAAACATATCATTGTTATATATACTCGAGAAGGATAACCTTCTCACTATCACTAATTTCAAGGAGTGAAAAAGGAACCTTCTGGTCATCCTTCGCCACGAAGGGAAACTATTTGTGCTGTATGAACATTTACCAGTTGTGCTTGGAAATGAGGCGAGTGATGAGGAGCTCTTTATGCATGAGAAACATCTGAATGATGCTAAAAATGTTCATTGACTCATGCTATCATCCATTACTAATGATCTAATGAAGAAACTTGAGGAAAAGGATGCTTATAGCACGATGTATCACCATCAATATCTTTATCAAGAGAATGTGAGAAAAGAGTGGTATGAGATCTCCAATGCTTTGTTCATGAGTAAACATAGAGAGTATGTGCTAGATAGTCCTCATGTAGTCAATCTTATCAGCTATATTGAGAGTCTAGACATATTTAGGATTAAATTCCCATATGATTTGTGTAAAAATATAATTTTGTCATCACTTCCAATGGAATTATATAATTTTACTATTAATTATAATATGATTAATAACGAGAAGTGCCCATTAGAACATATGACCGTGATTCTCCATGTGGATAAGGACATGGGGCATAAGAAAACTATATTACTTTTGGTGAATAGGAAGAGTATGGACAAGGAAAATGGAAATAAGATTTATAAACAATCTAAATCCCTCGAGAAACGTTCGACCCAGAAGAAGACGACCTAGAGGTTGGGTAAGGAAATGGAGGCAATTTGTTTTTCATTTGGAAAGTCAGGCCACTAGTAGAGAAACTAGTCCCATATGAAGGGGGATGCTGAAGATGCATTTGTTCTTGAGTGATATATTTACATTTCTATAGATTAGGAATTAAATACACCTTGTGGTTCTCAAAACTATATTCAAATATAGGAACCAATTAGATTTTAGAAAATCTTTAGAGGAGAGGTGGATCTATGAGATTCCAATGGTTTGAGGATTGATACTCTTGGAATTGTTTACTACCACGTTTCATTGCTAGCAAGAATGATTTTGGTTTTAATAGATTTCAATCATGTAACTACTATTACTAGCAACAGAATTTATGTATTACGTTTTGATACAAATTTGTTAATTTTCATGTTTGGAAATAAAAGTTGTTTTTTATATGGAATCATTTCATATGGAAAGGAACATTAAAATAATGGTTTGAATTTATTAAATTGTGATTTTTTTTGGAAATGGACAATGAATCTTGTTCACACAACTCATCTAGCACCTTGTTTTGTCATCACAGTCTTGGACATGTAAATGAGAAGTGCCTGACAAAGCTCGGTCAAGATAGTTATTTAGAATCTTCTAAGATAAATCCACCTGATAGATTTCATGCTTGCTTACATGGAAAAATTATCAAACCTCCATCTGATGTTTTTACTAGATTCAGTATAAGTTCAAGACCTTTGAGAAATTCAAGGAATTCAGGAATGAAATAGAGAATCACCATGGTAAGAAGATAATGAAGCTTCAATCATATCGATGTGGATAATTTATTAACCAAGAATTCATTTAATATTTACAGGTTTTTTGATTCTATCTTAACACAATCCACAATAAAAACCATAGTGGAATGGTGTTAGTGAAATAAAAAATTGTACAATATTTGATATGGTAAGATCATTGATGAGTCATGAAAGTATCCTACAATCCCTTTGGGGATATGAATTATAAACCATGACATACATATTTAACCGAGTACCAACTAAAGAGGAAAATGGAATTCTTTTCGAGCTATGGAGTGGAAAGAAACACATTTTATCACATACACATGTATGGGTATGTGAGGTGTTTGTTAAGAATTTATCAAGAAACAAACTAGAACCTCAGGGCCCAAGGTGTATCTTATTAGGGTATCCTATGGAAAAATGGGATACAACCGATACAACTCCTCATAAAAGAATGTAAATATTGCTAAAAAACTATCCTTCTTGAGAGGGAGCAAATCCTTAAAAAAGGATAGTGGGTTTAAGATTGACTTTGATGACATTGATTCTCAAAATACAATTGAGTTGGTATAAGAACAAGTTCAACATGTCCTCATAGAAGGCATATTTCCTAAAACAAAAGTACTAAATATGAGAGTAAGTGGGGTAAGAGAACCCAAGATATATGGTTTTTTTGTCACTAAGGACGGGGACTTTTTATTATAGAAAATGATGAACCTATCTCCTTAAAAGAGGCAGTATAGAGCTCAGAAGGTGCAAGATAGCTAGAAGCTGTGAATTTAGAGGCAGATTACATGTATCAAAACTATTTTTTGGGTTCTGGTTGATGCACCAGTTGATGTAAATCCTATTGCATGTAAATAGGTATTCAAGAAGATACTAGAAATGGAAGGTAAAGTAAGTACCTATAAAGCAGGATTAGTAGGAAAAGGTTTTTAATAGTTCAAGGAATTGACTACAATGGATATTTTTCACCAGTTTATGTGTTTAAATACATAAGAATCATACATTCCATAGTAGAATACTAGGACTACGATATTTGGAAGATGGATATAAAAATTTAATTCTTTAATGGGAACCTTCAGGAAGGTGTCTATATGACAAAACTAGAAGGTTTTGTGACATCATGTGATGCCAAAAGGGTTTTCAAGTTACATAGGTCCATTTATAGATTAAAAAAAGAATCCATTTCATGGAATATCTTATTCAATGAATCCATAAGGGATGATGATTTCATTAAGACTGAATGTAATCCTTGTGTTTAGAAAAGGTTGAATGAGAATTCAGTCATTATCCATGTATTATATGTTAACTAAATATTACTTATTAGAAACTAAATACCAATATTATAGACCAGTACAGACTGGTTGAACTAGTGCTTCTCTATGAAGGACTTAAGATAATAATCCTATATTCTAGGGATCAGGATAATTCACGATATATCCAAGAGGCTTACTGGACTATGTCAAAGTATATATATTTAATAGATGCTAAAGTGATTTTGTATGGAACAAGGAAAGATGGGATTGGTTCTAGTGTCACATGGTTTACATCATTCTAAGAAAATATTTCCCTAGACATAACAAGAGAAAGAAAGAATGAGTAATATACCATAATCTTCAGTGATATGATCAATCAAGTATGCCATGTTATATACTAGTGTTCATGTGGCCTATGAATTGAGCATGGTAGGAAGATATCAAGAAGATCCAGGAGAACAACATTGGTCTACTTTTAGGACTATCCTTAAGTATCTGAGAAGAACTAAGGATATGTTTCTAGTGTATGGAGGAGATGAGGATCTTTTCATCAGAGGGTATGTTGAGGATATTTTTTAGACACATCAGAACGATCTAATGTCATAACTAGGATATCTTCTATGTCTCAATGGATGAGCTATGAGCTCGAATAGTTCAAAGAATCCAGTCATTTCTAATTCTACAATGGATTATGAGTATATAGAATCTCATGATGGAGCCAAAGAAGTAGTCTGTATTCAGAATACTGTCTAAGAGAATGATGTGGTACCCAGTACTAAAGAAAATATCACATTTTATTGTGATAATACTGTAGTGGTGGATCTTTCAAATGATACAAAGTCAGATAAGTGGTCAAAGCACATACTCTGGAAGAATCACCTAGTGATGGATTTTTATCAATGGGGTGAAGTTGTAGTGAGCTGAATATCCATAAAAGAGAACATGACGGCTCCATTAACTAAAGGACTATGTCATCAGAAGCATGAGTATCATGTGATATCTAGCAGACTGAAGGTTATTAGTAGTTGGCTCTAGTGCAAGTGGGAGTCTGTTGGATTTGATTCCAAAAAACCAAATTCTTTTTTAAATTATGATAAAATTTATTCATTGTTTTAAATTTAAATAAATTCATTATCACATCATGATTTTTCAATGGAATAACATTATATCTGATAATATCCCAAGAGTTGTTGTTACACTAATAGGTTATAGCGGTTTCCCACTATTATGACAAACTATATGTTTTGTGAAACTGTTCTTGGATATATGTTCAATAGTTGGATGATATCATCTTAAGGGACCCAAATGATATAGGCTATCATGGAAGGATACTCAAAGGACTTTGATAAAGCTTCTTACGGTTCCCACACATGGTAATGTCTAGGAGGATATTCTGATAATGAGACCCGCTTGTAGGAAATCCACATTTATAAGTTACATTAGATGTTTCTATCCACTAACTTGTGTATTGGTTCTTATACATTACGATTATTATTAATGGGTAATATGACTCTCTAACATATATGTAAAGGCCAATACCATGAAGAAATATGTTCATGGAGGTGTAGGATATGTTGGGTACATCATGCGTAATACTGCATTAATGAATAATGTGTGAAAGGATTTTTCACTTCTATTCCATAATGGAAGTTAATATCTTAGGTCCATTGATATAAATGATATAGGCTAAATAAATCTTTGACCATGGAGTTATATACACAAGTTGAATATTAATAATGTCAAATAATGAAAAATAAAGCTAATGGGTTGACGAAACAATCATGAAACCCTCTTTATTGGAGATATTGAGACAAAGAGATTGTATTACATAGTATGCATTCCATGAGGTGACATGTCATTGCAACATTAAATTCATTATCTATGGGTGACTTGGAGTATTTATAGATGATAACATTGGAATTTTGGCTACTTAAACTAATGGTACTAAAAATAAGGCTTAGAGGGTCACACAATAAGTGAATTCAGTGTCTTAGTTAATTAGTATATCATTTATTATTTAACGAATTTTATAAATATTATTCCCAATTGTAGTTTAAATGTTATTTATAGATGCCCAATTACATTAATTTCAATTCTAGTTATTATAGAGAAAATATTATGGGAGAAATATTTAATAAATATTTATTTTCTATTTAGTGAATATAATATTTATATATTTATTGGAGAATAATGCAGTGATATTTAATTAGAAATTAAATTGTCATTATTCATGGTTCAATAAATATGGTGGAGGATTTTCCAAAAGCGTTAAGGGTCTGGTGATAAATAATAACATTGAATATTAATTTATTAAATAATATTTATTTATAATCCATAGTTATTATAATGTCATGAAATAATAATATTGTGGATATTATTTGAAATGGTGGTTTCGCGATGATTAATGAAATAATTATATGAACTTATACAGATTATTTTATTATTACACTAGTGAAATAAATACCCATATATATTATTCTATTACATATTCAAGTCAATGTTAAGAAACAACACTAGGGTTGTACACAACGGATTGCAAAAAGGATATAAATCATAGAGAGTTCATTCATCTCCATGAACTCTCTGAAAAATGAGAGAGATCATCCTCTACTGGATCAAGGAGAACACTTTGGAAGTAGTTCTCATGGTGATCAATAGCAGACATAAAAAGCATAAGGATCTTCAATGCTAGCACCTGGATACTCCTTCGAAAATATTAGGAGATATGAAGAACATTTGTGGATCACCGCTATATGCGATCTACCCTTGATCTATAAAATGAAATGATGAAACACCTGCAGATCTATGGCTAAACACATCAACGAAGAAAGAATCACCATGGATGTAATTATTATTTAATTAAATTAATTATAAACTAAATATGTTGATATTATCACTTGGTTATTGATTTCTATTATTTTTTCATATTTCATTGACTCAATTCTGTGGATCATATCTTTCATTATCTCTTAGATCCTGGATTTTTAATTGAATATGGACAAATTTAATGTTAGGCACCGACCCTTTCATGTTTCTACTATTGCTCGAACCTATAGTTCTCCCCATTGAGTCATATAGTAATATCTTCTTGAAAATAATTAAGAAATTCATATAGTTATAATTTTCTAAAAAAAGAGCATAAAAAGAATATATATTTTATATAATTTCTTGGTTGGGATGTTTGTGTAAGAGAAATTCATCTACATTTTACCCCTTATACCCCAATAAAAAACACATAGTTATTCACACTACAATATATATATGAGTTTTTCCCAATTTTATTACCCTAGTGGATCAATTAATTTATTCAATATCCAATATTTCATTATTATTATATAATACTTGGGAATAAATTTCCATAAATGATTAGTTATCTTGTATCTCAGATTTTAACTCTCTTCATGTTGCATGTTGAGAGGGACAATGATCACTTTTAACTCTTTATCTTTGGTTACTTGTTATCCCACTTGTATTTCATTTCACTAATGTAGGTCACATTATCATTTCATTTTTAAAATCATATTCATTATATATATATTTATTTATTCAATTACACCTATATTCCCTATAGTCTTTTTTATATCATGAAAAATCCCTATATGACTTATTAATTAAATAAATGTGTGACTCTCCATTTATGTACATTGTCATGTATGAATTTTATCTCATCATAAACACTACATTAAAAATCACTATATTGAAAACTATGTGTATTTTTCATGTAACCATTGTAATATTTTATTATACCAATCACATGATATGATTATAAATTTACATATTTTCTCACAAAATATCAAATCAAATTGTTAAAATCAGATTTAACAAAATAATCAAAATATATCACTACTTTCAGAGAATCCATATTCAAATTATTTTGATGTTTATTCTTGTTCATATACATTTTTTTCATAGGGTTTTGTTATTTTTTTACTAGTTTATCCTCATAAAAAATAACCTCTCATTGTGGTATGTAATTCAACCATATCCTTTATGATATAATTTCAATATAAAACATAAAATGGTCTCAACTATTCAAAATAATATTCAAACAGAGTGGTCCTATTGTATAATTAATTTGGCGATGATTTATTTAAGTTGTTATTTATCCGCACATCACATATTATTCTATTTTTAGTCAGATAATCATCTCAATGAATGTAATTTATATCCTAATTTATACATTCTTATAGGTATAAAAGAATATCAATTTTACAAAGCATTAATATTACTGTAATTTTGGAATGATGGACTAGTCATATAATCAATAGGGGGAAAATCGAAAAATCGATTTAGATGTTTAAAATATTAATAAACATTTAGAGATGATTGAAATTTAATATGTCAATAAACCCTCATATGGGTGTGTTGAGGTCGTTTCACAATTTGGAATTACTCTTTTTCTCTAAATTTTATCCACAAGGATATTATAACCATGTTAATATGAATTGTTTTTAATTTATTTTAAAATACTCTCACATAGACTCACTAAATACTGTGTATGATTGTGTGAATTTTAAAAAATAGTTCACATGGATTTTACATTTTTATACATGAATGTAAAATATCATGATCAGACACCAATAATATATTTATATACAATTAGTTAATACTACTCACTGATGTTGATAAAATTTATTATGAAATATTTTTTTATCCTATGTATGTTCCCTCTTATTATCATATGTGAAATGATTTAGTGAATTATTTTTTAGTTAATAGGCTTAAGGGTGTGTGGATAATCAATATAGAAAGACTAATTGGTATAAATTCTAAAATAAAAATATATTTTCAGATGAATTTTTCAAATACAACACATGCACTCACTAAAACTATATGAAATCAAATTGTCATAGATATTCTAGTCTAGTTTTTTTCACTACATAAGTACTAAATATTTTATCATTATAGATAATTCCACATTTTTATTAACATTTTCTTTCATTCATCATCTTCTAGATATGGTAGTTTAATTTACTCTCACCATTATTCATTTCATTTGTTAAATAGTAATCTATAGAAATACATCAGTCAAATATCATCCTTTAATATTATTTAGAGAAATAAATAAAAATAATTTTCATTATACATTCTCTCATTAAGAAGTAGTTATTATCATCCAATCACATATGTGGATATCCTACATCCTTTCATCAAATAGAATAATAAAATATCATAGACTCATTCAATAATTTTCTCTCCAAATAATTTATTTTTAGAAAACCATATTTTTGAACTCATCCTATCTTGTTTTTTTATTTTTATACTTACTCTTCATTAATATTATTATATTATAACTTCAATATTTTCATCACAAATAATATGAGACTGTTTTCCTATGGAACCCAAAATTTTATTTCTTCACATTCCAAGTGATCTCCTTACAATATCATTTTATTAGTGAAAAACAAATCATAAAATATTATAATCCACTTATGACAGTATAATAAATTTTAATTTATGATCAATAATGAACATTGCTTTGACATGATTATCAAAATAACATTCTCCATGCATGAAGACCTCGTATTGAATTAGTTCTTAAATTTTATCGTGATCTACAAAGTAGTCATGATATGATAATGTGCTTCATGTCATGTGCCATGTATTTTTCATAATATAATATGACAAATTAATTCTATCCCAAATGTAGTTACCATGATAAGCCTCCATCTGATTTATATTAATGATCTGATGAAAAATTCAATTATAAATAGCATGGAACCAATATTCTCCATCTTTCAAAACCAATACATATTCATTGATCCCATTAATGTGGAATGTATTCCATTATACCAACTATACGTGTACCTCAATACTCAATAGTTAAAAACCCTTCATAGTGAAGCTACATTTACTGCATTATTAGAAATATTCACCTAAAAACTAAAATAAAAAAATAATTATATTCACATTAGAGAAATTATATACCTTCCTTTTTCACATTTTTAGAGGAGAATATTTTCCATCATATAAAAATAGTACACATCTGTTAAAAAAATTATTTATATAAGGAATTTTTTTTAAAAACCATACATTCAAATAAAAAATTATGCATAAAAAATTACATATGGAAATAAAATCATTAGGTATTTCCCATATTACATACATATATATGGAGTTTCCCTTTCCAAAATATGTGATATTTAGAAAATGGTAGGTATGAATTAATTATTCATGATTTTTCCATTTTCATATTCTTATATAGTATTACAATACCGTTGAGAGATAAATTATGCGACACTATAAATATATTTACTTTTTTCGACTTTATGGAATTCATGTAAAATATCATATGCATGTCTATAAATATATTATATACAAATAAAAAATTCTTATTCATATGTTCTAAATTTTTACACATCTTCTTTAATGTTATATATATATATGAAATATATGGGTTCCTTCATTAATTTTTCCACATACAAATATATTATGAACCCGTTCAATTATGTTACAAATCACCTAAATTCATTTTGACATTTTTTATATCTTATTCCTCAAAAACATATTGCATATCGAATGACTTAGCTAAAAACTATCATTCTTAAATGATGTTTAAATTCATTATTTATAAATAAATACCTCATAAAATCATGGTCATTGCCAAAATCATAAAAATATCAACCTCGTATTTTCTAGAATACATTCATAAAACATAAAACCTAATTGTATCCTTCTAAAATTACATTCAAAACATATACATATTAACTTATATTTTCATATTCACTCTAATTTCATGTTCAATAAATGTTTGGATAATCCTAAACATGATGAGTATTACATGTTAATACTAAGGGTCACAAGAACCACCATTTTATATCACATTATATAAACTTGTAATATTAGATATTAACTTTGATACCAAGTGATATTATCTATGATAAAATTTTAAAAATTTCAGAATATTATTTTATCTCACAACATTCTTTCACGACTCTAATAATATTTTTGATTAGTTTCATTGAGAAATAACTATATATGACTATTATTTTAAAATACTTGTAAACATTTATACATAATTAAACCATACTAGAACCTATTCATTACTTTTTGAATGTTACAGTCATTATGGGTAATATAAAAATAAGAATGTGGTGAGCTTATATACTCCTTAAGGAAGATTATAAGTGTTACGAATAAAATATCACAAGTTAGTATAAAATGATCATTTTGATATAATCTATATACAAAATAAATTTATACAGAAAATGTGTAATTTAATGATAATAGAACAAGTAACATCATAAAGATGTGGAATATCTAAATATAGATGACTAAACATGCATTGTGACATTGATTGAAAATGATAAGGGAAAAATAGAGTTATTATATATTATAAAAAACAACATACATATATTTTACAACCCTAAAAATAAGAAAACCACAAGAGAATTATCATTATTTCCATACTTGTGTGATCAGAATAATTATGTCAATGCCTTATTACATGAGAAAACTACAATTCCCAGACATATTTGAACAACCTTATTACATTCATGGAATAATATTTTATGATATATAAACATTATAAAATTTATTGTAGGGATATATAGGACCATGACCATCGTAATATTTAAATATGTGCACGACACCAAATCTATCATTATCATATTGAATCATGAAAAGAAAATGGGTTTGATAACCCATTAAAAAATCATATAAGGGAAACATTTATAGTTTTAATAATAATCATGAAAAGATGAAATTATTGAAAATTAATTGGTATACAAATATATATAGTAACATTATAGGTAAATACGCATCAATTAAGATATTAGAAAATATGGTATTTAAAAAATACAGATAATGCATATATGGTTAACTCAATTATTTCCCTAATCATCTAATATATGGAATCTAGGTACACACAATTTTTTAAAATAGATGTAGATTATGGTTTTAAAAAAGAAAACTAAAAGAATAGTTGTTGATTTTTTAAACCTTCAATGACTAGGAGAAAAAGAGGATGTGATGGATAATTTGTATGAGAGAAAAGAACATTTCATGTGAAATGAAGATTAAGAAGGTGGGTGGTATCATTTTAAGAAAATCCTTCCTAAATCTTAATATTTATTAAAGGATAATGACTTAGATGAAAAATATTATTTTTAATTTTTCAGAAATCATATTGGAAATAAAATATATCTTAGATATTTTGAAAACATTTTAGTAGAAATGTGTTTCAAACAAACTAACAGACAATTACTTTTAAAATACATGAAAATATAGAGAGAATGTATAACCTAAAACTAAAAATATAGAAAGTTTTTTCTTCAAATTCAAATCATTAAAAACATAATTTAGAAAAAAATTTAAGATATTAATAAAATTTCAATGTTATAGGTCAAATTAAGAAGTTATTTTAAGAAAATAAATTGAAATAATTTTTTTATTCTAAAATGTAAACATCAATAATTGACCTTCAAAATAAAATAATGGTTATAAAATTAAATGTGTGGTGGAAAATTAAATATTGAATTTTTAAATGAAGGAAATTCTTTTTAATATTATGATATATAGTTTTTCAAAAAATCATTATAAAGATAGAAATAAAATATCCTTAAAAATATGATAAGGAAAATATAAAATTCACATAATATAATGCATAATTTGGATTTAAATAATAATATAGAATATTAGATGAAAAATAAAATATGTTCTTGGATGTGAATCCTTTATTAAAGAGGATTCCAATTATATTATTTTTTAAATATAAATTCAATAATGTAAAATCATTATACGTAATGTTTAATTTCCAATATATATGAAGATAAATAAAAATAAAACAAAATATTAAGATGGAATAAATATTTCATATAACAAATAAGTTCAAGAATAATAATTATAACTCAATGAATGGAGTTGATTTAACAAGAATCCTCATGGTCGTTGTAACAAAATAATCAAATAACATATGGGGTATAACAAGAAATTAAAATTGAAATACCATTTTATGATATATATTAATTATACTGGATTTAAATTAGGTATGTATTATACCATTTATGATAAATGGTGGTGCACCATAGAAAATATCTCTTCTGGATATGAAAATAAGAAAAAGAATCTAATATAATATTTTCATACTTAGTCAAAATCACTATATTATCCATTAAAAAATATAAATAACAAAATGTTGTATTGAATAATATTATTAATACACTTTATATTTCATTAAATTAATTTTATATTATTTTTTTATGTATATTAGTTCATTATTAATTTTATTTCTATCAGGTATGAGTGATCATAATCAGTGTGAACTACTTTATAAATTGTAGTATTTTTCTTCATTATTATCCCAAATATAATCATTCCAAGATCATAATTAGTATTAAAATTCATGTTTTCTATTTTTAATGTTATAAAATAATTATATTATATTTTTTGTTATATCTCTTATAGAATAATTGTAGAAAAGTATGTTTAAATAATTTTTAACGAAGGTAATGTTGTATCATAATTTTTGGGATTAATAAGAATGTTTCCATTCCAGAAAATAAATATTTTTTGGCTTATTCATATATTATATGATCTATTATAATTTTTCCATTTTCATTCATGATAAAATTTATATAATTTTTCATGTGGGTGGTGAGATAGATAGAAACATGACAAACCATATATAATGGATGGTTTTGATTATAATTTTTTTTTTCTTTTTTCATAATTTAATTATTAATGAATAATAATTATACTATTTAAATAATTTTTTTTAATTTTTGAATATTTTTAATATAATAAATTTTTATCGGTGAAGAACAAGGTACATTACATTGTTGAGGCTGCATTTTGAACAACGCACGGTTAATATTTTCATCTTTCAAAGAATAAGTTTGAAATATAATGCATTAGAATTTCCCTCATTATAATCATTAATATACATGATATTTCACCATTATTCTCTAAATTAATCCTTATAAATCTTGATGTCAGTTCAAGGTGAAAGAAATGTTACTCATCTCTTTATCGAGGAAGTACTTTACACAATGCACGAATGATTGTTTCATTTTTCTAGGTAGAAAATGGGAAGGGTGTTAATATTTATTCCTACAAAATAAAACAATTATACATTAAACCAAGACATTTTCAGTATATATAATAGTATGATTTTTTTTGTAAAAAATGAACGAAATGAAAATATGTTAGGAACCGATAAAGTACTCTTGTTGAGTACTTTGGATTTTTCATGGAAGGGTTATTGGAAATAGAGTTATTTAGGAAATATATATTGATGAGAGGATCAATAAAAAAAGGATTATAGAGGAGGTAATTTTTGAATCGATTTACATTGAAATTTAATTCATTAGTGGTCTTGATATGGTGGCGTGATTTAACATTAAATAGTTGTGAGAATGTAATTTGTTTAAATATAAATAATTAATATAACGGAATAAAATATTGAACATATTAAATACCACTGAATTATAAAATAACAGAGTTTAGGATTAGATAAGTATCATCATACATCAAAAATTTATTTTTACATTTTTTCATAAAAAAATCATGTCTTTTAATCCTAGAATTTTCACTTTTATCATTTTTAATGTGGTAACTACTTTTGACCTATGTAATTTTCATTATTAGGCCTAAAACTAGCCCCTATTAAATATATTTCTGCAATTAATTCATAATATGGGTTCCATTTTAGTAGCTAAAATTTTCATTTGAATGATTTATAAAATTTAATATTATGGCATGTAGTATGTAAAAACCTATTTTTAAATAATGTATACACTTAAGAATAAAATATTGGTCTATGCTAAATTTTCTATGTCTTTGATATTCATTATATAATTTGGTTTATTATTAAAAAAATTAAATTAATTATTATTTCAAATTAATCCAAAACCGAAAATTACAAAAAATTATTAAAAAAACAAAAATTCAAAAATAGTTTTCATTTATTAGAAAATTATAATTAGGTTCATAACAGATTAATTACAGTATATGTAAACTTATAACATTACTGCTGAAATAAATATTTTAAAAATTAATTTTCACCCAATTTCATAAAATATAATTACTTCTTTATATATTCCTAAAGATGATGACTTTTTTAAAAATGAAATTTTATAAAATTGAACTAAAAATAAGTTATTATATAAAAATATAAAAATTTAATCTTCAACTGATTTTTATATACTAGATAAAAAAATGAATTACACTTTTATAAAATGAAATAATATTAATTATTTTTATATAAAAATACCTTATATATAATTACAGTAAATTAATTAAAAATGCACTAGATGAACATTAAATTTTCCTAATCCTATTTTGTATTAATTTCAAGTTGATCAATGCCTTTTTCTTTAATGTAGTTTTTATTATTCAATGTCTTTATTAATAATATTAATCTAATACATCATTGATAATTTTTGTTCAGTGTTGTGTGTGTAAAAATATATTGAACATATTATTAAATTTTTAAAAATATATTTTAAAATATTAATGTTTACATGTTCTTATCTTGTAACACCACACCCAAATAAATTACCTCGATATATATATATATTTCAATATTACTCTTTTATATTCTAAACTAATCGATTTATTTGAACCTCCTACTTAAATATTTTCTGAACAACCTCACATCACCATGTCTCTATTTACTGCTAATACTCCATCCATTTCTTCAAATAGCACATTTTCAACATATTAAATATATATTTTTTACAAATCAATTACAAAAATTCTTTAAAAATATTATATTTAAATGTTTTTTGATTCACTAATCACTAACTTATTTAAATAAATGATTCATTTTTAATACTTCATAGTTGTAATTGAATCAATAATTAGGGAAGGAAAATCGCATACCTAGATGTATTAATAAGTGTATATATGTATAATTAGCACATAATTCATATTATAACCACAACTGAGTTATATTGTTTAAATATATATTCAATGGTGTAAATATAAAATAATAAAATATATTATTTGTAATTAAATAATGAATTTTATTTTTAATTATAATAATTTCATAAATACAATGAATATGGATATTAAATAATCTGACCATTTAATATTAATTACCTATATAAATTTGAACTCTATATACTACAATGAAATTGAATTCCCATAAAATTTAATTTTCAACTACTATAATAAAAAAACATCAATAAGATTGAATACTGAAGATTTGATACATAAAATTGTTATTCAATATAATATTAAATAAAGAAAAAAAATTATAATTTAATATATATTAATCATTAATAAATTAATTTTAATATGTAATTGATTCTAATCAACCACAGATATTTTTGTCAAAAAAAGAAAAAAAAACTCATTTATGAAGGATATAAGGGATCATTTTAAAGTCCCAATTTCGTTTTATGTATTCTTATTTCATTTTAAATAATAATTTTATTTTATTTTTATTTCCACAAATGAAATTCATAGATTTTATTTTCCATTATATGGAATGTCATTTATACTTTGAATTATATCTTATGATTGATTCTTATATCAAATATAATTATCATTTAAAAGGGAACTATTCGTTAACATCATTATTTGGGTTATAATTTTATCTAAAATTTATATGTATTTTATATATTTATAAATAAAATTATACCATATATATTATAAATTTGTATTATTTTCGCTATCTAGTTTCTAATTGGTTATGACTCTATTAATTATTATGTTTTTGGGAGGTTCGTCTAACCATTTTCTAAAAAATATATAATTTTTCATATTTTTGTTGGAAATTTGTTACAATTTCAATTTTAAATTACTATATAAATTATATATAATTATTCTATTGATAATTACGTTTATAGTAGTTTAATGTAAACTAAAACCATTTAATATTATTGGGTTACCGTCATCATTTCATCATGGATAAATAATGCTATACACTCTTGTCTACGTATATTTATTGAGAATATTTTCGTTTTATATAAATTTGAAATTCAAATATTCTTTTTAGTGACCATTTTAATAACATTAATTGTTCCCTCATGACTACTAAAATTAGTTTGATGGATTATTTTTTAATCCCAGTTCATTATTTTATTTTACATTTTCTCCATCTAATTTATTTAACAATATAAAATGCTCATATATTAAGGAATTATTATATATATTTATATCATTTTTCTCACAATCCCATATTCATTCAATGTCACTCATATAATTTTAACCCATACACCTTTTTTAATTAGTTGAAAATATTAACCTCAACCACTTTCCTATTAATGAGGAAGTTATTATCATTTTATATGTGATTCATTTTTTTCATTGGGTTTTACATTTATTATTGAAAAATGATGTTAAAATTGTTTATATGACTCATTTAATTTTTCAAAAAAAAAATTAACTTTATATATTCATTTAAAAAAATATTCAAGTTATTTAATATGTTGTTATATGAATAATTTTCTTCTACATGATATTAATCTGATAATGTTCTCAGTTGATCTATGACTTTGAAATATTACTAACGTTTCCTTATATAATGAGAACATTAATGTGTATTTAGAATACTAATAAACATATGTCTTGTTTTCTAGATGAAATATTTATAATAGTAAAGAGGTAATGTTTGACATTAAGGTTCTCGAGGCTCAATGTAGGTTTAGAAACCTTCTCATTGAGTTCTCAATTTGTAATCTCTATGAAGGTTGGATTTAAAAAAAACCCACATATAGAAATTATATATTTTCTATGTGAAATTAGATATTCAAATATAATATCATTTTTATTTGTCACTATACTTGAGATTACTATTAATTTTACACATGGTTCTTGTTCTTTTTTTTGAACAGATGAAATCCGTAATGTCATATGCTCATGATGAGGTTGCATACATTTGGTGTGTCATAAGTGATATGTTATTTAACGAATAATTATAGATAGTCATTTTTTCCTTTTGAGTTTGTGTATGATTGTAATTTTTTTTATTTTATTTATATATAATGGTATCATTAATGTGATGACCAGTATATTCCAACAATTCTATATTTTTAAGATTCAAAGAACATTAGTCAACAATATATATTAATTATATAGGTATAAAATATTTTGGAATATGTATAGAGTCAATGAGATTATATTACATAAAAAGTGTTCAAATAAGTTTATTTTCCATTCTATAATAATGTCATTATATATAGGATCCATTATGTTCTTTCATAAGCTAATCGTGGAAATTATGAAAGATTTTGTAATACCACTGATATAGTGTCCAAATGGTGACACACTATGTGTTTCCAAAATCTCAATAACAATATATTTAAATTTAATATTAAGAATATATTTTATTTTTTTCATTGGAAATAATAATTATTCAATCTAAGTAGATCACACAATTTCAATTAAAATTTATTCAAGATGATAATATAGTTGAATTGAATATCTAAAATTAATATTCAATTAGAATTTTAGTGAATATAATATTTGATTATTGATTTTATGAATAAAAGAAAATTTTCTATTAATTTAAATACATATTTATTATTCATTGATCAAAACATTTTGATGATGATTCATGGTCTATGTTAAGGGAATGAGGGAAATGATATAATCATTTAATACCCTATAACTAAACTTTTATTTATTTGTTTCTTATATAATATTTTAATAAAAATGATTTATTTTAAGTGATGCAATATATATTATTATTTTAGTTATTCGTCATGGGGTGTAGTTAGATTGATAAAATTAGATAATGGGAATTTTTGAAATCCCTAAAATTTTAACCCCAAGTATGTAACTTGATTTTTATCTTTTTGGATACTTCAATAACTATACAAATCGGTATATCATAAGAGAAATATCTAAAACCCTATAGATAAAATCTCATTAATTATCTCAACTGAGAGATATAATCCTCTACCTCCATCAGAATCATGATATATTTATTTTTAAAAAGAATTTTAATGACACATGTCACTTAGTTCCTCTATTATTTGACCAATAATAATATTAGAGGTATTCATATATTCATTAGAAAAATTTGGAAACAATAAGATGCATCGTAGTTTTTATCCTCTATGAAGAAGATGACACAATAAGAATTAATATTGAATTTTTCAATTAAAAGGATAATTAAAATTTCCATGTATTTTTATTTATACTAACTATATATTCATTATGAAAATTTATCACCTAAAAAGATTTTGGGGTTTCATTATGAAGTGATTTTGAATAAATCTGATGAGAATGATGATTTTTTTTCAGTTACCCTAATTTCTTTCACTATGGATAAAAATCATTAAATAATATCTGAGTGGTCACATTATTATTTATTTATTATATTTATTACTTGGTAGATATATTTCTAGTTTATTTAGTGTGACTTTATTTGATGTTTTTCATTATTAAATCCAAATGTTGAAATAATGTGCTGATTTGATTCATACGACCAAAAACCGTCCAAGGATAGTTGAAGAATGTTTTATTATCCTATCTAAATATGCTAAAAATAGTTGATATTGGACTTTGTTATTGATCTTTTGAATAAAATTACATTTCATGTACCCATGGAAAACAACACATGTGTGGGACATGATAATCAAGATATTAATTGTGGGGGTTGTTATGCGAAATAATTATAAACTACGTTTTTTGAACCAATTAGAATGAATCAAGATAGATACAACATGATATGTAACTATATTAAAAACCATGAAAAACTAAAAAGGTATATCCTCATGTAATCATATAATTCAAGAGGTCGAAGAACAAAATTTCATTACATGCACTGTAGTTCCTGCCAACCATGAATCACCACATCACATAATGTACACATTTTGGAGTTGGATTTAAATTTCATAAACAATGGGGTAACCCATTCATGGTAAGTTTTGAGTACCTAGGAATGTTGTGTAAGTGTATTTTAATAGATCAAATAGAGTGTGGATAGTTGTACACACTATTTAATGTGGTTCGACTCATTCCTCATAGACAAAAATATATTCTTGTCGTGTGATGTGAACACAATGAAAAATAAAGTGATATAGAATGACATGACTTGTATCTAGTACAAAATAATAAACACACATAATAAGAGTCAAATTCAATATCAACTGATAGTACAAATTGTTTAAGTATTAAACTAACAAAATGGTTTAATCTATAATAGAATGATGCACTCCATGTATTATCTTGTAATTGTAATGTATATTAAATTAAAAACTAACTTTAATAATAACTAGATAGTACATGTCTTGTAACATGTCTACACACATCATATACATTATTATTACAAGGGTCATGTTGGGTTTATATTCTACTCAATAAACAAAAATTTATGTCAAATTTTCAAGATCATGTTACCTATTTATATTATATATAAAATCATGGACATATATTTATGCAATTGATATTAATTTGATTGTTAAACATAGCCAGGTTATGTAAAAAGATTACAAACATGTAAAATAAGATAATATATAGCAATTATGAACAAATTATTTTTATGAGACCTGCTAAATTAATTATCTAGAATATATAAACAAAAAAAAAATAAAGAATAAAATAAAAAATACTTAAACATAATTTAAACAAATCACACAAGATAATATTTTTTCAAATATCAACATTAATTTTCTATGTTAAAATGAAACCACAGATATTCCTTCAATAATTACATAGTAATGGATTCTTTCTACCAAGAACCACTCCCCCTAGTGGTATCCCTATGTATCTGACAATAAATAATGAGAGATAATGGCCCCTGATTCCAACCTCTATTAGGCCCCAAGATAGGGACAAGCACCAATGGAATAAAAAACTCACATACAGAAGTTATTAAACTCATTAATAATATAAGATCAAGATACATAATGAAAAAACACCTAGAAACTCAAAAACATATTATGAAAATAATCCCAAACTTCTCAATAATGAAAAAAAACATTTTCAACATATGTATTTAAAATTATCCAAAAAATAAAAAATTACAAGCCCTGTGGATTCAACTGAATAGTAGATCAAAATCATTGCTAGTAATTCCCATCTAGGCCATTGAAATCCTATTGGAAACCTGAATGATAAAGCATGTATATACATAGGGTGTGTATGATCTGTATACATAATAGGACCATACCAAAGGTCACTTTTTGACATTTTAGTAGTGAATACCAACACACTAAAGATAGAATCACATAACCATAATACACCTAAATCGGTAAACTACCCAATCCCATTATCATTATGTTATGTTCACAAAATATCCCATCCAATGTAGTAACATAATATAAATTTAAAATAAAACAATTTCTCCCCACTGATACCAACCCATTGATTTTATTCACTCATTCCCCATCATCCAAAATTCTATATAATAATCACTACCATGAATATCTCATCACATAATCATATATCACTAGTTTGGGTGAGGATGCTTTCCTACCAATCACAACCTCCCATATAGTCTAGTATCTGTTAATGTTATCATTCATCCTCTCACATCAAAACTTCTCCCACATAACCATGACTAATTTATTGTGTATTAAATAATCATGAATATAAAGGAAATATACCTCATGAACTCCTCCTACTATGAAAAACCCCCACTATAAGACACATCCTCATGACCACTGGTCCATCTTCAACGAAAACCCATCATAAATAGGTGATCCTAAACATAGAAAATTTTTATCACTGGGTAATATCTAATAAAAAACCACCATCTTCACTACAAATGATGGAATGTAGGGAAATAAGGGGTATCCAACCATCTGATTCACCACTATACTGGATGTTAGGAAAACACATAGAGCCCAAAATGTATGGTTGTTGGTTAGGTTATATAACTTAGGTGAGGTGCCTAAGGAAATAACATAAAATATTTTTTGGATAGGTAATGTGAATCAATTTACATTTGGGTTCACATTAAATACAATACTACACCAAATATCATCACCACTACACCACACAACATAATTTACAACCATTTATTTCACTAAATATATCACACAACACCTTCCCCTCAAGGACCCACCAAATTAATAATTTCAATTATAGGTTGTACCATTTTAATAATTACTGAATTTACACTAAATCTCATTTTCTAGGCCTTGTAATTCACATTGATACATCCCATTAATTAATCTTTCTTTTCATTTAATAAATTTACCTCCCATAAAATTCATCCTATTCATATATTAAATTAAAACTCATTCTAGTTCATTTACCGATCCATGTAATTTTAGTTTTATCATTTAAATTCATTCCATGGTTAATCAGATATCTTACACAATAAGTCCAAAGAATGTCTCTTCCAACCACAAAAACCATAGAAACCCCATATCATAGGACCAATCATTACTAAATCCCAACCATATCACCGCAATAACAACACATCATCCACAAAAAAATATCCATCATTGCATCCCACTTTAATGAATCACCATCCTTTCCCAACACATTCAACAAACGAGATGATAACTCCCACCACTTCACAAAACCCAAAAGGGTTCATATAACTGCATCAGATACAAAAAAAGATTAACAAAACATATTATTATATTCAGGATTTCAAAAAACCAACATCTATATTCAAAAAGGACATTCATTATTTTACATAAATAAATATCATCGGTATTGTCATAGTATTTCAACATTTTTTGGGAAACTAATTATTTAAATATATACAATTATGTGACCATTTTATTCATAGTGAGTTCAAATAGTCATCATAATGAGGGTTTCACTATTATCATAAATACTACATAATCAATGCTCCCGACATCCATAATTTTCAAAAATTAAAACAAGCACATATAATCACATAGGTAAAATCCAAAAATCTGTCAAAAATGTGAATGATCTTCATTCCCATCAAATTATTAACATTGGAAATAGATTAAAATCATACAATGAACAAGAACATCCACCTATCTTTTTATAAAACCATTTAATCTTCATATATGTAAATAAAATTAAGATAATTAATATACCCTTCTATAAAAAATTCATTCCATGTCGCTACACATGGACGGAATAAGATGAAGAAAAATTACATGAAATTCATCAAGAAGAATCACCTTGATCAACCAAGAACACAACTATCCCATCAATATCTCTCTATAACATTACCCAAAAAACCATATTCCAAATAAATAATTTCCATGAATCATGGAACAGATCCGATAAGAAGGAAAATGATGGAATGTACATAGAATTTCCAATAATTGGTATTTGAATACAAATTATAAAGGGAAAAAGTATAAGGGTAAACGCATCATAAAATATCCTTGTAGTATCTCAATGATGTAAGAAAATGGTTGTAAGAAGATGGAATTTTAGGGTTCATGGAAATTTATAAGAAACCACAAAATATAGAATTCCATGCCACAACACACCTCAATATAGTTTGAGGGTGCTGACACATTATGGGAGTGTGATGTAAATGAAGGGGAAAAACCATAATGCAGAAGGATAAAACCATATCTAAGAAAAAAACTTATATTGAAGAATCATATTTAAAAAAACTAGGAGGGGGATCACTGCACATTTGAAACCACCACACTATTTAATTCAGCCATCAATAAAATGGCTATGTATTAACCAGACACTATGAAACAATTCCCTCAAAATGGAAAAAACTACAATAATTCCTCCCATAGGACTCCATTCCATATCTTAATAACCATAGAAACACTGTAGCTATTCCAATAATAGAAGAACCAAAATAACTCCATATACACATTTTTTCTCTAAAACTGATCTCTCCAAGCCAACAATAGTATTATTATGGGTTGGAATAAGGGAAGATGAAACAAAATCCCTCCCCATATAAAATTTCAAATTAAAATCCCCCATAAACTCACAACCTTCATTGGAGAATCCCATAGATGCCACCATGACCAAAAATACCATAAAAAAATAATAACAATGGTTTAACCAATTATATGAGGTTCCTCCCAAACAATTATCCTCATCAATACTTAAGAATTATCCCATGAAAGGTTTAATTATTGGATCTAAAAAACACACTATGAGATACATCTCATAGATTTGATTATACCCTAATCACTACGACTTGTATATAATATATATCCATTCCAAAATGTTAGAAAAAAACCCGCACAACTACATTGCCATCTTTTAATATTCCCAACAACACAACATCATGCACTAGAAAAAGTCCACTTCTCTCACACATAATCATTCAAAAAAAAACCATTTCATCACCTGTTTATCAAAAGAAAAAAATCAGCACATTTATCAAAAAACATTGCTTCATGTAGAAAAGTTGTATAATCCCAGCATTCATATCAACATATTGTCTACTCGGTGTGGCACCAAATCACCCTAAATGATTTAAAATGTGTCTTCAATATATCATGCCTTGATTGGGAATGGGTTTCCTCTCTTTATATACCCGAATCCATAATACACACCACCACAAATAAAAATGGTACAACTAATTAATAAAAAATATTCAAATATCAAGTCATCATTATTATACAAAGAAAAATAATAATAAAAATAACTCAAGATCATGGTAATGTCTATTCATCACACACAGGGGATTTTTCATCTACATAAATCATTTTATCGATGGTATTTTAACTCTAATTTTTGCTCTATGAATGTCACATCGACCATAATATCCAACATTCCATAGTCAATGATATAGGAGTCAGTATGAATAAACCCATGTATATGGAAGAAATGTTTGAATGATTGAATTCTATTTAGTTTTGGTAGATTCCAACTGATACACAACCTCACCATCATTACAAAATATATCTATAGTCCTGATGAACTATAGGTATATAATAAAATCTCTACCAAACCATTGATTCCCTTGACATGGAGAGACTCTAAAAAACCCATGGACTATAAAATCAAACACTAAGGGCCTTTTCCTATGATTAATATAGGTCTATGGACTTTCATTTTCAAACATAACCATCTCATGGTAAATTTTAATATTCTAATCCAACATATAAAATACACTGGGCCAAGGAATACTAAATTTCTAATAATCATCCAACAAAATGGATAATGACATAATCTCCCATTCAACAACTCAAATGGGTCCATACTGATGGATGAGTGATAACAATTACTATAGGAAAACTCTTCTAGATTAAATAACATTACACATGATACTCCAAAACCAATATAGAATATTTAAATATATCTTTAGAAATATAAATAGTCCACTTTGTCATCCAATATTTCAGAAGGGAAAAGGCATATCTAAGGCACAAAAATGATCCATAGGTTTGTTGTAATTTCCTCTAGACCCACAAACTAAAATGATTTTTCAAATATGTAATGATTGACCTCATTAACCAATGAAATATAACAAAAACATCGATATACCACCTTAAAAACCCATGGAACCTGATTCATTGATCACCATAATGTGAGTTTAGTTTGTTGGTCAGTCCACTATCAACAAAATTATATCATATCCTCCCATTTCATGGGTTAACCCAGTGAAACAAGTCTCCAAAATGTCCACCCATTACCATTTTTAGTTATTTATGTTCTACAACAACCCTCTACTAACATAATTCTCATCCTTAACATATTTATAGACAAGGAACCATGCCACAAAATATACCACTAACCTCATTTTCCATGGAAATGAAAATTATAACATCAATACATAATATATCTTATTCGAAATGGGATATACTAATAAGGGTGTTTTGTGAAACTCATGGAGAACTACCTCTTACAATACCAAATAAAAAAACATCTCTTTAAATGTAACCCTATTCTAACCTTCCTTAAACCATCTCTATGATGTTTCACCATGGACAACACAATCTCACAATATATCCACCTCTAAGTCCCCCCATTGAGACTAGGCCACCTAAAATATCAATGATTATTATGTTTTCATCTTTTAAACATAATTTTGGTTTTATCCTTATCTAACATCAAGAGGAATCACTGTGATATACTCAAACTCCCAATCCAAAACGTTTTTGGACTTTAAACATAATGATTTTGAAACTAAATTTCATATACTTATCATATAAGATATCTCAAAATCATAATATTTGTGAATCATTGTCTACTATGACCAACATACATTTAAATCCCACTGAAAGAAAAAATAGTTTAGTCTCTTTTAGTCAATGAAAAACATAAGGAACTTGATAATGAGGTCTTGATGCCAAATATTCTACGCAAACACATCCACTTCTAACTCCATATCATGGGTTTCATAATTATTCGCATGAGGTATAAACTTCATAGAACCATAAGATATCACCTAACTCTGTTTCTTCGTGATGCATCCTAAACTATGATATGATGCATAATAACCGCATTAAACTCCACACTATCCTCAAAAATTTTATGCACTGTGTATCTAAAAAATACCTCTTTAATATTGTAAAATTCCACCCATCACTCAACAATCCATACAAGAGCCTAGTCCTTATTCTCCAGTGTTTTTAAAGGTATAAAAATGTGAGATAAATTAGACACAAAACCCAAGTAATAGCCCGAAATACATTGGACACTGAAAATATCTTCCTTGTTCATGGGTTCTTCCGAGGAAACAAATACCATGATCGTTGATAGTTCCATGAGAACTCCATTTTGAAACACCACATTCCCTAGAAATATAACATCTATCATAACAACAATGCACTTCAAAATCACTCTATAGATGTATTTTTGTTAGTGGAGGTACAGGATAGCTCTATGATGATCTATTTACTCCTCATATATAATCAATTATATCAAAATATCTTCAATAAAAAATACCCTAAACTAGTCTAGGAACTCATAGAACACAAAATTCATAATCCCTATAAGGATAATTTCTTCATTTATGAAACCAAATGAAATGAACATGGAATCAATGTTCCCATAAAAACAAAAAAAATGTTTTCATTGTTGTATCCACATCTATCACCTTCATCTAGTTATATTGAGGAAAAACTGATTTTTGACAACCAATTTGACCGCTTAAGTTAGTTGATCAAATCGTTATTCTTCAGAAAGGTGTAATGATTCATAAATGTCACCAAATTTAGTCTCTAGTACCCTATGAACCACCTCGTATTATCCTCCTACTTCTTAGATAACAATATTATAATAGTCTATAGAGATACACAAGTTTAGAAGAAACACACGGAATTATAATAGTAAACTATAGTGTTAACTCACACAGCTATATATGCACCCTTGGATAAGGTTCTAGATATATCATAGATGATCTTGGTTTTAACTCTATTAAACAAATGACTTCATATTGATGTAGTAGTTAAATAAACTAAATTAAAAAACCATTAATGAAATGATCAAAAAATAAGGTATCTTTTAATAAGTGATTTTTCACCGATGGTTCAACAAATAAGGGAAATATAATCTTCACATTCCATCCACCCATATAATAACTATGATTTCAAGAGAATTATACACAATGTGCATCCAAATTAGAGAATGAAAGTCCCACTTTAAAAATAAATTAATACCCAAAAAAAGATCCAAACTGAGAAAATAATAACATCATGCAGTTGTATCTATAGAAATAAGAAAACCCCCATTGGATGGTGATTCCCCATCACGAATATACAACCAGAACACAGATGATAAAATTAGTTTGATCTCCAACTAACATGATTAACACTAGATTCAGGAAAATTTCATCAAAATATAGTCCAAAATAAGAGAACATATAAATAGAAACAAAGGATTATGGGTCTCCCAAAACAAACATGTCTCAAAGAAGTTTATAATATAAACTTATTATACCATTGAAAATCTATGGACCTATAGTCGTTCTTTACTCTATCATTTGTATCTTCCCATTCCCAGATACTCCATCACCCAACATATGGCTTCCATGAGCTTACTCCGTAAAAATTTTAAGGGATGTGGAGCATAATGAGGCAAAACCCTATGAAATACCTCTTCCCTCACATATTAAAGGAATATCTATGGCCCTTATGGCTGATAGATTCTCAACAAAAAACAATTGATTCCATATATAAGTATCCAAACAACCCATCTGAATGTTTTTCACTATGTTATTGCACACTAATACTATTGATTACCATGACTCCCATGGATATAAGATGAAAAAATAAATGCCTTGTTATGTTCTCTAAATCCACCTTCCCCAGAAGGGTATGAGATGTTTTATCAACGACAATTCACTACAATATAAAACCATTTATATCATAGTATCCATGATCTACTACCTAAATCACTACTACACAAGGTAACATAGTTTCCATTTCGCAAGGATCTCTTATCAGATACATAAAATTCTAAATAACATTCATATTAATATATACCTTCACATAAGTATGAAGAAAAAATTTAATGAATTCATACTAGATCACTCAGTGCAGTGCCTCCACTAGATTCCACATTTTGACTCTTTATGTACAAATACATCAATGGAAAATTTAAAAGCATTATTTAACCTAGATCTATTCTTATTTCAAACTAATATTTCCCTATTAGAGAGAAAGTACCTCATTCATCGTCTCCATGTTCATTTTTTAATGATAACAACTCCAGAAGAATATCATTTTTGAAATGATCCCATGAAACATATTTATCCTTACACTAACTGAGATATAGAATCCACCACTAATTCAGATATCCTTTCATGTCATTTTCTACGATTGATACTCATAACTCTTACTAAGAAGAAAATCAGTCCTAACATTTCTGAAGGTACTCTAACTAGAACCCCATCTCCTGAAAAGATATAATCCCCTCATACATATGCATGCACTTCTACTGAGAGGAATGACATATCCTCTTCTAGGCATCAACCTCCAATATTGGTTTATTACTTCGATGATCAACAAAATCAACATATAAAACCTCTACTGCATAAGCTATAAGTGGATTGTGATTAGGAAACATTCATAAGAAATAATGGAAATCCTTAATCCCAAAAACCTAGAATTCTATCAAGGTTCATTTAATTAGTTTCAATTAGTTCCTTAAATTTACCCTAATTCAGACATAAATACACACAAATATGATACATTTACCTCACCTAGATATTTACCCTTTAAATGGGACCACCTCCCTTGGTAATTCAGTAGACATAGGTTCCTGGAATCTAATTAAGTGGAATCTTAAAATCCTATGTACTATCCAATATCTTTGGCCTATGAAACATACCAATACCATCTAGAACCAATCCCCTACAAACCCTTGAATTCAAAAAATTTACAAACTCCAAACTCCATCCCATCACTATAAAATATACTTCGATAGCAATCGATCATGGAACCATCACTCTAATGATACCCCTCAAAGGACAATACCGAATAATGATTGTCAATGACAACCTGAGTCATACGTCTAGAATGACGTTGGATTTTGATTAATGTTGATTTTATAAAAATAACACATGTAGAATCAATTAAAATACTTAATAATATAGGATTGGGATAAAAAATTAAAAATAATGAATCTTCATCACCTAATATAATAGTAATCCCAATTGATTCTATAATTCATGAAAATGTTCATCATATATAAAAAATGCCTTAAAAATAATACCAAATGAAAATTCATATTGATGTGACTCAATAGAAATAATAATATTGAGGCCAGTAATTCCCAAATATATAACTGAAAAGCTTTTTGAAACATTAAAAGTAATATATATATACTTAATGTGGGATTAAGGTACACTCAACAATATCATACCCATTGTTTCTCAAGATTTTGTAAAAATAGAATAGAAAAGAAATTTACTATTGACCAAATTAAAAACCCAAGATATATCATAGTATATAATCTATATATTACAAGAATCACTATGAATGATCAACTAGTAACACATCCAATGTTTTATGATAGTATAAAAAGCATATAAAATAATGAAGTATTATAATCACATCTCCTTTGGTTTTTTCTTCTTATGCATTGGCAGCAAACAACATGTTCTCCCATACCATATATATTATATTGGAACATTACCAACCATATATGATATGTTTTGGGATTCATAACTACCTACTATAACCCCCAACAAGTCCTAGAATATGAATCTATCTTTATTCATCATCAAATATAATATCTATGTCCATATAACCATGTCTCACGTCAAGGGAAATAAGTTATAATTAGTGTGAAAGAAATCAACCTCATTCCATTCTACTAAAATTAATTACCCACACAACATATCATGGGGTGATCTCCAACATTAACCCATGTCATCAATAGGTAATCTCAAACACTAACTCACTCTATTAACTTATACTAAATAAATAGTGAGGAAGATGGTGTATCCACACATCACATTCACTACACATTAACACATATCACTACGCATGTCCACTGAGAATCACTTCACTTAATAAAAAATTAAACACCCAATATAGTCACTTATATAACCTAACCAACCCAATCATGGATCAAACAACTAAAAAATAATTCAATGGATTAAAAAAGACAACATCACATTCTAACCTTCAAAACTCCACCTTCTAATTAACAAAAGGACGTTCATTACATTATTCCATTACATAGCATGGGTATTATCACCAAATTATGAAATTATTTATTAAAAAATTATTTATCCATATATAAATTATTATATATTTCATTCAAGGAGATATTTAATATTCGACACAACAATGATTCAAAATTATCAACTACAATAGAAGAAAGGCTCCAAAATGTCATGGTTTTCTGAAATGAAAAACTACATATATCACATAGAGAGTATCAAGAAATAATAAATACAATCATGTAATACCCATTCCTATTAAATTTTATATGTATTTAATATATTATACTCTTACAATATCCCATATCATCCACCCATGTGAAGAAAAAAGAGTGAAATCCCCACACATGAACATAAAAAAGAATATAACAACAATCCCCTACCTTAGAAAAAACATTCTAAATCAATGTATAAGGATATAACAAGAACAAGAATGCTATTAACAACCAAAATATAAGGAACAACATTGAATAATCTTGTTCATAGATTCCCCATAAATCTCCCACTATATCAATACCCAAACGGTCCACCACCAAAAGAAAAATATTATTTGTAATTTTTAATGGGGGGACAAAAGATTGAAAAGGGCTGAATAAACAAAGAAATTCCAAAAAATGGTATTTGGATTCCATAGATAAAATCCAATAAGTATAGGGAGAAAGAAAATATAAAACCTCATCAGATTATTCCATGGATTAAAAGAAACTACTCAAGGAAGATGGGTCTTGAAGGGGGTCATGAATTTTTAGGAAACATGTACATTTAGAAGACCGCATCTTAAAAATACGCACAATAGAACAAGGGAGGTAACACATGATGAAATTAATTCATAATCGAGGAGACTATTACATAGTGGGGTTAGTAATAATTATTTATGATAAACATGGTGAGGTCAGTCCCATATTTTTGATAATTTATTATAGGGAGTATTTTACATGTGAAAGAGAAATATATATAAGTCAACTATCAAGAAGTAGGATACACTAAGTCCTATCTCTATAGAACTATTATCCCAAAATATATAGAATTAAAAGAATAACTCTACAAAGATTTCATGTTATAGGATAGTAGACAAGAAAAAACAACACATAAAATGGAAGAAACATCAATTTCCTACCTCCATGATTCTATATTACAGTTGATCCCTCCATGTTGCAAACACCCCCTTACTAAAAAATTAAATCCTCTAAAATGAAAAATTCTTCCATGGTAGAAATTTCTACAACAACTCCACCATCTACTCCTCAACAATGTAGTTAAAATCACCAGACAACACTATCAACAAAATTCTCACTATGTAATAGTTTTGAAGGTCTGGGACCTTAGGATTTAAATTATCACGATGTTTTACATTGATAATCTACTATATTATCCAAATTATTATTATGATTAATGATCCTGATCTACATAATAAAATTTAGATTTAGGAGTTGAAGAATTAGAGTTTATGATTTACCATTGGGGATTCTAACAAATAGATCAATAAACTATAGGTTAGTGAGGATGTTAATAAAACCTACTGAATTAATTTATGGTAATTTTTATGGGAATAGTCTGGGTTTTCTAAAAGGGGTAAATGTTTCATTTCCACTAGAATATTCATGTTGTAATGCCCCAACCCCACTAAACCAGAGCTATTTCATTAATAATTAAATTTTCATGGTTAGAAGGAATGAAAATACCGATGGAATGATCCATTTAGAAGTCTTTAAGAAACTGGATACATATATGTAAATCAAATTACATCAAAAAAGGTTACAAAATACAATACATAACAAAAACTAAAAAATGCATCCACATGAACTCAAAAAATGATCTCCTCTTCATCAACTGATAAAGGAAAACAATGAAATGGGTGTGAACAAATGCTTATTAAGGGTTAAATATAGATGAATCATGAATTAAATAATAAGTTAATCATATAAAATCTTACATAATCAATATGGCATGGTGAATAAATGAAAAACTCACACCATTAATAAACTGAGAATGAAACTGCGTCCATAGATTTTGTCATTGGAAAAAACTCATTGATAGTAATAAATGATAACGAATAAAGAGAATGATTATTAATTTTATGTCATGTATCTGACACATGATACCATAATAATGTTAAATTGGTTTAGTTATGTGGTTTTAAACCCCTCTGATTTTTGGAAACAAACTCGAAGGGTTTGTCGCCAACTAATTTATCCCATGAGACATACTGATGCATCAAGGGACTATTGTGGGGACAACCCACCACTGAAAGTCCAAAAATTCTTTATATATTTATTTAATACAAATAAAATTTTCCTTATTAATATCCATATAGAGTAGGGAATGCAGATTCATTAATATTTCCATAGTTAAAATAAATTTCCCAAAAAACACCGTATGTAAAAGTGTATAGATATTAAGAAAATAATCATATCCATGAAACCAGAATATGGATATATAATATATTTAAAATTAAAAATTAAAAATGATTTCAAATGGTTAGTAGATACACCGCATAATAATTATTATGTGCACAATACCAATAAGGTCTCAATGAAATGGAAATCGACACAAATTCCCTTACTATATTGTAATCAATTTAATCATATGACCAAAACATAATAACAATAAAATGAATCATTTAATACAATGAATATAAAGAGAATAATGATATTATATGGAAAAAAGTTTTACACTTACACTACATACAAGAAATAAGTTGTGAATAATGGAAATCTCATGGAAATGAAAGTGAGATGAGAAACCCCTTACCTTATGCTTGATTGTGTTCTTTGTTTGTTTTGATGACCTAAATAATAAAATTTATCTTCATTAATTAATAATTCCAAAACCTCATAATAATTTTATTGGTTTATTATAACCTTATTAGGTTCATTCATGGCCCTTTTATGGGTTAAAGAGGTTTAATTTTACTCTTACGAAAGCATTTTCTTCCTTGGTTTTCATGATCGGGTTACTTAAATTCATGAATGAAAGTCCGTTGGATGTGTGGTTAAAAATACAAATTTTTTAATATATCTTATGAATGAAATTTAAGAAATATAAATTATCTTATAATTATTTTGGGTTATATACCATGATGATGAATCATTAGTTAAATGTTAATTACAAATGTTTGGATTAACTTGGCGGTTTTGTTCATAATGAACCTGTTTTGTATTTTTATCTTATATTATGAGTATTTAAGGATTAAAGAACATTAATGAGATAAAATAAATATTTTCTGATCTATTTAAAATATAAAAATATTTTCATGACCAGAATTGAAGTTGATAAGAAAATTTAGAACCCGTAGTCATTGAATGTGATAAATTAACATAACTCGGATGATGTTTTCATTTTTAGTAGAAGAGGAGGGGGAAAGAGAGATGATAATGAAATATTCCATTAGAATAATATAATTATTGCTCATTTATGGTATTGGAATTATTATATCATTTTTATTAGAGGATACGATAAAAAATTATAAAATAAATGAGTTCAAAATAGATGAAATTTGGAAAATATCTCACGAAGATTCGGCATCCTAATGACGTCACTTAAAATTTCATAAAATAGTTTAATGTGTGAAAGGTAGTATCTAATAACTCATATATAATATTTAAGTTATGGGGAATATGTAATTACACATCCCAAAATAATACAATTGAAAATAAAAGAGAAAACATACATGAAAGCTTTAAGAAAAGAGAAGGGTGGTTGATTCTCTTACCTAGTAGAGTAACTCCCAAAACATTAAGGTTGTGACAACGGGGATTTGATTACACCTTGGGAGGAATCATAGGGAGGTAATACTAACAGATTTTTAAGGATAATGAGTTATTAATGAAAGAAAATGAAGGGGGTTTGTGGGTATTTATAGTAATTAAGATGAAGTTTTTATTAATTAAAAGGGATATCTCATTAGTGTTATTTTGAAAAACCATGGGATTGACCATTGTATTTTCCCATGGTTTTAGCCAGTTGGGACACCTCATACCATATTTCACTTTATAAAATTCTACCATACTTTTATATTAATTATTATATCAATATGTTCCATTAATGTACCCAAAACTCAAAACTGAATTTTTACTATTTAGGATAGAAAAATCCCAAAAATTTACACTAACCATTTTTTAATGTGTAGAGTAAAAAAATGAACTCCATTGTAAAAAATATTTTTCTAAATATTTATAATTTAATTTTTAAATAAAATTATAGTTAATTTGAAAAATGGCAATTTTAATGTTGTAATATTTTTATATCACATTGAAAAATTAATTAAGATTACATTATCTTATTAAGATTGGAAAATAAATTTTTATCATTATTTACTATTAATAAAGGTCATATTACTATTCATAAGGGTATATTACGATTCATTAAAAAAATCATGTTGGTTCTATCAGACTACAAATGTCTTGAAGGTCACAACACTAGATGATCGTTTTTCGAAATTTAGAACATAGAAGTGGAAACTTTATGTTTAATGATTAGGTTTTGAAAATATCCTAAATAAAAAAGTTTTATTTCAATGTAACATAATGATTTATGAAATATAGTCTATGGATAGAATTTATTTATGATAAGAATATCATAAAATATTTGGGGTGTTATATTATTCCTTCCTTTGTAAATTTTGTCCTTGAAATTGTATGTGTAAAGACCACTAAAATGATGTGGGTGGTTATTCATCATAACATCCTCAGGTTCTCATTTTACTTCCTATATATTTTGGTTTCTACAAATAAACTTTACTAGATGAGTTGTCCAATTTCTCGACACCTAGTCCCTTGTGTCAAGAATCCCAATGGGCTCTTCATAGTAAGACAAATCAGGTTCATGTTCTATTTCTTCATAATTGAGTACATGCATTGGTTCGGGCATGTATTTCTTCAAAAATGACACATGGAACACATCATGAACTTTGGAGAGACATGGTATAATTGTTAATTATAAGCTATAACTCTGATTCCTTCGAAAATTTCTAATATTCCAATATAACTAGGGCTCAGTTTCCCATTCATACCGAACCTTAAGACACCCTTCCATTGAGATAATTTCAGAAAGACATGATCTCCCACTTGGAATTCCAAATCCTTTCTCCGGTTGTCATCATAACTCTTCTGCCTACGTTGGGATACTTTAATATGGTCTTGGATTGTATTCACCCTTTCAATGGTCTCTTTATTAAGTTCTAGGCCTATAAGTTTCCTCTCACCAACATCATCCAATCAATTTAGAGTTCAACATCTCCTTCCATATAATAATTCATATAGAGCCATTTGAAAAATATAATGGAAACTATTTGTGTAGAAATATTCTACCACATGAAATTATTTATCCCGCAAACCTTGGAAGTCAAGAGAGTCAGATCTGAGCATGGCTTTTAGAGTTTGAATGGTCCTTTTAGTCTCTCCATAAGTTTGGGGGTTATAAGATGTACTCATACAAAGATCAGAATTAAAAGACTTCTAGAGTATTTTCAAGAATTTTGATGTAAACTAGGGATCATGATCAGACACAATAGAGAGAGGTGCACAATGAAGTCTTAAAACTTCATTAATATAAAGTCTTCCCAGGTGCTCAAGTGTTAAATCCTCTCTTATTGGAAGAAAATGTGCTTATTTTGGGAGACGATAAAAAATTACCCATATTTCATTGTTCCTTCTAGGTGTCCTCGGTAGTTCGATGAAAAAATCAATCGTAATGTTATCCCACATCTACATAGGAATAGCTAGAGGATGCATCAATCCTCTAGGATGTTGTCAATATTTTTTCACTTGTTGACAAACTAGACTCCTTGACACTTAGTTCAAAATTTCCCACATTATATTATCCTGCCAAAAATATTCCTTCAGATCTCTATACATCATTGTGCTACATGGGTGTATTAATAAATTTGATATATGAGCATCATCTCATAGTTCCCTATTTATCTCAGGTAAGGATGGGACACATAACCTCTTCGCAAACATCAGAACTCCTTCCTCATAAATGAATTCTTCCAATCTCCCATCCTTAACATCAATAACATTATTATGTGGATTATCATTATCAGAATGTGAAAATTTTATCTTCTCTAGTAAAGATGTTTTAGAAATATTTTGAAAGAGGAACGATGTTTCCCCCTCCTTAATAATTCCCATCTCCATATTTAATAGATCGATGAGTATCTGACATCTCTTAGTCCTCATTTGAGTTAGAAGACCATGATCTTTCTTGGTTAATGCATCTTCCATCTTATTTTCCATTCCTTGGTGGTATTGTATTGATAATTGCAATCTTTGAGTAACTCAATCCATCTTTTTTGCCTCATGTTGAGTTCTTTTTGTGGGAAAATGTATTTAAAAATCTTTCATCTGTGTATATCTCACATTTTTTCACCGATTAAGATAATGTCTCCAAATTTTTAGAGCAACGACTACAACTACTAACTCAATATCATGTGTAGGATAATTTTTCACATGAGTCTTCAACTGTCTTAGTTCATTAGAAATATCTTTACCATTTTTCATAAGGATGCATCCCAACCCATTATTTTATGCATCACTATATATTACAAATACATAACTTCTAAATGTAAGAGTCAAAATTTTAGCATTGGCCAATCTTATTTTCAATTCACTAAAGAATTTTGTACAATATTTATTCTACACAAACATAACTTCTTTACATGTGATCTTGGTTAGTGTGTTTTCCTGTCAGGAAAAATTCTGAATGAAATTCCGATTGTAACCTGCTAATCCAATAAAACTGCGTACCTCATTTATGTTTGTCGGTGTGGGACATTCTTGGATTCCCTTTGAAATTGCAGTAGAAACTAGGATTCTATTATTAGAGACAATATGACCTTGAAATGAAAATTATTGAAGCCACAATTCTCACATGCTAAACTTCCCATATAATTCATTTCCTCAAAGAGTTTACAGAATAATCTGCAAGTGATCCTCATAGTCTTCATAGGTTTTTGAATATACTAGGATATCATGGATGAAAACCAAAAAAAAGTTATCAAGATATTTCTGAAAAACTATATTCATTAAATATATGAAAACAGAGGGGGAATTAGTTAGTCCAAAAGGAATTACTATAAAATCATAATGCCCATACCTGGTTTAAAATTCTTTCTTAGGATTATCTTCCTTCCACACACATAGCTGATGATATCTAGATCGAAGGTAAATCTTCGAAACGTATTGATCTCCCTGAATTTAATCAAATAAAACATCAAAAAGAGTCATATGATACTTATTATTTATTATTAAATCATTTATTTCCTTGTAATCAATGCATAGCTTCACGGATCTATCTTTCTTCTTAACAAATATGACTGGGGATCCCCATGTAGAAACACTAGGTCTAATAAATCCTTTTTTACTCAACTCCTATAGTTGTTTCTGTAGATCTACTAACTCCATGGTGGCCATTTTATATGGCTTCTTTGATATAGGTCTTTCACTAGGAATTATGTAAATGGAAAACTCAATTTCCTGCTCAAGTGGACACCCAGGTAAACCCTCTAGAAATTCATCAATTTATTCATGAACAATATGAACATATTGACTTTGAATATTTCTTTCCTCGCCCATAGATAGTGTGTTAACTTCCTTTCTAATAATTGAATTCAATAGAGCTACTGGGGGTTGGTTCAGAAAAGAATCATATGGTGAGGTATCTGCTCTAATTATATAATATTTTACCCCATTTTCCAAAATTGCAACTTACTTTTTATTTCAATAAATCTTTGCATTATAGTTTTAGAGCCAATTCATACCGAGAATTATATAAAAAATCAGCCTTTGTTATGATGATAAGGTTAGAAACTGAAGCATTTTTATGTGTCACGAGGGGGACTAGTTGACATGCCTTTGTTTCTATGATCCATCCCTTAAAAGTTTTGACTGATAACTCCTTTATTAAATCAAGATCGACATGTAAAATTTTCATAGAAAATTGGGAAGATATAAATGAATGATATGATCCAAAATCGAATAAAGTTTTTTCTAATTTTGAGGAAACAATCAATGTACCTTCCACCACATCATTAAGAACATCAACTTCCACAGTTGTAATCAAATAAGCTCTCCCTTTCTCTCTTGGCCTTTTCTGAGGCATGTTTCCTTGGTGCATAGGAAACTCATTTTCATAGATTATCATATCTCTAAAATTGTATCATTGAACATAATCAAATTGTTTCTTCCCCTTGAATTAATTAGATAGATGACCTATTTCTCCCCACTTATAGAAGTCTTCCATGACATTCATGCATTTCTCGAGATGATTCTTTCCACAGTTTTTGCATAATTAGAATTTCTTCATTCCCTTGTTTTTATTTGGAAATTAACCGTTCCTTTGGTTATAATAGTACAAAATTTTTTATCATGGTTTCCCTTCAACAAATTTGATCAAGAAAATTTCTTCTCTGTTTTAAAGGCACTTAATACAATTTCAATATATGATGAAAATGATTGAGAAGACAGTGCCCTTCGAAGACTTGGATTAAGACCTTCCAAGAAATGATCATTCTTATTTGATGATTCACATATGTAATCTATGTCATACATGGATAGCCTTTTGAAATTAGCCTCATGCTCTACAACAATGTCTTCTTTAAATTTCATTAAGCCAAGGAATTTCCTATTTATTTCAATTTTTTGCCCACGAGGGAAATATTTTTCAATGCATATTTCCTTAAAAGTCCTCTATTCAATATAATCTATTATTTATTCCTCTGTGGTATTATTAATCAAGGACCACCATTGATTACTATCTCCCTTGAGACAATATACTACCAGTACTACCTTTTCATTTTCATTACATCTTAATGCCACAAATATCTTTTCAAGGGACTTGATCCACTGATCAGAAACCAATGGATTATTAGTCATACTAAAAGATGGGGGCTTATTCCACATGAAACGATCCAACAGAGGTGTTTAATGGTAATTTGTTACAACTTCAGTATGTTTTCCCAATATGGGCATGATCAGATTTTCTCCAACCTTGACTGTGTTGACTTACTCAGTGGGGAGATCCCTACATTGCCCAAAAGTATTAATACACTTCATCCATTAGATTACATTCTTAAATAATGGAACACACTATATTAGGTTATGAATATAATATAGAAAATCACTTAACATAGATTGAAATTATATTCATAACTAATATCATAAACATGGCTTCTCTATGGACAAATTTACATTAAAATCATTCATAATGTGTTGTAATGAAAATTTGAATTATCCTAAGCATATCCCCTGGGAGTGTCAGTACCAAGAGTGCAGCAAGGCCGATTTTTTGTACCATGATACCCAAGGTCATACCCGAAACTCCATGTAAGAGTTTACACTCCTAGGTACATATGTGGCAGAGCCACCTCTACCTGTTTGTATCTAGATAGGGATTTATTTTCTAGAAATATTATCAGAATCTATTCCTTACAAAAATACTAGGACGTTATTGTATGTTTATCCTCAAATACTAACATAGGGCTTTGTTAACAATGATACATTTCCTACTTTAGTTCCCATATTTTCTACTAATCTTCCTCTGATACCAACTGTAACACCCAGACCCCTCTAGACTAGAGCCGGTGCATTACTAATTACATTGGAATGGTTATAAGGAATGAAAATCTAGAAGAAACAATAAGTTTGGTCGTTTTTAAGAAACTAGTTAAATTTATGTAACTCAAATTATATCATAAAAGGTTTCAAAATACAATACATATCAAAAACAAAAAAGAGCATCCAAAGGAACTCAATAAATGATATCTTCTTTATCACATGTTAAAGGTAAAAAATAAAAGGGGTGAGCTCAAATGATTAGAATGGGTTAAAAATAGCAGAAGCATTAATTCAATAATAACAGAATCATAAAAAATTTTACATAATCAATATGGTATAGTGAATAAATTAAAAACTCACGCCATTAATAAACTGTGAATGAAATTGAATCCATAGATTTTGTTATTGTGAAAACCTTATGGATAGTAATTACTAATAATGAATAAAGATAATTATTATTAATTTCATGTCACATATCTGGTACATGATACCATAATACAGTTAAAACGGTTTAGTTATGTGGGTAGAAACCCATCTTATTTTTGAAAACAAACTCGAAGGGTTTGTCACTAACAAATTTGTCCCATGAGACCAACTGATGCATCGAGGGGCTATAAGGGGCCCCAACCACCACTGTAGGTCCAAATAATTATTTATACACAGATTTAATAAAAGTAGAATATTACTTCTAAATATCCATATAGAGTAGAGAATACAGATTCATCAATATTTCCATAGTTAAAATAACAATCCAAAAAAACTATATATAAAATGGTATAAGGCTTAGGAAAATACTCATATCCATGAAACCAGAATATGGATATATAATATATTTAAATTTTCAAATGAAATCTTATCTCAAATGGGTAGTAGATACACCAAATAATAAATATTAGGTGCACAATACCAAGAAGGTCTCAATGAAATTGAAATTGAGACCAAGTCACTTACCATATTATAATCAATTGAATAATATGACAAAAACTTAATAACCATATAATGAATTATATAAAACAATGAATATAAATAGAATCATGGTATTATATGAAAAATTTATGCACACATACACTAAATACAAGAAATAAGTTGTGAATAATGGAAATCTCACAGAAATGAAAGTGAGATGAGAAACCCATTACCTTATGCTCGATTGTGTTCTACATTTGTCTAAATGACAAGAATAATAAAATTTAGCTTCATTATCTAATAATTACGGAACCTCATATAAAATTAATTTATTTAGGATAACCATATTAGGTTCATTCATAGACCTTTTATGGGATAAAGAGGTACAATTTTATTGTTTTGGAAGCATTTTATTCTTTGGTTTTCAGGATCAGTTTACTTGTATTCATGAATGGAAGTTCATTTGATATGTGGTTAAAAATAAATAATTTCTGATATATCTTATGAAAGAAATTTTAGTTATATAATTGATCTTAAAATGATTTTGGGTTATATACCATGATGGCGAATCATTAGTTTAAAGCTAATTACAAATGTTTGGATTAACTTGGAAGTTTTGTTCATAATGAGCTTATTTTGTATTATTATTTTATATTATGAGTGTTTAAGGATTATAGAAAATTAATTATATGAAATACATATATTCTAATCTGGTTAATCTATAAAAATGGTTTCATGACCTGAATTTTAGATGATAACAAAAATTGAGAACTCGTCGTTTGTGAATGTTGTAAATTATCACATCTCTGATGATGTTTTCATTTTTAGTATAAGAGTAGGGGGAAAGAGAGATTATAATGAAATATTACATTATAATAATATAATTTCAGATCATTTAAGGTAATGTAATTATAATATCATTTGTATTAAGGGATATGAGGAAATATGTATAAAATGAATGATCTTAAAATATAATAAAAACTGTGAAATTTCTTTTGAAGATTCGTCGGCATAACGACGTCACATAAAATTTAAAAAAAATAGTTTGATAGAGAAAGTGGTATCTCATAATTCATACTTAATATGTGAATTAAGTGGAATATGAAATGACATTTTTCAATATAATACAATTGAAAATAAAATAGAAAACATAAATGATATCATGATGAAAAGAGAAGGGTGGTTGATTATCCTACCTTATAGAGTAACTCCCAAAACATGACGTTTGAGACCATGGGGGTTTGATGACAGCTTGGGAGGACTCTTTGGGAGGTAATAATACCATATATTCTTGGATAATGAGTTTTTAATGAATGAAAACGTAGGGTGTGAGTGGGTATTTATAGTAATTAAGAGGGAGTTTTTTATTAATTTAACGGGGAACCTCATTAGTGTTTTTTGCAAAACCATGGGATTTCCAAAGGTATTTTCCCATGGTTTTAGCCACTTGGGACACCTCTTGTCATATTATACTGTAACAAATTCTACCATCCTTTTATAATAACTATTATATCATTATGATGTCATTAATCTACTAAAAACTCAAAACTGTATTTTTACTATTCATGAAAAATTCATATATTTTAGGAAACACCCAAAAATTCACTCTATCCATTTTCGATGGGTAGAATTCAAAAATGAAATCCAATGTTCAGAAATAATTTTATAAATATTATCAATTGAAATTGTAAATAATATCATTATTAATTCAAAAAATAACAATTTTAAAGTTATAATTAGTTTAATATCACATTGAAAAATTAATTAAAATTTCATTATCTTATTAACTTTAGGAAATAAAATATTGTCATTATTTAATATTCATAAAGGTCATATTACTATTCATAATACTATTCTTAAGATTATATTACTATTTATCAAAAAAATAATGTTGGTTCTATTAGACTCTAAATGACTTACTAGTCACAACTCCAGAAGAGTATTTTTCAAAATTCAAAACATAGAAGTGGAAAATTTAAGTTTATTTTATAGACATCAACTATATACTAAATAAATAAGTGCCATTTCAAAGTAACAAAATGATTTATGAAATATGTTCTATGAATAAAATGTATTTATGTGAAGCATACCATAGATTGTTAGTGGTGTTATACGTGTGATGAGATATTAAAATCCAATAGTGATGGATATTGTGATTTTATAAAATATTGGAAGACTAATTTTTATTTGTTACATAAGGCATAGTAATTAGTTAAATTTTTTAAAATATATTATAATTTATTGATGAAAAACATAAAATCATTCAACAATGACATTAATTGTATGATGTAATGTGAAAAAAGAAAATCAATTGACAATCATAAACACATTTTTTTGATATTGCACATCTAACCATGTCAATATAAATTACTCAATGTATTAGAGACATTATTTCTTGTAGACCCTATAGGGAGTAAAATGAGGAGTATTATATCTTCTAAAAATTCAACAATGATGAATATGATATTGAATGACTTCTGTTATCATCCATGATGAGTAATATCGTGAGACATCATGATGATATTGATTCATATGCCATGTCATCTCATGTCAATTATTTTAATCAAGATAACATAAGAAAGTAGAGCATAGAGATCTCTAATGCAAGATTTGTTTATTTTTTGGAGATTATTAACTATTTTTTCCATGTATAGTTAAGATTAAAGGATTTATATAGAATTTATAAATTTTGGGATTCAAGTTGAATAAGGAATTGTTTACTGATTGTATGCTCAACTTTATTCCTGATAACATCCCATGTTTTTTATATAATTATAATATAAATAATATTTTGAAGATTCTTCTAACTTTATTGGCTTCTGTTTACAAGGAAAATAAGTACAGGGTGCATGGAAATCATTTTTTTCATTGATGAATAAGAGAAAGGGAAATTTTAAAATACATAATAATAACTAAATTTTAAAATAACATTTTCATTTCCATCCTATAAAGAGTAATATCTAATATAGGATAATGACCAAGATGTAGTGTGGTTCACTTTAGGGTTGAAAGACCACTGAAAAAAGAACTGAACCTTATTAAATATGCAAGGAGAAGACTTATGTGATAAATTTATTGACTAAATTATTTCCATTTCTAAATTATTTTAATTATATATAGTTTTGTGATATCAAACTTATAACCAAATATAAAATATATGAGTATTTTGAATGATTAATGGATGTATGGTTGATCTCTCACTTCTAATAGAACAAAAAATTAACTATTTTAAGGAAGAATGAATTTATTTTCATGTTTTAAAATAATAAATGACACTTTTATAATGATTTGATATGTTATGTTATAAATATTGAATAAATATATTTATTAACTACATTATGGAAATCAGATATTGGAAATAAATAATATATAATGTTAATTGGAATAATATCACACCATACAGTGGCATAATTAACTCATCTTTATAAATTATAAGTTTCTGAATAAGAAAGTTCATGAAGGATATTTTGATTACATTAAACTAAAACCCCCCCATATATGTAATGATGGTTTTCATTGAAATGTTAATAAATATGTATTTGGTTGAAATCTTATAGAGTTTATGATATTAAATAACTAGATTATGCATATGTATGTGTACCATTTCATGTAAAAACTAGAGGTGGATACCATTCTTTAACATTTACCAATGACATTAGTAGATATGGATATATCTAATTAATTTTTTATATTTTGGAATTACTTGAATATTTGAGGAATATGAGAGTAAATTATAAAATCAAAATTTTATGAATATAAAGAAATTTTTCATATTTTTTTTCAAGGAATATTTTAACAAAGAGTTAATAAACTATATAATAGAGTGTGGGATTGTATCTTAACTCACTCTTCCTTATTAACAATAGTGTAATCGTTTTAATTAAATGAGTAACCGCACCTAATTATACAAATTGAGATAGATGATGATTCCTAAAACTATACCATAATCCATTTATAGATATAAATTAATGACATCAATATATATATATATATCAAATTGTATTCCAAATAATGAAGAAAATTATATTCCTTTCAAAATATTGTATTTGAAAAACATTTTTTTCAGAAATATTCATATATTGGAAATGGACGTGCTTGTTGAATATATATATATAGAAGAAAATATCACCATAATGAATGAAGTGCATAAATAGAGGATATCCTAAAAAAGGATATTATCTATGTAATAACTCAGTTAAAATGATCTTTCTGGACATATGTCACACAATTCATTAAAGGGATGATATTTTTAAAAGGGTTCATGGGGGAAAGGTTAACATTAATGGTTTTGATGCTTCTAATGTTCATGGTATTTTCATAGAATCAAACTCCTCATATCCAAATCGAATGATTCTTCTATATACAAAAGTACTCCAATAGATATCCAAAATGGTTAGATAACCAGAGAGATTTTTTATTTTAGTTAAAATGGATGGTGAAATATTATTATTTGATTATAATAAACCTATACAATAAAATGAATTGATATGTTTCTACTATGTTTTATATTAGATAGAATCCATGAATTATAAAATGGATTCCTTGATTCATAACCTTGTATTGATTATGGTATATCATCTAGATAATTTATAGACTATGGGGAGGAAATATGTATTAATGAAAATTGTGTAAGTAGATGGTAATATGGGTATCTATAATTGTGAATATATTCAAAAAGGTTTAATTAATATCAAGGATATTCTATGATGAATCATTTTCACCAGTCACTAGACCAAAATCTATTAGAAACATACAGTATATAATAACATACCAATATTATAAAAGTATTTAGGTGGATATAAATACAACATTCATTAATATTAACTATGTCTAAGATGTCTATACAAAATAGTAAATATTTTTTATGTCACAAAATTATTACAATAAGTTATGTATGTTATAGAAATGAATTTATCTATTTAGGATATAATAATTCTCATAAAATATTCATTTTGATGAATGAAAAAAAAATTAAAAATTAAATTGAGTCATTTATGTAAAATAGGTTTAGTGGGTTTGAATTTTTTTCTTAATAGTTCATATTGATGATTTATTGTTTATAGAAAATGAGATACTAGTATTATAATTAATTAATATTTGGAAAATACAATTATTATACATGAAGGAAATTGTTGAACAAACCAATATTCATTGGATCTTAATCTTAAATTATTTATATAAGAGGCCTATGAACTGTGTCATGGTACATAAATTGACATGTACATAATGAAAATAAATATGAAATTATATAAAAAGGTATTCCTACAAGGTTCACGTGGTATAAATCATTGTAAGAAAAATTCATCCCTATACACAAAAGGATATTGATCAAAAGTTTTTGAACTCTACCTACCACCACAATACATTCTATCACATTTTACATGATATTTGCATTGTTTAATTTTTTTTCAATTATGTTTTTATGGTACAAAGATATCACGAAATCATAGGTGGGACATACTAGAAATTTTTAAATAATATATTATTCTATATAAGGCGTGTAAAGAAAATATTCCATTTTTATATAAATATAATGATCAATTTATCAATATATATACATATTATAGTTTGTAGTCAAATTGGAACGATATGAAATTGTAGTATAGTTATGAATTCATCATTTATTGAGGATGTATGATCTTTAATAGTTAATGGAAACCATTGATAACTAACTTTTTAGTAAGGTTCATGGAATTTTCATCATCTAATCCATCTAATATAATTGATACAACACATCATCCATTTTATTGGTGTGGTACCTATTATAAAAGTACCATCACTATGTATTTTGATAATAATAATACTTTAGTGGTCCCAGGCTATGGTCCATTCTAAAAAAATGGATGATGTATATACCGTGTATGTATCATGGCCTGATAGATTTTTCTCATAGGGGTGAGGTTGTGTCAAATTTAGTTTCTATAGTAGAGATCATGGAAAACCCACTAAATAAATCATTACATTAGAATAACGATGAATTTCATGAGATATTTAGTGGAATATAAGTTGTTAGAAGTTGGATCTTCTGAAAGAGGGACTATTTAATAATTAGTTCCTAATATTCAACTTCCTTTTTTATATTCAATTATAAATCTATTAATTTTAAAAAAATCACACATCATTATTTAGGTATATATCATTAATGGGATAATTTAATTTTATTATATATCTTATCAAATGGTTTGGGTAGTTCCCCACTATAATGATAACCTTGATATAACATGACAATATTCTCAAACATATGACATATGATATTGATGAAATCTATGAAATGGGAGATAGAAGATGTTTGATTGTCTACTTCAAGAGAACTACATATAGTTGAGACTTCTTCTCATTATTTTCAAAATTATTTTCTCCATAATGGGAGGTTATAAAGATAGTCCAAAAAATAATAATTACACATGTTCTAAGAATATTTGTATATTCATATCAATATATGCGTGTATTAGTTCATTGAAAAAAATTATTATTAAAATATATCATGAATCAGGTAATTTTATGTATTAATATAAATACTAGTGACATATTCTCTTAGAGAGGTGGATTTTTTGGGTGAATCATAATTATTGTGACATTAATTATATAATTCAGGAAAAATATTTTTCCCTTCTGATTTAATGGATTTTTATATCTTTATCCCATCAATTAAGATACAATTGTATGATCAAATCCACAAACATGGTAGTTCATCATCGATTTCACCATAGTGTGTTAGATAAAACTAAGTGGGCGTATAGATTGATGAAAAAAATAAGAAATCCTGTATGATGATATATTATTACCATGGAATTATATTAAACATTAATAATTAATATAAGGTTGATTTCTTTAGGAAATTAACCACATTTCAAATATATCCTTAATTAATTACTAGAGACCAGTTTGGGACATTTGGAATTTCCACATAATTCCACTAGGAAAGACACCCAAAGAGTCACAGATTATGGGTATCTATAATCTATGTTAAACAAGATTTGGATTTTATGTTGAGATAATTATAATCCTAGTATTTTAGCATAACAAATATCTAGGTTTACTTGATTAGCCGTGTTAAATCACTAATTATTTGATTTCATAATACATGTTATTTGAATATCTAAAATAAAGTTTTATACTCTAATTTATTGAATATAATAATATTTTATTTATTTAATAAATACTGTAATAATATTTAATTATTTATTTGAATACTTATTATTCAAAATTTGATTATTGTCCAAAATTATTTCTCGGATTAGTTAAGGATCGATCCAAATGATATTTTTTATTTAATATCATATAAAATAATTGTCAAATAATTTTTTTAATTAATAATAGAAAAATATTGACGAGATAGTGTATTAAATGGAATATAATAATAATAATAATAATATTTTATATTTTATTTTCTATAATAAATAATCAAGATAAAATTTCACAATAATGTTAATAGTTTTTTGAAAAAAATTATATAATCTAATTTAAAAAATTTTGATACTAAGAGAGTTGTGTTAAAAATATTCTCTCAAGATAATTCACTTAAATCTATAGAGTACTTCTAAAGAATGAGATACGATCATCATCCAATCTCTCAGGACTATGATATTTCTCATTGCACTCAATGATGAAGGACAAAATGAATTTTGTTCCTCCACTATGACACTTTAAATATAAAAAAATGTCACAAGATTCATGGTTCAAGTGTGGATAAATAAATACAGATCCTAGTTTTGATTATCCATATAATTGTGGATACTATGAAAGATTCTATAAAATTAAATAAATATATTTATAGTTATCTAATAATTTTAATTATGGTTTTAATTAATTATAAAAAATATGTTAAAATATCCTACCAACGAAGAATATGGGGTTTGATCATCATCTTCTTCAGATTTGATCCAAAAAAACAAACTATGATCATTGCTGGTAATTACCATAACCACCAATGTTGTACAATATAACCATCAATATCTAATATGTTTTATTAATTTTGTTATTCATGGGCATTATATATAGTGTTGGATGAGTTCAAAACTATATAATCTAAAATATTTTCGTTAATTAGTTTTTTTATGAGTATAATATTATATGGGAATAAAAATTTATTATTTCTTATAATGATATTTTGCATTGATGATAGTCATGTATGCACTCTGATTTTAGAAATAATTCTTTGAAATACATAATAATTTAATATTATGATGCATAGAAAAATTTAATAATGATCTTATTTATTTAATTATTATATCTGAGTTTTATTATTTTCTTATTTTGGTTTAGTGATATATTTGATTTCATTATCCTAAACTGTCATGAACCATCCCTCGGGGCACGTGCCGTGACAACCCCAAGCCCTCCTTTTATAGGCTAGGGGATGGCGACTAGCACCAAAGGCGTAATTCCCTAAACTGGGAAGGCATTGACTTTTTAACTTGTAACACACACACAAGCAAGCACACATCTGGATGAAACACAAAGTAAATTGTATAACAAAAGAGAGTACTAAAAAGAAAAGGGGTCCAGAAAGGTTATCACAACTGTAAAGTACGAGAGACGGTAATGTAAAAATACAATGGAAGAATAGAATGTAAAGTTTCTATTGGGTCGTCCTCAGAGATTCCTACCTGAAGGGTAGGTACAGATAGCCTCCTAAGCACTCTGAGTCTGTCTGTCTCTTCTGCGCACCCACTTGTCGTAAGGTCCACCTCCAGGTACCATCCAGTCCTGGTACTCTCAGCCTCAGTCAACGCAGTCTGTCGTTTGCAACCAACACAACAAGCTGATGGAATAGCCTGTGCAGAGGTGAGTATAATGATACACAGTAGGGATCTCGACACCCTCAAGGTCTCAAAAAAATTCCACCAATGATAAACCACAAAGAATGAAATATACAGATAACCATACTTAGGTATATTCCCATAAAAATACATAAGTTATCAAGTGATCCATCTAAATCATGAGGAAAACACAAAAGTACTGATGCAGCTCAACTAGAATTTTATTTTAGGGGTATTATCTAGTATCATCCTTAGTCAGATTATCGAAACCTCGGATGCTGTAGAACTCTTGCTCAATCGAGTATTGTGGGTCTACCACAACACCAAACGTGCTTCCCATTAACCTTGGACTACTGAGACACTTCTCCTATCGAGTATAGTGGGTCTGTCGCCTCAGACAGAGGCACCCCCCACAATGGGTTAGTTGTGTCACCAATAATGCTTCACCTTATAGCATGTTGAGGTACTCCTCTTGTCGAGTATCGTGGGTCTGTCGCGCCACCTGTGGCCTCTGCAACCCGCGCCGCGACCACGATGCTCCAGCACACCGGAAAAACCGTCTTCGCAGCCCTGGGCCAAACTGCACCATTGTCGGCTGTGCCGCCAGCTGAACGCGCTGTCCCCGCTCGCGCCTCCCACTGACAGTGCCGCCTCCGGCCTCCATAGCCGCCCCAGACGCCCCAGCCCGCAGGACTCCTGAGCCACCCCGGCCGTGCTGGCCTGCCGGCCTCCCGAGCCGCCCCGGCCGCGCCCGCCAGCTTGCCTTCCAAGCAGCCACGACCGTGACAGCCCGTGCTCTCATGGTGCCCCGGTCGAACCGGCCCGCGCCCTCACGGTGCCCCCCGGAATGGCCCATGCCTTCAAGGTGCCCCCCCAGAATGGCCCGCGCCCTCATGGCGCCCCTGACGAATGATCCACGCTTCCCGGGCCAAGACACCCTTGCAGCGCCCTTCAGGATAAGCCACCCATGTTGCACCATTCAGGCTGAACCTCCCTCTCCCCAACCCATGGCCGGTCCATGCCCTCATGGCCGGTCTACGCCCTCTTGGCCCTCCGCGTCCCCTCGCAGCCTACTGAGCTGGGCCCAGTTAGCCGGTCTGAACCGAGTGGGCTGGGCCGCCCAACGGGCTAACCCAGACCCAACGGGTCAGACCGGGTCGACCCGAACTGGGATGGCACAGACCGGGTTGGGGAGGGCCGGTCCGACTGGATCAAACTGGACCTAGGCCCCCCAACAACCCTTTACTTTCTTTTGGCCATATCTTTGGCACCAGACGTCCGTTTGACAAACCATCAGTGGCACTGGTAATCGTGGATCATTAAGGTCCCTTTGATTATAACTCATTGGAGTTTGTGGTATAATTGAGATATGGTTAGGTTGGATTGTGCACGAATCCAACTAGGCCCCGGTGCTAAAAGGCTAATAACTCACAGACCGAGCGTCCGATTGACGCTCCGTCTCTTGGGATGCGACCCCTTTGACATGGATAAACTTTGAGATACATCATTGTGGGAATTCATGACATATGGAGTATCGACCAGTAGCTCGTGGATCAGATCCTCCCGGAGACGAGCGAGCGTAGTGCAGAGACCTAGTAGCTGGCTGAGACCTGATGACTGCTTCTTTTTTGACTCAGAGTGACTCTACTAGTCTAGTAGGGAGCACCTTGGTGTTGCAGCATAACCACTGTGGAGGGGCATGATTGGTGATGCGGAAGACCCATGGTACTCGATAGAAGGAGTACCTCAGCAAGCTATGATGGGGAGCACGCTTGGTGACGTGACAGAGCCACAGTGGGGAGCTCCTTTGTGTGACGCGGCAGACCCACAGTACTCTACAAGAAGAGTACCTCAGCTATCCAAGGTTATTGGGAAGCACGCTTGGTGTCACGTCATGACCACTGTACTTGATTGAGCAGGATTTCTCTAGCAGTTGAGGTTTTAATAATGTGACTAGGGATTTTACTAGATACTACCCATAAAATAAAATCATGGTTGACATGAGTCAGTATTTTTGTGTTTTCCTCATGATTGTGATGGATCAATTGATAACTTAGGTATATGTATGAGCATATACATTAGTATAGTTATCTGTTGATTTCATTCATTTTGGTTTATCCTTAGTGGAGTTTTGTGAGACCTTGAGGGTCTTGGGGTCCCTACTGAGTATCGTTATACTCACCCCTGCACGGGCTATACCCGCACCTTGTTGTGTTGGTTGTAGACGATGGATAACACTGACTGAGGCTGAGAGTACCGGTATAGGATGGTACCCAGAGGATGACCTTACAACGAGTCGGTACACGGAGGAGACAGAGGGATGCAGAGTTCTCAGGGGGCATATCTGTACCTACCCATCATGTAGGAATCCTAGAGGACAACCCAGTATCTTCTTTTCTTTATTTTCTTCATTTGTACTTGTACATTGTAGTTTCTTGTACTTTACTGTTGGGCTTGTATTTCCACCCTATTTTTATTTTCAGCACTCTCTTTTTTCACACAGTTTACTTGGGGTTTCTTCCACCTGAGTTCTTACTTGTGTGTGTGTAACAGGTTATAAAGGCAATGTCTATCCTCTTTAGGGAATTAGGCCTTTGGTACTAGTCGCCAGCCCCTGGCCTATGGAATGCGGGCTTGGGGTAGTCCTTTCATGGTCCCCGGGGGACGGGTCATGACATAAACCATAGTCAACATTATTATAGTTTATATGTAATATTGGTTGGAAAAAATATTTTCATATTTTACTATGTATGGATAGCTATATATTCATTTCACTTAATATTATGGAAGCCTCATAAATTATAGATAATTTATATTCATAAATGGATGCTCAATGGAATTATATGATTTATCTATCAATAAAATTTCTCTTATAAATAGAATAAGACCACCCATTTTAGTATCAATTTTAATTGGGACACAATTTTAATTAAATGAGGTTATCTTGTGGTTTAGATGAACTATATGATATATTTAATGTGAGACCCTAAAATTTCATAAAAGTGTGTAACAATGATGTTTCCACTATAATATAATGTCATATTGAGAAATGGACTATGATGTGGAGTCTATAATGTGTTATTTATTTAAGGGTAGTGTTTTTGTAAATTTTTAACAATGTTATATATTTTAATTTCAAAATAAATATTTCAATTAATCCATATTATATATATATATATATCTTTTAATATAGTTATCTATAAATTCTATATTTTGATGAAATGGAATATCAAATAGGGTAATAAAATTCTAACGATCTAGTGTCCACCATCGATGTTATATGAATCTCCAAAAATGTGTAATCAGGGATGAATGGGTATAGTCAAATGATTTGATATATTTCATTTGATAGACATTAGGATCTTCACATCCAACTCTTAATTTTTCATAATTATTATGTTTATGGAATGTAATTTATATGTTTTTATTAGTTAATATTAGAAAAAATTTTCAGGACCTAGAATAATCCTATTCCATTCTTTGGCTTTACATTGTTTCAGGAACTTCAAAAGAATTCATTAATTTTTTATAAGTATTTTTAAAAATGGTCCTGAAAATTTTGAATGTAATTTAAATTATTTAGAGGTTTATTAGAGAATTAATATTGTAACTTTTAATGTAAATATTATATTTTATATTTTTTGGATTTTTAAAATGATAAGATTTACTACTAATTATTTTTTATATCTTTTTTAATCATGAAATAAATAATTTTTTTTATTCTTATGCTAGCACATAATTCTTTATATGAGTAATTCTTATTTCTAAAAGGTGTTATAATGCTAAGGGGTTTTTTATTGGTGAATAATGGTAGAGGGTATTGTTCAACACTCTATAATGGTATATCATTATCTCATATAAAGGTAATCCTTACCTCATGCAGGGGTTGTTTTGTTTTTCATATTGAAACCTAGTGGTGGTTGAATGTTTCCTAATACTACATAAAGGTATCTAACACTTTTACATACATCCATAATTGTATATTGAGTCTCGTATATGGTTTTGGTCTTCCCTCGGTTCAAGTATGGGAACACCATTAGTCAAATAAAGGAAATACATTATTTCTAATGTTTATGTAGCATTCACCAGTGAATAATGAATCCCATATTATGGTGGTCAACCACACAAGTGTAATACACTTCTAACCTAACACAACATGAATGAATTTCATTTGGGTAGAGCGTTTCCTATATAATTCCATTTTTTCCTCATATACAATTTTTAAATATTGTATCTGAATAAATATAAATTTATATGTAAATAGATGGTTTTTTTCAATTAATAATTTCTAATGTATCATTACTACTACCCTTAATTTATGTTTTTTTATAGGTGGTATAAAGAATGAAATTTGTAGATAAATTTAATTTTAATTCAATTTGGTGATGTTTCAGTGAGTTTCATGGGATTACAATGAAAATTATGTTATTTATATGAATTGTAGTTATTACTTTAATTCACTATCCATTCCTTCAATTGAATCATAGAGATCCAAATCCCTATAATTTTTGTTCTCTTCTAATTACAATAAATTTTTAAAGGATTCACCTAATTTCGGGATCTACACATATCACCTTCTTATTTCATGTTCTTGGTTTTATTTTCTTGAATCATTTTTTGAGAGGTTGAGCTGATATTATTTTTTTTTATTTTGTACCATCAATGTGTGAATTTAACGACATTTATATTCCTTTTTTTAATTTATTTGAATAAACAAAATCTATCAATAATATATAATATTTACACAAGAATAATGAATATATGAGAATATTTAAATTTAAAATCATGGGAAATAAATACTTATAATTTTTTACAATTAATGGAAATATATTATTTCATAAATTAAAATATAAGATAATATTATTCGGAGAATTTTTATTCCTATAAAAAAAATAAAATTACATGTTTTTGTTGATATTGTTATGGGAAAATTTCATTAATTATTTTTCTTAATTATATAATAGTATGAAATATTGCATTAAGTTTAAGAATTATTATATCATTATAAAAAACAAAATATATTATTTTAATGTTATAGAAATTATTGGATGATAGATTAAATTATATCACAGGTAAATCCTTTCTATTTGATGAATACCATAAATATGATAGATTGAGAAATATTTACTGAATTATGAAATATTATTTTCATGACCTGAAAACTAAAATGAATTTGATAATATCATGGTACTGACATAAATTATTTTCTTCTTTGTTTTTACATTTCATTCATAATATTGTGAACATGTTATTTTCTTTATTTAAAGAATTTATTTTGACTTAATACTTCATAGTGTGGATATTTATGATTATATTACAATTCAGTCATCACGCGATGAAATATATAATTATTATTGGTGATTATAATTTCAACAACATAATATATATATTTATTACACAATTTAGAAAATGGTATTTGATAATCTTTTGGATTATTATATGAAATTGAAAATAAAAACAAGATTGATAAAGAATAAATTTAATTATTCTTGGAATTATCATATATAGAATAATTTATAATCACATGTTATTGTATAATTATCAAATTGATAGAATTAAAATGATGGGAAAATTCATTGTTAAACAACATAAAAATTTAAATTGAGATATATTTTATCAATATATATAGTACATAATTGAAATGTGAATAATGGAATGTTTGTATTATTTAATATTTCATGGTGTAAATATTAAATTATTTTTTGCGACTTTATGATAATATATGATTTATGTTTCCTCAAGATATTTAAATGATTTTGAGTTATCTTCTTGGATATAATTACATTGTTAAACTGGGATTAATTCATTTAAAAAATAATCAGAGTGAAGATGAATTTTATTATTAATTTAACAGAAGAGGAATGACTAGATTAATCACTACTCACCAAAGAATTTTTGAAACTAAAAAGAATTATTATATCATGTTATATGGATTTTTAGCTTTATATTTCACAAAATAGGATTATTTATGTATAAAAACGAATCATAATAATATGTTTAATTGAATATAGATTTAAAATGGTTGTCTGTAAAATATAATTTGAATATGTTTGAGTGAACCCATTCTTAATTGATTGATGGTTGAATGCTTTGATATTATTGTCATAGACTATTTAAAAATTATTCTTGGAATAATAAAATTAATAATTCCCTAATATCCGTGGAATTAAATAAAATATATTATATATTTTTTAGGTTAATATGGTTAATTATGATGATGATCACGGAACTACATGTTAGTTTTGATGATTATAGGTGAAGGGGTGTTAATTGTGATGACGATAGTGTCATGGAGAGCTAGTTATGATGATAACAATTGAATGTGGTTTTAGTTGTAATAAAGATAGTGATTCAAGGTGGATTTTTGAATAATGATTTTGGAATGGGTTTGGGTTATGATGTTCCTCTTGTAATAATATTTTGGATGTGATTTTATGAACAGTGGTGTTAGCCACATGGGGTGTTGGTATGAGTTTATAGTAGGGATTTATCATCATTTTTTAGTATAGGCATACAACTTTCTTAACATCTCAAAGGTAATAATTTATTTATATGATTTGTATTCCAAAAAATGGGATGCAGTTTGATGCAATGCCCAAAATATTTCATATTTTATGTAGAATCTCTTGTTAAGTCATACAGAACCAAGAGAATTAGGAAATGATAATTTAAATACTAAAATAACGAGGTTGGTAATTGATGTTTACATATAATGATGACATACTTGATATTACAATAATTAAATAAAAATTTTCATCATCACTTGTATTATATGATTAAAAGAATTTTATTCAAATGGAAATTGAACAATAAGAATTAATTTAAATTTAATTATTATTTTTAAACTTAGTTATTTTTAAAAAAAAATAGATATCTTGAATTTAATGATGGAAGAAGGGAGTCTAGTGCGATGATAGTTCCATATTCATGTAATTCATTGATGTTTAACTTTTTTTGGTTTTGAGAGATATTGTTTATGTGTTGTTTTTATATCAGATGAACACAATAATTTTTAAGGAAAAAATAACAACTAGATATTTTTTGGGGGGCGGTAATATCCTAGTCAGTAATGATAAATATGGATGACTACCTTATCTCCCCCACTCTCTCATAACCTATTGTAATACCTATTAGTACACACATGGATGATTTCCCATACATTTATATTGCATGTTTTATGGAATAATGTATTAGTTCATTAATGTATATATGATATTGTTTCCGATGGATTATTAATTGTGGGTTATGTACGGGTTGTGAAGTATTTCATTATATTACATATAACATAGGTTATGGTGGATTTAGGAAACAATCATTGTTACTATATTGATGGTGTGGATGTAAATATGTGTTACATAATGTATAAGGTATTATCTAGTTTCCCATTAGTTTTTAGGAATTATTATTATAGAAGGGATTGGAACTCACATGGTGTGATATTGGTGTAAGAGGATGAATGACTAGGGGGAGGAGGTTATTTTGTACCCATTTCTTGGTGAACATGTCCTTCATATTATGAGTATAGATATGTGCCTTTTTTAGTTTTTATTCTAGGGTGAGGATTAAGAAATAGTAATAAAACTTCTTAGTTGATGAGTTAGTTTCCTTTATTTAATCATTGGTATTTAATATGGTTCATTAAAAAAATTCATTACAGTTTTCACGGAGGATCCTACTTTGTAGACTTTTTATTATCAACAAGATTATATATTAACTGATTTTTATGTCAGATAAATTTTATTATTGTTTCATTTTGGTATTATTATTTTTAGAAGTTATTTAGGATCTCTTCAAGCTTTATTATTTTGTATTAGTAGGATATGTTTGGTGATTGTTCTCATTTAAAATCTTACCTCTTAAATATTTATGATGTTGATGCTTCATAGGTGTGTTGTTTTATAAAATTGGTGATAGAACCCAACCAATGTTATATTCTGAATGGATTTTAATTACCAATATCTCACATTCTCCATTACCATCTATATAGGGTACATTTGGAGGACAGGGGTCCTGAAAAACATAATAGAATTATATGGACTTCAGTATATGTTATGGATTAATGTTATTCTTAGAGACAAGAGTGTTTATCGATAACATATCAATAATAGTTGATGATTTAACACTAAAATTATTTATATAAGGATAATATTTATTGGTATTGAGTTTAATAAATAATTAATACCATAATATATTTTTTATTATGAATTTGTTCCCATTACATATATTATAGAGTTTTGTTTTAACTAAACATTTAAAAAAATAGATATTTACCTAAATTAATGTTGGATAATATCATGAATCATAAATTATTGTTTATAATATATTCATAAAATCCCAAGGTGACTAAAAATAATTGAAGATGATGTATTTAATTAAAATTAATGATGGGTGAATTTAATCTCTTCTTCATATCCTCTTATAATTATAGTTGTATTATTTTTTGACAAATAGATCAATTTTTATAGTTATTTATTATCTTTTGGATTAATATATTATCTATAAATTTATAATCCATTTATCAATTTTTATATATTGGTTTTAGGATTTGTGTAGTGCTTGATGGAAGAATTCCCTCAAGAGTAATATTGAGGAAACAATGATGAAGAAAGTTCCATTTTCTCTTTTATTGAATAATAGCTGTCGAGTTAGATGGAAAATCCATTTTTATATAGATATAGAAATTGATGGATTCCCTATATTAATAATGTTTGAACAATCCTCATAATCTAATGACCAATCCATTATAGTGGATGATTCTAACTTCATGTGTTGTTATATTAATATGGCATTCTCAAGCATGTGGGGGCAACACAATGTGTCCAACAATTGTTTAGGTAGTGAGGGGACACATGTAGGGATTATTTTTTATCATAAAAATTATATTATATTACTATAAACATCTAATATATTATGGAACCTTATGTGTTTCTTATTTCATTGTTATATTAAACTAAATTTATGAAAAAAATTGTATTTGAAGATTGTTTGTTTTGACCTATATTTCGTCCTATTATTGAAAATTTATTTTTTCGGATTGAATTAAAAAACTACGATTGAGTGGTCCAATCCCTAAAGTGATTATGATATATATTTTCCACATGATTAAAAGACGGTGATAATAATCATAATATTATAATAATTTTTTAATAATAATTTCACTTCAAATTTTACATGAAAACATAAAGGAGTGGAATTCTAATCAAATTATAGTAAATCATTGAAGCATGAGTTTAATAACAGTAATAATGATTTTGAATAGAATAAGTTAAATAATTATAGTGAAATTATTTTTATATGATGATATTTAATTCATGAGACAAATGTAATTAATGATTTGGAAATTAATTTTTTTATTAAATTATTAATGAGAATATAATATAATTCATTATAAAATTCAAGTTAATTAAATAAAAATATAAATTGGGTTTGTTAAAGTAGGTAAATATTCAATTTAATTACCAATAAATTAAGATAATAGAGGGTAAATATATTTTTTCTATAGGTGATTTAAAAAATATTTTTAAAATATGTGTATGCGAATGTTCCAGGAGATAATTCTTGTTTTTTTACATATTTAGAAATATTTTTATTAATTAATTACTGTTATAAAGTATTCCCCCAGAAGATTTATGAAATTATTAATGTTTTTATGAATATAGATTACATAAAAAAATGAAATAACATATTTGTGAATTTTTTTCATTTCAATTGAATTAAAATAAACCTACTATGTTGGATTATTATCATATATATTATTTTTCATTAAATATTAAAATACGGAATTTGGAATATGAAATGGCAGTATTTATTACAAGTAAAAAAGCTATGATGCTAAGTAATAATGAAAACAATTAAATTATATAGAAATATTATCAATACAATAGTGATTTACCTTATGAATGTAAAAAATAATAAAAAATATACTTATCATTTTCATGAAGTGGAAGTGGATATAAGAGAACAAATCTATTTGTTATTTTTTCTAGAAAATTTTCAATATACATTTTGATAAAATATAAAAATTATCAGGATATTTTAACTAATCCTTATATCTCCATTTACTTTTTAATATGATTATGAATTGAATATATAAATATATATTTATTAATTATCAATATCATGGTGAAATAGTAAATTTAATTTTCAAAAAATTGTCAATGAGTTATTACTGGATTATTATTATATATATATAAGTTTAATGATTTGATAACCTTTATAATCATTCGATGTTATGATTAATATATGGAATATATTATTATTTGGTATGGTATTGTGATTGGTTTGTTGCACTCATAATCTTAAAAAACGATGCAGTCAAGTGAAATGTTGATTTTGACTATGACTGTGTAGTAAATAGATTAGGAATTCATATGCATGAACATGGGGGATGATTCCAAAAATTATGTAAACATTTAAACACTCCCCACCTACAATAATGGTTTTTTTCTAGTAATGGAATATTATTTTATATCATTCTATTCAAACATAGTATTTTGTTAATGGTCCTTTATTATACAAAGGATATTGATAGTTGACGATTCATGTGAATTAATAATCTCATTATATCCCATAAAACGTGGATTAAGCTATATAATGATTCATTGAGTTTATATTTCTCATCCATAGATAACATTTTATTGAACATTAAATATTCAATTATATATTGGATATCAATTTCTGATATATTTATCTTGGTTATTATCAATTATATAGATATTTCCTAGGTATAAAAATTTATATAATTATCTTTAGTATTACATGATTGTCTATTACTGGTAAATACTCATATAAAAACTATAAAAGGATATATTATGTTATTATTAATTTAAGATAACATTTTTTCTTTCATTAATGCAATACTATTGTGTTTTGAATGAAATATAACATAATTAAGAGAGTTTTAATGGATTAAAAGAGTATTCTATCCATATTAATTTCTCTATATATAAGGGAAATAGATAGAGCCATGTGTTACTTATAGATACTATGTTATACATATTTCCTGGGGGGGGGGGGTGTTTTATCCTCATATATATTTAAGTGTTTGTAGAATATGATTACATATATATATATATTATTCTAGGTTATCAAATGTTATATATGGTTAATTTTAAAATAAGTTATCATAAATTTATTATTTATATATTGAGATTTTGTTTCTTACAACCACTATATTCAATGATTCACATTGAAACTAGATATTCATGTGGTTAACTCATTGTTTTGGAAACAACACTAGGTATTTTTCCTAAAAAATCATGTGTAATCATACATTGATTGTTGTTATATCTATGAATTTTAATATATCCAAAATAAGGATAAACCAATAGTTTATAGGTATAAGGTTTCTATTGGTAGATGATTGCATTGAATTTTTATCATAAGGACCAACTATGTGTTACCAAGTTTTAGGGTTACTGCACTTTAAAATAAGTTAGGTGTATATAGATATTCATTTAATTATATTTTATTATTTTGTTTATCATTTTTTGACATATATTATTAATATTACATTATTATTTATTCAAATAAATAATAAATTGTGGTGTATCATTATAGTAATTTTTTTGTTTAATTTAAGGATAATAGCTCACATTATATGAGTTGGTGACTCCACACTAGGTGCTCACTGATAAATTATTAAAGGTGTTACTGAATAGTTCACTAACATGTCATATCAGATTTGAAAAATTGTATATGGTTGTAACGTAAGGGTTTTTACTTTAGAACATGTGAGGATTGGTTGGACATAGGTCATCTCAAACAGGGATTTAAAAAAATCAATGCCTCGTGGTTTTGATGGAATCTTTATGGTAAAATAATGGGGAGGCCACTCATGTTTCTTCAAAAATATTGGAATAAAAATACCTTATGAAGATGGTATGGAAGGAGTGACCAAAAATATCAATACTCTGATACTCAATAAAAATTTTAAACTATTTATTTAATGGGACTCGTACAATATTATGAATTCAATTAATTTGAAGATATTATCTTCCCAATTAAATAATTTAGCAACATGATGGGTTTTTATGATTATTTAATTCAAATTGAAATTTTTTATCTCTATCCTATTTTGAGTGTAATTGAGTCTATGGATCATAATCCAATATGAGAGTTATGATAGGGAATGTAACTTGTGTTACTCTTTTATATATCTCATTATAGAACACTTATTAAAAGAAATTTAAATAAATCAATATTGTATTTTTATATTACATTTTTTTGTGAAGAAGAGATTGACATTACGTAGGAATATAATTATTAAATAAACTAATATATTATACATTGTTATATTTTATAACATTTTAAATTTTATGGGTGATAAAAATAAAATTGTACCTCAGTCATATTAATCACATGTGACTATGATAATTTTTTTGGGGATCTATCATTTTATAAGAGGAGAACAAGAACCATATGAAGATTGGTAATCATTTTAATATTAATTGTTTTATTAAACTAATTTTATTTTATAGATAATCTATGTGATCAATCCAAAAATAATATATTTAAATATCAAAATAAAATGTTATGAATTCAACATTTAGAAATTTTTAGGGAAATAAGTGAAAGTGGTTATGTAAATAAAGATGTATTTTTATAAGGTATATGTAGAATTAGAATTGTGAAATTGATATACTATATTCTATTCGATGGAATAGAAAGTGTTTATGATTTCTATAATATCAAAACAGACCCATATTTTAATCATTCAATGTGTTAGTACTGATACCTTATTGAAAGGAAAAAAATAATTCTAGGTCTTAATATTTTTCCTCATTTAACTAATGTGAGTTGATTTGAAATTCTGAAATCATTTTTATATGACAATTGAAAGTTCTATATAGTTGTATATAAATTTGGAAATTCTGACCATTTCATTTTAATCAGTTAATGTTCTTCCTATGGTCGAGTATGAACTAATGAATCTTTTGTATTTAGAGAGGTTTAATGGATGCTTGGAATAATTTTATATAACAATAGTCTAATAAAAACATATAAATATCTACATGTAAGTCTTTTCAAAATTTAATTAATGATTGATAATATATAACTAAATATTTCTTGATGAGATGAAAAATGTGTATTTTTTATTAGTTTTCAAGATATATGAAGACATATAAAATGTGATGTAATGATTCTTAATTAGAATGATATTTTATATTAATATGTGATTATTTAGTTATTAAAAATATAAATGATGATTTAAATGATGTTCATATGATTTAAATGATGAGTCTTTTATTATTTTCCATGTAACACTACGTTTTATAAGCTATCATTTTTAGTCATTGAAAAGACCAAACATGTATTTAATATGTGGAAAGGATAACTCACTTCAGAAGATGTGATATGGGTCCCTGAAAATTATTAAACATTTTTTAAGAAACATTAATGATTTTGGTTTTGGGTATGAAACCTTTTTAATAGTATCTTTCAATGTTCCTAAAAAATTATTAGAATGAATATTATTATTAGTTAATGAAAACATATTGGCTAATCATAGTCTTTATAAAAAGTTAATATAAATTTTTTAATTATATTTAATTAAGATCATTTATTCGAATTGTTAGTGCAACATAATCAATATAATGATGTTTTTGGTGTTCCTATTTAGTGTAGCATTAATAATATCAATATAGTAGTGTTTAATATACTATGTATGACTATAAAAAACTATATAGAAATTTATTTTTCATTAATTAATTATAATACATTAATGACATATATTCATGATAGATATTGAAAATAATAATCATTGGGATAATTTTCTAGGTTTACTGTTGCTGATATATGAAATTTGGTAATGATTCAAGGATATGATCAGTGGTTTTTTAATATTCATTAAATTCATTATTAATAAACAATGAAACAATATATTTATGATTACTATAATGGGTAATGGTGAAATTCAAAACATTAACATGTATAACTACTTTTTAAATAGTCTTTATCATGATTTGATATATTCAATAACATATACTTACATTAGTAAAGATAATATGGAACACTCTGACAACTTTCTTGTCAAGATTTGTTTACACATTTAGTTTCAAATGGTATACTATATTTGCTACATTGTTAAAGGCATTGACCTTTGAAAAAAAAGAGGATATATTTTTTTAATTAATTTTATAATGTTGATCACATAATATTATTTTACTTTATTAAATTATTTAAAAATATCATTACTTTTTAATATTACTGAAAATATAACGTCATGAGGTTTTGTATGAATTTTTAGTTAAATAAATATTGAATTCAAAAGATTTATACATGAAACTTATCCACTAAATATTATGTAAAAGATGTTTTAGGTTTATCAATTCCCCTATATATCAATTTTTTATTCTCGATATGGGTGTTTTGGTTGTTGATTTATTGTGATACAGATCAAGTTATCGATGGCTGGACGCATTTATAGTGGTTTGGACTTATGGATGATGTAATACTACCATTTATTAGACATTGGTGTGAACTAGATATGCACCAGTGTTTCAGATGGCATGTTGTTTTACCCAGACACCATTATCCATATGGTTTGGTTCCACTATCCTTTATGTGGTTCCAGAATGACCTATGCGGTTCTTCCATGCACATCGTCCTGTTGGGTGCTAGACACACACCAAACGGTGGTTCCACTAACATTCCTATGAGGCCCACCATCTTCCCAGTAGATCATGGTTGAGATTTCATTAAATACACCCAATAACAATTTAATTTAACTAGGGTGTTTCTATGTTTAGTACAAAACTCTATCCCAAACCCACATTTCAAATTAGATGCATCCTCCCTTAACTCTTGAGATAGCTAATTTTTCTCCTTTCAGACTTTAAATGTTGGTTAAATCTATTTGTTTTAGAATGGTTTTTTCCCTCATGATCCACATTGGAATATTATATTCACTTTCAATATTTTTATATACTTATTGAGGATCCATGAATTCTATGGGTATTTAAAGAACATTTCATCATCCCATCATAGATAAGTCGAAGATCTAGTCATTTAATTGTGTCTCTTGAATGAATAATGATCTATGACAATCTATAGTCATCTTATGAGAATAGTTTTTGGTATTATCATCTTATAAGTCCCGTATATGGTTTCTTTATGATAGAACTTCAATCTATTATACTGAAAAAATGTATGATTCAAAATGTTTTATATGGTTGTTAGTGAATCATACATATTTATGAAAACCCCTTGACTGGCGGTAAATATCTCGTGAACAAGGAACATTTCTAGGTTCTTTGTCATATATAGATCATCATGACTAGATATTCATCTTGAATCTTATCTAGATTATATATTCTAATACTAGATTAATGGTAAATTGAGGTTAATTGATGAGACATGTGGTTATCTTCTAATTTTGATGAGAAAGTCAGAATTTTTTCTTAAATAAACAATGCATCTAGAGAATTTTCCTATACTTCTTAAATATATCATGGAACTAGTTTTGATGAAGGTATATTTGAGATATTTATTTCTAGAACAACCCTTCATGTCATGGAATCACCTTATGTCTATATTCTAAATCCTTTTTGATGAACTCGATCATGATATTGGCATCCTTAGCATGCCTGATTGTCCTATTTTATGTGAAAATGGAGTTAATGAGATGAAACCCATAACTAAACATGATTTTGACCTTGAAAATGATTATGTACATAGTTCCATACCATTTTGGGACATTATATATAATTTTTCCTTAGTATGATTCTTGGGTGGCATAACACTTTAACAAAACCTGATAGAGATCGAGTGTGATTTTTCATAGCCCATAAATACCATTTATGATAATTCATTCCATGAGTTTTCTTATGTATCTTGTTAACATATTATAAATTTATAACATGATTATCTAGGTTTTTATTGATTCCTCATGACAGCATTATTTCTATTTCCTTTATATGAGCTACCCTGTTTTATGTATTACCATTCCTTTTGAGGAATTGTTTTGGTCCTCATAACTAGTGAAACATAATGATATTGTTATCCCTTAGAGGGGTATAGAAAAAAATTATAAGACTATGATGAAGTTAGACTTTTATAAATGGCAGGGACATGATGTCCCTATGGATTGATCTGAAACAAAATGATGGGTTATAAAAACCTTGTGTCATATCCCAAGAGAGTGTTTAGACATGAAGGCCTTATACCCCAAACCATGAAGGTCACATGTTTACTTGGTGCTTTTTTTATGTTCAGTTACAAGTACCCCATCCTTTTCCCTAGATCGTGATCACTTCTAAAACCTATTATAACTATCTTTACAGTGTAGATATGAAGTGGGTGTGGTTGGTACCTATGGTGGCTTGGTTAGAACTTGAATGCTCTGTCATTTGTGGTTTATCATTGTTTTATAATTTATTATATAATTTCCTATACCTTTATTATTTTTCTCCCTTTATATGGATGCATCATTTATTTCCTACTTTGGTTATTACTCATACCCTACATGGGAATCATTATGCACATGATGACCTGTTGTATTGGGATCCTCGCGAGGGATAGGGGCACATGGAATAATATTGAGAAGTTAAGCATGAATATCATAGCAGAACTAGGATATACTATATAGTATTCCCCAATTGTAATTATTATTTAATTTCACCCAAATACAATTTTTTACCATTCCATACTGAAAGTGTGATTTTTTTATTTATATGATATGTCTTCCATTTGTTATTATCATATGATTCATTATCATCCCTCTTTATTACACTATTTTGTTTAAAATTTAATTTAATTTTGTATATGTGGATACGATATTGAGTCCCCAGAATTACCATTGATTGAATTTGGACAATTTTTAATCGTCGAAAACCTCTCACAATATGGGGAATCCCTCCTATGGTTCTGGGAATTCTGTCTCAAAAGCAATGGTTTGGGTTGGGTGAGGACAACATTATATTAGATCTACATTACCCATATTTATTTTGAGTTACCTATGACATGGTAGAAATAATATAGTTGTTGTGAATATTGGATAAGATAACTTCTATGTGAAAATCCAACAGATGTTTAATGGACCTCTAAGTTCCCATCGACTATATTTTTATAACTGTTTTATGGTATTTGTGTGAATTCATGAATCATTTCAAGAAATATATTGACACATTCTACATATATAATTTTTTTGTGATGAATGTTTTCTTCATTATTTAATGCCTTAATTTCTAATATTCATTCTAAATAGAACAATACTATTCATTTTACTGATATATATGTTTTACCTATTCATGTGATATATCTACTTTGGAAATAATTGGATGAACATGAGAATTTTGTTATGATATATATATATGTGTGTGTGTGTGTGTTTGTGTGATACTAACTAACAATCATGTATAGAGAGTCTTGGGTTGTTTTATGTGGGACCTACCTTAGGTTCTAGGAATCCCCCTTGGAGAACCTTTTTTTGACCGTATAGACTATATAGGATCAACTTTTATGACATATGGTGTTTAACTAGTCATTTGGAATTTCAAAAAAATGTCACCTCATGGGAGAATAATGGGACCACCAGCTGACATGGGTCCAAATCATCTCACAATAAAGGATTCCTATATTCCACTGTAAGTTATATATAATGGTTCACTGGATAATTCTCTTGATCTGACTTCGTTGGAAGAGTAAGTGTGTCCTCCTCAGCCGGGAGTCCTTTTACCTCTGTTAATGGAGGGAGGATTAAAATTAGTGTACATGGTTACCTATATAAGAAACATTAATGAATAGTATCCATAAAATTTTCAAGAGACTATAGAACCACATGATGTATATGAATATATAGAAATCATTATTTCTATTTTTGGCCTCATCGAGATTCTTGAGGATTGAATGGTGATTTTTGAAGTGTTCATGCTTTAAGATACAAGCTAGGAGATTGTGGGTCATTATGGGACATGATAGTGGGGGTTATGGTCTCACATAAGATATCATCATGGTCTTATAATTAATGTATGTCATTCCTAATACACTGAATTTGAATAATTCCAAGGAATTCATAATGCTCTAGTAGGGAGCCATGATAGTATATTCTTACACCACTGATTTCACTAAGTCTTTTTTTTTCTTCCCTATTAGCTAGAAATGGTGCACAAAGGTCTAGTTTGTGTGAGATCATACTACATCCTAATATCAAATTGAATGTTTTGATATTAAACAAAAATACATACCATTATGAACTATAACATTCCTTCACTATTTAAAAGTTATTGGAGGAGTACTGGAAAGATGGTTCTCTTATATCCTTTAGTAATCAGGTGGGTGGAATACCTACTATGATGGTGATTTTCTCTTCTTGTATTATAAAAAATATGAATTGTGACATGAAACTAGGTGTATATAGGTAGGATTTATATATTATGTCGTCATTGTCCTATTAGGAGGAGTTATATATTTCTTAAAACATTTGAAGGTAAAATAATATTGCATGTTTCCTACACCACATTAATGAATGTTTCATTATTGTGGGATGATTTAGAATTTCTAGTAGTTCTTCTCTAGATCATCGATGAAGAGCTCACTAGGGTTCACAATAAACTCAATATATTACACAAGGATCCAATTTGGGTCCTTAGTATTAGGCTAAGACAAAGATGACTTTGGGGAGTCATGTTCCTTCCAGACAGGGTCATGAACCTAAGGCAAGATGAGTATACATAATAGATCAGACAACAGTAAACTATGTTTATGGATTTTATAATGATCAAGTTATTGTCTTGATAACTTTTATATTATATATAATTTTTTATACATGTGATACTTGTCCCTATATGTCTGAAAAGTTATTATTGGATATGACTTACCAAACATGTTTTTTTAGTAGCCTTCCCATGAAAAACTAGGGGTTAGAAAGTTTTCTTTATTTAGGGATGCACAAAGTGTTATATAGTCTTTATCGTTTATGGAAATATGTGGAATCTTATGATTATAGAGATAATGATATTTAATATGACTCCTAGAATGAACTATATTACCAAATTATAATCCAACCGTGAATGTTATCAATGATGGGTATAGTTTATATCACCCAAGTTGAAATTTTATTAAGTAATAGTGTGTGGGAGTGTTTTTAATGGGATCCCCATACCCAAATTCATTTTTTTACTTTGATTACCATTACAAGAATACATTTTTTTAGCTTACCATAATAGTGTCGATACTCCATCATATACTAAATTTTTTTGGTTGTTACTTAAGATTAAATATTGTATCGAAATGTTGTAGTAGTTATTAAGCTATAATGATAATCATGATATACCATGATTGTAATCTAAAAATATTTTAAAAAGTATAGATATATTATGTTGAAAGGAAATGGATAATCTGTTACCACTAGGTTCATGTGGAACATAATAATCGTTATATATTCTGATGAAGTTATCACTTGGTGATATTAATTAGATGTCCTCATGAGGAATGACCCACTAATTGGAACACGAATTGTTTTAGGTGACATTGTAAGTTCATATATATAAAAACGTATCACGATATCCTGAATTGAGTTCAGTATCTATGTTTACTATTTCATTAAATACATTAATAAAATACCAAAGCTTTGACATTTATTTCACGGTGATATATCATCCTTTCTATATTATATTGGTAGTATTACATTGGTTGAATAATAAAACATATTTTTTTATCATTGAAATTGTTGTGGAATCTTAGGGCTAGTTGGTTAGGAATGCATTTTCTTCACTTAATCCCCTTTCATGATAAAGGAAGGTATATACATCTATTAAGGTCAATATATAATGAAGAAAAATACGATGATGACACAAATGTGGTTCCTACTTTATGTCATATCTTATGGGAATGATATTATATTACATGGTGTTTGACCATATGAAAGGTTATTGTCTCATTGAATTTCCATATCTCCATATGGAAAATTATGGGTTGATAGATTCCACCTGTGGTATATGAATTTTAATCTATCTTATCAATTTAATGTACTAGAGTTTCACACACCTAACTTCTTTATAAGTCTATCCATTTCTGTTGAATAGAAGTATATACCATGATGGGAATGACCATACGGTCTGAGTGATGTTCGACAATAAATAATAACCAATGAATAAAAGTTTTTTTGTTCAATTATAATATAATTTGAGTAAAAATTAATTATCTAATTTATTTATTACTATTTAATTGAATACATGGGAAAATATTCAAAGAAAAAATATTTATTTTAATCTTAAAGGTCCAGTTAATATTTTATTTAAAAACGAGTGGATTTAATGAATCTCTTTTATCATTTAATATATATATATATATATATATTATTACTAGTGAGTGATAAAAATCTAAATGATGTCCCTGGAGCAAATTGTTTTTCATAATGTGTCATTTTTGGATTATTCAGTGTAAATTATATACAAGGGGGAGGCGGTCCACCTGGGATTTTAGTATCCACAATTTAAGAAATATAGAGAGATATTCCTAGGTAGTAACCTTCCATTTGAATTTTAAAGATCCTCTATCCTCACTCTATCATTATAGTGATATAAAAATTCATTGTAATTAAGTAATATATGATCATCTCCATAGTTCAAAGGAACGGTGTAGTTGTGGTTGTAAAGATAACAAAGGTTTCATAAAATATCCATTTCATAACCTGGATATTGATGATTGGAGTTCCCAATGATTTTGATGCATGTGTGGAACATCTAGAGGGATCTCACTTTATTTTATTTTAGTAATGGACATTGTTGATGCGAAGTTCTTGAAATTTCCTTTAAACCAAATGAGGTCATTATTCATTTTAATTTTTTTTATAAATCAATTCAAGAATGTTTCTTGGACTATACCATGTTTTTTGTCATCAGATATGAAACTTATATGTTGATATGGGGAAAAATTTCCAAATCCTTATCCCAAATACATCCAATGCAAGCCCCAGTACCATCAGTTGGTAACAGAGTGATCACATGAATTTTTGATCAAGGGTAATTTTTTTTCCAATTAATTCATGCATATGGTGTTGTAAATGTCCCATTTATACATATGATTATCTAATCAGATATCAAAATGGTGAGATATGGGTATCGAAATATTAAAAAATAAATCGAAAACCAATATTTTATATTTATTTTTATAGATTTTTATATATATTTTATTATTTTACCCCAATGAAGTAACCGAAAGAATTTTTCTTTCAAACTGATAATTCAATCCATTTTATGGTGGAATATATAGTGTGTCCCATTTCACCATTTTCAATGATTTTTAAATAAAATTTAAAGTCTAATTATAGGATAATGTACTTTTAAAAATTGAAAATAATTAGAAAAATTGGGTAAAGGGGAAACCTCTAGTCGCTTGAAATTATTAAATAAAATAAAATCTTATAGGGGGATACAAACATACTAAGGAGAACATCAAAAATGAAACAAAAAAGAAAAATGTTGGCTATAATGGTGCCCCCATCATCAGACACCCATTCACAACACTACCCCGAGACATCACCTCTAGTAAGATACCAACATCATCCTCCATAAAATTATCCTCCTACCTCCAGTTTATCCTCATTCCTCAGAAACACACAAAATCAACCTCTTTCTGCCTCGTCCTATGATCTCCTCAGCATAACATTACCAAAACTCCCACCCTGCGGCCTTCCATACTTCTACCTTTGAGTTCATTGTCCTACAACTACCTCATCCTCCAACTACATGGTTTATCATAATAAGACCAACAAAAATAGACTTCCCACCTCTTTACCTCCCTCTATCTAAACCTGAGATGATTAGCTAGACACAGATTGGTCCAGAATTGGTCCTATCTAACCCACCTAGTTTCATCTTGGCCTATAAAAGCCTAAAACCCCAATTAAGTGGATTCATGGCCACCTAAGGGTATATAAAAAGCTCAATATTTGAAAATATAATTTCTATTTTTTAGAATAAAATGTAATATAATTTAGGATTTAGAAACAAAAATTTAATGAATTTAAATAAGAATGAATTTTTTTAATTCATTTAATTACATTGATATAAATTTAATGTAAATTTTAATATTTATCACACATTTATTTGGTTTTTATTCAGTCATGGGTGGTGAGAATCCAATATATGTCTGTATTTTATTTATTAATTAATAATTTTAATTGATTGAATTTTTTAGTAGTTAATTAACTAATTTTCTGGTTCATTCATCTTTGGATTTCCCATTATATGTATTAGGGCATGTCTATCCCTAAGATATTTATTACATATGTATTATGAATTCTTCATATCCCCTAACTAGTTTTCAGGAATATTAGTATTATAAAAAAATCATGATTACATGGAGATCACCAATGTAATGAAAATTTATAAAACAATATGTAATTACATTGACTAGGGAGGGCGTTAGGACAAGAGTCTGACCTAACTATAACAATTAACCTTGATGTATCGCTAGAAATGTTTAATATAAATGGAACTAACAGTAATAATATATCTTTATTAATAATTTAATTTAATTATTCATTATTGATATATTATTATTTTTTCTATTAGTTTGCATACACAAAAACATAGAATAATTATCATTTAAGATTATATAAGATGAACATATGTGTTAAATGAATTCTATTTACGACATGGTCCAGTTATGAGTTTGGTCCCAAAGAACGTGTATATATAATAGGAAATGATTGTATCCATCAAGATAAAATAAAACACATCAATCTAATATAATATATAAATTCCATCCATCACATACATTTGACCAAATCTATTTGTACAAGATGCTCGTTATCCACAATTGAGAGTTCCTCTAACTAATGGAATGTTCATTTTATTGTGATGGGTTAACCAAACTATAGTATGTTGAAAATTAGCATTCATTTCTAGATTTATTCCACTTTATAGGGAAATTGTTGAGTTAATCTAGGTTATGATTCCAAGAACCTAGAAATTCACTAAATTTTTCAAGAGCTTCAAAATCAATGTGGCTGACCAATCTAGTTCCTACCATAAAAATAATTGATTATTAGTATATCTATAGCATAGACATGAAGTGTGATTTCATGGAAACATTCTATTATAATACTCAATAGATTGGTTATTTCGAATCTAATAGTGAAGGATACTAGTGTTCAATAATATAGTTAGAAATATGTCAAAATTTATTAGGTAATTTCTAAATAGTAATCAAGAATAAATATTAACATCCGTGTTTAATTTTTGTAGATAAAATGGAAATCATCTCCAATAGTTCATTATCACTACAATTAATCTTGGAGGTAGAAAATATCTATACTTGCTATAACATCAAATAGTGGTATGGTAACATGGTAATAGTTCTACTACCAGAGAGGAATCTTTATATTCTGGAGTTCTCACATCTGACTAAACCTCCAAATGGAGAAAGAATGGTGGTGAAATTCAATGATGAGAATCATGTATATTAACCACTATTTGTATATTGTATCATGTTGTCATAATTTTCAATTCAATTACAAAAATTTCATGAGGATGAAGATTCCTATAAGATTCTATCTCATATAGAGGAGTTATCTCTAGAGGGAGAATGAAATGGGTGATATGTGATTTCAGGTTATTTATATAGGTAAAATCTCTCATTTGGGAATGAAAAAAGGACATCATTTACTCAAAATAATTGGGTACATTGAGAGTCTTGAATCCATTTTGAGGTGTGTGTCTGTTATTGTTGAATCATAAAACCAAGAAAGCATCGATTTCTATTCTAGGAAGTTGGGGAAACCATATTCCTAAGGTGTTGGTCCTTGAACTTCCACTGATGCCTCTTATAGTGACACCTATAGTAGCACAGTCTATTCATGATATGGGAACTAAAACCAAATTATAATATGGATTTATCATATTATGAAGTCTATGAAATGAGTTTCTTGGCATTTCTCATCTTTGGAAGAGTTGACTGAGGTGTTTCCGTAGCATAATCCTCCCACCTTTTCAGGGGATGGTGGGTATCATGCTGTATAGTATTAGATTGAGGCAAATTATTCTATAGTGCAGAGGGTAAATCTTTCTACTTATATGTTACATGATTTTTCGAAGTGATGGTGATATTTTATTAAATTAGAATAATGACTTCGAGATATAATTTGGGTTGATTCATTGATGATCATTTTTCCTTAAGATCATTTCTAAAAGCATTATGGCCTAGGTGAGATAGAGTGTTTTAGTAACCAGCAACAATAATCCATGTATGTCATTGATTATAATTCTAATTTCACTAAGCTTCATGATTTCGATCATACATTATATGGCTATGATTTTTTGAGTTCTAGGAGATTCAATGATGGGATATTATATGCCATCCGATCATAGTTCAAAATATTTTTACTGATGACTATCATTGAGATCATCAAATAGACCCTCACTAATGATAGAATGTTTAAGATTATTGAGTTTTTAAACCATGGATGTTCAGAAAATAGATCTATCATTGTTTCTTATAGAGAATGAATGTGAAATTTTGATGTTTTTCATGGGGGATGAAGTAGTCAGACAACTAATGCTGAAAACTTCTATTATGTCATCAGTGTGGGAAACTGGGACATGTGAAGACATGATGTATATAGGATCTAGTTGAATGGAGAATATGTTGTACGATGAGGAATATCCAGTGATTCTAGAAGAAAATTATTGCATTTCATAGTGATTAGGGATATAAACCTACCCCATGCTCTAGAGTGGGGTTAGTTGTAACATCCCAAGTAAGTAATGAATAATAGATATTTTTATCTATGTCTATTAATGATTAAGATAGTGTTATAGAGGCTTAAAATGAAAATAAATACAATCTTATGCATGGAATACACTAATATTCTTAAAAGATTGTTTTAGTGCCTTTTGATGGAAAACCATTTTTGAATCTATATTTTGACAATTTTATAAACTATGTTTGTCAAAATAAACTTATTCTTTATGTTTGGGACATCAAAATTTACTTTTTGTGAATTTTTGGTATTTTTTTGACAATGTTCATTTTTTAATGAATAGTGAAAAATACTGCATTTTACATCAAAACTGCTTTTTAATCTAATTTATTTATATGATTAGATTATCTTTTGAATTGGTATTAATGTTTAATATGAATATATTTTTACCATTTAATCCAATGGTGGTCATTGGAATCAATTTCACTTTGAAATTGGACTTAAACTAGTATCAATCTTTTGATACTTATTGTTTTGTAAAAACACGCTATTTGTCATGACAGTGGGAATTAATTATTAAATTAATTAATGTGACTTATATGATTTTAATTTTTTAAAATAGAATCCATTTTTGAATTCGGAATATCAAATATAGCTTAGGGTGAATTTTTGGTAATTTTCTGAAAAACTTCAATTTTTGATGAATAGTGAAACCACTAAGTGATAATCAAGCAAACTGATTTTTCAGTTAAATGAAAGTTTACCACTAATGTGTATTGAATTTTTAAAATCCGACATAGATGGTTGTCATTAAGAAGTAAAATGTGGTTCAATGAGATTATAATAATTTTTTGGTAAATAGTAACTTATTTAGTTCTTAATCACGATTAGTGGTAATTAGGGTAGTTTAAGGTATAAATAATACTTTAATAAAATGAAATGACCTAGACACATGTACCAACCTCATTGGTTGTGTCATGGCCGACCATGACATGCCATGGGTCAACTTGGGGACCCCATGGATCCACTTTTGTTGGGAAATGACATAAATTACTTTTTATTTAATGTTAAAGTGAAAATGACACAAACATAATATGTTTTACGAAAACAATTTTTAAGTGGGGTTATACATGTCCAAATTTTGATTATAAATAGTAATTGGAAAGCTAAAAAGATTTCCTATATCATAGTAGTTTTTTTATAATTTTTTAGACATTAAATAAATTTAATTATTTATGACATAATAATGATGCAGCGATGACATCATTATTTGACGATTTAAATAAAATGGAAAGATAATGTAAAATATATGAACTAAACATGTCCAAAACTTATTGTATGAGTGGATTTAGAAGCCTTATCACCTTATCCACGAATTATATCAATGTGGGACCTTTTGAAACCGAAACACATTTTCAAATAAATTAATATTTTTTTACTTTCCAAAAGTGCCCCTCCTCTCCTCTTATAAAAGGCCCCCAACTCTACCTCATTTCACACACTACTCAAGCCTTTGGCTCGGCCAAACCCTGCCCATTTACTCTCTCCACATCCCTCTCCTCATCTTAGAGGATTCCCTTTGGGCAGAATCCTTTCAAAGGAAGCCTTTAGGCTCAAATCAAAAGGAGTTACACTTTTAAAGGTAATTCATTCTCTCATGTTCATTTGTTTTATTTTGTTTCTCCAACCCCCTAAACTCTTTTTATTTACTTCTTTTGTAACAACAACAGTATCATAAATATACTAGGATGTTGTTATAATATTTATTTGAGCTACACTCTCACACAACTACATCAAATGGTTAATGAACATACGGTTTCTGTGGATGGCAAAATTCTGCCTCCCGAAACGATGATTGTTCAATACTCATTTAACACCTTCAAAGGTGGCCATTATGATGTCACTATTTTTATATATGATATATAATATGTTTATGTTTTCCTTAAGCTTCTGTTTTTTTCATTTTTGGCATACCTTTATGGTTTCCATTATGGGTAAAACACGATATCTTAATTTTAGGAAGTGCGGACTACCGCCCCCTAAAAGTGATTTGATTCGTTAATACCATATGTGGGATGTGTAAAGGATAAAGTTAATGATATTATATATGTTATTATACTATAATTATAATATACTCTTATATCATTATAATTCCATTCCAGAAAATATGAAATAGAAATGGAAGTAGCGTTCATGCGTACGTACGGCTTACCGTCTCCATGAACGGTGCATTTCATTTCTTACCTCTAAATGTGATGTAATATTATAAATACATGTATATTATGAATATATATGATATATATGTTATACAAAACATTAATATCATTCTTGATATAATGAAACTTTGACCGAATTAACAACATGTAAGTGTAAGAGGTCTATTTTTGACTTAAGAACCAAATACCGACAAAATGAACATTATTAACTTAACTGATTACATGATGTTCATAACATGGTATAAAAGGAATAATGAACTTGAAAAAGATTCATAATCAAGTAGAGATTAACTCAAGTTTATTATTCAGGAGATTAAAGAATGGTCGAGTCAAGTCGGATACGAGGTATGGGACTTCGTCTCAATCTCCTTTCGTTGAGGCATATTTTATTTTATACACAACTTTCTTTTATACGGTGTATAAACCCCTTTGACTTTTACGTTTATTCAAAAGGAATCTTTTTTTTATATACGAAGTGTTTACTAAACGAAAAAAGGGAATTTTTTTGTCATACGTATGCAGCGACAACGACTTCTCCGCCGTCGTGACCGTTATTTGAGTTTCGGCTTCCTCTACAAGCCATACCTTCTTTTAAAAGAAAAATAAATACCATGTTTTACTTTTCTTTTACTTTGGTATTGAAAATGGTTTTCATAATGTTTTTATTATATCAATGTGTTGTATTGATATCTCGTGATTTAAATGTGGAAATATTATGTTTCCTTTATGCATGTTTTATGTGATATGATTATGTTATGGTTCTTGGGCATTATTATGAAGACGGGTGGTTCCGTGATAAACTAAGGGCGGGTGAGCCCGTTATAGCTCTCCAATGCATTGGGTAACACGAAGGAGTGAAACGTTAAGGTTTCTCCGAAGAGATTTTAGGGAATATACTGTGATGGGTATTCCAAACTTAACCAAGAGGGTTACTCCCTACGTAAGAATGTTATGAATGCCTCAAGTTACCTTTATGTCTTATGATTTCTATGATTTATTCATGATTTTATGAGGTATGTTAAAGTGCCTATGTTTATGTGTAAATTATGATTTCATTCTTATGTATATATGAACTCATGTTTCCTTTCCATGTTTTTTTTATAACCCATACTGATTTTTAATGCTCATCCCAAGTTTTTGAAATGTTTTTCACAGGTCAGGGGAAAGGTACATGATAAGATGATAGAGTCAAGGATGTGTCAAGAAATAATCCATGTTTTATTTTAAATGTGTTTCCATTGATGGGAATGAAGAATACTATCTTTATGTAACCACTTTGTTTATATGTGGAATGTAATGCAAGTTTTATGATCTAATTCTCTAAAACTCCAAACCTGAAAAGATCTTCAACGTGTAATCTTGTAATAACTCAAGATTAAGTATGGTTTAAGGCTGGGGCCATATAGTTGGTATCAGAGGATGGTTTAGACAACTTTAGGAGTTAGAAAAGTATTAAATTAAAATATGATTGAAATGATATAGCATTTACGGATTACCATGTTGCTTCGCCTAAGATATTTCTATGTTCAGAATGGTTTTCCGCAGAGGAAACAAAGCAGCTATGTTGGGACGACATCAGGAGGAAGATAACCTTCCAAATCAGCATCCAGAAATGTTCATAATTGGAACTGAACAGTTTGTTGTAGTAATGGCACAGTTGACTCAGGCTATAAATGGTGGTGGTATCCATGCACGAGATCAGCCAGATCAACCGCATAGGAACATGTCAGTGGTGGAACATTTCATGAGGCAACGTCCCCCATCATTCAGAGGATCATCTGACCCTGTGCAAGCTGAAGGGTGGGTTAAAGCACTTGAGAATATTTTTGATGTCATGGGGTGTTCAGAACATCAAAAAGGTTAGTCTATCTGTTTACCGATTTGAAGGTGAAACTGATCAGTGGTGGTCGATGGTGAAAAATATAAGGGATAGTGATGAGATTGAGGATCTTCACTGGGACGAATTCAAAGGTATGTTTCTTGAGAAATATTTTCCTAAGGTGGTTTGTCTTAGGATGGAAAAACAGTTCCTAGAATTGAGGCAGGAGGATGATTCAGTGGCTTCTTATGAAGAAAAGTTCACTCGATTGGAAAGGTATGCTCCAAATTTTATCCGGGATCTTGATAGTAAAATAAACCGTTTTTACTCAGGGTTAAAGCCAAAATATCGAAGGGCATTAGCTTCTCGTGAGTTTAAAAGTTATGAAAAGCTTGTTCGATGTACGGAGAAGGTGTAAATGGAGTTTGCCGATGATCAGGTGTTCTATGAAAAACAACAGAATAAGAGGCCGAGGTGGCAAGAGAAAGGTAAGAATTCTTCAAAAAAGTCTGATGGTAAGAGAACTAAGTTTCCAGTTTGTGATAAATGTGGAAAAGGGCATGCTGGGGAATGTCTTCTGAATTCTGGAAAGTGCTACCGATGTGGTAAGATGGGACATGAGGCTCGTGATTGCACTGAAAAGGATCAAGCTGAAGGTAAGAACAAATTTGATTTACAGTTAGTGAAGTGTTATAAGTGCAATGAGATGGGTCACTATGCAAACGAGTGTCCGACAAGGAGCTTGAGTGATGGGAAGTAGTTAGACTACAAGCAGAAAGGGGTGGTCAAATCCTTTGCAACAACTTCAGCAGATGTTGGGCCATCAAATGAAGTGGTATTAGCTCCAGGGAGCTCAATATTTTTCGAAGATTGACTTGAGGTCGGGGTACCATCAGTTGAAAGTAAAAGAAGCAGACGTTCCGAAGACTGCGTTCCGTACTATATATGGCCATTATGAATTTGTAGTTATGCCTTTTGGGTTAACCAATGAACCTGCTGTATTCATGGACCTTATGAATAAAATTTTCCATGAGTTCTTGGATAAGTTTGTGTTTGTGTTTTGAGGTTATGTGTGCCTTGTGATTCACAGTGAAGAATGAGTTGTTATGTGAGGCTCATAGTTCCCCGTTTTCAGTTCATCCTGGCAGTACTAAGATGTACAGAGATCTGCGGGAGTATTACTGGTGGGATGGAATGAAAAGAGATATTGCTGATTTTACTGTGAAGTGTTTGACTTGTCAGTAGGTTAAAGCAGAGAGGCAGTGACCGAAAGGGATGCTTCAGCCCTTACCAGTGCCAGAGTGGAAATGGGAGAATATATCCATGGACTTTGTTGTTGGATTACCGAAGACATCTCGAGGTAGTAATGCAATCTGGGTTATTGTTGATCGCTTGACCAAATCTTCTCATTTCCTTGCTATACGAGATACTTTCTCTCTTGATCAAATTTCCCGTTTGTATCTTAAAGAGATAGTCAGGTTACATGGAGTTCCTCTCTCCATTGTATTGGATCGTGATCCCATGTTTACTTCTAACTTTTGGAAAGGCCTTCAGAAGTCGTTGGGTACTGAATTAAATTTTAGTACAGCTTTTCATCCTCAATCAGATGGGCAGTCAGAACGAACAATTCAGACATTGGAGGATATGCTACGATCTTGTTCTATGGATTATCAGGGAAGTTGGGACCAACATCTTTCTTTGGTTGAGTTTTCATATAATAACAGTTTCAATTCTAGTATACAGATGGCACCATTTCAGGCATTATATGGGAAGCGGCATCGAACTCCAGCTTTCTGGGATGAAGTGGGTGAAAGGAAGTTGATGGGACCAGAATTGGTAGAAGAGATGGCAGAAAACGTTCAGCTGATTGAGAAACACATGAGAACAGCTCAGAGCAGGCAAAAGAGTTATGCAGATAACCGGAGGAAGGATCTATCTTTCGAGGTAGGTGATCATGTTTTTCTCAAGGTTTCTCCTTGGAAAAGTGTGATGAGATTTGGTAAGAAAGGAAAGTTGAGTCCAAGGTTCGTTGGACCATACGAAATTCTAGAAAGAGTTGGATCAGTTGCATACCGAGTGGCTTTACCTCCGAGTTTATCTCAGGTACACAATGTTTTTCACATTTAGATGTTGAGGAAGTATATGCCAGATCCATCTCATGTTTTAAGTCTAGAGGTAGTTCAGCTGGAAGAGAACCTATCTTATGAGGAACAACCGGTCCAGATTCTTGACCATAGGGAGCAAGTGTTATGGAATTAGGTGATTCACCAGGTAAAGGTTTTGTGGAAAAACCACATGATTGAAGAGGCAACATGGGAATCTGAAAATGCAATGAGGGATAAGTACCCCCATTTATTCGATAAGTAAATAAATTGCGGGGACACAATTTTCTAATGGGGGAAAGGATGTAACATCCCAAGTAAGTAATGAATAATAGATATTTTTATCTATGTCTATTAATTATTAAGATAGTGTTATAGAGGCTTAAAATGAAAATAAATACAATCTTATGCATGGAATACACTAATATTCATAAAAGATTGTTTTAGTGCCTTTTGATGGCAAACCATTTTTGAATCTATATTTTGACAATTTTGTAAACTATGTTTGTCAAAATAAACTTATTCTTTATGTTTGGGACATCAAAATTTACTTTGTGTGAATTTTTGGTATTTTTCTGACAATGTTCATTTTTTAATGAATAGTGAAAAATACTGCATTTTACATCAAAACTGCTTTTTAATCTAATTTATTTATATGATTAGATTATCTTTTGAATTGGTATTAATGTGTAATATGAATATATTTTTACCATTTAATCCAATGGTGGTCATTGGAATCAATTTCACTTTGAAATTGGACTTAAACTAGTATCAATCTTTTGATACTTATTGTTTTGTAAAAACACGCTATTTGTCATGACAGCGGGAATTAATTATTAAATTAATTAATGTGACTTATATGATTTGAATTTTTTAAGATAGAATCCATTTTTGAATTTGGAATATCAAATATAGCTTAGGGTGAATTTTTGGTAATTTTCTGAAAAACTTCAATTTTTGATGAATAGTGAAACCACTAAGTGATAATCAAGCAAACTGATTTTTCAGTTAAATGAAAGTTTACCACTAATGTGTATTGAATTTTGAAAATCCGACATACATGGTTGTCATTAAGAAGTAAAATTTGGTTCAATGAGATTATAATAATTTTTTGGTGAATAGTAACTTATTAAGTTCTTAATCACGATTAGTGGTAATTAGGGTAGTTTAAGGTATAAATAATACTTTAATAAAATGAAATGACCTAGACACATGTCCCAACCTCATTGGTTGTGTCATGGCCGACCATGACATGCCATGGGACAACTTTGGGACCCCATGGATCCACTTTTGTTGGGAAATGACATAAATTACTTTTTATTTAATGTTAAAGTGAAAATGACACAAACATAATATGTTTTACGAAAACAATTTTTAAGTGGGGTTATACAAGTCCAAATTTTGATTATAAATACTCATTGGAAAGATAAAAAGATTTTCTATATCATAGTATTTTTTTATAATTTTTTAGACATTAAATAAATTTAATTATTTATGACATAATAATGATGCAGCGATGACATCATTATTTGACGATTTAAATAAAATGGAAAGATAATGTAAAATATATGAACTACACATGTCCAAAACTTATTGGATGAGTGGATTTCGAAGAATTATCACCTTAGCCACGAATTATACCAATTTGGGACCTTTTGAAACCGAAACACATTTTCAAATAAATTAATATTTCTTTACTTTCCAAAAGTGCCCCTCCTCTCCTCTTATAAAAGGCTCCCACCTCTACCTCATTTCACACACTACTCAAGCCTTTGGCTCGGCCAAACTCTGCCCATTTACTCTCTCCACATCCGTCTCCTCATCCTAGAGGATTCCCTTTGGGCAGAATCCTTTCAAAGGAAGCCTTTATGCTTAAATCAAAAGGAGTTACACTTTTAAAGGTAATTCATTCTCTCATGTTCATTTGTTTTATTTTGTTTCTCCAACCCCCTAAACTCTTTTTATTTACTTCTTTTGTAACAACACCAGTATCATCAATATACTAGGATTTTGGTATAAGATTTATTTGAGCTACACTCTCACACAACTACATCAAATGGTTAAAGAACATACGGTTTCCGTGGATGGCGAAATTCTGCCTCCCGAAACGATGACTGTTCAATACTCATTTAACACCTTCAAAGGTGGCCATTATGATGTAACTATTTTTATATATGATATATAATATGTTTATGTTTTCCTTAAGCTTCTGTTTTTTTCATTTTTGGCATACCTTTATGGTTTCCATTATGGGTAAAACACGATATCTTCATTTTAGGAAGTGCGGACTACCACCCCCTAAAAGTGATTTGATTCGTTAATACCATATGTGGGATGTGTAAAGGATAAAGTTAATGATATTATATATGTTATTATACTGGAATTATAATATACTCTTATATAATTATAATTACATTCCAGAAAATACGAAATAGAAATGGAAGTAGCGTTCATGCGTACGTACGGCTTACCGTCTCCATGAACGGTGCATTTCATTTCTTACCTCTAAATGTGATGTAATATTATAAATACATGTATATTATGAATATATATGATATAAATGTTATACAAAACATTAATATCATTCTTGATATAATGAAAAATTGACCGAATTAACAACATGTAAGTGTAAGAGGTCTATTTTTGACTTAAGAACCAAATACCGACAAAATGAACATTATTATCTTAACTGATTACATGATGTTCATAACATGGTATAAAAGGAATAATGAACTTGAAAAAGATTCATAATCAAGTATAGATTAACTCAAGTTTATTATTCAGGAGATTAAAGAACGGTCGAGTCAAGTCGGATACGAGGTATGGGACTTCGTCCCAATCTCCTTTCGTTGAGGCATATTTTATTTTATACACAACTTTCTTTTATAAGGTGTATAAACCCCTTTGACTTTTACGTTTATTCAAAAGGAATATTTCTTTTATATACTATGCATTTACTAAATGACAAAAGGGAATTTTTTTGTCGTACGTATGTGGCGACAACGACTTCTCCGCCGTCGTGACTGTTATTTGAGTTTCGGCTTCCTCTACAAGTCATACCTTCTTTTTAAAAGAAAAATAAATACCAAGTTTTACTTTTATTTTACTTTGGTATTGAAAATGGTTTTCATAATGTTTTTATTATATCAATGTGTTGTATTGATATCTCGTGATTGAAATGTGGAAATATTATGTTTCCTTTATGCATGTTTTATGTGATATGATTATGTTATGGTTCTTGGGAATGATTATGAAGACGGGTGGTTCCGTGATAAACTAAGGGCGGGTGAGCCCGTTATAGCTCTCCAATGCATTGGGTAACGTGAAGGAGTGAAACGTTAAGGTTTCTCCGAAGAGATTTTAGGGAATATACTGTGATGGGTATTCCAAACGTAACCAAGAGGGTTACTCCCTACGTAAGAATGTTATGAATGCCTCAAGTTACGTTTATGTCTTATGATTTCTATGATTTATTCATGATTTTATGAGGTATGTTAAAGTGCCTATGTTTATGGGTAAAGTATGATTTCATTCTTATGTATATATGAACTCATGTTTCCTTTCCATGTTTTTTTTATAACCCATACTGAGTTTTTATGCTCATCCCAAGTTTTTGAAATGTTTTTCACAGGTCAAGGGAAAGGTACATGATAAGATGATAGAGTCAAGGATGTGTCAAGAAATAATCCATGTTTTATTTTAAATGTGTTTCCATTGATGGGAATGAAGAATACTATCTTTATGTAACCACTTTGTTTATATGTGGAATGTAATGCAAGTTTTATGATCTAATTCTCTAAAACTCTAAACCTGAAAAGATCCTCAACGTGTAATCTTGTAATAACTCAAGATTAAGTATGGTTTAAGGCTGGGGCCTTATATTAGTGGTATCTCTTCACAAAGGCTACTTGAATACCACTAGCCACATAGGACAAGGGGGTGGTTGGGGAAGAGTTACTCAGACTTTGGGTGTTCAGCACCAGAATAGAGGGCCTTATTAGAAAATTCATGTTGTGACTAAGGACCATAGTAGATGGTAGTATCATTGATAGTTGCATTTTCCATATAATCAAAGCATCAAAACTTCAACTATTTTATGTACTATTATAATAGCCACTATAATACTGTCTACTTAATTTCACATAGGAATGTCCAAATATTTTATATCGGTGGAAATTGTGGAGAGTCTAGGCCGCAAGAGATCATTTTACTATGGCATTATGACTCTCGATAACCCATTCAATATCCGACAAGATAGAATTCTCGATTATAATAATTTCCACCCTAACATAGGCAAATATTTCGTTTTGAGGAATAATTTAATAATCAACGTGAAACAATTTCAATTATTTATCAGGATGGGATGGTTAATTTTCTTTCTATCTCATATTTACTATTATCCATATAGGGAAACAGGAACATCAAATGTGTTTTTAGAATTGTACATAAGGGGTAGTAGGAGGGGTAATAAACAAATGTTTTTATAAAATATGTTCTTTAAATAATTTTAATTCTTTTATATAATTCCTTTTTATGAAATTTTGATCTCAAAATAACCATGATATTCCCTTAGTATAAAATGACCATTTTAGCCCAATCGTTTTCTTAGCGGGAATAAATATAACTTCCAAATGAAAATTTATGGTGAATTTATCTACCACCAAATATTTATGAACAATATAAATATATCATATAATTGTATTTTTGTATTAATAAATTTCATGAATTACTTTTAGTAAATGAAATTAATGGAATATATATGTGTTATATACAAATATTTTTTATATTCATCAAATAAATATTTCTTCCATAGGGTACAAATAAACCCTATTTGATTTATAAAAAACAATATTTTTTGAAAAGGTAATCTTCAGCCTTTTAATAGATAATCCCATCCACGCTAATATTTTTACACATTAAAATTTTTATATGACAACATAAACATTTTATTTATAATCAGGATATAAATTTTTTACTTTGGATTACTTTTTAATAACATTCAAATAACATTCAAATTTATATGAATAGTAAAAATAATGTAAATTTTAATTTAAAACAAATTTTACTTTTGAAATAATTAATACCGTAAAATTATAATATTAAATGGGTTTAAAGTGTAAATATAATATATTTTTATTATTATATATAATTTATTTCATAAGAATTAATTTTACAATGAGTTTAGATGTAAAAACATTTCAAACTTTTATAATCTCTTAACATTAAAAACTCATTCTCTCTTTCTGATAATGAGAATAATTATAAATTAAATAATGTAAATTCTATGTTCTAAATTTTGAAAAATTTATTCCATATTTGGAATCATTTGGTCAAAAATATGTAAATAGTTTTATTTTAAAAATCTTCATAATGAATAGTAATTTCAAATTTTTTTATTAATACAGTAAAAGAGTAAATCAGGTAATTAAGGGGAATAATACTATTATAAAATTATACTAAACTTGTCTTAATATCATTTGATGAGTTTTTTTCGACATAAATCATTCTTCAGTCGAAATTAAGTCCTTTAGAAGGCACTTGAACGAGATTAAGACATTTAACATATTATGTTTAAAGAAAAGTTAAATATGTCTCACCCAAATCTGAATAACTAACCCATTTTTATATAAGGATATACAGAAGATAAATTATATTATAAATATTATTTTGACTGATAATTTTATTTATTTATCATGGTAATTTATTTTTTATATTTAGGAAATATATAATTAATTTATCGAATGATCCTTGTATGATGTTAAAATTAATTAATTGATGAGAAATCTATAAAACAATTTTTATTAAAATGATAATAAAAAATCCAAAAAGTAAAACCAAATCTTATTGTTTGAATATATATATACCATAACAATCCAGATTTCGAGTTAGTGACCATTTTGTGTCTTATACAAGATATTGTAACACTTGTATGATTTTATTTAATGTGATGTTAAAGTTGTCGCATTCATAAATTAATACATATAACATTTAAATGATGGATTTTACAGAAGATAAATTCAACTAAAAATATTATTCATAAATATAGTAGATTTATATTCATCATATTATTTTATTTTAAATTTTTATTAAAATAAAAAAATTAAATAATTACACAAAATTGATGTAGTAATTATTTTATTAACATAGTTTATGAATAAATATTATTAAAAAAAATAAAATAACTATAATATGGGATAATTAATATGTATAATGAATTTCCATGATGACCTTGACATCATATAGATTTAATAAAATATATTTTAGAAGTTAAATATTTACCTTAAAATTTTTAAAAATAAAATTATTGAATAGTGACAAAATTAACACTATTGATTATTTATCAAAATAATGTTTTATTAAATTAGATAAAAATAAAATATAATTTTTTTAAAAATATAAAAAAATAATATTATAGAATAAAATGTTCCCATTTATTTATTTATTGTCTAATTCAAATCAAATAAGTAAATATTTTTACCTTTTAATATAGAAATATGTGTTACCGAAGTTAAAATTTAAAATGAATTACTACGGGTTAATTAATCTGATAATGTTAAAATTTACATAAATTTTTTTATAAAATATATTTTTTTATTATATTACAACTATATATCGTCTCATAATTGAAATTGGGACATTTTTGAAGTTATTGGATGGGGTTTTATTTTATTATAAATTAATATTTTTGGTGATCCCAAAAATTCCTCTCACTTAAATTATATAAGGGAACCTCCTCCCTCACCTATTCACTTCAATTTGACATTGTATGCTCCGCTATACATTGTCCACATCCCTTATCAACCTACCTAGTTACATTATAGAGTTTTTTATCTTCCTCAAATACCATCTCTAGTGCTATAATAGAAGATTTATATGAGGCACATCGAAGATAATGTAATCTCCTCTACCGATTCTTTCAAACTCCATTCTCAATATAACTCATATTAATCATTTGTTTCATTATAATGTTATAAAACTAGTATCACCTATATATTGATATTTTTTTTGATTATAGAACAAAAATATTCTACATCCTATCAATCCTACAAAAAATAAAATCACCATGCGTGCGTACATACGACTTACCATCTCCACGCCATGGTGGAATTTGTTTTTTTTACCAAAAGCTTACTCAGATCCGTATAATGATGTAAATATTAACATTATATGATTATTATCACATTATTTTGTTTCTGAAATATTACTCACCATTCTACTCAATACCATTCATTAATTAGGGGAATGATATCGTCTCTCCTGCGTAAGTACGACCAACCATCTCTACGATGTGATCCGGTTCATTCCACATTATCTTCATTAAATTATTATTGTATAGTTGTATAAAATTAAAAAGTAATATATATATATATAGTGTAAATATAATTTTTTAATGGTATAACTATGACATATGAAGAAGAACCCAAACTTATTCAACAAAAAAAGAAAAATAAAATGATGTAGTTAATACCCAAATAGCATCTAATAATGACTTTTTTTAAGAAACTGATGATTATATGATCATATATGATATAAAAGAGTATATTCTTCTGTTATAAGTTATCAAAATTATTTAAATCATTATACAGTATTTTTATATACATACAATGAAAATCATACCAGAAAGGTAAGATATAAGTTCACAATCTCATTATTATCTATTATTGTTTATAAGTAAGTATTTACTGGGGTATATTTATCATCCGTATTCATGTTTCATACATATTTAATATTATTTATATTATTCTAAAACTTTATAATGTAAATTTGACCAATTTTTTAATATTTATAAAATGGAATGAAAGGAACCTTTTGTCGTTATTCGATAGAAGGTACTTTTTGTCTTTTCCAACAAAAGTATGAGGTGAATGGTTTTTTAATTTATACGATGTGAATATATTTTTCATATTCATAAATACTTATTTCCATTAATATTAATCTAAACTATTTCAATCTTTTTTCCAAATAAATTCTTCTATTTTAACATTTTATGACATTTTGTGGAAAGAAAACATTTTGAAGAAGAAATGGTATTTTCTTCAAGAATTAATTTCAAGTGTTATATTAAAATTAATTTTTACATAAGAAAAAATTATTTTATATTGTTATTTTTAAAATACAATATCCTTAATATTAAAATTATTTTTTTTTTATGAAGGATTTATATTTATGAATCAATTTGTTTTACATATATTTTGTTATGGAGGAATGATATTTAAAGAAACCAGTTTTATTCCTTGGGATTTGATGAATAATTTATGTCATTGTGGAAAACATAAGAATGATTTAATTATGAGATGGGTGGGACTTATATCTACCTCCAATACATTTGCTAATTATATATATCTAATTATATATAATAGGTAGGAATAGGAACTGATCTCAGTTCAGAAATAAATGTATGGAACTAAGAGAGAACACAAACCTGTAATAGACTTTATCCACTATGTTGGTCTTAAAAATGAGCGTTGACTAATATGAAATGCATTTCTTGGATTATGGGTATTCCGAAATACTTCATGTATTATGTTATGTCTTTTGGGATTATGTTAATTAATTCTTATAAACATTGATGATTTATCCCAGGGCATGATATAAAAATCCTTCATATAGAGAATAAGAATTTCAAATGTTATGTTCTTATGTATTAGGATTATTATTTGATTGATATCTCCCTTGTTTAATATTATTGAGAATATGATATCTCCCTTTAAAATTATTCTTTTCCCCAGGTCATGATGAAGGGTATTAAGTATGATATGTCAAAAAAGGGTCAGGTTAAGACGAAATAAGTAGGAGACAATGAAGGTGTATTATAAGCCAATTTTTTATGAATCCATGTTTCTAATGGAATTATACTTATAAGGTCCTGTGATGGATTTGTTATATTTTTATACTGAATATTTTTCAAATTTTAATTAATATAAATGTATGTAAAGTACATTTTTTTATAGTTGGTATCAAAAGAAAGGTGTAGTGAACCTTTATAATCTAGGATGAGAAAACCATAGTAAGAACCCAAAGGATATGTCAAATAATAGGTCACAATCCAAGTGTTTTAGAAATGAACATGAATATCCTATGATAAAACAAAAAAGTTACTAAATTGAAATTTTATTCTTGATTTTTTTGTTTTACCATTATGATTAGTGTTTCTCACACTATGTTTCTTATTTTTAGAAAATGGTTGGAACCCAAAGGAACAGCTTTAATGCTGAATGCGACATGAAATGCAATGATTGTCCTCCTGAGAAACCAAATGTTATGGGAAATGTAATATAAAATCATGTTACTATGCTCACACAAAATTCTCAAGCTATGAATTATTCTAGACTTCCTAATGTGAAAATTTTGGAACAATACTCTATTGATTCCTGCAAGATGTAGCACCCACCTTTATTCAGTGGGTCTTCTTATCCATTAGTGTCTGAAAAATGGATTAGTACCACTAAAAATATATTTTCTATTCTCTAATTTCATAACATGATAAAGTCATTTTATCAGACTATCAATTGGAAGGTGAATCTAATCAAAGGGGGAACATAAAAAATAATACGGGGAAAAGAAATGAAATTGAATCCAAAGAATAGGACGAGTTCAGAAAATTATTTTTCATTAAGTAATTTCCTCACATTCGTTGAAAAAATATGAAAAAGGAGTTCCTTGAACTTATGAAAGAGGACGATGAATCCCTTGGTACCTATGAGAAAATTTTATAAGACTTATACCGTAGGATTCTATAATTATTATCTAACCTGATAGTAAAATTGATCAATTATGTAGTGGATTAAAACTAATTATATGCATGGTATTAGCTATAATGGGATTCAGTAACTACTAAGAAATCATTTTCTGTGCTATTCAGTTTGAGATGTATATTCGAGTAACCTATCAGTCCAATGGGTTTGATAAGAAAATAAAATTGAATTCAAGGGAAAAATATAATGGTTGTAATAAAAATAAGATGATTTTCTACTTGTGCTAAAAGTGTGGAATGAAACATGGTTGAAGGTGTATTAAAGGTTTTATTAAATGTTTTATGTTTGGGAAAGAATTTCATTAGGAATTTGAATACCGAAGTGATGGGAAATGATTCCTAATGATGCGAATTGAGAAAAGTCAACACAGAATGAACCTCTTACACTTCACTGTTAAAAGTATAAGGAAATGGGTCATTATGGCAATAACTGCTCTAATCTAAGGGGTATTAATGATGATTAACATCATCAAACACTTATGGAAAAAGAAAAAGGCAAGTCACATGCTATCTCTATCGATGATGTGGAGTATGATAATGATGTTGTGAAAGGTACACTTATTATCTACTATAAATTATAAAATGTTTTATTTCATTATAGATCCAAAAAATATTTTATTTATGAAGGATTTTCTATGGTAATCATCGTATTAATTAAAAAATTAGATGTTGAGTTTGTTGTGAAAACTACTAAGGGAACAATGGTCACATCAAAGGATTATAATTCTTCTCTTGTTGAATTTTGGGGGAAAGTTATTCCTGAAAATCTTTCAATCATTCCTATAGTGTAATTTTTTGTGATTCCTAGAATGGATTTTCCATGTCTCTATGGTTCTTATATCAATTTCCAAGGAAGGGAATTCAAATTTTATATTCAGAATCAATCTATGATCATCTATCAAAAAAAGGATGAATATAAACTTCTAATAGAAATTTCTATCATCATATGGGTATTGATGCGTATAAATTAATTTTATCTATATAAAATGGTTTGGGATAAAATAATTATTAAGAATAGACCCATTTTACAACAGTTTGATGAAGTATTTTTGTAAGAATTACCAGGCCTTCCACCAAATAGTGAAGGAGAGCTTTCAGTAGAACTCATAATAGATGCTATTTTTATTTCAAATACACCTTATATAATGGTCCCAATTGAGTTACAAGGATTGAAGAAGAAACTACAAGATAATATTTACAAGGTATTAATATTCCCTAGCATGTCACCATGGGGTGAACCAATTCTTTTGATTAAGGATAATGAAGGATGAATTTGATTCAACATTGATTATTGAGAACATAACAATATCACTTTCAAAAAAATACACCTCCACACATTAATGAATTATTACACAAAAAATATAGGACCCAATACTTTTCCATGATTGATATTAATTCAGGATATCATCAATTAAGGTCTAATATGGAGGATAAAATGAATATGGAATTCCATAAAAGATATGGACACTATGAAATTATAGTGATTCCTTATACTCTTACTAATTTCCCCACTATCTTCATGGATTTAATGTGAATATTATTTAGATAATATATTCATCAATTTGTGGTAGACTTTATTGATGATATTCTTATCTATTTGAATATCACTTAAGAACATGAAGATCTCTTGAGAATTGTGATGATGAATTAAATAAAGTAGAATATTTAAGAAAAATTTAGCAATTGTGAATTTTGGCTTCGGAAAGTTTCATTTCTGGTTCACATAATCTCAAGAGATGGGATATCTATAGATCCAGCAAAAAATGAAGTTATTGGATGTTAGTCGAGATGAAAAATGGAAACTATGATCCAATTTTTTTAGGGTTTGGATAGATAATATCGATGATTTGTTAATATTTTTTCATGATTATCTAATCCACTCACTCTATTGATTCGGAAAGGAGTTAAGTTCGTGTGGATGAAGGAATGTGAATAGAATTAAAAAAGATCACAAAAGAAGGTTTTCCAGTGAACATATTCACACATTAACTTGTAGTGAAGAGTGGTTTGTGATCTGGAGTGATTTATCCAAGAAGGATTTGGGTTCTATTCTCATGAAAAAATTTATGGTTATAGCTTAATCATCACGCCAATTGAAAATCCATGAGAAAACTTACCAATCTAATAAAATAGAGTTAGCTATGGTAATTTTTTCACTAAAGATATAGAGGCCTTATCTTTATTGTGGAAGATGTTAGTTTTAGAATGATCACAAAAAATTAAATCATATTTTGACAAAAAATAATTTGATCATGCAACAAAAAAAGGCTGAAGTTGGTTAAATAGTATGAGTGATCAATACATTACCACCCTAGAAAGTGAATAGGGTGGAAGATTATTTGAGTCGAAAATACCATGCTATCCTATCCATGACGAGGGTCCCAAAAGTTCCAATACATATGGTTTTAAAGAAGTTGGATCATGAAATTTTAATGGAAGAGGAGAAATACTATCTTTCTCAATTCAATGTTCAACCATATATACAAATAAATAATAAGGAGGAACATATGAAAATATTGATCTACAAAAGAAAGTTCGAAATATTCTTTAACAAAACCTTGATTTTAATGAAATACTAAGGCTCGTGAATTAGGTCTGAATTCCTCTAAACCTGAAATAATAGAAGGAGCTGTTGTATGAGGCTTATATTTCCTCATTATCTATTCATCATGGAAGCAAAAATATGTACCAGGACCTGATAGAGTATTTTTTTTGGGATAGACTGAAAATAGATGTTGTTGAATACATCTCTCAGTGCTTTGATTGTCATTAGGTTAATTATGAGAGACAAAAGTCTTCAGGGTTGTCAAAACCATTACCCCTAATAGAATGTAAATGGGAAAACATCACTATGGTATTTATTGTCAGACAACCCAACCCATCTAAATGACATAATACTATATGGGTTATAGTTGATCATCTTATGAAGTTGGTAAACATCATTTCTCTTAGAGATGATTTGTATCTTGATTATCATTCTAGGAAAAATGTAATAGAACTGATAAGATTTCACATAATATCCATTTCTATTATATCTAATCAAGATACAAAGTTTTTCTGGAGGATATGAAGAAGCCATCATCAAGCTTTGGATACAGAGATAAGATATATCACTACTTATTATACTCTCTCATACGGTTAGTATGAGCGGACAATTCAATCACCAGAAAACAAGTTTAGAGATTTCCCTACGTATTTCATGTTTTTTTGGGATCAACGCCTATTTTTTGTGGAATTTTCTTACAATATTAGATTTCACTCCTGCATTCAAATTGATCCTTATAAATCCCTATATATAATGAAGTACCTATGTCTAACTTTCTTGGATTAAGTTGTGGAATGAAAGAAATTAGGACATGATCTTGTTGATGAGATGTAAGAAAAGTTCAGATCTATTTAACAACACATAAGAGACGATTAGAGAAGAAAAAATTTATCCTGAAAACCAAATAAAATAAATATAGTATTAATTGGGTGAAAAGGTTTTTCTATGAATATCTCTATAGAATAGAGTAATGGAATTTGGAAAGAAGGTGAATCTTAGCCATAGGTATATAGGTGATTTTAAAATTATGTATCATTATGGGACGGTGGGTTACCTATTGTCACTTCTATATAATCTATATCATGTTCATGGTGCGGTACAAGTATCTCTTATGGTATAGTATATACCTAATACTTAATATGTACTACACTCATAATTTTTATCATTGGAGTAAGATCTTTCTAATAAAGAACTACCTAAAGGGATTCTGGATCATTGTTAAAAAGTTCAATGAAAAAATACCACTCGTTAGGTTTTGTTTTGTGGAGGATCCACTAATTGTAGTAAGCTACATGGGAATATGAGGATATAATGAGCAAGATATATTTTCCTCTTCCTTTATCAATGTTCATAATTTATATAGAGAAATTCAATTTAAGGGGTGTAGAATATAACACCCAAATGTTTTTATGAAGTATTTTCACTAAATAAATTCAAGTCTTGAATAGATTTCATTGAATACAATCCTGAGTTTTAATGAACCATGATATGCCCTTATTACAAAAATACCATTTCAACCTAACCGTTTTTTAGCTGTAATAAATAAAAATAACATATTAAAATGTATAGTTAAGTCATCTGCAACCAATTATTTATGAAAAATATTAATCAATTATATATTTGTATTTTTGTATTAATAATTAGAGTGAATTACTATTATTAAATGAAATTAATGAAATATATATGTGTTATATACTTGTTAAATTATTTTTTATATTAATAAAATAGACTTGTTTTTCATATGGTATGAATTAAACCTATTTTAGGGATAAACCCCTATATTTTTCAAAGGGTAATTTTACACCTTTTAATGGAGATCCCATTTTAAATTATGATTTTGACACATTAATAATTTTAATATAAAACATAATAAATTTTATTGGATATGGGATATAAAAATATACTTTTGATGAATTTTTAATATTATTCTAATAACTGTCAAATTTTGATGAATAATAAAAATACATTAAATTTTATTTGAAATATAATTTATTAATTGAAATAAGTTTTATGGATAAATTATAATATTTAATGGTTTAAAAATATAAATATAATAGTTTTTCATTTAATATAATTTATGTCATCAGAATTAATTCTAAATTGAATTCAGATGCAAAAACATTTCAATCTTTTTCAATTTTTATCTTTTAAAACTTGTTCCCTAATTCCGATAACATGAATAATTTTAAATTAATTAATAAAACTTCTATGTATTTAATTTTGAAAAATGGACTCCATATTTATAATATGTTATTCCAAATTATTTAAATATATTTATTTTATTTTTTGATCCTTATGAATAGTAACTTTGGATATTTTTATTAATACGAGAAAAGGGTAAATTCGGTAATTAAGGGTAAAAATATTATTATAAAATTACCATAACACTTTTCTTAATATCATTGGATTAGTATTTTTTAACCAAAATAAACCTTGGGTCGAAATTATGTCATTTATAATCAACTTTGAAGAGATTAGGACCTTTAGTTTATTTTATTTACTGAAAAGATACACATGGATCACTAAATATTGAATAAATAAATAATTTTTAATATGAGGTTATAAATAAGATAAATTACATAATAAATAATATATTTAAATCTAAAATTTTTATATTTATCATGGTAATTTATTTTTTATTTTAAGGAAATAAATAATCACCTTAAATACATACACTTTGATGTTGTAAAAAATAATTTATAGGTGAGAAGTCAGTAATTTTTTTAGTAAAATTATAATAACCATAGAATGACTCAAACACATGAAAAAGTCTTATTGGTCAAGTATATCTAGATTATAACAGCACAATAGTTTGGTAAATGTCTATTTACAACCATATAGAATAGATTGTGACACTTATGTTATTTAATTTAAAGTCATGTTAAAGTTGTCACATTCACAATTTAATAAGTATAACATTTTAAATATTAATTTTTATAGAAGATAAATTCAACTAAAAATATTATTATAAAATATAGTAGATTTTATTCATCTAACTGTATTATTTTTATTTTTTATTCCAAAAATAAATATATTAAATAATTACACAAAATAGATGTTGTAATTATTTTATTAATAGAGATAACTAATTAATGTTATTGAAAATATTAAAATAAATATAATTTGGGATAATTTACACGACTATTGATTTCTCTAGATGACCTTGACCTATTAATAATGTAATTAAATAGATTTATTGAAGTTAACTGATTATATTGATATTTTTTTAAAATATATGAATTGAATAGTGTTAATATTGATAATATCTATTTTTTATTAAAATAAAGTTTTATTAAATTATTTAAATATAATAAAACACATTTAAAAAAATATATAATAAAAATTTTTGTCTAAAAATTTATAAGGTAATTTTTTATGGTCTAATTGATATCAAATAAGTAAACATTTATCCCTTTTAGTATTGAAATAATTATTACCATAGATAAAAAATAAATAGAATAACTAAGTGTAAATTAATATGATAAGATCAAAATTTACATAAAAACATTTATAAAATCTATTAGTTGATAATATAAATACCCTATCTCATCTTATCTTCTAAATTGGGACATTTTGGTTGTTTTTTGATGGGGTTTTATTTTATTATAAATGTATATTTTTGGAGACCCCACAAACTCCCCTCACCACAATTATAAAAGTGAACATCCTCCCTCACCACTTCAATTAAATTTGAGCCTTAAATCTAATTCATACCCTACTGTTTTCCATTATAAACTTCTCATGTTTCATTTTAGAGGTTATGTTCTTCTTCAATGTCCACCACCTGTGCTCAAAGATGAGATTTAGAATAAACACATCGTAGAAGAGGTAATCACATATACCAATTCATTCAAACTTCATTCTTCTTCTACATAAGCTTCATGAGTTGTTTTATTATAAAGTAATAAATCTAGTATCAATTACGCACTGAAATTTCATTATGACTATGGAACATCAATATTCCACTTTTCTATCCATCCTATGAAAAATGAAATCAACATGCATGCGTACGTACGACTTACCGTCTCTACTCTGTGGTATAATTTGTTTTCACCGCCACCTTACATGGATGGGTGTAATGAAAGTATATGATTATTATAACATGGAATTGATTATTAAATATTTCAATCAATTCAATTAAATACCATTAATAAATTTTTGTAATGATATCGTCACAGATGCATACGTACGGCCCATCAACTCCACGATGTGATGTGATTCATTCTACATGATATCTATTAAAGCATGATAATAAAACTATATGGAATGAATAAATATGATATATATAATGTTAATATAATTTTATAATAATATAACTACTACATATGAAGGAGATCCAGAACTTATTCGACAAAACATGCATAATAAAATGAAGCAGTTAACACCCGAATATAAAGTTATAACAAAAAGTTATTAAAAAATTGATGATAATGTACTAATATATGATATCAGAAAAATGACTATGATTCAGAAAAAAATCAATACGATTATTTAAATCATTACATAAGAGATTTAGATACATAAAAGGAAATCAAGACTATAAGGTAAGAGATAATTTGAAAATCTCATTATTATATAAGATTGTTTATATGTATTTGTTTAATTGAGAATATTTATCCTTTACATCCATGTATCCTAAATATATAATACTATTTCCTTACATATATAAATATTTCCATTCAAATTTACCAATTGGATTTTTTTATTAAATTGTTTGAAAGGAATATTTTTTCATAAATCAATACGAAGTACTTTTTGACTTTTTTGGAAAAAGAATGAGGAATATTTTTTTAACTTATACGACGTGAACATATATTTACATATCATAAATCCGTATTTACAAAAGGATGAATCTACATTATTTTATAAATATTTTCAAATAAATTCCTTTATACTAAAATTTGATTGTTTTTTTATAAAAGTACATTTTTGAAGAAGAAATGATATTTTCCTCAAGAAATAATTCCTACTGTTATATGAAAATTAATTTCCCCCTATGATGGGATTATTTAATAGGTTAAATTTAAATTATAATATCTTTATTGATCCTATTATTTTATTTTTATTATTATGTAATTATATTTATTAAATCCATTTGTTTAACATGGATTATGTTATACTAGAATGATGTTTAAAGAAACCCATTTTTTTAGTTGGGTTATGATAAATAATTTATGTTACTATAGAACACCTAATAATAATTTCATTATGAGATTGTTGGGACATATATTTCTATCCATTTAATAGGTTAATAATTTACATGTCATGAGATAGACTGGTCTGGAATGGGAAATGTTCATTATTCATCAATACATGGCTGAAAGAAACACTGAACTTGGTTCAGTAATGGATTTCCTCCACTTTAATGGTTCTGAGAATAAGAGTTATCTAATCTGAAATGATTTTCTATGCTTATTTATATTCCAAAAAACTTCATGTCTTATATTATTACTTTTGGGAATAATATTATTGATTCTTATAAACATTCCTGATTTATCGAATGGGATGATATCACGATTTTTCCTATGCATAATAAGACTCTCAAAGGTTATGTTATTATCTCTTTTTATTATGGTATCATTGATATCTCCCTTGTTTACCCTTACTAAGAATATATACTCATATTTTTATATGCTTCTTTTCCATATATCATAAAGAAGGGTATTAAGTAAGATATGTTAAAATGGGGTCTAGTTATGGCGAGATTATTAGGAGACAATTAAGATGTCTTATGAGCCAATTGATTATGTTTCCTAGTTACTAAAGAAAATATACCTATTTGGTCCTATCATGGATTTTATATATTTTTTAATTTATATTCTTCTTCATTGATGTAATATCTATTTTTTTAATTTATGGTTCTTTATAGAATGTCCATGTGTCTCAAGTAGGACATGAGTAATCGGTGGTGGGTTGGATGATAACCCACATTCCTCATATTTTATGGATAATTGGGGGTTATGAAATTATATGCTTCCCAATTTGGGGTGTAAGATCCCATTTTTTATGGTGGTATGTCCTTGATTATATTTTAGTTTGAATCTATTAATGTTTTGTAATGAAATTTTTATAGACTATTTAAGGAATCTAGATGGTGTTATGAGGGATCATAGTACAAATGAAAAGGAGAATTTATATTATTTTCATGTTATAGTGTTGAAACATAGGTAGTCCAAACTATGTTCCTAAATTGTGATAACTAGGATAATATGGTGAATATTTAGGTAAAATGTGTGAGGGGGAGATCCAAACTATGTGACCTTCATCAATGCCATTTTACATGGTTGTATTATGAATTTCGACCCATGTTGAGCTCCCAGAATAACCGTGCGACCTCACTCTCCTTGGATAGTGTCTGGAACATGGTTTTCACATTGTTTTGAAAACTGTTAAACTAAACTATGTGTCCCATTAAATGGTTAAAAATTATTGTTCATTCAACTGAGTTTTTTAAAGATCCCATCAGATTTTCTCTCCCTTCTCCTACCTCCAACCCTAGTGACGAACCTCAAACCTCATGATATCCCAAGTATAAATCTACCAAATTTATAGGATTTTTTTGAGTGTTTTTGGTTCTAGATAAAATCTCTATGTAAGCCTAATCATCTTCTGGAATGCCTTTTCTAGATTAGAGCTTAAAGCATTGTCTATCTCATTTTGAAGTTCTAAACCACTCTTTTTTATGATGGATTATAGGATGAGTCTTAAAGGGGTATTTGAATCCAGATATATTGATACAATTTAGAATGATTTCAACAAATGATTCAAGGTTAGTGGTCTATATGTTATATCCCATACTTATTTAGTTGATTGGGGAATGTTTGGTTCATTATTGGAAAAATTGTTATTATTTTTTTCCCATTAGATATATTTTATAAATTGAGCATCTAAATGATTAATTAGACTACATATGTTCCCCATAGAATGTGTTGAGCATTGTATGACAGATTTACAGCCACCCATGGGGTACACCATTTTTTCCAAATCTTATAATTGGTAAGGTAAATTGTAGAGTTGACGTGTGATAAAATAGAGCCCTAGAAGAACATGTTAATATGGATTGATAAGTTGGATATATAGGCATTGTGGACTAATAGCCATTCCTTGTATATTAAATGATGATTGTTAAATGTGGATCTAGAATGATCTGTTACATGGTGGGGAGGTTGTAAGATCTTTTTTATCAGGGAGGTATATCCTTGTTTAAAATTTTTGATTGATTACATTTGAATTCATTATTTAATTATTCAGTGGGTGTTTTAGGAATCTTGGGTGTGTTCTAGGAGTTTTAGAAAAAAAACAAAAATAAAATGAACATTATGTTCATGTTTTAGAGTTAGCACAAAGTTAGTGTAAACTGTGCCCCCTAACTATGCTGACCATGAGGAAGAGGATAATGGTTAGGTAAACCTTGTTAGGGGGAGGCCCAAACTGTGTAACCTTGTATAGTGTCATTTTTTCATTATTGGTATGTAGTTTTCAAATCATTTAGGGGTCCCCATGTAATTGTAGGACCTCAATCCCCTTGGAAAATGGCTGGCATAGGGTTTGTGAATGGTTTGTAAAAATGTGCGGCCAAACTGTACACCACATAAAAAGTTAAAAAATTTATAGTTTTTCAATATCATAATTTTTATATTCTCACCTGATTTTACTCCCAATTCTCTTACCCCTATCCACAATAATGAACTTAATCTATCAAGAGATATCATGGATCAATCTCCTACATTTTTAGGTTGTATGGAGTGTTGTTTTATGAGGATCAAAGATCTGGGTAAGTAAAATATTCCTCTAGTTCTCATTTCTAGATTAGGGATTGTATGTTTGGATATCTCCTTCCAGTGATATAAACAACACTATTTTCAATGAATTTGAGGTTGGCAATTCAAGGGGTTCATAAATGCAGATCCAAGATTACGATTAAGAGTAAATTCGTCTATGAATTTGAGGTTGGTGATCTACAAGTATTATACAATAGTCATTGTGTATATTTCGGCATGTTTGGTTCATTGTCGGGTAATATTTTTTTATTTTGTTTCTATCAGTGAGATTTAAAAAATTTAGTGTTTGAATGATTAATTGAACCCCTAATTATCCATATGGTATGTGTTGGGGATGAATTGGCCAATTTGGGTCCACCCATGGGGTGTGCTGATATTCAAGAATAAGGTACATGGTATGTTTAAGTGTATAGTTGATATTTAGTAATGTTTATCCCTTAATTAGCATGTTTATATTGTTGGTTATATTGAAAATGTAGTAGTTATAGTCATTCAGAATATTGATAATATAATAACATTTTTTTTTGAATTTCAGGAAAATGGATTAAATTGGTTGATTGAGATTGTGTCAAATGGACTATGAATTATGTTAAAAATTAATAAGATGGTTTGTGAATATAAAATCATGAACTTGTTAAATGGGTAACAACTTTTGATATTAATGAATATATTAAATTGGGTTTTATAAGTTAATTAAAAAAAGTTTAAATGGGTTGATGTAAACAGAATTAATGAACATGCCTAATGGGTGGGGGCCTGAGAATGATAATTGGGCTAAAAGGGAAATTTATTTTACATGGTAAATGTGTAATTGGGTTATGGCATAATTTTAATCCCCATGATGATAACTATGTATTGTGATTGTTATGTGTATTTTTTTGAGTATGGTTTTTGATAAGGTGAATGTATGGTGGTTGGATAAATAAGAATATTCACATGGCATGTTTGTGTGGGAGTTCGACATGGGGATCTATGCCCACAGGCCGAGTAAGACTGAGGGTCTAATCTGAACCCCAAAATGCACAAGTTAGAGAAGGGGACATATGATCTATTCCCATAATGTTTTCATTAAATGAGACAACCCAGACTGAGGCTATGAGGTATGTGCAATGTAATGTTTGTGATGTGTAAAACCTTATATTGATAGGTATGTCACTTATTCCCTTATGCATTGTGAATCAATTACTTATATCCCTATGTAAATGTTTTAAATCCTAAACCCATTACACACATGATGAAAATGAATTAATTAATGAATATTTTATACATGATGATAATAGTGATAATCATAAAAATGTATAAATGTACGTTGTTACAAAATGGAACCTAAGTTTATATTTGGTTTACCTTATCAGTTATTTGATACTTTCATGCTCAATCTATTAGACTATATTTTCTTTAAACACCCATGGTGGTTGCCTACAGACTTTTACTCACACCCTACTCATTCCATAGTTGGGTACTATAGTAGAATTTATTATTGTGGGTTTAGATAAGGGAAAATGATTAGTGCTAGGGAGTTGAGTTAGACATGGGATATGCATGGATTAGGATATGGACTTTGATTGAAGGACCTTTTTGCTGATTCCAAGGTTATTTATTTATTTTCAGTTTTCCATCGCATTGGTCACTATTAGAATGGCATGACATAGTTATTGTCGGATTATGGTTTTAACACAGTTTTGGGAGATACATGGTTATTAATGTTTAATTTTTATTACATTTTTCACAACTTATATTGTTAACATTTGTGGATTTCTATAAAATATATGGTATTCTATCCCCACGTGGCCTACTAGACCCTCGATATTAGTTGGAACCTCTAGTGTATGGGGAGTCGTGGTTGAGTTCATGTGGTTAGTTTTCTCAAAGAACCTGTTTAGAAGATTATGGGGTGAGGGCATTACATGAGGGATCATTTTAGGGATATAATCTTTGTAAACTGTTTTGGGATACCTCCAAATAAAGGTAGAATTCACCATTGATATATTTTCAGCAGTGGAACTGGTGTTTTTTCTTCCATTCTTGATGGATACTATGGAACTTTTGGAGAATAATAAATAGATGGAAGGATTTGAGGATAATGGATTAATTTTCCCAACAATTCTCCTTAGTTTTCACTGGTCTTGTTATCCAAGAAGGTAGATTGTACCCCCAGTATTAATGTGGATTATCGAAGGTTGATCCAGCTTTTGATTAAAAACTAGTATAAAAAAACTCAACTTTATGTCTTCTTTGATAATCTATGAGGATCAAGGTTTTTCTCATAGATATATTTGATGTCAGAATATCATTAGGTGCATGTTAGATCTTATATAATTCATCAAAGAGATTTATTGAGATGTTATAACTTTTTAATTCTATTTGGTATCATGAATTCCCCGGTTATTTTCAGGGCTCTATTGAATCATGTTTTACAGTCATGAATGGATTAATTTATGGTATTTTTTCATGAAATAATATTTTGTTATCATTCTTGATAAGAATATTCCTAACATATTCATATAATGATTTATACATTGATAGAGAACCAAATCTATTCTAAATACCAGTAATTTCATATTTGGATCAACAAGGTTCCCTTCTTGGTTCATATTATCTCAGTGTCAGGAGATTCAGTTTACCTAGAGAATGTGAAAAATATAGTTTTTGGGAGAATCCTAATAATTTAATTGACATACGTAGTTTTTTGGGGCTATATAGGTATTACATATATATAATTCATGATTTTGCATGCCTAGTAGTGCCTCTTATGGGTTTGATAAAAAATGTTGTGAAATTTATATGTCTGGATTCATAGGAAGCATCCTATCAGTAGATGAAGGGAAAAATTATATCAGTGGTTATGATGATTCCAATTGATCCAGAAATGAAATATATTGTATTTCATTACACATTTGGTATTGGGATGAGAGCTATTTTGACACTGGAGGAGTGAGTCATAATATACGGGTTTCATCAATTGAGGCCTCATGAGTATAAGTACTTGAAACATGACCTTGATATAGAAGTCATAGTTCATGATTAATTCTATTAAAGAAATTATTTACTAGGAGATATTTTTTTGGTATTCATGGATTACTCTAGCCCGATTAACATCTTTATTCATCATGATCTGAATACCATGAAACATAGATGGGTTAGTTACCCATAGTCATTTGATATTGATAATTATTATACGCATGTATGAGGAAAGGATTTGGCCAATTCATTGAGATAGAATACTCATAAAAAAGTCATTCAGGAGTCCGGTGGAACAGGGAATCTCTTGTAAAATTTTTTCAATAATGAATGTTCATGTTTAAGAGGATGAAAATCAGACAATACTCACAACATATGTAGTGAACACACCCATTATAGAACATGTGAGGATGAGGAAGAATTATATTATTGATTGACAATTATTAAGGGAAAGTAACTTAGATGATGATTCATATTCTAGTAGGACCATGGATGATGATGTGGCTTTATACATTCATGGGTACATTTGAGTCCCAACAGATATCATATTGGAGATGATGTGGGAATTTCATTCCTCGGTTTGGGAAGTACATACTGGTGTCACTATGATGTATCAATACTTGCATCTCATGTATTTGTGGCATCATATAAAAAAATAAATATCAATCATTATCTCTAGTTGTTCCTTCCATTAGTTGGTGAAGTCAAAACAACAGGGGAACGATGGAATTTTATAGTAGATATCCATTCATGAATGGAAATGGGATAATGTTTCCGTGGACTTTGTGACTAGTTTTCCTCAATCGCCTCATGGATACGATACATTATGGGTAGTTTTTGTTCATTATAGTAATGTTTTATAATTCATACATTTTGTAGAGTCCTTCTATATAGATGGGTTATGGAGGATATATGTTAGGGAGGTCGTACATCATCAGGGAATTCCATGATCTTTCATATATATGAGGTACTCTCAGTTCACATCTTGGTTAAGATAGGGGTTGACAAAGGCCATGGGAATACAGGTTCCCCTAAGCACGGACTATCACCCTCAGACCAATAGAATGTTAAAGTGTACAATTCAGGTGTAAGAGGACATGCTTCGTGCATGTTTCCTTAACTTTGGGGGTTTTTTTGGAGAACAAATACCACTCATTTAGTACCCTTATAATCACAAAATCTTGGGTAACATTCATATGTATCCTTATGAATCTTTATTTGGATGGAATTTCCATTAAACTATATACTTTTTAGAGGTATGAGAAGAATCATTTCTTAGACCACGTGTCATTTATGATACTATAGACAAGGGACAGTTGATCAAAAAGTGCATGTTGATAGCTCAATCTGGACTGCTGACCTATGGCAATCATTGACAATGACATATGGTATTTGAGGTCAGAGATCGATTTTTCTTTTGAGTATCAACAAAATTGGCACATCAACCAATTCTGATGTATTGTAATCTTTCCCCTTGATTTATTTCTCCAATTGAGTTTTTTAATTTTATCAGATTAGTGGCTAACAAGATGGAACATCCAATTAAATGTTATTCTATGCATGATTTCATTCACATATCTTATCTCATCCATTATTATCTTAAACCATAGAATGGTTTCAAACCATATTAGTTTTAATTCAATGTAGATTCTTCTTTTGAGGAGTACTATATTTGTATAGTGGGTCAAAATATGATCAATCTCTAAGGCAGGTTAGTACCTTTAGTATAGATTCTATGATATCTTGACCAAGAAGAGAATGATACATGTGATTGGGAAGATTATATATGACCCCATTGTGTAAATATATCCTCTTATGATACCTCTTTACCATAAAAAGTCCAACTTGGGCATGAGTTTTTTATGGAGGGGAGGATGTAATTTCCTCCATTTTCTTAATGTCATGAATGATTTTCCTTTTCTACTTGAATCAATTGTTTATTGTTGTAAAAAATCACTATGAACTAAGGCCAACTTTGAGGGTGTTTGGGGACATTTCAGTGCTCGAAGCACTATGACATGGGAAAATAGAGCGAGACACATAGTTAGTGCATGATTTTTACAAACTATGAGACTTAACCATTTGGGGAACTTGTTTCATATCGGAGGCCACACAAATTGTCTATATCCTTGCATTCCTGGTCACATGAACCTGTGAGATTCTATAGGTTAGTGATATATGATTTATTAATGGATTGATTAATGTTATTAAAATCCATTTCCTATCCCTTATTGGTTGTGTTCAAGGGATGTTAGTGGCACATGCCTATGGAACTGTTTGGAAAACCGTGCAACCAATCTATGTGAAATGTGGTTCTTTTTGTAAAATTATCAATTGACCCTTAAATGTTATCAAATCATCACCCAATTTTCACCAATGAGAGATCCTCCTAATGATATTAATCTATGTTCATAAATAACTCATTAATTTGGCCTCGGATTATAATTCCATGAGTCATGATAGATCTGCATTCAAATGCTCTCAAATACACATTCATTCTTTCATCATTTATCTTTTCTCCTCATTCACTGATTTGGTACAAGCTCAATTTTACTATCTTCATTGCATTGGATCGTCTATTAATTTCCATAAATTCAACATAAAATACAAATCTTATATTGTATGATGAGTCATCTATGGACCTATGTTTTTTGTTTTTTTTTCTCACTAAAATTCATGATGGTTTAATAGAATCATTTTTATGTTGTTTTCTATCTATTTCCATAGATTTCTTATAAATGATTTCATTCCTTCAAAGTAAATTCAAGGATTTTATTACACTCCCATGGACCCCTGTAAAGTGATTAGAGGATTACATCCTCATTTATTACGCTCATTAAAGTGTTGAAAATAAATTTTTCAACTTTAATATAACTAATTAAATATACAAACACTACATATGTTCTTGGCTAGCCATTTAAAATGAATTTCACTATCATATGTAATTGTTCAAAATGAAAATCACCCAATAAGTTTATTGACAATAATTTAAATTGGCATATAATAGGCCTATAATTGAAAATATTAGATCCAAAATGGTTTTACAATGCTATGTGAATTAAATGAATTAATTTAAATATATGACAATATGATAAATGTTTATGCCAAGTATTGCTTGATTTTATATATAGATTATGCGAAATACATTTCCTTTAATGTAATGTGGCTTGATAATTGTAATTTATAATTTGCAATCCCACATGTTATTTTAATTATTAATGGTATTCCATGGGTATTGGATATTGAATGATGGATCAGGGACTTGTTGATAATGATATTTCATTATCCCTAATATTGAGTGTTAAGAATGATCTTTCACACAATTATACTTGTATTTAGGTTATCAACATGACGTTACATATTCTTATATATTGTGTGTTTTTCATGGAGACTCACCCCACTATCTTGAATGATGAAGATTATTTTTCGCATTCATTATGAGATTCATGATATGTACACATTCCTTGAGCCTATAGCTCGTTAGAAAAGTTATGAATGTATGAGTTATTCCCTTGGTTGAGCTAGCACATAATATCCTTTAATATACCTTCTTATGTCCTCAAAAACATGGTGAATATTCTTGTATACACTACCAATATATATATATATGGAATTTGGGTCAAATTTATTTTGGCCTATGTTGAAGTTGGTAGAGTCTCCCATATGTCCCAATGGGACCAAATATGACTGGTATTTATTTATATATTTATGGTTTACCATTCATTACACATGCAAAATGTTATCCTATGTACACTGTCCAGATTATTTCTAGACACCGTTGGTGGTTCACTACTTGGTTTATATAACACTGTACATAGGCCGCCTTTGGTACCTGAGTAGATTTCATGACTACATGTTTGTAAAAGTTAAAGTGTACAACTACATATGATTGATATCTTTTTGTATAGATTAGAACATGCGAGTAGAGGTAAATTAGTTAGATAGTGATGTTGGAGGAGAAATATTTTGGCCTTTTTTTATCTTGATGCAATTTCTTGTCCCGTGTAACCCAAGTATCCTATTTATATATCAGGATAAAATGTCATCATAATCTTATATCTAACTCCACCTTTTTTATTTTTTTTAAATTATTGTTTTTATTTATTTGTTATTTTATGGTTTTGTATATATCCATTTTCACTATGATATATATTATATCTTTATTTTTCTATATCTATTTATTTATCAAGTTTTTTGTCCCACTCTGATATTAGGGTGTAGTATCCAAATTGTACCACTAGATTCCGTCACTAAAACATGAAATCCTCTGGCACATGGAGAGGTGTGTTTGAGGCCATGTGTCATGTAACCCACCACATCTGGGCACTCGTTAAGTGGATCTTAGATTATGACGTTACATTAAGGATGCATTGGTTGGTTTCATTCATGGTTTATTACTTACACACTACACTATAATATCAATGTGTGTAATCAAATCATTTATAGTGATCAAATAATGAGTGAGGTGCCCATGAAATACATATGATCCGTATAGCATGAGGCTTTTAGTTGTACCTAAATAGTCATTGGTGGATTCCACATCACTTCAATTTACTTACATTAACCCGTATACTCTTGTTTTTCTTAACCAATAATAATCCTAGACTATTTATATGTATGATATGATATCCCCTTTTGTTAATTTATGATTATTTATCTTTTCCCTTGATTACTCTGAGTTATTTTTTAATTTATTTATATTTTTCTTGTGTAAGGTTATGAAAATGAGTCTATAATCTTTCCATTCATGGGGTTCACACCCTCTCTATTTTTTTAATTCCACTTGTGTGTAGGGGCTGTGAATGAATTCTTTTGCATCTCTATCTCAGACATGGTGGTTTGGGTCAGGGTCATAAAATTAACATTCAACACTGATCTAAAATTTTTTAGATATCTTTCATTCAAATAAAATATTATAAAATTTAATAAAACCATATATTATATTCCATGGTTCATTACATCCATTAAATGTTTCTAAATTAATAAGTGAACATCAATTGAAATAAATTATAACCTTAAAACTAATATATTTGAATAATAATCTTCACCCTTAAGAATAACCATTATTAAAACTAATTAGAAAATCTGAAGTAATATAATTAAAGGAGGAAAAGTTATACTAAATAAAAAATGTGATGTTTTACCTATAAAATCAAGAATGGAATGATTTATTTTAGTAACTCCATATTTAAAACTGAAATCTGAGCTTTATAAACATAGTCCTCAGAAATGTGGTGGTTGAAATTATGGTCATTCGAGATGTTGTCATTGGATACACATGTGTCCAATATGTATACTAATAGTTTTTATTTTTAATAAAAATTACAAATATTATGATTTTAAAGTACTTAATAATGAAAAAAACATATAATATCTTGTAAAAAAATATTTTAAAATATAAATATTTTTCAATATAAAATTTCATTTTTCAAATTTTGATATGAAAAAATTAATTGGTGTATTTTAATAATAATATATTGGTAAAATTAAATTATTACAATATAAAATAATTATTTTAAATATATTCGATATGTTGAAAAAACATTTTTTAAATAAATATTTTTTTGATATAATGAAATTAGTAACTACTAAATAATTACATAAGTATTTTTTAATAATATACACATGTATATAAATTATTAATCAAGAAATTGTTGACCGAATTAATGTAATAAAAATAATGGAGTTTTTTTTCCTTAAAATGATTTTTTGTAAAAATTTAAATTTTAGACTCTAAGAATTGTTATTTTAAGAAACTAAATATATTATTTTAAAATTATGATAATACATATTAATTTTTATAATAGTTTATATAAATTAATTAGTGATTTATAAAAAATAAGAATAAGAATATATATTATTTAACAAGTCACTTTCCTAATACCGAATTATATATTATATTATATTATATTATTTAATTTAATTATTAAATTCATAAATTTTATAACAAGAAAATGGAAAATGAAAATTGACATTTGGATTCACTATAAAAGTATAAATTTATGAATGATTATTATAATTTTTCGACAAAAGTGTTTTTTATGTAAATACTGAAAAAATTTATTTTTAAAAATATTTGATCTTTTATATACCCATTATCAAATTGAAATTGATTAAAAATTAAAATTAAAATTATTGATAAAATATGTATTTTGTAAGTAAAATTATACATTTTTAAATATTATGTTTAGTGGATATTATTATATTTGAAAATTTAGAACATAAATTATATTTTTCTTCAACATTGTCTTCAATGTGCTTAATTATTTTTGTATAAATAATTATTTCCACATTTTTAAATTTTTTATAGTAAATTTGATTTCATAATTTGAATCTAAAGGTCCAAAATATTAAATAAATTCAATTTTATTTTTAGGTTAAATAATAATTTAAGAAATTATTAATTACTGGGTTAAAATACAGAATAAAAAAGGGTTAAATAAGTGTGGTTTAAGGGAGAAAATATGTTAAAATTGTTCTTCAGTGATGGGTTAAAGGATTTGTCATTCTTACATCAATCTTCATTATTTTTGGAATTTTGAACCACATTCCATTAATAATTCACCTCATATTACAAAAATGTCACTGATCTCACTTGTAAAGAAGGATTTTTACCTCAAAACTTTTCACATAAGATATTCTACATATCTAAACCCAAATATATCCCAATAAGTACTTATTACTACAATATACATCTTTTTGATTATGGTTTCCCCATAAAGACACCCCTGAAAGGTAAATCCATTTTTCAAAGGAGTTATTCTAAAGAGTAAGGTAATAATTCTAATATAACTTGTTTAAATTTCCATTTCGTAATGTACTTTACTTATACCTCAATGTCTATTATAACATAATAAATTATTAAAATAATAATCATTTATTTAATGATGTGTTTTCAAATTTCTAGAAAAATAATTATCACTTTATTGTTCAGTGATTACGGAAATTGGGGTGGAGTTTCCTTTCGTAAAATGATTGAATAAAAAATTAATGTGATTATATAAAAAAAGAAAATTATAATCATTGTAAAGATTAGTAAAATATAAATAGAAATAATTTCAAAGATAAAATGTTAATGAGTGAATTAAAAATTAAAATTATTGCTTTTTAAAAACAAAATCTAATATAGAATAATAAAGTGCCCCTACCTCTCCTCCCCTCAAGAATAATTAAGAGGGTATATAACCCTATCATTTTAAGGATAATAAAGATGTAATATAGATATATATATTTTGAATGTAAAGTAAAGTAAATAACTACTATTTTTAATGGTAATTAAAAACCAGTCAATGAATCCATTACCTTTTCATAGAGAAATTATGAAACTAGTCATACTCATGGTTTTAATGTGAACCAGGAACCAATGAGATAGGGAATGTGTAAGGAGATGATTTTAATTTGTTAATAAACCATTTAAATGCACTAGAAACGGAAAAAACATATATGAAAGGGATATAGGAGGGAGATAAATTACATATGAGATATTTAAAGAGTTATATAAGAAAGTATAAAGTCTTAAGAGAATATGAAGAATTAATGAATTAAATTTATCCAAAAGGTACATGAATAATTTCATTAAATCATGTTCCACATAGGTTTATTCCATTAATGAATATATTCAATTCATAGAGATGATGATTCCTTGACCTTATTTTGGAATTGAAGGAGAATGAATGAAATATTGATTCACTTGAGGGTAAAAGATCAATTGACTAATTTGGAGTGTTTCACTTAATTCACACCATAAATAAATAATAATTGAATCTGCTATATAATTACATGAATGACCAATATCTAATCTATCAATATAAGGAAATTAATACCGGAAATATAATTTTTTTACTATTTTGAATGATTCCATGTACTATTATTATCGACCCCACAAGATTCCATGTCGCATACAATATGTAACTAGTAGTGTTGTTGGATGAATCTTAATTTGTCTAATCTCAGCAACTAGCTAGTTAGACTTCACTAGGTAGCTAGGGGTCCATCTATAGTTATAGATTTTATTTCATATACTACCATCTATCCAGTACAACCACACTACCTTTACTTTTTTATACTACTAAAAAACTTATTTAAAAAGCATCATAAATAATTTTTGAATATTACATTACAATATTTTACTTCCTCCCATCATAACTAAATATAAATTAAATAATATAACTAGAAGCAAGATAAAAAACCTCAAATAATGATTTATTATTTAAGATAATTATTAAAAAAACTCTTAGGGGAATAATAATATAACCTCTTTCTATGATCACGTACACATTATATTAAAATAATGAAAATAAATTGGTAAAATTAAAGGGATTTATATTTCCAAATATTTATGAAACCACATCACCCCATTAATAAAAAAAAACATTTTAACAAAACATTCTTTTTTTCTATTAATTCCATAAAATACTTATCCTGATTTAAGATATTAAAATTAAACAATCTATTCAATAGAGTTATATAATAAATATAATATAAATATAAGATAATTAAATTCTATAAGGCATTTGATAATACACGATAATAAAAATCTGACGAAAAAATTAAGAACATTAATTAAAATAAATTAAAATTGACCTTTGAAATACTGAATATTTGAAACATGTACACATATTTGAAAATACTTTATGAAATGATTTTTAAAGAAATAAAAGATAAATTCTTTGAAAAAAACATTTTAATAGATTAATTTTGAGAAGATAAAGTCATAATATATTATTGAAATCATGACTAAATAAGATATCGAGGAATGAAATAATATCATTAAAATAAATATACCTTGATAAAATATATAACTGAATTAAAATATATATATACATAAAAATTTAAAATTTTATGTCTCAAATCCTTCGATAATACTTTAATCAACATCATTATTGAGTTGGATCATATTTTTTTTCTTTAGAAAAAATGTTATAGATAAATAAATATCCTCGGTGAATCCTTATAACATATGAAATAAAATTACTTTAAGTATCCATGAGGATTTTAAATGTTATAAAAGAAATATTTGGTTAATTAAACATATTTAGATCTAGAACCATGTACATGTAAGGATTAAGGCTCCAATTTTTTTTGAAAATGATTAAAATAACATTTGGTGGATTTATACCTTAAATATAATGTATTTTATATATTAATATTCATAACTAAGATAACCATATTGTTTAAAATATTTTAATATTTTAATTTTAGTAATTCTATTTCAATATAATCTTTTGTATTTTTAAGAAATTTCGTTATCATTTGAAAAACCAAAGATATGATTGTTTCTTATAATTCATTGAGAACCAAGGATCATATTAATATATTTTTCAAAAAAATTTAATTTTTATTGTGAATTTTCTATATCCATTATTTAATTACTGAAACCATCAACATTGGGTTTACTTTGGAATTTAAAAATTATACGTCCCTTTTCATTTATGGTTTTATTTTTTTCACCAACCATGTTCTTATTTTTCTTATTTTTTTTTGAAATCAAAATAATTTCATATGTAAGTTTTTGCAAGTTATTCATGGGTTTTAAGACATAAATGTTTTGAAGTGAAATAATAATATGTGGTAAATGAGTAATAAAGAGTGTTAGATAGAGATTAATATCCTATATAAGTTATGAAATACATTTTGAGAGGCATTATGAAATATCATCACTTGTTAATGATAAATCACTCCTTGTCAAACAATAAATAGTTATCTTGTATTTCATCATTTATTTTGGCCAATTTTTATAGTTTTATATGATATTTTATTATTCGTTTTTGATCTCACAGAATTTCACTTTCAGAACATTAATTATATCATTATTTTTTTTCTTAATGAGATGATTTCTTCTTATTTAGGAGTTTCTAATTTATTTTCTTCATATTTTTCTATTTTTTGGTATGACATTAAAAAAATCATCATTTATTAATGCATTTGTAATGTCCCAGACCCGGCTGCCATGCAACGGGTGCCCCAAACCCAGTTCGCCATGTGACCTCAAGCGCATTTCCCCAAACACCAGAGGCTGCCGACTAGCAGCGAGGGACCAGGTCCAATAGTGGGGAAACTATGCCCTCATTTGTTAAAGTGTAGCGCATCGGAATTGAAATAAAACATACAACAAACAGAGGAAGTAGTAAACCATACACAACTGAAATAATCAACATTATATATATAGTGATGCCACATGTCTAAAGTACTACTAAAATAGCCAGAAAATGTTTTATATCGATACAGTACAACAAAATACAGAGTACAACAAAACAAGAAAAATAGCTAGCAATGACATCGTAAGACAAGGCTCGGTCCCATGCCCACCTACTCCTCAGCAACAGTCTAGTACCAATATATGGACTCTTTCCCCTATCTACACCTACAGAAATGTAATCTGTTTTGGCCGAAAAGCGTGACCCAAATAGGGTGTGAGATATATATCTCAGTAGGCACCCACCAAAGGCCTGTGCCCAACTGTGTGCTATCAGGAAACAATAGTGTTCAGTGGTAAAATGAAATAATGTAAGTAGCACTACAAAATAGCTATCTTAACCGTTAAAGTTCCATTTAATTATTTATTTAATCCATTTTATATAAGAAATCACCACAGTGCATTTCTAAGTAAACAACTACTGTCCTCAGACACGTAAAATCCTACCCTTGGGTAACGAGTATCCAACAAAAGAATATGCCCTCAGGAATAACAAATTTTCCCCTCAAGCATAGGTAGTGTTTCCCAAGGGCACAGAATCAGCTGCCCACAGGTACGGAAGAAGTTGCCCTGAGGGAAAAAAACTATGGCCCACATGATAATAGTGCAGTGCCCACCAGCTAATCACAATAACACCCTCAGGCTAAGCAGGTAAACAGGCCATGCCCAACATGTCAAATTCACTAAAAAATAAATTCCTCTCAAGGAAATTATATGATTACTACTTTAATGGCATACCCTCGGGTATCCTGGCCAAACGACTAAATAGGGAAACACACCCTTGGGGTGGTTCCGGATCCATGCAGCGATCCCAAACATCATTTTATTATCCTAATTTAATTACCTATGAAATTCTAGGAATTTAATATAGCAATTTCCTCATCCACAAGACACCCCAACATGGGTTTGTGGCATGAAAACACACAAAAACGCACGACAGTTGGAGATTTCCACCATGCCACCTACCTTATACGCCAACGGACATTATACTTTAACTCCGAATCCAAAAATTCCCAAGAATGGCGTAGATCTGAAAAAGAACAAAATCCATTCAAATGTAAATAACCTTCCGTCAGGAATGAATTGGTAAGAAAGGCTTAAGGAGAATGAAGGGCTTACCCGTGCGGTTCCAATGAGATCGTCTGAAACCGAAACGGATTCCTGATGAACACCTGACGGATCTTCAAAGGGTCGGCCTCCTCCTTTGGCTCCAAAATGGCTCAAATGCCTCCTCTTCCAAATGAGGAGGCTACTGCCTATTTTAAGATGAAAAAACAAATTACACAGCATATACTTCCAAGTACACGGTGTGTACTCCTTTCATTTTACTGTTCCTCTGGCAGGACCCCCACACTTTTCATCCATCGACATGAGTACATGGCATTTACTCCTGAGTACACGGCGTGTACTGTCACCCAGCTGGCGGCTACTCCACCGCCTTAATGTTTAAGCCTGCCGACTGACTACACGGCGTGTAAAGTACCACTACACGGCGTGTAGTCGGTTCCTACACCCCTCTTCACCGACTAGGCTACACGCCCAGTGTACCCATTCCACACGGCCAAAAGTACATGGCGTGTGGAAAGGTACATGGCGTGTAGTTCCAAAATTTTTGATTTTCCCCATTTTCCATATTTTCTCAAAAACACTTAAGGAAAAGGAAAAAGAAGAAGCTCGTACCTCAAAAATAAGAACCAGGTTCGTAAAAACATCCCCCCTTATAAGAATTCATCCCTGAATTGCCCATACAAGGTTGGAGAAGATATAGCCGTGAAAAAATCCGGCCACTGAGCACGTACGTCAGCCTCCCGCTCCCAGGTTTCGTCCTGCACTCTCCCATGCTACCATAGCACCCATACGAGAGGAACTCACCAACCATGGAGAACCTTAATGATCCTGTCAACGATATGAATCGAATTCTCCTCAAAGGACGTATCTTCTTCCAGCTCAACATCCTCCGGATGAAAAACGTGAGCCGTGTATGAATGATAGTGATGCAACTGAGACACGTGGAAGACGTCATGCATGGCTCGGTACCGCTGTGGTAACGGCAACCGATAGGCAACCAGCCCGACTCTTTCCAGAATCTCGAATGGCCCCACATACCTCGGAGAAAGCTTACCCTGTCTCCTGATCCGCTTGTGTCCCAGCCTCGGCGAAACATGCTAGAAAACCTGATCCCCGACCACGAACTCCAAAGGTCCTCTACGATGATCAGCATATGACTTCTGTCGAGACTGTGCAGTATCCATCCGCTTCCAAATATACTGGACCTGCTCAGAAGTCTCCTACATGTGCTGTGGTCCAAGAAAAGCTACCTCACCTGCCTCTTACCAGCACAAAGGTGATCGGCATGGGATACCATATAAAGTCTCATATGGTGCCATCTCAATAGTCTACTGAAAACTATTATTATAGGAAAACACGACAAAGGGTATATGTTTCTCCCAAGAGCCCCTAAAATGTAAGACACATGCACGCAGCATGTCCTCAAGCACCTATATCGTATGCTCTGAATGGCCATCAGTCTGAGGGTGGTATGTTGTGCTCAAAAACACATGTGTCCCCAGTTCCCTCTAAAGACTCTGCCTGAAACAAGACATAAAGAGGGTGCCCCATTCTGAAACGATAGAACGAGGGGCCCCATGAAGACGTACGATCTCTTGGATATACAGCCTTCTGAGCTCGTCCACACTGAAGGTCTCCTTGATCAGCAAGAAGTGAGCTACTTTCATGAGTCTGTCCACAATAACCCACATGACGTCATTACAATGAGGTGACCTCGGCAACCCCGTCATGAAATCCATCGCAACATCATCCCATTTCCACTCTGGAGTGAGTAACCATTGTAACAGCCCAGCTGGTCTCTGATGCTCTGCGTTCACCTTCTGACAGGTGGAACACCTCGTAACAAAACTAGCTATATCTATCTTTATACCCAGCCACGAGTAATGACACCTCAAGTCACGGTACATCTTGGTAACCCCGGGATGAATTTCCCAAGCTGAAGCATGAAACTCCTGCATCATATCCTCGCGTATATCACCTAGAACCCACACTCGTCCATGGAAACGAAAAACCTCATCACCGCCGATCATCCAACCAGGAGGAGGGTCCACACTTTCCACCGACTCACATAGAACTAGGCCTTCTGGATCTGATAACTGCCTCATCCTCACTCTATTCAGGAGGGTAGAAGTCACAGCTAACGAGGAAAGATATGTCTTCCCATAACTGTCGTGCACCTCCAGATGCATCTCAGAGAACAAGGCCATGAGCTCCCACTCACTACTGGCCTCCTGCACCGCCTATATCTGAGTGTTCCTGCTTAGTGCATTGACTACTTTATTACTTTTAATAGGTTTATAGGCATGCTCAAAATCAAAGGACTGTAGGTACTCGACCAACCTTCTATGCCTCAGATTCAGGTCACACTGAGTAAAGATATACTTGAGGCTTTTTTGGTCGGTGAAAACCACAAAATGATCTCCCAACTGATAATGTCTCCAAAAATTCAACACATGAAAAACTACGACCAACTTGAGATCATGCGTCGGGTAATTCCACTCATGTGGCCTCAACTGCTGAGAACCGTATACAACAAATCGGTCGCCCTGCATCAAAACTGCTCCCAGCCCAATCCCTAATGCAACATAGTGAACTGTATAGCTCTTCCCCTGCTCTAGGAGTATCAGGATCGGTGCTGAAATCAACCTTCCCTTCAGGTCCTAAAAAGCTGTCTCCCAAGCTTTTGACCAAACGAACTTCACACCCTTCTTAGTCAGACCTGTCAACGGTAATGCTAAGCGGGAGAAGTCCTGTATGAAGCTTCTGTAGTAACCAGCCAACCCTAAGAAACTTAGTATCTCAAACACATTCTTAGGATGCTCCCAGGAAACTACTGCTCTCACCTTCTCGGGGTCTACTTCTACTCTTTCCTCTGAGATGATATGACCCAGGAATTGAATCTGGTCTATCCAAAAGTGGCACTTCGAGAGAATAGAATAAGTCGATGCTCTCTTAGTGTACTCAATACGATCTCAAGATGGGTGGCATAGTCGTGTCGAGTGTGAGAGTACACCAAGATTTCTTCCATGAATACTACCACAAAATAATCAAGATACAGATGGAACACACGATTCATCAGAGCCATGAAAACTGCTGGCGCATTTGTGAGTCCGAACGGCATAATCAACTACTCATACAGACCATATCTGCTCTGAAAAGATGTAAGCGTTATATGTAATGGTGTCACGCATGAATGATGATATCCTGACCTCAAGTAAATCTTCAAGAACACTCGTTCTCCACGAAGCTGATCAAACAGATCATCAATCCCTGGAAAGGGATATAGGTTCTTCACCGTCAACTGGTTCAACTTCCAATATTCCATGCAATGTCTAAGGGTACTGTCCACCTTATTCGAAAAAAGGACCAGAGAACTCCAAGGAGAAGTATTGGGTCGGATAAATCCCTTTGCCTCTAACTCCTCTAACTGCCTCTGGAGCTCCTGCAACTCAGGCGTTGCCATACTATAAGGAGGAATGGACACCAGTGCTGCTCCTTCCACAAGCTCGATAGAGAAATCCACCTCTCGCACCGGAGGTAGACCTAAAAAGTCGTCCGGGAAGACATCCCTAAGATGATCAACAACTGGAGGGAAATATATCTGACAAGTCCCCTGGTCATCCACATATAAAATCGCAATCTGGGCTGTGACTCCAACTTGCCCATGATGCTCTGGTCCAGCTCGACTCGCCTGAACATCCCATTCTCCCTTGTATAGAAACTCTTCGCCCTATGGTGATGTAAAACTCACCCTACGATGATAGCAGTCTACAAAGGCTCGAAAGGGAACCAACCAGTCCATCCTGAGAATGACATCATAGCTCGTCATCTCCAAGACATAGAGCTCCCAAAGGAAGTGACACCCTCCAACCTTAAGGGGGCACTCCTTACACTGACGCAGACCAGATGTCCTAGTTCCCAATGGATTTTCCTGAGTCATGACATCAGAAGAAGAGGAAACAATGAGCCCAAGGCTCTCCACAATGGGTACAGATATGAAACTATGCATAGAACCCGTATCAAAAAGTATCGAAGATAAGATAGAAGCTACTGAAATATTACCTTTGATTATAGAAGGTCCGGGATCCTGCTCCTGCTGGGTCTGTTGCACTGCATATGCCTGCCCAGTGTCGCGGCCCTACGACACAACCTGGCTACCCTGAGTTGTCCCACCCTGATGCCTCTGAGATCTTGGTGTCTAGCTACCATGGCCACGACCCCCATCTCTGCCTTCATGCCCTGACGTATTCTAGTTCCCTGACTGGTAAGAAGCCACTAGTCCTTCTCTCTCACAGAAAGTATATACAGAACCCCTCTCACTAGCTGCTGGTGGAAACGCCATGCAAAAGCACTGCAGATGACCCATCATACCGCAAGCTCGGCACTCCCCTGGGTCACGTGGACATTGCGGCCTCTTGTTCCCCTCTCTACCAAACTGGTAACCCATAACCTGGCCACCTGAATCATTATTATGACTGGTACTACCGCCCTGAGAGAAGTTCATCTGTCTCTTCATCTTTCTAACAGAAATAATATTAGTAACTGGTGAAGAACCTCCCTAGCCCACACTACTCGATTCCCGCAGGTACCCTCTGTAATCAACGTCTGGTTCAAAATCGCGTGTATAGTAGGCAACCTATAAACATTCACCAGCGTTGAAATGTCATAACGAAGACCATCCTCAAAATTTCTGGCTCTTAGTGTCTCATCACCCACTAGCACAGGTGAAAAACACTGAAGCTCCATAAAATGAGCAGAATAGTCCATCACCGACATAGCGCCCTACTGCAGATTCAGGAACTCTTGAGCCCTATCTACCCTTAGAGTCTCGGGGAAGAACAAGTCATAGAAGACTTTCTGAAAATCATCCCACGCCATGTCTCTGTGATGCTCTGACTGGGTTGTAACATCCCACCACCTCTTGGAGGAATCATGCAACATGTAAGTCGCGAGCTTGAACCTCCATCTTGGAGGCATCTCAAGATGATCGAAAATATTCTTTATCGACCCCAACCAAGACTCCGCAGCCGGTGGTCTGCCATCCCTTGAAAACGTATGCAGATGCTACTGCTAGGAGATATTTGTCAGCTTAGCCATAGATGTAGTAGCCTACGGTGCTCCCTGAAAGGTAGGCATGAACCACATAAAGCCTTCACGGAACTGCGCCTCCGTGCCTGTGTCCGGTATAGCAACTGGCGCCGCATCTGGCTTTTCTGGAGGATCAACTGGTAGGCCATGAACCACTATTTCCAGAGTATAGTCATCGCCGCTCTCCTGGTGAACAAATTGCGGTCGTCTAGGTGACATGACACTACAAGGTCAAAAGCACGCCTCAGATTCAAGATTATTAATATCGAAAAGTGAAGGAACCACAAAGGAAACAAGAGGAAGGCAGCATTTCAAAATTTGTAAAACAAGACTACACGGCGTGTATACTGACTACACGGCATGTACTTGACTTCACCTTCTCTACCCGGGTCCTTCTATAAGGCTAAGCCACACAACTTCCGTTAAAAAAAAACTACACGACATGTATAAAATCTACACGGCATGTTTGGTGTTATTTTCCAACAGCCTGTGTCGCTTGTGACACGGCCGACTACTCGGCTCAACACCACACGGCGTGTTACACCCGTACAAGGTGTGTACAACACCCCATTTCCCAGCCACACGACTAACACCACACGGTCTGTCCTCGGACACGACTACACGATGTGTCCCAAAGGTACACGGCGTGTTTAGGGAGAGGTGACACCGACCCATGTTGTTAGTTACACGGCCGAGTCCCCAAGTCACACTACACGGCGTGTCAACCATTGAGATGATGTGTTTTGTCAAGGAGTTCACCGGCCTAGGTTGTTAGTTACATGGAAGGACTCCGGGTCAAAACTACATGGTGTGTACAAAAGCTACACATCTTGTTTTACCCAAGCCTTTCCCTACCCCGTGTTGCCGCTACACGGTTTGTGACACTGGAAGAGACTACACGGCGTGTACTCCGAGTACACGCCCTGTACTCAAAAAGTTCATTTTTCTTCCCGAACAGAAGAACATACACGGTGTGTATTAAAATACTACACGGCGTGTATACTTGGTTTCCAGACAATATGCCTCAGAAACTTCTCCAGAACCCAGAAATTACTGTAAAAAAACACCTAAGTGTAAAATTCCGACCCGTGGGGGTCCCATACTCCCCACGAATCATTGTTTGACATCTTATATGTGTTATAACCAATAAACAGTCAATGATCCACCAAATTCCAGTCAATGGGGCCCATACTCTCCAAAAACCAAAGTTTGGTGTCCATTCTATAAACAATCTCACATAAAATTTCCCTATCAAATAGCAAGCATTTTATCAGAGCACCTATCACAACAACCCGATATTAATGAACAACAACTATCACATCAACATGCATTTCTTAATGCACCAACATGGCATGGAACCTATGCATGAAATGTGATATCTAGCATGTTTCTATATGATGCATGAGACGACATACCATCTTCTCATTGGGTTGTAACTAAATAGAACGCACAGATAAAATAGAAACTTCCAATCTCAAGGTGTGTCACCCAATGGTGAAAACATATCAACTGTAAAATTTGAAAAATCCAAAGAATTTCAAAATACGAGGTAGACTGGATTTTCACTATACATAGGTTAGCTACGCCCGAGCACAGATTTTTACCAACTACCATTCGTCATGTTCCTGACTACGGCTCCAAATAGTAAGTCAAAGAAAAGAACCGCTCTGATACCACTTTGTAACGTCCCGGACCCGGGTGCCACGCAACGGGTGCCCCGAACCTGGTTCGCCACGTGACCTCAAGCGCATTTCCCCAAACACCAGAGGCTACAGACTTGCAGCGAGGGCCCAGGTCTGATAGTTGGGAAACTATGCCCTAATTTATCGAAGTTTAGTGCATCAGAATTGAAATAAAACATACATCAAATAGTGGAAGTAGTAAAACATACACAACTGAAATAATCAACAGTATATATATAGTGATGCTACAAGTCTCAAGTACTAGAAAAACAGCTAGAACATGCTATACATCGATACAGTACAACAAAATAAAGAGTACAACAAAACAAGAAAAACAGCTGGCAGAGGCATCGTGAGCCTAGGCTCGGTCCCATGCCCTCCTACTCCTCAGTAACAGTCAAGTACCTGTATAGGGATTCTTGCCCCTATCTACACCTGTAGAAATGTAATCTGTTTGGGCTGAAAAGCGTAACCCAAACAGGGTGTGATAAATATATCTCAGTAGGCACCCACCAAAGGCACGTGCCCAACTGCGTGCTAACATGCAAAAATAGTGTGCAGTGGTAAAGTGAAATAAAGTAAGCAGTACTAAAAAGTAACTAACTTAACTGTTAAATTTCCATTTAATTATACATTTAATCCATTTTATATAAGAAATCACCATAGTGCATTTCTATGTAAACAAATAGTGTCCTCAGACACTTAATCAAATACCCTCGAGTAACGAGTATCCAACACAAGAATATGCCCTCAGGAATAAAAGTGTTTGCCCTCAGGCATAGGTAGTGTCGCCCATAGGCACAAAATCAGCTGCCCCTAGGCATAGAAGAAGTTTCCCTCAGGTAAAAATAACTACGGCCCATAGGCTAATAGTACAGTGCCCACAGGTTAATCACAACAACACCCTCAGGCTAAGTAAGTAAATGGGCCATGCCCAACATGTGAAATGTTGTAAACAAGAAATTCCTCTCAAGGAAATTCTATGATAACTTCTTTAAAGTCATACCCTCAAGTATCCTGGCCAAACAGCTAAATAGTGAAACACACCCCCGGGGTGGTTTCAGATCCAAGCAATTATCCCAACCAACATTTTATTATCCCAATTTAATTACCTATGAAATTCTAGGAATTAAATATAGCAACGACCTCAGCCACACGATACCCCAACATGGGTTCGTGGCATGAAAACGCACAAAAACACATGACAGTTGGAAATTTACACCAAGACACCTACCATATACTTCAACGAACGTTATACCCGAACTCTGACTCCATAAATTCCCAAGAACGACATAGATCAGACAAAGAACAAAAACCCTTTCAAACGTAAATAACTTTCCCTCGGGATAGAATTGGTATGAACGGATTAAAGATAAGGAAGGGCATACTCGTGTGGTTCCAACGAGATCGTCCGAAGCCGAAACGGATTCCAGAAGAACACCAGGCGGATCTTCAAAGGTTCGGCCTTCTCCTTTGGCTCCAAAACGGCTCAAATGCCTCCTCTGCCAAATGAGGAGGCTAATGCCTATTTTAAGCTGAAAAAACAAAGTACAAGGCATGTACTTACAAGTACACGGAGTATACTCCTTTCATTTAACTATTCCTCTAGCGGCACTGCCACACTGTTCATCCGTCGACATGAGTACACGGCATTTACTCCTGAGTACACGGTGTGTACAGACACCCAGCTGGAGACTGCTCAACAACCTTACTGTTTAAGCCTTCTAACTGACTACACGGTGTGTAAAGTACCACTACACAGCATGTAGTCGGTTCCTACAACCCTCATCACCGACAAGGCTACATGCCCCGTGTACCCATTCCACACGACCAAAAGAACACGATGTTTGGAAAAGTACACGATGTGTAGTTCCAAAATTTAGGATTTTCCCCATTTTCGATATTTTCTCAAAAACACTTAAGGAAAAGGAAAAAGAAGAAGCCCATACCTCAAAAAAAAAAGAACCAAGTTCTAACAGAATCAAATGAAAATTTCATCTTGGACTCCATGATCCTCATTTATTCTTGAATCTCATGTAATTCTATAGTAATTTCATAATTCATTGGAGGGATAATGTGTTATTCCACAACCATAATTTTTATAACAATTTATTCTTCAATAACTATGAATAAGGGATCCCATGGACTATATAAAAAACAATGATTTTATTCATGGGAAATTATATGGAAAATACATCACTGATAGATTTTTCTAACATTATAAAAGTCATGGAAATAATTAAATATTTTTGTAAAAGGTTCGTTTTCATGCATAAAAAAAACATAAAAAATCCGGATGATATATACCCAATCTAGTATCCATTACATTAATTTTTCCATCCAATGTAAATTATTATATCTCATGTATACCATAAACCATTTTATAATAAAAACATGAATAAACTCAAAATATTCAATACAACAATTTAATGAAATAATAGGCATTCCAAATAACAAAAACATGAAATGTCAGGGGGAGCCTATTTCACTCCCATTTTGAATATAAGAGTATCACCATGTATTAAAATTATTGAAACTATGAATACATTTATTAAATAATAAATAGACATTTGAGTTTTCAAATATGAAAAAAATGTTATACAAAAATATTGGTTCATGCGAAAAAAGAAAAATACTCCATAATAATATAATATTTTGAAATCATTAAGGATTTTTTAAATGAAAAAATGAAAATGAAAATTTATAATTAAATCAAAGGTCTCATTTGATACAAATTATTTGTATAATTTTAAATAGATTTCCAAAAATACGTTTTGATATGGTGTTAAAGGTACCATATGATACAAATTTTTATATTAGATAAACGAAGGAGTGTAGATGAAATTATCATATAAACTAATTAGTGAATAAAAAAATTTATTTTATGATATTAAGTTATAAATATTATGTCTAATGATATAACGTAGATAAAAATAAAAAAAAATATAATTTGAAGTCAATAATTAAGATGTGGAAAGAAAATATACATGAAAATTTTTGATAATGGAGTTTGATAAGAATATAGACTGGATCCCCTATATATCTTACCATAAATAATAATATATATGTTACAGAACCCCTTAATTCTAGATGTAGTAAAGAACTAAATAAGTATTGTCATTTCAAATGGAAAAAATAAGGAATCCAAGAAACCATGGGTTTAACAAAAAATAGGAACCAAATTAAGAATTACTTATATTAAATAGAATTTTTTTTGAATCCAAACAAACCCTTGGTATTAATTTTGACCAATAATCAATGTGTGATATAAGTAGAAAATATATTACAACATATTTGGGAAAACTAATCCCAATTTACTCTCTAATCTCTGTAATGATTATAAAAGAATAGAAATTGAGATAGGTAGAGTGAAATTTCAAATGAGGGAGCCCAAGGGTAACATAAAAAAGTAAATGGTATTAAGAGAAGATAAAGAGACCACATGAAGGAATAAAAAATGGATAAAATTAAGATATAAGGGACTTTATGAATTTCAAAGAATCCTATGATGGATTATGTTGTTCCTTTGAATATGATATTAAATTCACAATATGAAGATTAAATGATCCTCTTTTGGGAATTTAAGGGTATCATATATATCTTTATTTAACTTCTAGATAAATTATCCATTTAAGAATAATAATTTTTGTCTTGATACACAAAAAATTTGAAATATATTAAATCATCTATAATCATTTTTGGATTTATGTGGGCCAATGAATAACAATAATGTAATTAAGACCCAATAAACTGTTTTTCACTACCATAAAATCTTCCTCGAACTTGAAATCTCAGTTTCATTAGACAGCGAAGAGCCTCTATTGGGTAAACGATGGTGATATTAAGAGACCCCAATTTGGTCTTCAACCACATTCTAGATAGTGTTACTCCACTGAGTTTCTGGTGAGATTTTTTGGGATATGTTTTTGTATCCATATGATACCCTATTACTATTATTAAAATACTTCAAAAAAATTGTAATATTTTTTTTTATCTTTTTGGTCGTCCTTTAGTTTGTATGTGTAGCTATCATCATTACATAGAATAAAGAACTGATAAACACTATAAAAAACCTGAAAATGTTATAAAAACAATAGAGTGTTTATGATCAGTAAAAAAATTATACCTCTTTGTATAATAATATCTAGATTTTTATGATTAGGTACAATTGATATCAAAATCAATAAAAGGAAGAGAAAAAAGGGAAATGGAGTGAGTTTATTAATTTTTTATGAAACCAAATCTACCCATTAATGTACAATCATTTTAAATAAATATTCTTTTATTTTTCTTACTTCAATAAAATATATTTTCAATATTTATGACTATCAAAAATAAACTGTCAATGTAGTATGTTTAGGTAATAATGATAATATAATGATAATATAATTAATCTCAATAATAAATTTGATAATAATAAATATGATTTTGATGAAGAAAAAAGTATGTCATCATAGAAAAACTCATTTAAAAATATAAATTATGAAAAAAAATATTTTAACCCTGTTTAATAATTTTTATTGACATTATAATGATTTCAAATTAATTAATGATCAACCCAAAGAAATATAAAATTTAATAGTACTTTTCAGAATCTAAAATCAAAATATAAGATTAAAATTTTTCTAGGATAAGATAGAGTAGAAAAAATAGGATCATTAATATAACTCCCAATCGATATAACATATAAACCATTAAAAGACAATACAGTTCCTTGATTTTACTTCTAGTTCTATCATCGTTGGAGACTTCTTTTCACAACAACCTTCTAGAGTTTGATCATCCACTAATTTTATATAAACTGTATGGTATGTTATTTTAGTTTTGTGATAAATCTATATAATATATCAATAATTGATTATTTTATGTACCTTGAAGGTCTATCAATTTTACCACGATAGTATTTCGGAAGGGATGCAAATTTTCATTGACAAACATGCACAAAAAAAATTTAGGGAACTAAATTATAATTTTTTTTAAAGATTAGAATAAAATTTGATCAATGTAGTTCATGCATATCTAGAATTTTATTGATCAAATTTACATATATTATGACTTTATTAATGTTAATATTTAAAATTGTATTCTAATAAACACCATTGGAAAAAAGTAAAATTTTAAGATGTTTCATTTTTATTTGAAAATAAAAACCATGATTAAATCTTCTAACACATTTAGAGCCATGGAAAATATTAAGATGTTTTTCAAAAATGGTGAATTTTTAATGAGGAATTTTTAGATCCTTGATTTCATTTTTTAAAACATACAATCAAGATAATTATTTAATTTTAAAATAAAAATTTCTATTTATTTTGGAAATTGATCTTTTTCAGCAACCCATTTCTTAATTTTATCATTAAGCTTGAAGAAACTATAATAAAATTTTATGTAACTTTTTCTAACATATTAATGGGTTACTATACATAATTTATATGAAGATAAATAATAAGTGGTAGTATAATATGAATTAGAATAAGAGTCAGACAAAGGAGTAATAATGTCATTGACTTCCTTTAGATGTGTCATGAAGCATTCTGGGAATTCATCTCTTGATGAGTATAAATACTTTTATGTCGAATCATTATGATCCTTATTACCTATCAAGTTATCTGTTAAACTATATTTATAGTTTGGGAAATATGGTCTTATATGACAAAAAAAATCTCTCATAGAACATCACATAGTAAACATCAATGTGATCTATATTTTTTGTATGTGAAGATTATTTCTTCTTCTATACAATTTTTACACTATTTTGATAAATTTTTCACATTCTTCATAATATTAAATTTATCTATTAAATTATTCATCATCTAAGATTTAATTATAAAAAATTTTCTTCTAGGATTCCATGACCTGCAATAATTCATTAATCATTTCGAATTTCAACATTTTTTCATAGTTCATTAGAGAACCAATGAGTTACAGAACTTCCATTGTTTTGATATTTTTTATAAGGGATTTTATTTACATTGGGTTCACATGATCTTGTTAAAACATGTTGGGTTTTCATTATAATAATTTTTTTGGAAAACACATCACTGAAATATTTTCGACCATTGAAAATGTCAGTTAAAAAAGTAAACATGCTTGAAATATATTTTATTTCATATAGAGATAATATTTCAAAATATTAATCAAATATATCTAATTTAGTTTCATTTAATTTATAAGTGAATTATTGTATGACCTGTAATAATTTATAGATATCGTAATATAATTTACAATAATAAAAATTGTTAACCTAGTTATATTCAAGGCCATAATGTGATGTATTAAACGCCATCCCATCAATTTAAAAAATTTCATTGGCATTTTGGGTACATTTATATTATGGTTCTATTATAGGATTATAGCTCTGAATTTTTAAATTCCAAATTGGTTGTTAATGTATTCCATGAAAAATATATATAATATTTTTCATATAGGAATAATTGGTATTATAAAAAATTGATGTTTGTGAATAAGAATGAGATTCAATGATAAAATCATAATTTGAAATTCATAATGATTTTCAACGTCATAATCATTTATGAAAATGAAAATTTAAAATTAAATTAAAGTTTACTTATGATACCAATAATTGGTATCAAGGTAACTGTTTTTCAAAAAATGCGTTTCAGAACTAATGTGAAAGGTACCCACTGATACTGATAGTTCATAAGAGATTATGGAAAGAGGGGGTGAATTTCATAGAAAAAATTTCAAAAATGAAAAAATTGATGATTTAATGAAATGAAAAAAATTGACTTAAATTATATAAAATGTTGAAATAATGAAATAAAAAACATATATATTAATAAAGTTAAAGAAAATACTAGGACATTTTGAAAATGGAGTTGAGAAATTGTATATAAAGATTCCCCTACATCTCATATTCTCAGGAATAATTGAGAGGTATACAACAATATAATTTTAATTGGAATCAAGACCCAATATAATTAGTAATATTATGAATTTAATAAAGAAAGAAACCATGTAACTATGGTTATAATAGGAACAAATTACAAAAATAATAATCCCTTAAATTTTAATGGAAAAACATTAAATCCAAACAAATCATGGATTTAATGGGATCCAAGAACTAATAAGATATGGAATGAGAAAAGATGTTATTTTCTTTTTCAGGAAACCCATTACAACATAGTCTCAACTATTATTAAAAAACTGAAATGTAGATAAGGTTTGAGAGGGAGAAATTAAAAATTATGGGTCCTTGGGTTTATATACGAAAGTACAAATGTGAAAGAGAGTATGAGGAAATACTAATTAATCATAAATAATGAATGAAATTTGATAACAAAAGGTTATTAAATAAATATAATGACTCTTGTGCCACATTAGGTTGTTCCTTTGAATAACATGTTAAATTCATAAATAATATGATCCCTATGAAATCATTGGGAATACAAAGGGAACATATTAAATTTTAAACAACCTAGGGATGAAGGATCAATTTAATAAAAAATCATATTTTCATAAGATTCAAACAACATTTTGATTCACATTGAATCCTTTATATACCTAAAAGTATGTTTAATATTTAATGAATTTGTACAAGGTAAATAATTCAAAAAGTGAAATAATTTTTAAAATCATATGTACCTAACCCAACAGGAAAACATGATATTGTTGGATACTTGATAACCTCCATTCGGTAACCAGTGCTACTGAAAGAAGTATCTTAATTTTTCTAGTCTCACTGGATCGATAGTGGGAACCCATGTGTTTTCTATTATCCCTTTTATATATATTTATCCAGTCCCATATTCTACCATTTATATAGAGTTATACTATTTCACAACATATAATAGATTCTCTTTAATCCTATTTTGAAGCTTCATCAGTTTATATTACTTTCAACCATAAAATATAAAAAGAAAGAGAATAAATATATTTTAAACGAATTGAAACAATTTACTATAGAAATATATATTTCATTTATCATTAAAAAATTTATGCTTCAGGGTACAACACTTATTTCAACTTCAGTGCATAAAAATTTGAAAGCATCATCCAAACATACATGTACACTACCAACTCCATGAAAAATGAGTTTTAATTATCATGACCATCATTAATGGATGGAATAAATCATGTATTTAATGAAAAATTTCTATATCTATAAACAAATTATATTATGAAAATATTTCTACCTTCATTATATTCTATGGAAAATAAAAATATTTTCTGTATATATGAGTGGATTATTAATTCCATGGTGCAATATATTTATTTTTTCATCCCCAACATACATTGATTAATCTATTAATGTATTAATTTAATTTATTATTATTATATGATTATGGTTTTGGATGATTTATATAAATATTTAACTCATTATTCATATACTATCTTTAGTATTCCAAAAACTTATAAAACAAGAACATCACTAAGTCTATCTTTACGATTCATGATAAGAAAATAATTTAATGAAATTATTAATATAAAAATAATTATATGTAATCAATTAAATTTAATTTCCTAATCGAAATATTGTTATAATTTTCTCAAAGAACAGGGATTTACATCATTATTTTAGTGCATGTACAAATAATTTTTTTTTCAAACAAAATGATGATGAAAATTAATTATAACTAACTAAATGATTTTTATTAAATAAAAATATTTCAATATTAAATAGGATAATAGATTAGAATAAGGTTTTTAATTTGTTAATTAATATGAATATTTTTAGTATTCAAGAGAGTAATGAACTTTAATGGAAGCAAAGAGTTATGCCAATGTATTTTTTTATCATGGTTTTCCATATTCCAAACATATTCCATAATAACAAATTGATTTTCTTATCATGGTTTTCCTTATTTCAGATATATTCCTTGAAAAATTGATTTATTTTTTATGGTCTATAAATTTTTATATATATAGTTTTTATAGTTCCATATATGAAAAATATATATATTTAAAAATCCATCATATATTCTCTTTTTCAATAGTTTTTATATATAAGTATTAATAATGTCGTAAGTGATTTTGTTAACTCAAATATCATTTCATTAAGAAACATTGTTTCTTCAGAAATATATTTAGTATATTATTAAATTTATCCACCATAATATATTACTTTATGATTATTTCCATTTATTGTTTTTGTGATTTGATGTTTTTAATCAATATATTCTTTTTCGATGAATATATTTCTCATGAATGTATAAGGTTGATGAGAATAATTTATTTCCTCTTAAAAGATAATTTTTCATCTATATATCCATTATTACTTCCATATAATGTTATACCTCATTTTTTTTAATTTAATTATGAATGATTTCTAAGGTAATTTATATATCTTATTTCATATTTTTATAATAAAAAAGTGTTAACCCTTTTTATGATGTTGGAATCAATGATGATTGTTTAATAAAAATGGTTCAAACTATTTTTCTTTTAATTTTGATTAATGTTATATTCTACTCCATTTTTTATCTAAAATACCATTATGACATATTCAGTAATCCAGTATTGATATTCTATTCAAAGTAATGTTTTAAAAAATTCTTTCATGTCATCTTCTAGAAAGAAACTTTTAAAAGTAACATATAACATAATTTTATTTGATATTGATCAAAATGTTATATGGAATCTCATTTCATTATTTCTCTTCTACATTCCCCTATATATCTATGATATCCATCACTTTTTTGGTAAATCATCATGAATAATCATGTAAATTCAATTTAAAAATACACATTTGGGGGGATTGAATTTTTTATCAACCAATTTAATGTTGATCTCCTGTTATATGATAACATTCAGAAAGTATATGAAAAATTTTAATTCCAAGGGTATACACTAACTAATGAATTAATGATATATTATGTTACACATATATTGGATGTTGATGTTTGGGGTCGTATATCACCAAAACAATTTATGGGTTGTGTATTTATGTGTCATCAGATATGAATTATTTATATACACTATTGTTTTGTTGAAACACGTTATGTGGTCATTGTTGTAATTTTTATGATATGATACATGTACTCAATGTTATATTAACAACATGAGGCTTGTACACTATTTTTCTATTTAAAAAATTATGTTTGTAAATTATTGTTATGTTCATTATTTTATGAATGGACATAGTTAATGTTAATTTTTCCCTCTAATTTATGATGTCTTATTATTATTCAATATTTATTTTTTATATTCACATTTTATTACCCATTTTGCATGATCTTTATATCATGATTATGTAATCTTATTCCATGGCATTTTTTTACCATTTTTGAAAACATTTATTCATATTATTCGTCATCGATAAATCTTATTCTCAAGTGTTCTATTTTATAATATATTTCTCCCATATTCATGTTTTCTCATATGATTGTGATAAACCATTGATGTCTTAATGATATATTTTTTCCTAATAGTGTGTTTGACATAACCCCTCATTATGATTTTCATTACCCAAGATATAATGTTGAATATTTCATATAAGATCAATATATAGAATTATATACCATGGAATTATAATTGGAATAGTTCCAACAATCTAAAATAAGTTGATTATGTAGTTATTATACAAATACAAAAAAAATATAGGTTTTATGATTGGGTAATAATTTTTAAGATTTAATGTTTAATTTAGGAAAATATATTTCTGTTCATATTGAGTCACCCCACTTGGAATCAAAACCTTTGTGTAAAGAAATAGTTGTTAGTCATATATCTGAGATTATAGGTCTTGGGGTCCCATTTGGTATCATATCATAGATTAGTTATTTTCTTGATTATTATATTTATTTAAGATGATTAATATTAGATAAAATTAGTACAAAGCCTTAGGATACTACTAATTATAGGAAAACATCATAAAATTCTTGTAAAGTATAATGTGTGTGGATTCTATGAAATATAGAATACCTTTAAAATATAAAATTAGTTGATATAAGATTAATTTTATAGTTACAAAAAGGTAAAAAAGTTTTAAATTTTTAGTTCATTTTTAATATAATCATCCCTTTGGGGATGAAATTTTTGCATAAATACAAACACGGTTTGACACACTCAAAAGAATTTTCTTCGGTTGATTCAAATTACATTGATAAATAATTATTACAAATTTAAATAGATTGTAACATATAATTGGTTTGGTTATAGATTCCAAAAGGATACTAACCATGGAATATCAATGTTTTAGTAAAAAAATTATTATTGATACAATTATATAATTTTTGAACAAAAAATATTTAAAATTTGATGTCATGGTGTCATTGATAAATAATCATTGTATTTATTTTCAATATAAACATGGTACATTACAATTATTTTATTAGAAATTATCATAACCAATCTTATTCTGTTATTTTATTTGATATATGATCATGAAAAGGATTTTGTGAAAATAATGTCTCTATAAAATAAAAACACTTATAACTAGTTATGTAGAAATATTTGGGAAAAAATTTTAGTCTCCCAATATATCTCTATTATAAAGTGATGGATTAGATTTATAGGAATACAAAGAATTTTGGGGTTAATATCCCATTAGAAACTATATCTCCACTCATTTAAACCTTCTGAATAACCTTACTTTTTTTCATAAGTAATTGGTTAATAAAAGTTTAAGGATACAATTTATTTAATGGGGGAAATTTTAACACCATATGATTTTATATGAATTTCTTTTTAAATAAATACTAGGATAAATATTTTCTTCTTATGAAACTCCAAACATAAATTGTAATGATCCTCGTATTCATAGAATAATACTTTTTCACATCTATTAGTATTTATGAATAAGAAATTAATTTTATGTTAAAGAGGACACTTTTTTCGACTTCGTACTCAATACGCAACAACGCGTTTCTTTGAAATATTATGTGGCAAACAACAATTAGTTATACTAAAAAAATAATCTAATAATATAATAATTAAAAATTGTAGTTAATTACTAGACATTGTATTGGTGGGAATTAATAAAACTAACTAAAAAACGATTTCACATGTCTTTTAAATTCTTATACATTTTTCTAATAAAATTTAGAGGCTTAAAATAAAAATGAATTCGATTTTAAGCATGAAATACTCTAATATTCTTTAAATGGATGATTTAGCACTTTTAGATGGAGAAACCTTTTTAAATCTAGTTTTGGTCACATTTATATGATCTATTAGGAAAAATAAAATTATTTTTTTAGAATTGGGACATAAAAATTTACTTTGTATGAAATTTCGGTATTTTTTGGAAAAGTTCAATTTTTATGAATAGTGAAAAATATTTTATTTTAATTCAAAGCCGCCTTTTAATCTAATTTAGTTATATGAATAGATTATATTTTTAGTTTTTTTAATGTGTAATTAGATTATATTTTTACCATTAAATCTGATATTGTTCATTTGATGTAATTTATCTTTGAAATTAGACATAAAAAAGTGTCAATCTTTTGATATCTATTATTTCATGAAAATAGACTTTTTGTTTTGACAACGAGAATTAATGTAAATTTAATTTCTTCAACTTCTGTGTTTTGAATATGGAATATAAAATTAAATATTTTCAATCAAGAGGTCAAATAGTGTAAATAAGTAATTTTATTTTTACACATTATGAATAGTAACGACAGTAAATATTTTATTTACCGTGGTTAAAGAGTAAATTTTTTTAAATAAGGGTAAAAAATAATATATCTTGTAGTGAAACAATTTTTATATGGAGTTACATAATTGATATATTCTACTATAAATTTTAATTATAAAGATAAGATGATTTCTTATATATTGATATTTTATATATAATTTTTAGACATCAAATAAATAAATATTTTTATGACACAATGATGTTGTAAAGATTACCTCATTAATGAATGTTTTATATAAATGATATTATTAATTTTAATGAAAATTTATTTTTGAAACTTTTTATGGAATCCATGACTTTTATTGTTGATTATGACGTTTCATATTTGAATTAATAATGTTTTTTCAAACTTATCAAATTTTTATATATTTATAAAAATTCATGATATGAATTGTATAAAAATTGACATAAATGACTTTTTAAATCAATTAATATATTATTAAATGATAAAATATTCATAAAAATCTAATATTTGGCCAAATGAAATAAATGATGTTAAAAATGTCATTATTGATATATTTTGGGACTCTTGGAATTTTATAGTAATTATATTAACCATATAGTATGAATATACAAGAAGACATTGTAATAGATAAATAGGTTAACAAAGGATTAAAAAAATGATAAGGATTAAAATATCCAAAACCAATCCAATTTTGATTGGATGATTTTATTTAGACTTTTATTTTTCTTTTATTCGAATTAAATGAGTTTTGGACCTTTTGAAACTGAAAATCTTTTCTTAATAAAATAATACTTTCAAACGTTCCTAATGAGCCCCTCTATCATATAAAAGACCACCACCTCTAACCCATTATTCACACCTCTCATGCCCCATATCTCATCCAAAATATGCTCTAATAAGAACAAAAAATACATGTATTCCACTAAGAAGCCATAATTTGGGAAGAATAAAATTAAATTAAGGCTTATGGTTCAAACCAAAGGGAGTGACCAAATTTAAAGGTAATGTATTCTCTCATGTTCTTTTCTTTTACTTTCCTTCTCCATCACCATAAACTATCATTATTCCATTATTATATTACAACACCAGAATATTAAATATACTAGGATGTTCTTATGATAAGTATTCAAACTAAATTTCCACAATCCCCAATCTAATGTATACGAACATACTGTTTCTTTGGACGGTGAACTACTAACTCACGAAATGATGATTGTTTGACTGTCTCATACAGCCCCACATGGTGGCCATTATGATTGAAATATATTTATATGTGATATATATTATATTTATATTTTCTCTATGCTTCTTTTTTTTAAATTTATATCATACATTTATGGTTTTCATAATGGGTAAATAATATAATTTCATTTTAGGAAGTGCAGACTACCACCCCTCAAAGTGATATGACTCATTCATGCCATACATGGAACATATAAGGTATGGAGTTAATGAAATTATGTAACATATATAACACATATATCATATTGGATGTATAATATATCAATGTATCATTTAGTTTTTATTCCTTTAAAAATGAAAAAAGAAATGAAAGTAGCGTTCATGTATGTGTATGGATTACCGTCTCTAGGAACGGTGCATTTCATTTTCATATATCAAAATGATATGGAATATTATAAATACATATATAATAGATATAAATACATATATTATGGACATAAATTATATTTAAATAGTGAATAAAAATATGGAGATAATAAACTTTGGACCACATGGACAATTTGTAATTATAACAAGTTCATATTTTACTCAAGTTCTGAACATCAACCAAATGTTCAATATGAACTAAAATAATTAACTAATTGTTATATCATGGTAATAAGTAATATTAAAGTAATAATAAACTTAAAATTGGTTCTTAATCATGTTGAAATTAAATTAATTTTATTACTCGTAAGGAACAAGGAACATTCAAGAAAAGCCGATCTTGATTTAAGGGAACTCTTTTACCCAATTTCTATTATTTGGGTTAAAATTAAACATCTTGATTATGTTGTGCTATGATTATGTGAGAAATAATTTTTTCTATAATATCCTGCATTTCTAATTTTTTAATGTTGACTTATAGTGAATACACATAATCTATCTATTTTATTTAAAAATTGATCTTTGTAAGGGAACCTTTCACTATCCTCTTTATGTCAAAGAATTATTTTATATAACATCATTAAATTTAAATTCTCAAATATTGGGATACGTTGTTATATATCCTTATTGATTTATATTTTATTTCTATGTTATTAGAGACCCTTTTTATCTCAAATCAACTTATTTTTTGAATTTTTAAGGGTCGTCGTTAGGCAGATTAATTTTTGTAAGGGAACTTCTTAACCCAATTTCATTTCTTTGGGTTAAACTACTACTTCTTGATGATGTTGTTCAATGAATATGTGTGAATGGACTATGATTGTTTTAAAAATAATATACACATATATTGGGTGTATTTTTATTTTCCAAACATAATTATTTCATGGATTAATCCTTAATCTAATGGTACAATATTTGTAAGGACAACATCTCAATCTCCTTTCATTGAGCTGTATCTTAATATTGTGCACCTTTATTATCTTATAATTTTTATATAAAAACATTTTGAAATTTTATATCATGAATTTCTATATTCTCATGATATTCATATTTATAATTTATGTTATTATATAATTATTTTTATTCAAGAGTTTCTCAAGTGGTAAATGATTATTTAACTAAGACACTCTTTTAAATGTTTTAAAGATTTAATCTTCAAAATCTGTCTATTTCATGTCCATGTTTTTGAAATTATTATATGTATTTATTTATATGGACATGAGTATTTTAAAGTGTAAATTCCTTTCAAAAATTTTCGAGTGGTATGGGACACATTGATTCAAAACTCTTCTTTTTGAATTTTTTAAATGAATTGATTATGTCAATATCTTTAAATCATATATTGTGAATGAAATATGATAATGTTATGTTTACATTATTCATGTTTTATGGGTTATGAATATGTTATGTTTCTTGGGAATTGTTTACATATACGGGTGGTTTCACTATAAACTACGGGTGGGTGATCCCGATACAGTTCTCATATACATTGGGTAACGTGACAGAGGTAAACATTAATGTTTATTCTAAGATATTTAAGGATATAATGTTATGGGTATTCCAAATGTAACTATCTATATAGTTGTGAAATCTAAAACATAAGTATTTTATTGATGTCACAAGTTACCTTATTGATTTATGATTTCCATATGTTATTTATAAATCTAATGATTTTGTGTGGTATGTTAAATAATGAAAATTATGATTTCATTGATTTGTATGTGTTGTTTGACTAAATATTTATTTACTTGTTTTATAACCATTAATAAAATTTTTATGCTAATCCCAATTTCATGAAATTTCTTTCATAGGTTATAAGGAAGGGTAAGAGAAACGAATAATTCAATAATATGTATATCAACAAAATTACTCTGGTTTTATTAAAGGATATTTATTACTGTGAAACATTTTGATAGAGTAGAAGTGTCTACTTTTTTATTTTTGAGATGTGATGTAATAGTTACAAACTAATTCTCTAAAACACTAAACCTGAAAATATCCTTAGTGGGAATTAATAACTTAATTTTAGATTATGTATCTTTTATGGATGGGTCCTTATAGTTGGTATCAAAGGTTGGTTTGAAAACATTAGGGATATGAGTTTTGGTTAGAAACATGGTTAGTCTATAGTTCTACTCCATAACATAAATCCTTATTTTGTATCTTTACCAGATAAAGGAATGTCTGTTATAAATAGATGGTGGTGGATATAAAATGACATTCCAATATCTTCTTGATGACTTACTGGAAATAATTATTACAAAGTCCTATCCAGACGATTTTGAAACATTTTCTGACATACAAATCACATAAAATTAGTTTTAGATATCAAACACCTCCATTATACCTCAATACCATCATAGATCATGGTTTTTATTTAATCAAATCCTATTTTCTAAATATTCTCATATTTTCAGGAAAGGTAAATATTAGTAAGTCATTTTCAAATATTTTACCATATCCCATTATTGGGAAGAATATTATTATTTTGAAAAAGGATCTAAATTAGGAGAAACTTGCGCAACCAATTTATATTTTCTACAAAATTATAGTCTTGTATCACATATTTATGGTATTTTATAAGGACCATTTATTGAGATTTCAACTCAAAATTGGTCTGACTATATTATAAAAATGAAACATTATCAGATGTTTTGAAATTATATGTCATGCATGATTATTTTTTGAAACCATTTTTCTGTAAACACCCATATGACCCAAGTTGTATGAGGTGTATTTGGATAAATGAAGAATATGATTTTTAAGGATCTCTAAATAATTCTTGTAATTCATGGACCATCTATCTATGTGAACAAGATGACGATAAAACTAGGTGGACACCATGATCACAGTACAAAGTTCTTTCTTTTTCAATAATGTTATTTTTTGGAGGTAAAAAATGTCAATATATATAAGTCTTCAGGAATTAAGTTATTGAGGACATTTTGAGATGGGATGAAATTGAGAGGTATAAAAAACCATTGAACTTAAATCATATTTGGTTTATTTTTGAGTTTTATAAAAATGCACAACATGCAAGATGGGAGAAAATACTTCACGTCCTGTAAGGCCGAATGAATCTAACCCACAACTGAAGGGATAAAAGGGCACATCACCTACCACTGGCCCACGTGAAGTCACTGGTTAGTATGACTTATTATTTTTAATTAAATTATTTTATGGACTAAGAATAATTTTATTTCAGGAACTTATGTTTTATCAAATGGATATCCTTAGCATTGGAAAATGATTAGGTGATTAAGTGATAATGGTTATTTTGGAATACATTCTCTCTTTTGGGAACACTATATGCCTAAGAAAAATAGAATACTATGGGATTTCTTTTTTGGGGTAATGATTGAAATTTTATTTTGTAATAATCTATGTTTTTATTTTCAATATATAGAGATTTGGGTTATTTATGGAAATGATTAACCTTTCATAGAGAATATGGGATTAGTTTAATTTCTTTTTATTAAGATACTTGAAGAGGAACAGATGTTATTTTGAGATAAATGATATTATTTTTGTGGAAGAATATGTGATAAAATCCTTTTAAGTTTTCAGATTCAATCACAGTTGGATTATTTGGAAGATTTTTTTTGGAAATTTTTTTATTGAATGGTCCTTTTTGATCTTTGGGGATTTAATAGTCATTTTTTGATATTAAGAGTAATATTTCATTTTATAAAATATTATCCGTTTTGGGGATTATCTGATATTGTACTAGCCATTTTGGTTTTTGTTAATATCTAAAGACAGGGAAAATATAAAGTTCATCTTTTTTGGATTATGAAATTCTCTAGAAGTTGATTCAAGCGCTTTGGGCGTGATTAGGTCATCTGGAATACTCATCATTTGGAGAAAATATGAGTTTTTGGTAGAAACTTATTAAATGATGAAACCCTATTTCAAAAGTAAGTATATTTCCTTATGTCGTTAGTCAATCTCATAAATAAATTCTCCAACTTAATGAAAGGTACGTTAAAAAAACAATGTCTGTTTACTTTTCCAAACGGGGAATCAAATTCCATTTAACCTATCACATGTTTCTGATTTTCTAGTGGTTAACTTTCCCCTGATCATGCTTTATATCACTCTCCATCATAACATGATGGTTTTTTTCTTCCATATCCCTATTTTCCTACATGGAATCCTAGTGTGGGTTATTTTGGGTGACCTTTGTACTTATCTTTCTTTATTATAAAGTTATATTTTTATTGACTCTTTTTCTGATATGGGACATTCAATGATATTTCCAAACCCTATTTTAAAATTGCGAGGATGAAATTTCTAAAAGGGGGGAAGGATGTTCTGACCCATGTATTAATAGAATAATACCTTTTAATATCTATTATTATATATGAATATGATATTAATTTTATGGTAAAGACGACACCTTTCTTGATAGTATACTAGAAATGCAACAATTTTTTTCTTTGAAATCTTTTTTTGCACACAACTTTGAGTTATATCGAAAAAATAACATATTATTATTTTTATTTTAAGTTATAGTTAATGACTTTCCATTGTATTATAGAGAATTAACATGACTAACTACAATATTATTTGACATGTTTGTTAAATGTTTTTACATTTTTCCAATAAAATTTAGAGGCTTAAGATAATAATGAATCCGAATGTATGCCTGAAATACTCTAATATTCTTTAAAAGGTCAATTTACCCACCTTTTGATGGTGAAACCATTTTAAATCTAGTTTTTTTCTTCACTTTTATAGGTTCTATTGGAAAAAATAAAATTCTACTTTAGAATCAAGACATAAAAATTTAGTTAGGATGAAAATTTGGTATTTTTTTGATAAAGTTAGTTTTTTAATGAATTGTGAAAAATACTTTATTTTAATTCAAAACTGCCTTCAAGTATAATTTATTTATACATTTGGATTATCTTTTAAATTGGTTTTAACGTTTAATTAGATTTACTTTTTACCATTTAATCGATTTTAGGTAATTGTATGTAATTTCACTTAGAAATTGGACATAAACAAGTGTCAATATTGTGATAATTATTATTTCTTAAAGAAAACTTTTTTTTACAACAGAATCATTTTTAAATTAATTTATAAAAATTTTGTGTTTTAAATATGGAAAAATGACTTTCATATTTTGAATCAGGAGTTCCAAATTGTGTAAATAGGTTACTATTATTTTTATACATTACGAATAGTAACTTTAGTAAATATTTTATTCACAATTGTTAAAGGGTAAATCAGGTAAATAAGGGTAAAAGAATTATATTATAATAATATTAAATTACAATAACCCATTTTATAAACAAATTGGATGATAAATGTCTGAACATGGGCATCCTTGGGTCGATTTTGGGACCCCATGGAGCTACTTGTAAGTGAAAATGATAGTTTATAAAAATAAATTTAATGTTATGGAAAACGTAACATAAACATATATCGTTTAGTGACAAAAATTATATGCGGATATATAAGTGATATTTTCAACTATAAATAGTCCTTATAATTATAAAAATATTTAATACATAATTATATTATATTTATACTTTTGGGACATCATATAACCAAGTTTATCTACGACACAATGATGATGTAATGATCTATCATTAATGAATGTTTTAAATAAACGAGATTATAATTATTAAAGAAATTTTTTTTGAATTTTTTTTGCCATAAAATAATTTTATAGATGATTATGACTTTTTATATTTCAATTATTATTATTTTTATCTTATTTATCAATTTTTTATGGATTTTTAAGAATTTATGATATGAATAGTATAAAAATTGACATAAAATAGTTTTTAAATAAATTAATATATTATTAAATGAAAATATAGTTCTAAAAATATAATATTCGGCCAAATTACGTGTTTTATGTTAAAAATTTTATCAATTATCCATTTTGGGTCGTTTTTTATTTTTTTTTCAATATATTAACCATATAGTAATAATATACAAGAAGAGATGGTAAAAGATAAATAAGTTAAAAAACGGTTAAATAAAATATATACGGATTAAAAATTATCCAAAACCTATCCAATTATTATTGGATGATTTTATTTCAAACAATATTCATATTATATAATAATTTAATGAGTTTTAGGTCTTTTTTAAACTAAAATAATTTTATAAAAAAATAATTATTTCGTACTTTTTTAAATAGCCCCTCCTCCCTCGTATAAAAGGCCACAAACTATGACCCATTAATCACACATCTAAATTCCCATATCTCATCCAAAATCTATCTAATAATCTCTCATCATCCCTCTATTCTACCTTCAATCCTTAATTTGCACAGAAGGCAATTCAATAATTCTTTTTGGTTCAAACCAACAGGAGTTAACCGATTTAAAGGTAACGTTTTTTATCAAGTTCTTTTCTTTTATTTTTCCTCTATAAACCCCTAAACTCTCTGTATTTAATTAATTTATAATAAATAAAGTATCATAAATATTATATGATTTTGTTATGATTAGGATTCAGACTACACTTCCACACACATCCATCTAATTGATACGAACATACTGTTTTTTTGGACGGCGAACTACTGCCTCACGAAATGATGCTTATTCAATTATCTTCTATCACTTATCATGGTGAAAATTATGATGGGAATATATTAATATGTGATATATATTATATTTATATTGTCTCTAGGATTCGTTATTTTTCATTTATAGCATACCTTTAGTGTTTCCATAATGGGTAAATAGGATAATTTCATATGGGGAAGTGCGGACTACCACCCCCTCAAAGTGATATGACTCATTCATGTCATACATGGAATGTATAAAGGATGGAGTAAATGAACTTATGTAAAATATATAAAATATGTATTTTACAATAATTAAAATATTCCTACTTATAATTTATTTTTTATTTTTTTAAAATGAACAAAAGACATGAAATTAGTGTTCATCTGTATGCACGACTTATCGTGTCCCTGAACAGTGATTTTTGTTTTCATAAATCCAAATGTTATGGAATATTATAAATACATATATAATGGATATTTTTTTTAAAATTTTGGGGCCAAAGCCTCATTTTTATTATTAAATCAAAGCAAAGACCTCTTTTAACTGGGTAGAGGGAAACCCATTACATTGCTCGAAGGGCCAGTGGGCTTGTAGCCCATTACATAGCCCGTAGGCCCAAATTCTAAGGGAAATTCACATTCTTTGAATAGTAACCGGCTGCTACAGTACTGCACAGTATCGCCACCACTACAGTGCCCTGCCGCTGGTACAGTACCCGCTGCTACAGTACCGCTACAATACTGCTACAGTAACCTGCGGCCCATGGGTTTTGAACCCCCATTTTCCATGTAGTATTACAGGGTGCTTACCACTAAGCCAAACCCCAACTACATATATAATGGATATAAATTATTATATACTAGACATATATTATATTTATATAATGAATAAAAATATGTAGATAATGATCTTTTGACCATATAGACAATTTGTAATTATAACAAGTTCATTGTTTACTCACGTTCTGATTATCGTCCAAATGTATGACATGAAGTCAACTAATTAAATAATTTTTATATAAAGGTAATAAGTATTGTTAAAGAAATATTAAATTATAAAAAGTTTCTTAAGAATGTATAAATTATCTTATGTTCATTATTCATGAAGAACAATGAACATACAAGACAAGTCGGACATGGGGTTAGAGAACTCCTTAACCCAATTTCCATTCTTAGGGTTAAAATTATACTTCTTGATTATGTAATTATATGATAATATGGGAAATGAATTTTGTTATAATATAATATATTTATAATTGATTTATGTGTACTTATAGTGAATACACATAATCAATATATTTTATTTACAAAATGATCTTTGTAAGGGAACCTTTCACTGTCCTCTTTTTGTCAAAGGCTTCTTTTATGATATGTCATTAAATTTAAATTTCCAAATGATGGTAAAATAATTTTATATACTTCTTGATTTACATTTTATGTCCATTTAATAATAGAAACAATTTCTCTCTCATAAACTCATTTTCATAATTTTTATGTGACGCCGTTAGACTGCCGATTTTTTGTAAGGAAACTTCTTCACCCAATTTCAATTATTTGGTTTAAACATCTACTTCATTATTATGTTGTGCTATGAATATGTGTGAATGACCACTGATTGTTTTACACTTAATATCCAAATATATTTGATGTATTTTTTTTCACACATTATTATTTCTTGGATTGTTCCTTAATCTAATTGTACAATATTTTTAAGGGATTGCGTCTCAATCACCTTTCATTGAGGGATATCTTATTATTATGGACCTTTATTATCCTATAAAGTGTATATAAAACCATTTTGACATTTTATATCAGTAATTTATATATTATCATAGTAATTAAATTTTTCATTGATTTTATTCTTTAATTAGTTTTATTCAAGAGTATCTAAAGTGTTGATGGATTCATTAACTAAAACAACATTTTAAATATTTTAAAGATTTAATATTCCAAATCCTTATCTTTCATGTCCATTTTTTATAAATTATTTGAAGTATTTATTTATATGGACATGAATGTTTTAAAGTGTAAATTCATTTCAATATTTTAGAGTGGTCCGAGACACATTGATTCAAAACTCTACTTTATGAATCTTTAAAATGAATTGATTATGTCAATATATGGAACTAATATCTAGTGAATTAAATATGGATATTTTATCTTTACTTTATTATTTTTTATGTGTTACGAATATGTTATGGTTATAGGGTATTGTTTATGTATATGGGTGGTTCTGTGATAAAACTAGGCCATGTGAACCCAAGATATCTCCCCAATGTATTGGGTAGCATGAGAGAGGTAAACCTTAATGTTTATCCTAAGAGATTTAGTGAATATACTATGATGGGTATTCCAAACATATCTACCTACTTAGTTGAGAGATATACATTGTATTTATGTTATGGATTCTAAAAGTTAGCTTTATGATTTAGGATTTCCACATTTCATTCATAAATCTTATGATTTTTTGTAGTATGTTAAAGATTGTAAAGTATGATTTCATTGATTTGTATGTATTTATGGAGTAATTTTTTCTTTCATTGTTTTATAACCCTCACTGAGCTTTTTATGCTCATCTGATGTTTTTGAAATTCTATTCACAGGGTATAAGGCAGGTTAAGAGAAAGGAAGAATTCACGATGATTTATATCAAGAAAAGAACTCATGTTTTATTTAAGGGGTTTTATTATTGTAAACAACTTTGATAGAGAAGAAGTGTCTACATTGTTAATTTAGAGATCAAATGTAATAGTTAAAACCTTATTCATTATCACTCTAAACCTAAAAAGATCCTCAATTTAAATTACTAAATTATTTCCAGATTATGTGATGTTTAAGGATGGGGCCTTGCAAAAATAGGTCAAGATATATTTTACTTTGGGAAAAAATTATTACAAAATTAAAAGAAATCATGGTTTACATACAATGGATGATTAAATACCTTAAATGAGTAGAATTTAAAATGGGAAAATAAATAGAAAAATCAAATATATTTAAAACTAAGATAAACCGAAGATTATTTTCACCCATTATAATCATAAATATATGAACTAATCCTAATATTAGATAAAAATATTTAATGGAAAAATAATTATCCAATTTAATTAATGACAATTGTGACATAATAAGATAGAATGGAATGAATGATTTCTTTATGTCTATATATTGGAATAAAATATGACCATTTATAATTTGGTCATTTAAAATATGATTTTTGGATATATGTTTATTGGTTATACATGTTTCCAATAAGTACACTATAGTTTTGTATTTATAACAAAAAAATTTAAAAAAATTATTAGAAATAATAAATAACCAAATAATTATATATTTATATAATATAAAACTAAAATATCAATATATATAAAAACATAATTATGAAATAATTATATAAAACAATTCAGATAAATATAAATGTAATAATTTTTTAGAAAAGTTAGTTTATTATAAAATAAAGAATAAATATTAATTGTTTGGGAAAATTTTCAAATAATGAATTTTATAATTTTTTTGGTTTTTTTGTCATTATAAATTTTATTACATATAGGTAATGGTATTAATTAAATTTTTATATAAAAAATGAAAATAAATTAATAATTTTTTAATTTTTATTAATTAGCATGTATTAAGAAAAAAATCATTTTATGCTTAAAATGGATTTTTAATAAAAATGAATTTTTTATTTTCTTTGGATGATAATTTGTAAAAAAATAAGGTCATGACCCCCTCCCCGCAAAGATTCCCCTCCTGAGCTGGTAAAGGAGAAAGAGAGATAATGACCCATGAACCCTGACCCAAGTAGGCCCTAGGGTGGTGACGATCACCAACAGTATAGAAATCTCACAAAATGGGATTCATTACCCTTTTTTTAGTAAATAATACCAGGATATAAGATCTATCAACCCCAAAAAACTCCAAGACATATATAAAAGAAATCCAAAATTCACCCCACATACATGTTTAAAAAAATATGTGCTGCAAAACAAGAGTCCACGAAGTAATTACCAAAATAAAGAGGCCATCTAATGACACAAAAACTATCCCCACCTTTGAGCTTGTAATGCCCAGTATGATCTTTGTATTCCTCTTAATAACCTAAAGATAGTTTTATATACATTGGGTGATCATACAAGTACGATCTATAGGGAAAACCAAAGTCTCTCGTACACAAGTGGAGAAGCACACTAATGCCCCTGTGAGAAAAATGAGATACAAAAATCACCTAAAATGGTATACAAGTCACCATAAAATTACCAATGGAATTATCACCAAATAATGCTAGTCATGTAAATCAATATAGTAAACACATCGATGATAGGGTATCCCACACCACATTCCCACTAATTAGACTCTCTCACAACCTAAGGAAAAACATCCTGGAGGTCCCACCTCTTCCAAATTAACAATGTCACGACCATCCTACACACACCATGGCCACATACAACATTAAATCCCTCCAGAACACACCTAGGCCACAAACCACAACTCACCACAATGAAACCTGGGAACCACAACATATCTCATCCCAAAGACACCTGGGAAGCAAAAATCGGATGCACTGACCAGTTCCTCACAAACCGCAACCTATCTAAAGAGTATTGGGCTATAAATAACTAGAATAAAGAGTATGTAAGATTAGGTTTCCAACCATCCAACGTCCCACTGGGATGTTTGGGAAATACACCCTCCTGTATAACAAAAGGTGTGGTCGACACAGAGTGCTCAACATGGATGGGGTGAGTATAGAATCAGAATAATATACAAGTATGTATGTATTGGAACCAAACACTCATCCCAACCTATGGGTTCTGAAGAAAACAACCACCACATAACACTTCCACATTTACTGCTACCTCCAAATGGACATATCACGATGAATGAAAATAACCTCCAAAGTTAATAAAAGGAGGCTGCTTATCTACAAATAATTTCGGTGTTATTAAGAATTTAATAGTTATTTCATTCTTGCCTAGGAAATTAAAAACAAAAACACACAACTTGCCTAAAAAAAATGATGAAAAATATGATAAAACACCCCACATCACACTTCTTACACACTTATAACCCAATCCAAACACTCCCATTATTATTCTTCAATGTGATACCACCCAACCTAATGTAAAATAACCCACTCACAATAGCACCCTCTAAAATATCATGTCACAGCCATACTGTTTATCCCCACTGCACAACATCACCACACCTAGTAACATAAACCTAGAATAACCCAAATCTGCAGCCTTGCTTCCCAACCACAACCCATCCATTACAAAATTACTCAATCTCGAAACCTAAGATTCCATTACACCCTTTAACTATCCACACACACCACCGTGCTCTCAACAGTAACACCACACAACCCGTACAAAGCATAAAATAGAAAAGATACACATATAGCACAAACCAACACTAAATAAAGAATCATGTATTCCTATTTAACACAACAATTATTTAATAACACATTGATAAATCAGGGGTTATTGGAGAACAATTTGATCATGGGTAATTTATTTATTTAACCCTGTATATGTGGTTAATCAATTTCATAAAGTAACACCCATATGTATGAAAAGACCAAAAAAAGGACTTGATTTGCATAAATAATACAATTGAATCCTGGATCAAATATATTATATAAAACAAATGACAATCATCATCTTTTTTCCCCACCCCTCATTTATTTCTAATGTAACAAAACCTATTATCATTACATGATTATTAGTTTTTATAAAAGACTGTATTTTATTTGTAATGACAGTAATTAAAAGCTAGGATTATATAGTAATAAAAAAGGGCTATTATCTTACCTACCCCACATGATAAAAAATTAATGAAATCCTAAGGAATCCCTATCGGGAAGAACATACAATCATTAACTACTCTTTTCATCAAAAATAGGGGGATGTGCAACAAATTTTGAAGACTACAAGGAAAAAATCAACAAATGTCTACAACACAAATGCAGATCCTCAAGGATAAAATGTTTTAGGTGCACCATGAAAAATTAATGGGTTCATGGAAGAGTGGATCTTAGAATTAGAAAAGGCCACGTCCTACATAAACTAGAAGGAGAAAATTTCAAAGTACTTAAAATTCATATTGTGTTCAAGACCATCCAGCTTGACCATTTTATAGTATCTGGGGAATTATAAAGTTAAATATATAATTATTATTCTTTGAAACTACTTCATAAATGGTAAAAAAATAATTTGAAATTGATTTACATCAATTAAAATGCTTGATAGGTGAAACTGAAAAAACAGGGAAAAGCTGGAAATGACTCACTAGTGGGTGAGTCACTGACACAAGTCCCCAATGGATGAGTCACTATCGGGGTGACTAACCATTGAAAAAGTAACCAATGTAACCCACTGACACCACCTACCAATTCCACTCACCAACAACACTTACCGCCGCCACCTACCGACCCCACTCAATGATACTACTCATCATCACCTGTTACTGCCACCACCTTCCAACACCACTCATCGACACCACTCATAGACACCACTCACCCTTTACACTCACCAAAAATTAACCTACTGACTGCCCACCTACCTACGCCCTTTCTACCGATGCCTAAACTGCCAATGCCTGACCGAAAGTTGGAATAATAGTTTTTTGTAAAAATCTTGAAACAAGTCACCGTGACTCCCCAGAACACCTCAAACACTAAATTTTGATAATATAATGGATTAGACGGGTCTTGTACATTACATCGAATATCTATAAAACTATAATAAACCTCGGGAATTTAAAACCAAACCCATATGAAATTGTGATCTGAATAAACACCTCATAAGATAACTCTTAAGTATCTTACTATAATTGAAACAAAACTAAAATCATCAAAGTTCAATGATAAACCACCCCGTGTTGTTACAAATATTGATTGAAACCTCAATATCAATGAAAAAATACTCTATCATCTACAACCCCAAACTAAAAAGAAGACACAAAACATGATAAATAAAAGCGCACTATCTAGACACATGAATTCGGTAATTACTTCCCCCATGAAGAGAAATTATCCACTCTTTGTGGCACTGACAATCCCATACGTTTTTAATTGCATCTCAAATATTCCATCTATATTACGAATCAGGTCTTCCGATTTCCAAATGTGAGGACATGATCCCACATTGTGGAACAAGGATGAAAGTAATCTCATTGAAAACAAGGTTCATGAATTTCATCACAAAGAAAAACTCAAAACAACTTTGGGTACTAGATATGCATCTAAGTTCTCTCTCCCATATACTCACATCCATGCCACAATGACTCCACAATAAATTGACCAAAGGAATGGTCCATCCACACAACACCTTTTTTCTATGATCCTAGATCTCCACCAGTCACTCCACAAATGTTTCATCACCCTCAATATCCAACTCTCCCCAGTCAAGTACAAAAGAGTCATCATGAAGATACAGCAGTAGGTGCGATACATAAAAAACATTTTGGATCCTCTCTAATTTTCAGGTCAATGAAAACTAGTATTCCACCTCACTAACTCTCCCCATAAACTCAATGGGTTCAATGAAACTTAGATAAATCTTACTCCTTCAATCCAACATATTCATCCCACATCGAGGGGAAACCTTTAAGAATATGTGCTCTACATCCTCGAACTCCAAGGGCCAACTCCTATGACCAGCATATTACTACATCTAGTCATGTTCTTTTTTCATCCTCTCATGGATAAGTTGAACCTTCAATGATGTTCTCTTCACTACCACAGAGATAAGAACTACTATCTCCCCAACCTCTGTCCAACATGATGGTGAATGAAACAGTCTTTCATAAATTCTTCAAATGGGGCCATGCTAATGGAGGAGTGATATATATTATTGTAAGATAAATATACCATGGGAATGTTTTGTACCCAAGATCAACAAAGTTCAAAGATTCATGTCCACAAAATTTACTTTAATATGTGGATGGTCCATTCTATCTTCCAATCCTTCTATGGGTGGAAAGCAGTGCTGAGGCATAACTGAGTTCCAAAAATCATGATACAATCTCCTACAGAATCATGAGGTGAAACATGTATCACGATTCCAGACAATTGTTCTCAGAACCCCATGAAGTCAAACCACCTCATCCACATACCTCTGGTTTATGGTATCAACTATTCTCGACTCATTAATCACTATAATGTGAGGCAATTTCACCAGTCAATCCATCACTACCTAGAACGTATCATAGCCTCCCTAATTACAAGGTATTCCTATAATGAAATCCATTTTGATTTCATCACAATTCCACTCAGGTGAATATAATGGCTACAAAAAACCACAAAGCCTCCAACTATTGGCACACTATCCACATCACCACAAACTCTGCCAGGGCCCTCTTCATTCCATGACACCAAAACTGCATCATCATTCCAAGGTATATATTAGGAACCTATGGGTGCACCGCTAGATGTGGTCTATGAAACTCACATAGAACTCCATCATGCATTGCAACTGAAACAAATAGATTCAAAGGGAACATCATATGAATCTTTCCATCCTCAAATAATCCCTCTAGAGCACCACCTAGGTAAATGTGATCATGAAGCACCTCTAACTCCAAGTCTCAAAATTGAGACTTCTTCACCCGTTGCCTCATATATGACTAATCCATCATTTGAAATAGAAATCTTTAACCACAATGCATTCATATATCTATATGCAAGGGGACCAACTCCTCCATAATTTTTTAAGCTTCCAAATATTCTTAGATATCCTCCTACTGTGACATCCAAAAAAAATCATCGACCACAAAATATCCATTACCTGAGGTGTAAGAGATATCAAAATTGTAATCTTGATGAAACTTCATCCACCTATGCTGTCAGAAGTTCAGATATCACTGGGAAAAAATATACCTCCAGATCTTGTGATCTGTGAATGCCACAAAGCTCTCCCGGATGAGGTAATACCGAAAATAATTTATGGCATACATGACCCATGATAGATTCAAATCATCGATTTAATATTTATGTTCATTGGGACATAACTTCCTTGACCCATCACAGATCACTCCCCATTTCTACATTTTCACAGACCACAAACCTAGATAAGAAACATTGAAAAACACCTTGAACATCACCCCTTCTAATAGAAAACTAAGCACTAGAGCACTGAAAAACATCCCATTCAGATATTCAAATGTTTCCTGGACCAAACCAGTCCACACAAATGCCGAGTTCTTTCAAGTCAAAGCTGTCAACAACGCTACTACTCAAGAGAAATTAGGTACTAATCTCTAGTAATCTCTTAACCGACCTAGAAAACTGTGAACCTATACCACATTATTTGTCACTTCCCAAGAAAAAACTATTTCAATCATTGAATCTTTCACATATACAACCTTTTTTGACACCACTTGTGTACAAAAATTCAACTCTTTTATCCAAAACATACACTTAGAAAAATTTATTTAGATCGGGTGGCATCGAAGGACCTCTCATAAAGTCATGAGATACTCTATTTTATCCTCATATGACATCAAGTATATCATGATATAATCAATGAATATGACAATGAAAACGTTTAAGAACTCATGAATAAAAGTGTTCATGAGCCCCATGAACTTGAATGGTGCATTCGTAACACTAAATGACATAACCCTGAACTCAAAGTGCCCAAACCTGCACTTAAGAGTAGTCTTCCAGATGTAATCATCCTTCACCCTCAACTAGTGATACCCATACAATAGATTGATCATAGAAAGCCATTTTCATTTTCATAGCTAGTTTAAAGTAGCATCTATCATTGGGAGAGGATAATGATTTTTGACCATCACCTGATTCAACCTTGGGCACTCTATCCACAACCTCAAACCACCATATATCATCTTTGAGAACCAGACCATATCACCCCATGGTGAAAAACTGGGTTGAATGAATAAATTATTCATCAGGTTATCAATCTGAATCTATTGATTATGCAACTAAAAAGGTTTCATCTAATAAGGAGACATCGAAATCGAATAATAATAGGTATATAAGTCTGTCCCAAACTAGACATCACGTTGAGGGGGTAGGGTCACAACTTATTTGAGGGAGATATCCACAAATTCCCCAAAAAATATTGGAACCTACATCATCTCAGCATCCACAGATTCCACTGACATCTCATCCAATAAGGAAAGAAGGGGATCTACATGTCGGCTATCTATTTAACGACTCCACTCACTAATGAAAGCCACACACTGTCCATCCACATCAGGAAACAAAACCCTTATTTAAAAGAAATTTATGAAATAATAATTAGAAAAATACCATTAGATGCCCATGATAACATCTTATGGATGAATCATTAGAGGAAAGAGGTACCCACTAGACTTATGTGGCCCCAACATCTGTCTACATCCCTGAAAAAGATCAAACAAGTTGGTCTATCCAATGATTTTTGTATTCATAACTAGGGGAATGAGAAGACTCCCAAAATATATTCCCAGATAATGTGATAGATATGGTGTACCAAAGGTCTGTGAAGATCCCAAATCAAACAAAGAACAATAAGGTGTACTGAACAGACTAATCGTACCACGCATGATCTCTAGACCTTATGGAATTGCTACCTATACAACATGATACTCATTGTGCCTATATCTTCTGCCCCATTCCTTATGACTTCATCCTCAACCACTCCATGATATAGGTCCCTGGGGAACAACCTAAGGTTGGCCTCTATATGCTCTGACTCCCCTCTGTGGAGCAGGAGCCTGTTGTCTCTCTGGCTGAATCGGCATAGTCGGAAACTACTGCTGATGCAGGCGCTGAACCCACCAACCTCCACCATACTGATCTCAAACTATTTACAGACTCTAAGGCTCATGAAGATCAACCAGCAAAACACCTTGGTCCCAACCATAAGGTAAAATCACAAGGACCAAAATGTTGAAAATGAAACTACATAGGTCAACACCAGGACAGATGAAACCTCAAAGGCCCTGGTTCTTGAGACCTGATGCTGGTATCATTTCCCTTCGAAGAACCCTACTGGATCCCCCCACACTGTACAAATCCTCATGAGTGAATTATATAAACCACATCTTTGTTATTTTGGTCCTCTAGGTATGTCATCAAGGTGAAGTGAGTAGCTATGTACTAGAGAGAAGGACAAATATCCTTATCAAAGCATCTCACTTGAGACTCCTCATTCAAAAAGATATCTATAGAGAAATGAAGGAGATCATTGAACTTGATCCATAACCCAAAAACCCACATACTCCCCAGCTAGAGGGAGAGTATCTCCAGTCCCATATGAGACACCATGTTCAAAGAAATGATTTCTTCTCAGAACTCCTTCTCAAAAATCGACCCACATAACAACAACCTCCTTTGTCTCTCCTAGGTACAATTTCCACCACTGACCTGCAGCTCCCCGCATCTAACTAACCACCAATGGAACCTATAACTCCATTAGAGGACAGATCATGATGTAAGTGATCCAATGAAACTTGATCCATATCTCTATCTCCATGCCCGGAACACTTCCCTCATTCATTTCTAAGGTCTTCCGTTTGAAATCACATAACGTTCTATGCCACTGGTTTTACTCCATTACTTAAACCCTTCGTTGATTAGCCGGACCAGCTTTCTGAACCCCACTACCTCATCCAGTTGTGGAAAACGGACTTGTTCCATAGTTTAAATGTAAACTAGAAACTCATAAACCTAAGAAGTCATGGATTTTTTTTATGATTTATTTTAACTTGTTATTCATTTAAATTCCCTGAAATTCCTAGTAAAAACAAAATACAAGTCATCATGATGCATGTAACTCTCCTAGGGTCTCTACCCTAAAAACTATATAGTCTCACTTGGTCATCCAGAAATCTCAAAGTCCTTCCATCAGATCAGGGGGCCCCCTGAAATCTTATGCCCTATCCAGTCTTCCTAAGACTATGTCACGCACGGAGGTCACCTAGAACTGTTTCCCTACTAACCCATGCAATCCTAATGATGCCTAACTCTAAAATAAATCCTATCTCTCAACATCCCTTTAACACCATTCCATCATGACCCCCCTCTACAAATATACCCCTCATGAGACTACAATAGAGAAAGAGGGATAATGGCCCCCGGGACCCACCTCTAGTAGGCTTCTTGGTGGAGACCAAAACCAAGGGTATAGAAGTCTCACTAAATGAGACGCATTACCCTTTTATATTAACTGAGATCGTGAGATAATATTTATCAACCAAAAAAATAATACAGCACAAATATAAAATAAATCCAAAATCCATCCCACATGCATGTTTTAAAATATATCCTCTTCAGAAAAAGAGTCTCCAAACTAAATACCAAACGTTCATGGCTAATCAGCGACATAATAATTGTCCCCATGTCCGAGATAGTAATTCCTAGTACAGTCCCCATATTCCTACTGGATACTTTAAAACAATTTTATATACGTAGGGTGAGCATAAATGTACACTATTTTGTGAAAACCAAATCCTGTCGTTCACAAGTGGAGAATTATACTTATTCCCCATTGAGAAGCATTAGAAATAAAAGGCACCTAATGAGTCATTCTTTCCATCCAATCCTTACTAAAGGAATTATAACCATATAATGCATTTATAGTAAAGTAATATAGTAATTACATTGATGATAGGGTACCCCACCCCACTTTACTGCTGATTAGACTCTCTCACACCCTAACGAAAAACATCATAGAGGTCCCACCTCTTCGAAAAGAACCAAGTTATAACCCACCCGCACAATCTTGGGCCACATGATAGATCACATCCTTCCCTAACACACATTGTCCATAAACCACACCACATCCAAAAAGAAACATTGATCCACAAAACATCTCTTACTGAAGAAAACTGGGATGCACAACTCACTGGAAGAGATAGTCGTGAAGACCATATGACTAGTGATTCCTACATCCACTAGGATGTTTGGGAAATGCACTCTCTCCCATAACAATGAGGGTGTTTGAAACATAGTGCACAACTTGGGTGGGTGTGTATAAAATCAAAATAAAGTACATGTATGTATAAATAGGTACCAAACACTCAACCCAACATGTGGGTTCTAAAAAAATACCACCACATAACACTACCATGTAAACTGCTACCTCTAAATTCACGTATGTTGATGAACAATGGTCAGTTACGAAGTTGATGAAAGAAATATTCCTAACACACAATCATTTTGATGTTATTAATAATTAATTAGTATTTCAATCCCTAATTGGGAAACTAACATGCACATTACAGAACCACACTCATAATAAAGCCAAACTAAGGAATTAAACTATGACAAAACACACCAATTCTCACTTACACCCAAATTATCACCCTAGAAAACCACTTGAATTATCACTATTTAAAGTAATGCTTCCCAACCAATGAAAAAAACCCAACTCACAATACAACCCTCTAACATATTATTCCACAACCATAATCGACAGACCCACTTCATAACAACACCACACCATGTTACATAAACACATGACAACCCGAATATGTGGCCCCACTTCCCAACCACTAGCCATCCATTACACAACCTGTCAATCTCACCCCCTAAGATTTCATTAATCCCTTTTATCCATCCTCACACATTGTTTATGTCTCATCATTACACCACAAAACCCATTAAAAGAACAAGACAAAAAAGATCCACTCACATTACATATCCACTCTAAATAAGGAAAGATGTGTTCTAAATTAACACACTGAATCTTTAATTCCACTTTGATAAATCTAGGGTTAGAACAGAACAAGATGATCCAGTGGAATCAATTTATTTATTCAGGTATATGTGGTTAATCAATTTCAGAATTCTAGCAGTTCAATTGGGGATCCATAAATAGTATACAGAATCACCCACGCATGAGAAAAGACCTCCAACGTCCATGATTATCAAAAATCATAATATTCAAAACATGGATCAATGATAACATATAAAACCACAATCATCATCATCATCTTCCCCCACCCCTCATTTATTTCTAATGTAACAAGACCCATTATCATAATAGGTCTGATTATGTTGATAAAAGATTATATTATATTTGTAACAACCTTAATTAACAGTTAGGATTTAATCGTAATCATAGCGGGAGATTAACTTACCCATCTGCATGATAAAAAATAAAATAAAGACTAAGGGATCCCTACCTCAATGAATAAACGTTGATAAACTCCTCCTTGTATCAATAATATGTGGGTTTCCCATGAAGAGGTAAATACTATAAGGGAAACCTCGACTGAAATCTACAACATAGATGTGACACCTCAGGGAGAAAATGTATTAGGGGAACCATAAGAAAATAGAAGGGTTTAAAGAATAGAGGATATGAGCTTTTGGAAAAACTAGATCCTATATCAACAGAAGGTGGATGATTTCAGTGTTCTTAATGTTTTGATCGTTGTCAAGAGAACACGGCTTGCCCATTTCAAAGCCTATGGGGGATTATGATATTAAATATATAATTAATATCCGTTGAAAATGATTCTGGAACTATTAAAGAATGTTTTAAACTCTATTTAAGTCAATTAAAATGTAAGAGGGGAGAAATTGGGAAAATTTGGAAAAGGTGGAAATGACACATCATTGGGTGAGACGCCGACGTGAGTCACTATCAGGTGATTCATCGTATGTCACCACCTATAGAGGTCACTCACTAATGCCACTCACCACTGACACCCATCGACGTCACCCACCAATTACACTCACCAATGCCACCTACTGTCTCCACTAAATGTTTCCACCTACTAACGCCACTCATCGATGTCACACACCAAATCCAGTCAATGATGCCACTCTCTAACACCACTCACCCACACCATTAACCAACCCCACTCACCAACACCTAACCAACTGATTCCATAACCAATGATACCCTTCCTACTGATTCCCAACCTATCGATGCCTAACCTTCCATTTGGAATTGATATTTTTGGAAAACTCCTGAAATGAATCACTGTGACTCCCCAGAACACCTCAAATACTAAATTTTGACAGTGTAATGGACTAGTGGGGTCTACACCATTAAAAATAAATATATTATGGGAAAATAAAAATAAAAATTTATATATACATTCTAAATTCATTAACAACAATTTAATTATTAATCAATGAAAAATATGTATAACAACACTTAATATTAGAAAGAGTCATTTTGTGATAAATATTATTTTTTCAGTAGATTTTATGATTCCATTTAAAATTTAAATTCATAAATATAAAATAATTAATTTGAAAAATGATAATTATTTATGGATTAATCTTAATATATTTATTGGATGATTATTTTTTCTATTTTTATAAATATTATATTTTTCAATGAACAGTGCAAAATACAGTTTTTAAAATACAATGACTTTTATGGAAACATTATGATATAAAAATAACATTAAGATTAAGAAACTTTTTGGAAGACTATAAATTTATTATAAAATTAATGTTATACATATATAATTAATCTATTTAATTCAAAAAAAATATTTTAAATTTGAGAACATAAATAATATTTTGGCACAAAACTACTTTTAATGTGTAATATAGTTTTTATTTTAGAATTAATTTTTTTAAAAAAAATAAATTGAACGTAATAAAATTGGTTTCATGTTTATAATTAAAAGATATAAATTAGTTAATGTAGATTTTTTAATTTTAGGAATTATATATTACGTTAAAACGGTAAAATTGTTTTATCTTGGAAAAATACAGAATAATAAAATAGTTGAATCTAATGTGTAAAATCCCTAAGTATTGTTATGAACATGTATAAAAATATTTTTTTAGGTTTTGATAGACCTTAACACATCCCATATCAATTATCTTCAACATTTTTAAATAATTTCCTTGATTAGTGGACATTTTGATACAAAATTATCACTCTAATATCTTATAAAAGGAACCTCTCTACACCCCATATATTCAAACACCATAAAGTCCTTAGTTCAACTAATATCTTCAATAATTAAAAAACATATACCATTGAATTTTAAATATTTTTTTCTCCTAAAAATACTACCACCTAAGGACATAATCTAATTTTCAATAGAGATATTCCAAAGATTAACCTAAAAATTCCCTAGTAATTAATTTTCATTTCAAATCCCTTAATTATTTTTATTATACCACAAAATATTGTATAACATGCTGAAATATAAATATTAGTATCATTAAAAAAATGAATCATTATTAAATATATCAAAAAAATCCTTATCCACTTTCCCCATTAAACCATAGAAATGTGAAAACGACATCTACACGTACATGAAAAACACATCCTCCATGATCGTTAGGTTTTCTTCATCATTGATTCCTCAATTTTAGATATCAAAATGTGTTCTTAGTGAAGAAGAATTACAATGATATCATTATCTTGATTCAGAAATGATATATCAATTTTTACCTTATATATAATTTATGGAGAATGAAAACGTCGTCAGTGTTTACATACGAGCTTCTTCATCAATGGAGTGACATATTTATTTTCACATCGACACCCTACATGGATTAATAAAATAATTTATGTAATTAATTAATTTTTTTTAATTAAATTATTATGGATCAGGATGAATTATATTGGTTTTCAACTGGTTATTAATGCAGCAATGTTTGTTCATCAGAAAGTATAGAAATTGTTCTCTCAAAGAATCCTTATTTTCGAATCATGAACAAAACTCTCATAAAATATTATTAGAACCATATAAATAATTATAAAGAATATATTTTATTAAATTTTATAAACTAGTCTTGATGTGATTCATATCAATTAATGTGTATTTTAAAACCAAGATATTATAGAATATATTAACAATAATTAATTTTTTTTGCATTATATAACTTCTAATAAATTCAATGAGAAGCATAAGTAAATAATACTTTATTGAAATATGAAGTGATATATAAATCATTTCCATTAAATGAATCAAAATTATAAAAATCTATTACCTAATTATTATATGTTAAACATTATTAAATCCTGGTTAAACATTGATTTATAGTATAGAAAATTTATTTATTCATATATTTATCATTTCAAAGATAGTCTTGTATTACTTAGAGTATAAAAATTAAAAAGTTAAAATTTTACATTCCTAAAGTAATTAGTAATAATTAATAATTTTATCATCCAATGATTATAAATAATGATAAAATTATTTAGTGGAAAAAAAATTACTTTCTACAGAAGTGTTTTTATGTGAACAATGATTTTTATCATAAAAATTAAGTTAATAGGGATAAATAAATGATTTTAGTGCGGAATATAGATAATATATTCAATAAAATAAATTATAATTCATATAATAGCCATTGATATATATGTAATTCGAATTAAATCATTTTTATGCTTCAAAATAAAATTTTAAAAAAATTACTTGTTTTTTCTTATATATTAGATTTAATTAATTCCAAATTGTGTATTATAAAATGGTAAAATTGATTATATATTTTAAAAATTTATAATAAATATTAGTTAGTAAGTTGAACTTATTTTTTATCCTTATTAAATAGTAGTCATGGATAAAATTTCATCACAAAACTAAGGGTTAAAAGGGTTAATAACGTGGTTAAACAAAGAGATAAAGATTCAATTATAAATAAAACATTTCATATTGTTATAAGTTCAGTTTATTTATATACTACCTTATCCAAAAGTTAATTAGTTTTCTATTTATTTCACTTTCTAATGATATTTAACTTATATTATTTTGACATTAAGAGTATTTACAAGTGTTCTAATCCCCTCACATATAAAATGGAACCTCCTCTAGTCACATATTCACACAACTCCAGAACCTTATCTCAATAATGATGTAAAAACCCCACTTATCATCTATAATAAACATGTATTACAGGTTTTGGTCTTCCCAAAATAGTTATTCTAGGAATCTTTATAGAATTTTAGAGAGGAGAACATCTAAAGAAGATCTATATGTTATTACCAATATTATTAAGTTAAATTATTCTTATAACTCAACCATATCATATTTAAACTTTTTAATACAATATCATATGTATCGTTAATATAATGAAATATTTTTAGGTTAATTAAAAAAAAAATTCTTTCTCATTTACATCAAATGAAAATTTAAATTCTCACTCACATGTACATACAGACTACTGCCTTTATGAATTGATGAATTTAATGTTTCATCACAGAATATCATGAAAGGTTATATGGATATATTTAATATATATATATATAATTTAAAATATAATAATAATTATAAGAGAAAAAATTATTATCTACATTTAATGCTTTCTATTCATTGAAAAATGAAAGCTTTACCCTTGTTTAAGTGTGGACTACCATAGTGATGTAAAGAATTAATACATTTATGTTAACCTCCTTAAATGGAATTTTATATAAGGGTTTATAATAAATATATATGATATTTATAACATGAAAATTATTTTATGACCATGACCAGGGTGAAATTACATCACCATTAAACATAAACAATAATGGAAAAATATTTACACCAAAATATTCATTTTAACAATGAATTTTTAATAAATTGGTGATTAGATATTATAATTGAATTATTTATTGTAATATAATAATGATAATGGTTCTCGAAATAAAAAAATCTAAATATATAATATATGAAGTTATAATTCATACAAATTTAGTTCTAAATTGACAAATGTTTAATTATCTCACTTGTATTTCATTATCCACATTTCATATTCACTATGTGTTTCATATTGTTTGGTGATTATTATTATATGAAATTTTTTTAATCATTAATTCATGAAATTAAATGGTTTTAAAAATCCTTATCAAAATCTCTCTTCCATGGGTTTCAATTAAAATGATACTAGTTTTGTATGTGTTTTATCATCTCGATTTCTCTTAATTTTCAAATTTTTAATATTCCCCATTATCATTATTTTTTATAGTGCATATAATTATTATGAATATATATTATCATTATTTTCATGAATATTATTGAGACCTAAAAAATAAATTTTTTTATTTCTCATTCATGGTATATTGCTCAATGATTACTCAAGCAGCAAGTGTTTTTGTTATCATTTTACTTTCTATCAGGATTGTGTTCATTTCAATATTTTATGGGAAATTATAAATCATTTCAATCCTAAATTCCTATTTTCGTATTATTATCACCAAATTTAAATGTATTATAATTATTATTTTCATTTTTATTCTCGTTGGTGATAAAATAGACTGAATGAATGTTTTTTTGAATTTTAATCATTATTTGATGTTTTTTGTTTTCGAATAATTATATTCTATATCTATGTACTGAAAATTGTTTTAATAATGATTCTATCTCTAGGTAAATGTTTATTATAGTTATTTTGAAATACCCATAACTTTATCAACAAATTATTAAATTTTATTTTCACAATTTTTAAATATTAATCAATTTTTTATTTTTAAAAGAGTATAAAAAAATTATTAACATTTACAACTTGATATAGTTGTCCCACGATCATGACATTTACTCATTATCACGATTTATTACTAATTGTCACTTATTCTTAAAAAAATTATATTTCTATTGTTATGAGTTTTTGAAAATTATAGTGAAGGTAATTGACATTTTATCTCTTTTTCAATACAAAATTCTCATGATTTTATAGAAGTGAATTTAATTATTTTATGAATTCATTAAATATTGTTTGTATTAACTATGGTTATAATATTTTCATACCATCCCACATTCATTCAATAGATATATTATAATGATTAAATTTCTTGTAAACCTATTTCTTTCATATGAGTTAATTAGGTTATGACTAAATGATGAATGCTTTAATATTTTTTAGCACAATTATATATGGTTTTCATTATGTGATGGGTGGGACAAGAATTATATATCCCTCTAATACAATGGGTAAAACATGATATATCGTTATATAATATAAATGGTTTGGGGGAGTGAACCCCAACCACTATGGGACTCTTTAATATATTTATAGGAATTATGAGTTGACCCAATCCAATATTGTACTATGGACACTATGTTTATGGGGAAATGAAGTTCACACAACAAAATGTGAAACTATGAACTATATATTTATACGAATGAAGAGTGAACCCAATTAATTATTAGACCCAATAAATTATGTATATATTAAATGGGGAGTGAACCAAATCCACTATGTGATTTTTACCACTATGACATTCATGATAGTGGACCTTGACTACTAAAATGTTATTCTAGGATTATGTATATGCTGTAAATTTATGTCTTATTCTTATGATTTGATACCATGGATTGTTATTGATTATTCATATTTTTCACTCTTATTAATCATGTCTTTTATTTTGAAAAATCCTTATTCCACGTCTCATGATTTATGGTCTTTGACTTATTGGGTATGGTTTAGGAAGATAGGAGCATGGTATTATATTCTTGTTATTATCATATAATCACTTATGAAAACTAATATATATATACAATGTTTACCATTAATATGAATATAATCTCACCCATTACATTTGTTCAATTTCCCCATGGTAAAATGAATATTATAAAGAAGGATATGTCAAAGGAGGTACTATATAATAAAAACATTGTGGGTGAAGTTGAAAATAATTCCTGAAATGTGTTTATTATATATATATTCTTCAAATATTTCAAACCATCATGGTTATTGGGTTTTTATTATTCTTATTTCAATTTAATATTCACCTAAAATGATATAATATTTATATATTTGTTACTCAAGTAAATATAGAAAGTATGAAAGTAGTGTTTAGTTTTAGTGGGGATAAAGATTAATATAAATTATTCATAACCCTAAGGGTAAGATTAAGTATAAAAAATATACAAAATTTATGATAACATAATAGTGTGTGTTTCCTAGAAATATATCCATTTCTGTATAAGAACAAGTTGATATAGATTCTATCATAGATTCACCTATGGTTAATCACATAAGAAATGTAGGTGGGGTTTTAAAATGATCTTCACCTAATGCATTCCAAATATGCCTAAAAGAAAAGTGTTTTGATAATCCCAGGGGATATTATTTGGTAAATTAAAATCTTTTTATAAAATCCATCATGAGGTATTTTAATTTATTATGGATAGATTTATTAATAGTAATGTACCATGGAAATAATTGATTGATTCCTATAATGTAATATTTGAAGGCTGGTTTCATAATTTAGGAAATTTCAATAATTATTTTTTTATCATGTGAATATTATAACATCCTAAATCTCATGGTATGTATAGTTCTAATAATTTTATCATCCTTAAGGATGTATTTAAATTATATGATATATTTATGGTGTGTTTGGAGAAGAAAATAGATCAAAGGGTATAATTTGGTTGTTAAAATGTTTCATTCCGTAAATGGGTATTAATATGGTTAATGGATTATAAGCCAAAACAATGAAGCTGTATTCTGGATTTGAACTTTGTTATTGAAGTAAATTGACATTCTAGATATTAATGGGGGACTTATTATATTATGCTAATTCGTTGTGATTTTATTTATATATGATTTCCAAAAAAACTCACGATATAAATTAGTAAATCACTACATTAATATAGTTTATTCCAATATAATAAATTAACCTGTGAAATTTTTATCTCATTAAAATATATTCCTATTTATATAAAACCAATGATATATCTAGGATTTTGGGCTCTCTCTAATCGTTCTATATACTCCCTTTTATTCCTCGAAAAAATTTGATCATTCATATTCACTATTGTAGATACTTATATGATGATGATCAATTATTTCATCTTCTCCATTATCAAATGAAATTTTATATTTGATGTATTTTTTATATAATGTTATTCTAATGATAAAACAACAAATTTGATGATCATTAATAAAATTTCCTTCTCGATTCATGTATTTTTATTTAGTGAAATGGTTGGAAAAAGACGATTGTTGTAAGTGGATATCCCTTCATGAGATTTTTGTATCCAAACATTTTTGGTTGACCATACTAATATATCTCAATCCAAGATTTAAAAATTTCTCAAACCTAAAATTTCTCTAGTATCTAGTTCTTATTTTATACATGGATGTTGGTCCTTTCCTTCATTGTAATTTCCTCACTATATGTTGAAATCCCTTGAAACCAGCTCATGTTTTGTATGGATTTTTTGAATGATTGTTTGTATTCATGTGTATCCCCATGAGAATGATGTAGATACATGATCACATGATTATTTATATGTAATTATTTTTATTTTATATATATTAAAATTATTAAGATACATTAATTATATGAAATAATGCTTGGTCTGTTATTTTTACCATATATCATCTAATGTTTTTTATAATACATTTGGGTATTCAGGGTTAACCTATATGAATATCCATTATGTGGGATGTTTTATAAATTTTAAGACTTGTAATTGGTCAATAAAAACTTATGATATGTATAAAAAAATTATTTGAAGTAATCCTTTTGAGAGAGATGTCTCTGTAAGAAAACTAAAAAATTTTCTATTATGGTGTCAATGTAGGTTGAGATTGTCTCTTAGTACCCAATATATGGTTTATGTTGGTGTGATATGATGTTTTCTAGATCTATTTTTGTTATTTTCATGGAATTCGACTTAATACCATATGCACTTATGTTAAGGATTGTTTTGTAGTGTCATTATAATTCTCATACTCACACCCTACTCTAGAATTTCAGAACGCTTCTAGATTTCATAAAAAGGTATACAATTAATTGTGAGGGCCATTTGGTGGATAGTTAAACAGGTCTACCAGGAGGATTCCAACATTAATTATTGGAATTTGGGATTGAATTATTCTAAAACTTTTTCCAATTGAATTTAAATCATACATAGGATCATTTTTTCATTATTGATTTTTATACCCAACATGCTATATTGATACTACATGGGGTTTGATTGGTCATGTTATTACTGTAATGATTATTACATATTCTCTATTCAATGTTTCTTATAATAGGTTCAATTATTCATTCTATTAATATGATGGTCAGATGAGACTAAAGGCATTGTATCCACATGGTTTTGTTTTTTCCCTTGAGAATTGTCTGAAACCTCTTTTAAAATGGGATATGTGCATTACATCTTATAGAATTTTCATCTCAAATCCAACAGTTCTAAACATGGTATTAAAAAATGGCATGAAAGAACCATAGTTAATAAAATTTATTTTATCTTTTTCATGAATAGGTATAGGGAGGGAAAATGATTGTATTCTTTTAAATTAAGTTGGATAACAATTCCAGCGTCTGCATAGCACCAAATATCAGACCTCTGAGTTTCCCTCAATCGAATTGTTATGTTTTCCTTGTTTGATGATAAATTTGATTAAATTATGTAATGGCCCAAGGATTAATCAATTGAAATCCCCTTATACTAATTATTTAATATAGTATAATCTTATGAAATCACAATATAATGAACTACTAAAGACTACATTATCTTTAAACATAATATTATCACTTTCATTATTCGAATTTTGAAAATATGGCATAAACTGTTGTGATCAGTAAGATGTTTGGTGTCCGATAAGACAAACTTATTTATTGGTGTATAGTAACTCGCCCTTATAAATTTAATAGTATCCGAATGAATATTAATATGAACCTTATGAATAGTAAATCATCCAAGTGAATAATTAAACTTAGAAATGATAGTATAAATAAAATTTATCCATCTTGAATGTTGCAATATGATATAATTATACCTTTGGTATTTTTGTGAGTCATGTATATTTAATTATAATTTTTTGACTGATTTTATAATATAAAAGAGATTTTATTTTCATAAAAATTATTCATATAAAATTAATTTTACAAATTATTATTATATGATAATTTTAATAGACCTTAATTATTATTTTCAATGTGATTGAAAAGCAATTTTTATTTTAAAATATTTATTTTTTAAAAAAACTATTATTTTAATTAAAAATTATATTCCACAAATTTATAAAATTATTTTCATAAAATGGAGTTCATTTTTTAATTATACACATCAAAAATTGGTTAGGGTTAATTATTTGTATTTTTTTGAAATACTTGAATTTATAGTGAATGGTAAAATATGACAGTTTGTTGTATATATATGTATTATATGTTATATAAAACATTTATTTAGTCATGGATGATGTACACACGATAAGTTCGAACTCACAGGAACATATTATTTTTTTTAGCAATAAATTCAATTTCTTTTCTTGACAAAAATATTAAAATTATGAATAAAATATTGAGAAAACCCTCTTCTCTTCCTATATAAAAACCACCCTAACCCCCTCTTTTCTTTACTCCTCTCATTATATGTAACTAGTAAAAATTATGAAATAAATCTCTCCCTAATCCCCAATCCCACGTCTATCAGCCCTTAGTCTCCTCAACAGACCAAATAATATCCTTTAAAGAGGTTCTCATGGAAGATATATTCAAGATTTAAATTCCAATTTTCATTCGTGTTCCATTCAATTATTTTATTCCATCACCTTCACTCATCCAAATGTTATGATAACTTCAGTGTCTTCCATGTAATTTAATTTCATTATGATAATATAATAATTCATCATCATCTATACTTTACCCTCCTGTTATACTAGAGAAGATAATACTATCTGATTTGTGTTAATTTATCAAATTCAATGATGACATGTTTTCAAATTATTTTACGATATTCAATTCTAGTCATGATACCGTTTTCAGGGTTGGACCAATCTATAATATATGTGTTATGTATAATTTTAGGTTCTATAATATTTTTGAAAATTATATTTATATATAAATAAAAATAAGTTTGATGTGATCCATAACTGCCAATTAACAAAAATAGTTATCATTAATGTTTTATATAATGACTCATCTTCACTCCAAATAACCAAATGAATTTTATAATGAATTAATGTATAGTATGATCACTAATAACATATAACTCACATTCTGGACAACCGTTATCATCTTACATATTTATCCTTACATGTATATAAGTAAACCAATAGTGAAGAACAATGAAACAAAAAATGAAATTAAACATCTTAACCCATCAAAAATGATAGGAATTGACTTAATATGGTTATAAAAAATTAATTAAATTACAAAAATGGTCTTGAAATATTAATTAATAAATTTAATTTGTTTATACATGAAATTAATATCATGAAAATAACTCATTCAGACCTATAGTAAGGGACTCTGTCAAAAGTATATTATTCCATCAGGTTATTATACTTTTCTTTTTTACCAAATGATTTTATATGTTATTTTTAGTTACATCATCCAAATGTTGTGTAAATTCTCTAAAATCCTGTATTAAGATCCATTTATTTTTATCTTTTTGGTATTACATGTTTTTATGTCGTTCCATCGTCAATACTTCCTGATAAGGAAGCCCGTTTTAAGGGAACCAACTGAATTCTTACCCAATTTAAAGTGCACTCTATCATATTTTTTAGGACACCATTTTTTAATAAAATAAGTCTTTTATATATAAAACCTTCTTGGTTTACTTCTAATTTTATATAAAATATTAATCTATTTCTAAATTAAGGATTCTTTAGTATTTTCTTTAAAATTGTACTAAAATGTTATATTGATAAAATTTATTAAATACAATTATTACATGTTTTCACTTTTATTTGAATCACTTACAATTAAATATTACTATTTTACACAATTAATTTCCGTTAATGTTTTAATTATTTTCTCTAATTGATATTTGTATGGAACGCCTATCTATTATTCTTCATGACATGATACCCATTTCATTCCATGGGTACCATTATGTTTATGTATTATTTATTATATAAGATTATATATTTGGAAAAAATATTCATGAACATGTCATGATGGGTGCACCCAGATATCACTCCAATGCATTGGGTAAAGTTGGGTATCAAGAGACATTATGTGAAACAGTCTTGGTGGTTATCCTTGACTGGTGCTACCATGTGAAATTATCTTGGTGGGTTACATTGACTTGGGATCCTCTATGTGAAACAAGCCTTGAGTCATGCTAAATCTAGGTTTTATTTTTTCTTCCACATTACTATGACTCCATGTTTATATGATACCATCTTTATAAGTTGTGATTCTATATGTTCCATGACTTTTTATATAATTATGTCATGCCTTCTAACACATGTTCTAATCCTTTATTCTTATTTTTATTTCATAATTGGGACTTTAGCTCATCCCACTATTCATGTTATCCCTATATTATCTAGGATGTTATATGATGATAATGGGAATTAGTAGCTCTTTGTAACGAATAAAAAAAGAAATGTTTTATTTAATCCCATGTTATAAGTTTTATGTATACAATCTTCTATGACACTAGACATTACCATCTGTTACTTGTAATATAATGTATTATTATTATTAAAATCATATAATGTTATGTATAAAATGAAATGGTCTATACGGTTTGTATTAAAGGATTGTCTTGTAATTTTTAATATTAGTAATAAATAACATTAGTGAGAGCTTTAAGGATAATACTAAGTATAAAAAACATCCAAAAACGATTGTATAATATATTAAGTGGTTTATAAAAATATAAATCCATTTTTAGATACAAACAATAGTATGTGGCTCTAGTATAAATGTATTTAGGGGTAAACCCCTAAAACACCACTTAGTGCTATACTTGAGCTAGAACTGGTGCATAAAAATGAGCCATGATGCACTCTAGGGGTAATGATTTGGTTAATTCATAATATTAGTATGATGCCTTTTTAAGGGAACAAAAAAAATTAGACCACAATAATATATGTTAAGTAATAGATCAAGGATAAACTACTTTGAAGCCTTTTGAATCACAAGTTAGGATATAATGTTCTTTTAAGAGTTTGTAAATTTATGTTTAATGTTTCATTTTTATTCTTAATACCTAAGTATTCAAGCCCTATAATTTTACGTTCTTTTTCATAGTTAATGGTGGGAAATAGATAAACACGTTCCAAAAATCAATGTTATAGGTAATGTGATGATTTTCCTAATGATTTCCCTAATATTATGGTAATGAGTATTCAAAACATCATGAGAGTACTTGATCAGATAGCTCTTGTTATTAATAACAACTAGAATCATGTGGAATTCCCTCCCCCTGTGATGAAGGAGCAAGTTGTCATGAAATCCTTCTTCCAGAAAAGGCCTCTCATGTTAGTGGGTATTATGATCTCCACCTTATGGAATATTGGATTAACTCCATTGAATATATATTCTCTGACCTACAGTTCTTATAAGATGAGAAATTCATGATGGTTGTATATTGGTTTGATCAGGAAGATGTTCAATGGTGGACACTAATCATGAATACAAAGTCTTAGGAATAAATTCATTCCATGTATAGGGTGTTATTTATTTATTTTTCAATAAATATTTTCTTGAACCCTCTCTCTCAATATAGAAAGAGAGCTCCTTGGACTTATGAATATGGAATATGAGTCCATCGGGGCATATGATGATAACATCATACGGTTTCCATGATATGCCTCCAACTTTGTCATGAACACCAGAAGGAAGGTGGATCACATCATTAGAAGAATAAAGATGAGTCTACTAAAATCTTTAGTGATTCATGGAAATGATAGTTATGAAGATATTGTCTATTGTTCCCTCATGGTTGAAATTGATAATGGAAACTCTCAATGGTCTTGTGGGCCCGGTGAAAAAATTTGAAAATAGAGTATAATATGTGTGGTTTGGATAATAAATCCCATGATAGAAAGAACATCAAACATCCCACATGTCAAAATTGTGGGAAGAAGAATCTTGATAACTGTCTGATAGGCACTAATAATTGTTTAAAATTCAGAATGATGGAGTGTCTATCAAATAACTATCGATGGGTTATAAAGAATCCCACTAATTTTGATGAAGAAAGGAAGGATCATATCAATGCTCATCCAATAGTGTAGAGTTACAACTACAAGAAACATGGGAATTATGAAATTAAAATTCCAATGCCAAGGGTCTTCCGAGTAAATCATCAAAAACCTCCAAGGATACAAGGAAGGGATTATGCTATCACTATTATTGAGGTGGATCAATATAGTGATGTGGTGACATATATGCTAGTTATTCATTAAAGAATAGAAAACGTACTGTTTGACTCAGGATCTATGTATTCTTTCCTATCTTTCCAGTTTAGTAGAACTACTCATACACCACTCTAAAATTTAGAGTTCGAGTTAAGTTTGAGAATAGAAAATGGGGAAATTATTGCATCCAATGTGTAACACTCTTCACAGGTTAATGATTTCTTACTAAACCTCCTAGAAAATCTCATCATACTTTCTTTAATGGAGTTTGATTTTATCATAGTCATGGATTGACTATCTTTATAAAAATACAATATCAACTGCTGGGAAACAGATATCACTATTCACATCGAAAATTATATTTCAGTTCATTACATGTTTAAGGATGAAGATGAATCTCTTTTAGAATCATTATCTCAAGTGTGGATATTATTGCTTTATTATAAAGTATTTCTACCTAAAATTATTGAGACAATAGAGGTGATACTTCTTGAAGATATTCCCATGGTTAGGGATTACACTAATGTATTCACTAAATAGTTTCCTGGTCTTCCTACGAATCAAGAGGATGAGTTCTCATTTGAACTTATTCCTGGATCTTTAACTATATCAAAGACACTTTATAGAATGACCGTTGTAGATTTAGAAGATTTGAAGAAGATATTGCAAGATAATTTGTAGAAGGGTTTTATATGCTTGAGTGCTTCACCATGGCTTGCTCCAATCCTCTTCATCAAGAAAAAGTATAGATCAATACACATTTTAAATGATTATTGTGAGCTCAATAAAATCACGACAAATAACAAGTATTCCATACAATAGATAGAAGAATTATTTAATCATCTTTGTAGGGACAGTTATTTATCTAAAGAGGAAATTTGGTCAAGATAACACCAATTAAAGGTGGGGAAGGAATATATTCATAAGAATGCCTTACGAATGTTGTGTGGACACTATGAGTTAATAGTGATTCCATTCATACTCACTAATACTAAAGAAATATTCAATTATTTAATGATTAAATTCATTAGAGATTACATTAAAAAAATATTGTAGTCTTTATCAATGATTTTCTGATATACGTCAAAAGTAATGAGGAAAATGAGAATCATTTGAATACTATGGTAATGAATTTTTGAATAGATAAAATTTTGGAAAAATATAGTAAATGTGAGTTCTAGATGGAGAAAGTACCATACTTGAGGCATGTTATCACCAAAAAAGGAATATATGTGGACCCTTCAATGATAAGGGAAATTTATGTGTGGCCCATGCCAATATATGTAATAGAGATCCTCATATTTTTTAGGTCTAGACAGTTATTATCAATGATTTTTTAAGAACTTCTCATGATTTATAAACCCAATGAACAATATAACATAGAAGGGGATGATGTTTGTCTGGAATCAAGAATGTGAGGAAATATTTATGGAGCTCAAAAAGAGGCTTATCACTACACAAATACTCACTCTCCTAACAAGTGGAGAACACATTGTGGTCTACAGTGATGCTTCAAATAAGTGACTGTGTTGTGTGACGATGAAATATGATAATGTGATAGACTATGCCTTGAGTCATTTGAATATCCATGAGAAAAACAATCCCACACCTGATCTAGAGTTGGCAGCTATGATCTTTGCATTGAAAATCTAGCAGCATTATCTCTATGGGGAGGAGTGTGTGGTATATACTTATCACAAGAGTCTCAAATATATATTCACATAGAAGGATCATATTATGATCCATAGAATAAGGTTTTATCTCATCAAGGATTATAACTCCTCTATCAACTACCAACCTAGTAAGGAAAATAAAGTGGTTAATGCTCTATGTAGAAAGGATCATGCATCTTTATCAATGATTAGAATCTAAAAGGATCCAATATTATTAAATTTTTTGAGTATGGACATGTGAATAATTAATATAGGAAAATCAAAAATCCTTTCTCAATTTATTTCTCAACCATACCTCAGGGAGAAATAATGGATTCTCCATAAAATGATGTAGAAATTCATAAAAGGGAGGAAGATAATAGAAATTGTATGTCCTCTAAGATTAATATTGAAAAGGAAGGAGTTTCATGATTTGGGTCACAAATATGTGTACCATTTGATATTTAGGTAATGAAAGAGCTTTTTAATTACATATAAAGCTCATACTTCTAAATTTACCTAGGTATCAGAAATATGTATCGAGATCTCTGAGAAATCTCTTGGTGGGACCATATGATGAAGGAGATCATTGAGTATACATCAATGGGTCAGATATGTCAGCAAGTGATGGATAAAAGACAAGAGTCTACGGGAATGATGCAACCACTACCCATACCAACAAGGAAGTGGGACAACATCAGTGTGTAATTTTTTTTGGACTTCTATGGAGATCTAGAGGAAATAGTGCTATAACAGTCATTATGGATTGTCTTACAAAGATAACTCCCTTTATCAACATTCAAGATTAAATATCATTTGATCAACATCTACATAAATATATATATATATATATATCAATGATGTGGTAAGGATTAACTGAGTACCACTATCTATTGAATCTGTTCAAGATCTATGATTCACCCCGAAGTTCTATAAAAGTCTCCAATAATCTCTTAGAACAAAACTAAACTTCAGTACAACCTATCATCCTCAAACTGATGGCCAATCTATTAAAACTATTTATATACTGGAATATATATTGAGAGAAATTTCTATGGACTTCAATGGAATTTGGAACCAACATCTTCCACTCGTCGATTTCTACTATAAACATAGCTTCCACACCGGCATCTGAATGAGTCCATATGAAGGCCTTTGTAGGAAAACGTGTTGAAACCAAGCATATTGAGATGATGTCAATGAGAATAAGTTACTAGGAATTTATATGGTCATGGAAATGGTGGATAAGGAGAGAAACCATTTGGTAGCACATCAAGGAATCCCAAAGCTGAAAAAATTGATATGCAGATGATCATCAATGAGACCTTGAGTTTAATGTTAGAGACTTGGTATTCCTATATGTATCTCCATGGAAGAAGGTCATGAGATTTGGGAAGAGAGGAATGTTATTTCCTAGGTAAAACACCCCATTGAGATTCTTGATCATGTTAGAGTTGTGGATTATCACCTATCACTTATACCTACCATGTCTAAAGTGCACCATGTCTTCCATGTATCTCTCTTTTGGAAGTACATACCTGATCCATCACATGTGCTATCTTTAGAGGTTGTATACTTAGAGAATGACCATTCTTATAAGGTGTATCTAGTGATGATCTTGGATCGTAGAGATAAAGTTATACACAATAAGACTACTCACTTGGTAAATGTACAATGGCAGAACCATAATAATGAGCAGGTAACATGGGAACTGTAGGAGGCAATGAAGGAAACATACCCATATTTTTTTACAATTTATAATGTAAAACAAAATTTCAAGGGAGAAATTTTATAAATAAGAAAAATCTAATGACCCAAATTTTATTCAATGGAAATTCACTTATTATAATTATTCTATATTGTATAATCACATGAAATCACCTCAAAATGAACTACTAAGTACTATGTGTCCTTCAAACATAATATTGTCACTTTCGTGATTTGAATTTTGAAAATCAGACAGACATGGTTGTGATCAGTAAGATGTTTAGAGTCCGATAATGGAAACATAATTTTTGTTAAATACTAACTAACCATTATGAATAGTAATGTTACCCTTATGAATAGAATTACAAAACATATAATAAATCTTCCATGTGCATAAGTAACCTTACAAATGAAATTATAAATAATATTTATCCATCTCACAAGTGACATTGGGATTTAATTATATTGTTGGTTTTTTAGAGTCGTGTATATATAATTAAAATTTTATGATTAATTTAATAATTTTAAAGAAACTTTAATCTCATATAATTTATTGATAAACAATTATTTTGATGAATTATTATTTTATGATAATTTTAAGAGACCTTAATTAATTACTTCATAGTGTTAGAAAAGAAATTTTAATTTCAAAATTTGTATATGTCAAGTAAATTGGGATTTTAATTAAAAATTAAATATCACATACTTATGAAATTATTTTCATAAAATGAATTAATTTTTAATTCTACACTTCAAAAAATGGTTGGGGTGAATTTTTAGAATTTTCCTGAAATACTCGAATATCTGGTGAATAGTAGTATTCAGTAATTTGTTGTACATATATAATATATGTTAAATACATTATTTATTGATTCATGGCTGATGTAATCACCTTGAGTTAAAAATCACATGCACATATTACTGTTTAATTCATAATAATAAATAACATATCTTGTTCTGAGTAAAATAATAAAATAATGAATAAAATATTGTGAAACCCTCCTCTCATCCACTATAGTAACCACCGTCACCCCTCTTCTATTTACATCTATCATTCCATGGCCCTTGTCCAAATTATGATCAAATATGTCCCAAATCCACTATCCCAGGTCCATCATCCCTTTCTCTCTTCAAAAGACCAAATCCTCTCTTCTAAAGAGGTTCTCAAAGATGATATATTCAAGAGGTACATTCCACTTTTCATTTATATTATTTTCTTTCTAGTTACATTATTTTATTTTTCATTCCTCACTTCCTTTCATCCAAATAGTATGATAACTCTATTACCTTACATGTAATGGAATGTTTTTATGATAATGGAATAATTCATCATCATCTATGCTTCCCCCTCCTTTTATAATAGAGACAAAAACACCGTCCGAGATGTGTTAATTTATCACATTCATGCTTGACGAGTTTTAAATGTCATCTACCTTCTTCAATTATAGAAATGAAACATTTTTTATGGTCAAAAACGACAATAAAATATGTATTATATCTAATTTGAAATTTTGGAATCTTTTTTACATAGGATATAAATTTATTAAAAAAAATTTCTGTGTGATAAAACACCTCCCAATTAATGAAAATATTAATCATTAAAGTTTTATATAGTGATTCATCTTCAGTCCAAATAACCAAATGAAATTTATAACCATGTAAACTTTTATATGATCACTAATAACATATAACCCTAATTATGGACAACAATTTTCATCTTACACGTTTATCCTTACATGTATATAAGTAAACCTATCATGAAAACCGATGAAACAAACAACGAAATTGAACTTCATAACCCACCAAAAAGGTAGTGAAGAAACGTAATACAATAATACTAAAAAAACTACATAACTAATAGTTTCTAAGAATATTAATTAATTATGTTAATTTGGTTATCCAATAAGTTATGATCAAGGTAAAAACACCATTGGACTTAAGGTATGGGATTCAACACGAACCTCAAATATTCTTTCAGGTTGCTCTATCGTTATTTTAACCGATTTGATGTTATCTATTATTTTTATGAACATATTTTAAATGGTCTGTACATGATACAAAATCAGGTATCATGATCCATTAGGTTTTCTATTTTTGGAATATAAATGTTTTTAAGTGACTACCTCCAAAATACTTCCCGATAAGCAAACCCGTTTTATGGGAACCTCCTGAATTCTTACCCAATTTCAGGGAACTCTATAATATGATTTGAAACACCATTGTTCTTTTAATATCATTATTTTTATTATGAAAATATTCTTTGTTCACTTTTAGTTTTATATAAAATATTTTAACCTTTTCTATTTTAAAGGCTCTTCAGTATTTTCTTTAAAACAACACAAAAATGTTTTAAGATAAAATTTCTTAAATACTATTCTTACTTGTTGTCACTTATATATTAAATCACTCAAAATTATATATTCCTATTATCCCTTATCAATGTCCATGTATTTTTTTTAATTTTTTTTCATTCATGGGCACTCATATGATATGCCCATAAATTATGCTTTATGACATTAACCCATTTCCTTCCATGGGTAGCCTTATGTTATTGTATGATTGATTATGTATGATTATATATGTGGAAAGAATATTCATGAGAATGTTATAATGGGTAAACCCAGATTGTTCTCTAATGAATAGGTTAATTTTGAGTATCATGAGGCTTTATGTGCAACATACTTGGTGGCTAGCCTAGACTTATGCTACCATTTGCAATAGTCTTGGTGGTTAACATTGACTTGTGATCCTCTATGTACAATGAGCGTTGAACCATACAAAAGTCATGTTTTATGTTTATTAAACAATAGTAGGACTCCATAATTATAAGATAACATGTTTATATGTTATCATACCATATGTTTCATTCCTTTTTATATCATTGTGTCTTGCCATCTAACCATTGTGCTAAAGCATTATTCGTATGTTTATTCCCTTACTGGTATTTTAGGTATTCCGTTTGTTCATGTTATCCCTTTGTTATCCTATGTTGATGTATGATCACAATGTGAGCTAGGATCTCTTTATGTAGGAAAATTATAAAATGTTTTATTTTAGTCCCATGTTATCAGTTTTATGTACCTAGTCTTCCCAAAAACTATACATTACGATCCTAGGCCTGTAATATGATGGTTTATTTTGCTTAAAATCAAGTAATGTTGTGGTTAAATGTATAGGGTCCCTAAAAATTCCCCGTTGGTGATACAGATGATATTTATATGTTGACTTATGGGATTTAGTTTGTTTTTAGGAATAATTTTTGGAACATTGGTTCTTATAACACACATATATTTTATTAATTAGATAGAGCCTAAATAATTAAATGGATATTGAAATTGTGATATTATATTATGTTGAATATTTATTTCTTTCATTTTTATATAATCCAGTTGTATTATATGATTGACTCTATATATATGGATGTGACTAACAAGTAGTTATTGGACACATGAATTGTGTTTGGTGCAGTGCTTATGGGGTTATGGAAACTTCTTGTATAAAGACTCTTAGGATAAACCTTATAGTGAACTCTTGTGTGTGATTATGTCCTATAATCACATTTCATGTTTATTTTATTGAATTTCTATGAGTTTTTTTCAATAATATATTAAATTAAAACAAAATATAATTATTTCACAGCATCTTGCACCCCAATTGTGTTATAGGATTAAAATGAGAATATTCCCATAGATAATAATGCTAATCAATCTATAGAACAGATCTATTTCAGACAATTTTTTATTAGTGTCTTTTAGGGTAGAGGATTCCACAATAGAGTCCCAATGATGTTTGATTATCATCATGATTTAAAGATCCAAAACCCCTTTCCTTCATGGGAACTGGAGGTCCTAAATACATGTAGGATTAAAAAAAGGTTATTGATAGGATCTTCAGCATCGATAAAACCACATATGACTATAATTTTAGGCTTTAAATATTTGTTCTTTTAAGGTATAGTTGAATGATATTGAGATTTCCCTCAATAAGATCACAGAGTTAACGGGATGACATAGAAAGCCTTCAAGGACTGCACATTTTATTCATTCTACCCAAGTGAACTAAAATGGAATTGTGATCCAGAGTTCATGGAGCCCAAGTAGGGGAAAAAACTAGGTATTACTAAAAATAACATTTCAAAGAGTTGATTTTCTTTAGTCCACTTATTTCATGGAATATGGAACAAATCAAAAAATGATTGATATTGGTCATTTCCTAAAGTTAAAACATCATTTGAGGAATATAAATATGAAATATTATATGGAATTTATTCTAATGGAATTGAAAATTTATAAATTCATTGAGGAAGAAAACATGTAACTTATTCTTTCAGATATCACATTTTTGATGGGAAAATTTTCCAGTTTTTTCCATGTTTCCTATATTTTGATTAATAGGGGAATTTTAGAGGATAGATGTATTATTGGAGGTTGGTAATCAAAATATATTATATTATCTTCAACTTTTTATGTGGTAGATGGATTGTATATTTTCTACAATCATGAAGATACGGGAGAATTTTTCATGGATTACACCTACTCTATCAAGACATATCACCAATATATAAAGAAAAGATACGTGAAGTGTATTTTTATAGGTATTTGAGGGTTCTATCAGCAAGAGAATGTACAAGGCTCAAGAAACAAAATTGACCTCATAAGATTTATAAAATTAGGATAGTCATGATTATATAGTGTGTAATGTAGTGGTGTCTTTCCAAGAGTACATTTTAAATGTTTATTCTACTGATATATAAGGGGGACCTTAAATAGTTTAACATTGGGTCCTAATTTCTTCTATTATATCTTTTTCTTTATTTTAACTAGGTATATATCATTTTTTATTCCATCCCAATAGGTTTTCTATGTTGGAAACCCTGATTAACATATCTCATATTTTTACTATATTTATACACCCTTAATATATAATGTGGACCAAAGTCATATTTTTTAGACTATCTGATGGTTCTTTTGAGATTTATATATTATTATAGATTCAAACTTTTGGTGATGTCATGTTATGAAATTATCCTAACCATGGACTAGTTGACAACATTAAATACTCGCATCTATTTTCATAAAAAAATTGTATCAATCACATCACCTAAAGGGAAGATTTCATGTCGACTCATTAATGGAAAAATGATCATGGTAGTGTGGGACCAAATACATAACATAGATTAGTACAGTCATCAAAATTGTCTTGTATTCTTCATGTAGTTGATCAAGAAGAAAGTCGTAACCAATTCCATCTGGTGGTAGACATGTTCCAATATTTCTTCATGGAGGACATCCTAAGACATCCTACAAATATAAATGTTTTCTTTTAGATCTTTATTTTTCCTGGTGAATAAATCATATTTTTTCCAGGGCACTATATGGAACCAATTGAGATGATGTTTCTTGAGCTACAATTGGATTATATTAAGGTCAATAGATTCATTAGATCATGAATTTCTCCTTGGGGTCTTCTAGTGTGGTTCTCCATGATGGTTAGTGGTCGTCTTTATCTTTTTATATACGAAAAAATGTTGAATCAAATCACATTGATGAACTTGTACCCATTTCCATGAATTTATTACTTAATTTATAATTTTAGGGGAGACCAATGTATTACAAAAATTAATATATGTCATAGGTATGATGAATATAGAGAATCCCTATATCATTAGTATATATTCCATGTTTATCTAGATGTTTTTTATTGTCTTATAAAATGTAAAAAATTATTCAGATGAAGATGAGTATACTCTTTCATCACATACCTTATGAGAATTCAACGAAAATGATATAGACCTAAGGGGGTACAATCTGAATGCGTCATATGGATTTCAAAGGACCTATAGATGATCCCTTTGATCTACAATATTTCCATAAAACATCATTTTTTTATATAAGATTCATATGGATCCATTTGAGGTAATATATGGGTGGCCATGTCTCATACCTCCATTTTATGATGAGGCAAGTGAAGACTTATTTGTATGCATAATTATGCTAATGCAGACCTCATATTGGAAATTGTTGATTTGGAAATGGATGGATACATCTCAGAACAAATAGTTGTTTTATGCCCAACGAAGGGGATAAAACATGGGGTTAGTGATGAGTGATATGGTCTTCTTGTAGTTATTCCCCTGGATGTGCCATATACATGTTATGAGGAAAGGTAAATTAGAACTCTGATAAACTAGGCATTTCAAAATAATCTAGTGTATATGGAGGGTGAACTATCGGTCAATCCATTATCCAATTTATCAAGGTATTCAAATTTTTTTCCACATTACATAAATTCATAAATAAGAGTTTCATCATACACATGTGCTAGAATATGTTGAATTTGAGCTACTAAAAGATTAATCTTTTATAGGGAGGCATATTCTGATAGTGGTCACATGATATAAGTTGTTACGAGGAAAGATCATTGCTCTTGATCAGGTTTTGTGGAAGAAGTAATTTTTCTAGGATGATACATTGTGTTTGTAGTTAAATAATCATGTAATAACTCATAAATTTTATATATAGAAATTACATCATAGTATATGAATATACAATATAGTTTAAAAATACATGTTTTAGGTCAATAATTGTTTAGTGACCTTAAATACTATATACACAATATTCCAATTTCACGAAACATCAAAAATATATCCCAAAAATATATTTCCATATAGTAATATACATATACATATTCTACATAAAACCATTATCCATAACCTCATTAAATGAGACATAAGAAAGTGTGAGTACATATGCTCAGTATGTGTAATCAAGAAAGATACTAATGATCACTAATACATAACATAAGAATAAGGCTATGGAAATATGATAATAATATTTCAAAATCATACCATCCAAATCAAAGATAATAATCTTGAGTCCTGGAATAGTACCCGGAAAATCATATGATGTGAAATAGCAAGGAATATAAGTACATGATCCAAGCGAGAATAACAATGTTGTAAGACATAGATTTTTTCATACAAATAATCATATAACATTGAGAACATCAATAAATTTAAACTATTTCACTCTTTATGTTATGGAAAATAAATCAAGTCCCCACATAAAATTACTGACATGAAACTAGCTCCCCATATAATATTAAGAAATTTATATTTTGTTCTATGCATAAACTTATGGACATGAAAATTACATCCACACATAATATTATAGACATGAAACCATGGTCCATGAATACTATTATTGATATTGCAGCCAAGTCCATACATTAAATTGTTAATATTAAACGAGGTTCATGCATAACATATTGTCCACAATATTTATCCATCTTTAACCAAATCATTAGATGAAATTATTTCACCCAACTATCAAATAATTACAATTCGTTTTCATAATTTCTATAAGATCAAATATAATTACATTATAGCATAACCGATAGCAATTAAATATTTTTGTTAAACATGGAATCCTCAAAATCATACACCACATATATAAAGAATATAGATTTTAACAGTAGATCACATCCTCAGTGAGGCATATGTAACACAAATTTTGTTATCATAAATAGAAAATTCTATTGAAGGATCACTAGAAAATTTATTAAGGTAAAAATATTTTTCAATTTGAAAAAATATTTCAAAACTATTAAACTCTTCAAAATCATAAGGAAAATGGTTTCCTTTATAATACAATTGCTTACTTATATTGGGAGCTTTAATGAATCTTCTTGATAGGATGGTTGAGAATTTTTTTTATCTTGTATGCATTAAAATGAAACATTTCATTAAAAATTTTGTAAAAAATAAGAAAAATCAAATCATTCATAAAATGAAAATAAAATTTATTTTATAAAAGTTTCTAAAAATAATAATAATTGTAAAAAATGATTTTACATAGTCACTGGATAATAAACAAATTCATAAAAAAAATTCTTGAAAACATGGTCATGAAAGAGTAATGATTACCTACCAAATATATAAATCATGAATATTTGTTTCCATGAAAACATTATTCCATCACATCAGTACGTAAAGATAAGAAAATTAATTGAAATGATTATTTTTCTTAAATAACCACATGAGTGTAAAATTAATGAGTTTATTGAAAGGAATATTGAAATATTTTTTTCATAAGATCCTTAATCATCAACAATATGGATATACGAAAATATTTTGGCATAAAACACTTTCTTCATTGGATACATTTGAATTGTAAGCTCCATGTAAGAGATAAACATATATTAATATCTAAATACCCATAATCTTTGTAAAATTAATCATAAGATACATCTATGGGAAGTATATTAAAGACATAATTAAAAAAAGTGGTCAACATGACATGTGTCTTATGAAAAAAAAGTGAGATGAAAATACCTTACATCAACTATCATATTTATATACGTGTGTTTGAACTTATTATACAATAAATATATATTTAAAATAAATTTTTTTCTATAAAAATACTCATATCTTGCATGATATGTGTTATTTACATATGAAATTGTGTCACCCATTTATTAATAAATTTTCATTTAATTTACTATACGAGGAGAAAACTCCTTTTTTCTTGCATTATATTGTCCAAAAGTCCCCATAGTTTTATTAAAATCAAGGTTACATCATCCAAATATTTTTTATTATGATATAAATATCATATATATTAATTATATACATATTTAGAGTCATCAATTAATCAGATATTTCTAAAAATGAATTACACACTTCATGTAGACGAAGGGTCATAACTACTCATGAATGTTGTTTCTACATTTTGAAGGGTGGAATGAATGAATGGTAAATAATTATAAAAACTAAAAAAATTATTATTATATAATATATATGATATATATATATATATTCATTAATTCAATCAATATTTCCATCCATGTCAATGGTAATGTAAAAAAGGAAACCCATGGCATTGTGGAGGTGCTGGTCCACACACATATAAGAGCGGCATTACCATTTTCAAATAATTTGAGAATTAAGAATGTAAATATGATATTATAATTTTAATAGAATAATTATGACATAATTATCATATATAACCATTAAAACCATCATAATGACTATCCATGAATGATGGTGATGGAAAATTAATTATTTCTCAACGTGGAGATAGTGAGTCGTATGCAGTCAAGAGCAATACATTGACATCCCATATGAATTAAATATGGATATTAAAGGTGAAATAATAATAATAAAAATAACATTTTATAATGTTTATTATAAATATTTTTTTATTTTATGAATATTTAAAAAAATTATATGAGGTAAAAGAAGAATTAAAAATACAGTGATCAGTTAAGGTGATTAAATTTTCTTCGGAACTAATCTTTTTGATAAGATCTTATGGATCATAGGTATGGATTTGTTCGAATATCATAACCTTTATATCATGTATTGTTATGTTTATAAGGGATTATTATATAGTATTTTTGAGTGATAAGTTTACAAGTGGAATGGATAAGTTAAAATTAGGGTACCTTTTTATAACTGAGTGGAGGGAAACTCTTGGGATTCCTTAAAAGAATAAACCATAATGACATAATTCACTATAAGAATTTTTCAAAATGAACATTTTTTAGGGATATGGTAAGATGGGGTTTCAATACCATCAATTAATTTTTTTGATAGGTTTAGTTAGAATATCCCTAGACCTGAACTCCAGATTGGATGCTAAAATCTCAAACATTACATTTTTTGATTTAATATCTATGAATGCAAACCGGTTTTTAAAATCCAAAGCATTCAATAGAAATTGTAATATTCAGTCACATACAAACCCATGAACCATAAAAGTTTATAGATTTAGATAATTATGAAAACTCAATCATAAACAACATCCATAACTTAAAGTGTTTATCTTTCCAACCGTACCCATATTTTCTTAATCCAAAATAATTCATCATCATCATCCATATGAAATCATTCTACATATAATTCATTTGTCACAATATTTCATAATGAATGTAAAATAAAAAATAAGGTTGAGCTCTTAAGATTAGTAAGGGTATTCATGAGCATTAACAAATGAATTTAATAAGTGAGTATAATAAGAGAATAAGGGTATGAAGTCATTATCAATGTTCTTGGTAATTAAATAAGAAAATTCATATCCATCAATACATGGATTATCAATCATGAAACATGGAATAAGGATTTAAGAAATGATATAGTAATAATAATCAATTATCATGAGCTATATCATATCAATCATGTAATTCCCCGACACCAAAATCCCAGTGTCAGTGCATTATTTTATTAAAATAGTACGATTACAAGGAATCAAATACCAATGGACTGAATAGTTTAGTAGTTTTTGAAATCAATATTACAAACATGATACCCAGAATGCGTTTGGAATGGAATAGAAAACATGATATGTAACAAAATAAAACACATTGCATCCTTAAAAGTTTATTCAATTATTTTATCTTCATAACACAGGGAACAGATACATACCCAAATTTAGTGTATTAATATCGAAACAATCCTTTATAGTGTAATTATGTTATAATATTATGATTAAAATAGAGAAATGTATGACTATTATTTGACCATGAGAAATAAAATTATTCTTTTTTATTGTTTTACCCACTCTATTATATTTATAAATTTTTAGGGGTGTTACATTACCACCTCAACGATTAGCTAATGGGCTATGAGTTAATATTTTAATTCTAAGGATGATTGTATCTCAATTAAATATCTCTACTCTTGTAAAATATTATGTGATTGTGCATCTAAAAAATATGGGTATTCTTTATATATTTCAATTTTATTTGGTTTTTAGAATGGATTAGATATTCCTAAATGGATCCCATGTCAATTACTATGGAAGGGAAGTCAAATTGTATATTCTAAATCAACCGATGATCATCCATCTTGGTAAAGATTAATATAAACATCCAATGAGAATTACTTCAATTAAATGTTTCCTCATAGCTATTCATGATGGATATTTTTCTCAATGGGTATGTAACATACTTAGTTTTCAAGATATGTCTATCATTTTGAAATTTAAAAATTTATTTATTAAATAATTTCCTAGAAAATCCATAAATATTGATGATGTATTTTAAAAAGAACTCATACCTAGTGAAACTTATATTTCAGTGAATATAAACAAGATATCTGCTATTGAGATATTGGTATTTGAATAAGAAGTTCTATGAGAATATATGAGAGGGATTCAAACACTCAAATACATTGAAATAGGTGTAAAAATTATTTTTGATAAGAATAAGTATTTTCTATTTTATGTGTATATTTGTTGTCATGAACAAAATACGATCATGATCAGAAAAAACCATCATGTTCTCAATATTAATGAATATTTCAATAAACAACATATAGAATAACACATTTCCAATATTGATCATTGATCCATATATCATTAATTAATGGTTAAAAGTGAGGGTATACCTAATAAATCAATTCGTATGAATTATAGTCAGTATATATTTATAATGATTCAATTTTGCCTTACACGTTCCCCTATTATCTTCATTGATCTAATTAATATCACCACTACATATTCCAATTCTAACATTGAGTTAGTAATTATAGATAATATTATCAAATATTCCAATAGGGTGGATGTGTGCGAATATCACTTTATTATTTTGTCAAAGAGCATGAGTCATGAGAATTTGTAAGTGAAATTTTTAAAATGTCAATTTTTTCTACGTATGTATCATTTCATTGGTCATGTATGTACAATGAGGGTATATTAGTGGCTCAATCAAAATACATTTTATGGAACAATGGACTAGAGAAACCACAGTGAACATCTTGTATATGATTCATGAATTGGATGGATTATACCGACCCATTATGATGTATTTTTTCAAGGGTTCGATTCCACTAACAAAATTGACATGAAAGGTACCATGTTCAATTGGATTGATGAATGTAATGAAAATTTGAAGAAACTATAGGTATTATTTGTTAGTAAACTTATTATCACACTCCCCATTAGTGGAATTAATGTTGTGATATATAGTGATTCATTAAAAAAAGGAACTGAGACGTGTTCTCATATGAAATGACTTGGTTGTATGTTTACATCATTAAAATGTTTTATTCAAGAAAAAATTTAACAACTCCTAATTTAGATCATGTAGTGGTATTTTGTTTTCATTTAAAATATGATAGAATTATCATTATGGGAGATGACGTGATAGGTGTAGAGATTATAAAATATTTAAGTACATATTCTATAAAAAGAGATGAATATTAACCAAGGTAAATGGTTGGGGTTAAAAATATATTGTGGATTCTAAAAATCTAACCACCCTGGAAAGGTGAATAAGGTCGTGGACTCCCAAATTCAGAATGGTCATAGAATCTAATCCATGATGAGGATTAAAATGGATCCATTACATAAGGATTTATATGGGATATACCATGGAATCATAATTAAATGGAATAAATAATATCTTACTCAAATAAATGTTCAGCCATCCATTAATGTTATGATTAAAGAAATTCATAAGGAAGATGACAAACTTTAAAATAGGGTGATGAATTTTTAAGAGGATAACCATGACCATGATTGAATGATAAGATTAGCGAACAAGATATGTCTGAAATAACATTCACAATTGAATAATGTTCCATTTTTTGATTCATATTAGTCATAATTATATATCCATCCATCATGTACATAGATGTATATAGATCTCAGTGTTCATTTTTATGGGACACTGTGAAACAAGACATTATTGATTATGTATATCAATTCCTAGTATGTGAGTAAGTTGACATAGAATATTATAATTCAAAGGAGATGATGAAACAATTTACCATACCTGTAGATCACAATAAAATGTTAACTAATTTCAAATCTATTATAGAATGTTACTCACTTCATGAAATTTCTACAATATATATTAATCAAGTGAAACTTTCTCATTTAGAAAAACTATTAATCATATATATTATATATTATACTTTTCCCTTGATGTTCTATAGAATTATTCAGTAACAATTTTGTACTGTGATGGTATTTATCATTACATATCATCTTCGTATAAAGAGTGAGTCTACTAGGTCCATTAAAAACATCAAATTCATAATGGGATATTACAAATTAAATTTCAATGGTGATTGAGATCAACAATTTCCTCTTCTATAATTTTCTAAAAAACAGCTTTCATTCAATAATTAGGACGGATACTTGTAAATTTATCAATGGAATATATATAGAATGTCAATATTATTTAATGATTTTTGGGAAAAAAGATATTGGGGCATGATAAATGTAACATGTTGACCTACATAACTCTATGTATATTAACGATATTGGAATGCATAACGGAGTCAAGAGTGCCTCCAAATACACTAGAGGCCACCTATATGAACCAATAGACTAGGATGATACACTAGGGAGGCTATAAACCATTTATCTGATTGGAAAATGATGGCAGAGAAAAATAAATATCATACACATCAGAGTATATAGAACGAATAAATAGAACTGACAATATAAATAAAATGGAATAATGATATATGGATTAAAACATAACACACACTGTTCTAATCACATATAGAAACTAGAAAAATGAATGAAAATCATAATTCTCCCTACCATCTATGACCCTACCATATATTGATCTCTGAACCAAAGCAAGTTATCACACGAAACTATGGAAAACCCGATCATCATTCTGGATACTACATATTTCAGTAGTAAAATGTCGATGTTTCTCTAGTACTTATTACAATGGAAACCCAATAAGGGTGTGACTACCACCGAATATGCCTACACAGATAGTGTCCTTACATATAACTTGTATTTGTAATAAGTTATGAAAGGGTGTTTAATATATATAAATAAATTTAAAACCATTTAAATAATATACAACAAAACCCGGAAGGAATGTACAAATAGGGATTCAATTTTCACCCTCAGAATGGTAATAAAACCAATTTATTTAGTCATGGGATACCTCTAATGATTTCTCATATACTGTTCCAACCACCTCACCCCCGACTAGGAATAATATATTAATCCTTAGTCTGAACTAGCATCCATGGAAAATATACCCATCCCCATATCCCTACATCAAATAGGTGTAGTTTCTATCCTATGTTAACTATACAATGCATTTAATAAGGGCCATGATTTCCCATGTTAACTATTACTATAATCCACTGAGTTCTGTGTGAACCTTATGACATACATGATATTACTACATTCCTATTTTGGCATGAATTCACTCTTGGGATAACCCTAATATTCAAAAAATCCCTTAAGGTTCATGTTCACATCGATTAACCATCTAGAGGAACCACATACATTATAATCAAGTTAAAAAAATAATTTCACCACATACCAAAAAAATAAAAAAAAGTATAATGTATTAGTTACCATTTCCATTTCAAATCCAATCAAATATTTACTTCCATTAACATTAACAAGATAACATTCAAAAAACCAGGCCAAACCCCAAATTTCTAATTTAGTATCCAATATACCATTCTATATACAATTTTAATATACTATTTCAATGAGATTTTAATTAATATTATTTTAAAACAAAAGACCATTTCATTCAAAAAAAATCACCATTGACATTTCCTAAAAAATTATAAACAAAATATTACATTTTTATGTCAACATCCAATAAAATTTACAATCCAATAACCTATTAAAATTATAATCCTATTTCAATTTCAAGAGAGAAAACTGATTTCAAATGTTTTTTCCCAATAATCATGCCAGTTTACTACATTTACCCAACAAGTATAAGTTATATTTATCTTATAAATAAGATCATCAAAGAATTATAATTTTAATACAAAACACGTAAACACATGGTGATTCTTTCATGGGCACAATATAGAAGAACATAAAAATTAAAATAATTATGATTAAAGTATAATTACCCCTATATTATATGATGCTTTACAATTTAAAACTCCAAGGTCAGTTTTCTTTCCAACTCTTTTCATGACTCATTCTTTCTTACATTAACACATTTCGACCACCTAGGATTCTATATCAAGTAAAATGTAACTAATTAATTTACTATCACATTTCAAATTAATTAACTAATATAAAATAAACTAATAATAATCCTATATCACTCATAGAGCCTTACACTTCTATGAGGACATCTATCAAAGGTGTTTCTACCACCTTTGACACACCATCGAACATATTTAAAATAATTATAACAAGACCATTTTTAATTTAATTTTAATTTGGAAAAAAATAATGATACCCATAAAAATTGGCATAACATGTTGAGTAATAAATAACCTAGTGCCGAAGGTGTTTTAGGAAACCATAATCCTAGTATACTCCAACACCCCATGTGAATCATGACATTCCACCATGATCCAGAAGAATTTATAATGATTAATTTTCTAAATAATGGGGAAATTTAAACATACGGATGATAAGACCAAATGGGGACAATATAAGGAATAAACTACCACAAATTGGTGATTATTTCCCAATGGGAGAATGTAAAACATAATTTTTATGTAGACCTTTTTATCACTCGAATAAATTAAAATTTAATTTATGTTTTGCAATGCACTAAGTAAATCATTCCTTTTACATATCACCTACTTGATGTATTGAACATATACTTGGAATATGTTTCATACAAAATCTACTTGTTGTATATTACATGCAATACTGAATTGGTGCAAGATACATAGAACACTAAGCTGGAAAACATTACATGTAACACCGATGTTTAAACACAACCTCAATTTATGGGGATAATTATAACATATCCTTAAATATTTATAATATGGATAGTAAGAACTAATTTTAAAATATTTATTACAATTTTTTATCTAAATAAAAGAAAATTGATTTTGAAATATATAATTTTTGGTAAACTCTTCATATGATTAAAAATATCACTTTCTCAAACAAACTACTTTTCATGTCCTAATATTATAAAATTATATTAATTTTAAACACATTGAGGAATTGAATTTGATAAAATATAAATAAATTTTCATTTTAGAAGTTAGAAATTATATTAGGTTTAATTTATGTGAATTTTCTATGAAACTTCATTTTTTTGATGAATAATGTAAAATTCCAATATGAATTTAAAAATTATTTTTTAAATAACTTATTTATAAGGATAAATTATATTTTATTTAGGTTTCAAAATTTAATTAAAGAATATTTTTAGCCAAATAATCAATTTGGGTCAATTGAACCAATTTCACATTAAATTGTATATAAAAACCTAACTAACAACTGAATATGTTTACATTAAAAACTTGCATTGTCGACCCAACTACGAGATTAATTTAAAATTAACTATTTCCACTTATATGGTTATAATTTTTTTAAAATGTATTAAAAAATTTTAATCAAAATAATTAATAATGCCTAATAATTTCAGAATGGGTTTTGACCAAATAAATTATTCAAAGTAATTAAAATTATTTTGCTCAATTAAGGTAAAAATCAGATTAACTATGAACAAAACATTAAATTTAATACCCAAATCTATATAGAAACAAGTAAAAACACAGTGTGAAGAAATTAATCACTATATAACCTTCCATTATTGTAACACCCAAAGATTTCATGATACATTTCTATTTTAAAAATGTGTTATCTTGCACTGTTTGCAAATTGGAGTTTTATTACACCACGACCAATAAAACTAGCTGTTATGAATAGTAATACACACTTTTTGAAATTTAGTAAAATTTATTTTTTGAAATGGACATCATTTTTGGATTTGGAATATCAAAATTAGCATAGGGTGAGTTTTTGGTATTTTTTCTGAAAACTTTCAATTTTTGATGAATAGTTAAAAACAATGTGTTATTTTTTAAAGAAAATTTATTTAAATAATTTATTATTTTATTTAAATTTATTTTATATAAAAATAGATACATAATACATATAAAAGTATAATTTAATTCATCAGAGTTATTTTATAATAAGATTAGATGTATAAAATTTTATTGAACTTTTTACCGTCTTTTACCCACAATCTAGGCACATTTGATAATTTGCATAAAACGTAATTTTACTGCTTCTGTGAATTGAATTTCAAAAATTAGAGAGACACGATTCACATTAGTATGTAAAATGTGGTTCAATAGGATGAAAATAATTTTTTTTAAATCATGAATTTTGAATTTTATTTACCACGGTTAAACGTAAATAGGGTAATTAAATGTAAAAATGATTTTATAAATACCCTAACACATGTACTAATTTTTTTGGATAAGTTTTTTTCAGGAAAAAAAAACAATATGAATAAAAAATTATTATTTTGGTTCACTTGGATTAGATTAGGTCATTTATTTTTATTTTATTTAATGAAGAGTTTAAAGTGATAAATTCAATGTTTAAAAACTTATCCATTATCAATATATGTTTATACATTAGATAAATTCGACAATAATTATTCACTATAAAGATAGAAATATTTACTACATAATGGTATTATATTTTTAATTTTTAGACATTAAATAGTTAAATTTATTTTTGACACAATGATGATACAATAATTACATTATTATTGAATGATTAAAATATTGATATTATAAATAACCAAATAAATGTAAATTGAGACTTTTGATGAATTAAACTAATTTTATAGGTTAATAAGACATTTTAGGGTTTATTAAATATTTTTTTTAAAGTGTTAATTTTGATATGAATTTCACAAAAACAAAATAACAAATAGTGTCAAAATTAACATAATTGAGTTTTAAAAATAAATACAATATTATTAATTGATATAATATTCCTAAAAATATAAAGTCAATACAAACGACATATATAAGGTTAGATATATCAATAATGAACCACTTTTGGATCTCTTGTCTTCTAATAATTTGGTTATTAAACATTTATTATAATAATTCCAGAATAAATGGTAAACGATAAACTATTTAACTAAGAGTTAAATCTAAAAGGTAAGGTTAATATGGTGACAAAAAACTATATAAAATTTATTGTTTAGTAGTTTCGACCCATCCCAACCATAGCCTATAAATAAATCCTTTTTAGCAATTATAAACTAAATATGATTGTATAATAAAATAATATTTCTTGTTTTTCGTAATGTGACCCACACCTCTCTTATAAAAGGATACATCCTCTTCTCTCAAAATCACACATCCAAAGCCATTTGGATCAGCGAAAACATACTCAAATATTATCCCAAATACCATCATTTCAACCTAGAGGCCATACTTTGAACATAAAGCCAACCTATGGATCCCTTTTGATCAAATCAAAATGAAGCACCCGAATAAGAGATAATAATTTCACCACATCTTTCAATGTTATTTCCTTCTTCCACTTCAAATTTCTTTGTTTTTTACTTAAAATAATAATAACTCTAGTACCTTATATATAATGTGATTTTATTATAAATATTTTAGAACTATTTTCATTATTCTATCCATCTTATGAATTCTATGCCACCATACGTGCATACGTACGACTTACCATCTCCACGTCATTGTGTAGTTTATTATTCAAACACATAATTATATGGATGGGTTTAATAATGAGTATAACTAATGTAAATAATAAATATAAAATATGATATACCATACAATTCAATATGATTTCACCACCAATAGAATGATATTTTCCCTTGTGCGTACGTACAGATTATGTCTCCACGAACGTGATGAGATTCATTTACCATCGTAAACATTCTTGGAAAATTTTTATTTTATGATTAAAAATAATGTTTCAGAACATAATATCATTATGTATATGAATCTAATACATCCTATCCATAACAAACATGAATTATGTTACAAAATATATAAAGGAAAATGAGTCATTTAACACCCGAAACAATGATACTACTAAAATATTCTTAACAATGAAATATTAGAAGATCATATATGATATCATATTTATGTATGTGGTTATTTTATAATTTAATAAGTGTAATTTAACTATTATATAGGAGTTTAACATACCCTTGACAAATGAAAAGTTCAAGGTAATGAATAATTTTACAATCACTTTATTATCTATGTTTTTTTATACGTAAGTATCTCATATGAACTCTTTTTCATCAACATCCATGTTTCTTATAAATGTATTTCAATTTTTTTTATTTCCTAGATTATATGTTAAATTAATTTATACCTTTCTTTAAATTTTTATAAAATGTTTTGAAAAGAGCCCTTTCATCATTGTCTAAACCATGTACATTATCACCTCTTGACAAATTTAGGTAAGAATGTTGTTTTTACTTATGCGGCAGGGGAGACTATTTTCCACCATTATAACATATTAAAATATTACCTTAAAATATTTTAAGAGTATTTTCGAAATAAGTCTTTTCTTTTATAATTTTGTTACTTTTAAATGATTGTAAAATAGGAAGACATATTTCTCACAAATAGTTTTGAATTCATATATATCAACATCCTTTGATGCATTTTACACTTGTTCGGAGTTTATTTATTATGATACAATCTTCTATATTGCATTGAAGGTTTTGGGATATGTTTGACTATGGATATTTAATTTTTATACCATTCAGGGTTTATGGTTAAATTATTAACATTTCCCATGCTAGTTTTAATACGTATATTTATGATATGTTTCATAATTTTTATATGAGGAATGAATAGGACTTAGTAAGTGACAGGTGGAGCCCACTATAACACCTCGATGCATATTTAGGTCTAATGAAACAAACTAGTATCTTGACATAAGTCATTGAAAAAATCTTATTTGTATTCTTGGCACAAGGCCTTGACTATATGGTTATGATATCTGGAATTATGCATTCCTTCATTATGAATTTTTTTATTGATATTACATGTGATTATTAGAATAGTAGAATATCCATTGGAATAAATAAATGAAATTATTTGATTTATCATTTCTATATTATTCTGAATTTTATGTTTAAAGTCTTGTGTTTTAGTCTTATACATTGACTTAAATGTTTATGCTTAATTATGATACTATCCTCTATATTATTATCCTTACTGATCATCTGAGATCACCCATTCCGTATGTCCCATTTATTTATAGGATGCGAAGAAGTATATTATGATTAACTTGTAGGAATAGGCTAAGGGATATGAGAGTGTTCAAATGGGACACAATTATGTTTTTTTATTTCATGATGTAATGGAAAACTTGTGTATGTATCAAGTACTTCCAAGGAAACTAAACAGATCTTTCTTTTAGGACATGATTCCTTATATCATGCCAATGTTATATAACAATGCACCGACTATAGGTAACTGGGATCAGATTATTATAGTTGGTATTAGAGGAAATTCAGCACAAGCCTTGGAAGCGAGACTTAGAAAAACTCAGGTTAAAACACATTACCCTATGATAAACTTTGTGGTTTAATATTGAAGAACATCCTATAATTTTAATAATTTTTTGATTTTGTGAATTTTCCAAGAAATACATCCCTTTTTGGATATGAGCAGGTAGATGCGGCTTTGGAACAGATGTACCTAGGATTGAAAATGCCAACAAGGAGTTTTGGTCTTGAGCTGGGGTATCCTCGTGCACGACAACAGACCTTGCTGCACTCATGGTTATGACACTCCCTTGGGATATGCTTAGGATAATTCACATTTTCTTTACCAACCATTATTAAGGATTTATGAGCATATACCTCCTCAAAGAAAACCTTTTTATGATAATGGATTGTATCTGTATACTGTTCAATTTATGTTAAGTGTTTTACATGTTTAGAATTATGCATTGAGATTCTTAAACTAATCTAGTTTATGCCATTCTTTAGAAATGTTGCATAGTGGAAGTAATGGGAACTGTATCAATGCATGTAATACATGTACGGATTTCCCTCCTACTCAAGATAATTATAGTGGAGCTGGTGATCCAACTAGTGTTGATCAGATTGTCACCATACTGGGACAACTACCTCCGGTTATGAATAATAACCTTAAAAATATGAAGCACCATGATCTATAATGAATAGGATCAATGTTAGACTACATCTTGAGATAATAGACACCCTAATTCAATGGGACTACAAATCCATTTGTAAATGAGAAATGGATAAGTTCTTTAGAGAAAATATTTCATGCTTTGGAGAGTAGTGAAAGGGAAAAAGTTATCATGGAAGTTTATCACCTCACAGAAGATGCAGATCCATGGTGGTCATTAGTTATGAAAACAAAGGATAATGAATTAGTATCAAATATGGAATAGAGGGAGTTTAAAGATCTTTTCTCAGAAAAATACTTTCCTTGTGACCATTGAGCGGAAATGGACAGACAAGTTCTGAGTCTGAGGAAAAAGGAAGATGAGAATGTCACAAAGTATGAGGCTAACTTTACTAGGACAGCAAGGCATTTAGTAGATTATATATATAACCCATGGAGTAATATTGATCAATTGTTTTAAGGGTTAAAACCATTTCTCTGTTAATAATTAGTATCACAATCCTTCTTATCATACGGAGATATTGGGTCATCAGTATTAAGAGGGAAAATGAATTCTCTAAGTCTTATAACTTTAATGAAAAAGAAGGGAAGAAGAGATCTTCTAAAAACTCTAGAAATGTAATAAGTGGAAGAATGGAAATTTTTAATTTCCATCCTCAAATAAATGTTAGAAGAAACACCCCAGTACTGGCCTAACGAAAATGGGATTCTATTACATGTGTGGTGAAAAAGGCCACCAAGCTTGTGATTGCAAGGGAAAGAAAGATGTTTTCAATGTTGAATGAATCAATTGTAGAGAAATGGATCATTATGAAAATAAATTTCCAAATCTTCAAGGAAACTTACCATAGAAAAGGCCAAGGGATAAAGGCCCGAATTATGTGATCACTACTGCTCTGGTTGTAGCTTCGAATGACGTGGTGGAAGGTAATTTAATTGTTTCCTCAAATTTATCCAATTCATTATTTGATTCTGGATCATCAAATTGTTTCATATCATCCTAATTTTCTAAGAAAAGTGGATCATTCCAATTATATTTAAAAAGGGTATTGTTAGTCAAAAATCATAAGAGAAGTATCATTGCAACAATGTTTTTTTGAATCGGTTCCCATTAGATAATTTAAACGTACTTTATCTACTGATCTCATCATCATACCCATGATTTAATTTGATATAAGCCTTGGTATTGATTGAAATTGATACCATGCTGTGAAAATTTATTGTAAGAAGAATGAAGTTACAATTTTCGATGATGATAAGGAGTACCTTATCATTAGATAAGAAACTTCAGCATCTGATTCTAATCAAGATCCACCCACATGAGCTCTACAAAATACAATTATTGGGGAGAAAGAGAATGAAATAACTATTTATGAGTAAAGTAGTGTTCAAAGAGAGTACATACCTATTGTGCAAGAATATGATAATGTGTTTCTAGAGGATTTATTTAGATATCCTTCAAAATGGGAAATTGAGTATTCCATTAATTAAATTCCTTGTTCAAGGACTGTATTGAAGACCCGTTATAGAATAACTATTGTATAATTAGTGGAAATAATGAATAAACTAGAGGAATTGAGTAATAAAGGATTTATTCACCCTAATGTTTCTTAATGGGGAACACCTATTCTATTTGTTAAGAAGTAAGATGGATCAATGAGGTAGTGCATTGACTATAGGGAGATCAATGATATAACAATTAATAACAAGTATCCCCTGCCTCTCATGAATGATTTATTTAGTCAACTTCATGGTGCTAAATATTTTTCAAAGATTGACCTTCGATCTGGATATCATCTGTTGTGTGTGAAAAAGGAAGACATTCTGAAGACTACATTTTGTACCAGGTATGGGCATTATGAATTTATAGAAATGCCTTTTTGACTGACTAATTCACCCTATGTATTCATGAATATAATGAATATAGTTTTCAAGGAATGTTGTGATGAATTTGTAGTGGTATTTATTGATGATATCGTGGTATACTCCAAAATCTACGAAGATTAGGAAAATCACTTGCTCACTAATCTAAAGACTCCTAGAAGAAATTAATTATATGGTATATTATCAAGTGTTAATTCTGGCCACATGAGATTTCTTTTATTTGACATATTGTCTCTAAGGAAGGAATCTCTATCGATCCTTCAAAGACCAAGTCAATCCAAGAATGACTAGACTTGATGAGAATAAATGAGGTAACAATTTTATTTGTTTACCAGACTATTATCGACGTTTTGTCCAAAATTTGGCTTGATTGGAAAACCCATTAACTAAAATGACACGTAAAGGGGTTAAATTTGTTTGTATAAAAGAGTATGAATAATTTTTTGACGAAAATAAGAGATGATTATTAAATTCTATTTTCGTGACTATTCCATCTGGGAATGATGGGTTTGTTATTTATAGTTATGATTCAAATAAAGGACTTGGTTATGACCTTTTGTATAATGATAGACTTATTGCATACGCATCACGACATCTAAAAGTACATGAACTAAACATTCCCAATCATGATCTTCAGTTTGCATCTTTAATATTTTCTAAATTGAATTGGATACACTATATATATGGAAACAAATGTGAGATATGTACTGATCACAAGAGTTTTAAGTATATTATCTCATAAAAAGAACTCAACATAAGTCAAAGGAGATGACTCAAAAAACACATGGATTATGATTGCACTATACACTACCACCCGGGGAAGGTAAATAAAGTGAAAGATGCTTTGATCAGAAAGGATCATGGAGTTTGAAAAAAGATGACAGTTGAAAGGGATCATATGTTCATGGATCATGTATAAATGGATATGGGAATAATCATAAGGCGAAACATCAATACCATTTCAAATGGTTTCCAAACCATATTTCCTAGAAATGGGAAAACGTTCGTAGACTGATGTTGAAGTGTTCCCAAAGAAAATTGAAGATGTGAATGATGGGAGATTGATTGAATTCATATTCGAACATGGAATTTTATAATTGGGGAAAATACATTGTGTTCCAGATATACCTGATCTAAAATAGGGAATTTTTAGATGATTCCCATAGATCCAATTTCTTTATAAACCCTGGTAGCACTATGATGAACATAGATTTGAAGGAACATTCTAGGTGGGACAACATGAAGTGAGAGATTACTGATTATGTGTTAAGATGTATGCTTTGTCAACAAGTGAACGTTGAGAGACAATAACCTCGTGGATTCATGAAACCTCTTTCCCATACCTGAGTGGAAATGAGATGATGTTACTATAGACTTTGTCATGGGACAACCAAAGACTCATAGAAGGAATGATGCAATAAGGGACATTGTTGATCTTCTTACCAAGTCAGCACATTTTCTTTCTATAAAAGAAGATTTATTAATTGAACGTTGAGAAAGACTATATATTAATGAAGTTGTAAGACATCATGGAGTACCCATATAGATTGTTTTTTATCATAATACTCATTTTACATCAAGATTCCAGAAAAGTATTCAGAAGGCCTGAGGTACTGAACTTCGTTTGAGCACTGTCTACCACCCCCAAACGGATAGACAATTAGAACAAACTATTACAAACATAGAAGACATGTTGAGATCCTTCTGACTTGACTTTCAAGGTATGCAGGGTCAATATTTACCTCTGGTAGAATTTTCATATAACAATATCTTCCATTCAAGTATTCAAAATGCACCATATGAAGGGTTATATGGAAAGAGAAGTCGCACACCAACCTTTTGTGATGATATTGGTGTATGAAAACTTGAAGGCCTAGAACTTTTTGAGGAAAAAAATGGAATATGTTAGGATTATCCAAACCCACATAAAATCCTCTCAATATAGACAAAAGAGTTATACCACTAACTGAAGGAAAGACTTGGAATATTAGGTAAAAGATCAGGTTTTCGTAAAGGTATATCCATGGAAGGGTGTTATATGTTTCAATACGAAGGGTCTATTATGTCCTAGGAAAATCAGACCATTCAAAATTCTAGAATTATTTGAAGTTGTAGATTACCTTTTGAAAATTCTGCCAAGATTCTCTAAATTTCATGATGTGTTCCAAATATCACGGTTGAGAAACTACATACCTAACAGAATTATTGTACTCACCGATGAAGAAACAGAACATGAACTCGATCTATCTTATTTTGAAGAGACGGTCAAGATTTTTGATACCAGAGAAATGTGTTGAGAAACCAGATGACTTGTCTGGTAAAAGTTCTATGGAGAAACCAGAAGATGGAAGAGGAAATGTGGGAACCTAAGGAACTTATGATGAAAGACCACCTAAATCTTTTTTTCCACTATTATTCTAGATGTTTTAAGGACGAAATTGTTTTAAGGAGGGAAGAATTTAACACCACAAGCTTCCATGACATGTTTCTATTTGAATAATACAATAGATTGTGATGTACGCAACATGGATTTTTAGCACACCACGTCCAATAAAACTAGCAGTTATGACAAGTAATACCAAATTTTTGAAATTTTAAAAATTTTATTTTTCCAAATGGACTTCGTTCATGGATTCAGAATATCCAAATTATCTTTAGGTGAATTTCTGGTATTTTTCTGTAAACTGTCATGTAACGCCACGACCCTAGTTACCTAGAGTCGGTGCATTATTACATAACATTGGCATGATCACGAGAAATATCAAGTCTCGAAAGACCGATTAGTTTAGTAGCATTGGAATAACTAGATACATCCAATTTTTTTACATTACATCATAAAAAAACATCTTTTCTTCATATCCCCTCATACTATCCCTGCAGGTCATTCATAAATTACTTCTTCATAATCCTGGGAAAAATAAAACATTGAAAGGGGTGAGCTCAGATTCTCAGTAAGGATAACATTATAGCAGAAGCTTTCATAAATAAGCATAAACACTTAAGGCAATTTATAACTAAAACAAAAGCCTTTTAAACTTGAACTTCAGCATAAAATGGCAAAGGTAAAATGAAATAATGCCATTTACTTACTCACATGGATATTCTACTAGTCGAATGATCACATGCAATATCAATATCCACTTTCATAATGTTGTAATGCATAATGCCAGACTATCATAACCACTTAGCCAAGGCCTCGTGCCAAGACTACAAATAAGATTTTGTCAAGGACTTGTGCCAAGACACTAGTTTGTCTCATGAGACCTACCGATGCATCGAGGAGCTATAGCGGGCTCCACCCGTCACTTATTAAGTCCAATGCATTCCTCATATGAACATGTTTAAACATAACATAAACATTCGTATAAAAACTAGCATACGAAATGTCAATACTTTTACCACAAACCATGAATGGTATAAAAACAGCGCATCCACAGTCAAACATGACTCATTCGATACAATATGGAAGATTTTATTGTATCAAATTAACCTCAATCAAGAATAATTAATGATGTTGACATAAATGAAAATAATCATCAAAACTATTTGAGAGAATTATCCCCCTTTTCTTGAAAACATTTAAAAGTCACACTATTTGTCAAGAAGCCATTTAAAAGTAGATTTTTGAATAAAAGTGTCCCATACCACTTTGAAACTTTTTAAAAGGAGTTTTAATTTCTAAAACTATAATGTCCATATAAATAAATCCTTAAAACCATTTTTAAAACATGGACATTAATGAGCAAGATTTAGAAGAATATGTCTTTAAAACATTTACAAATGGTATTTTAGTTAGAGATTCTAACCAAAAGAGACACTTGAATACAAATAATTGAGGTAATCAAAACTTTGTAATATCATGAGAAAAAAGGGATTCATGATATACTATGTCAAAGTACATTATATACACCACATAAAAGTGATTTGGTGTATATCAACAAAGAAGTCTCAATGGAATGTAAATTGAGATGAAATCTCTCATAAAGGTCGTATCCTTAGGTTAAGGATAAATCAACGACATAATTATGTGTGACAAATATAAATACACTAAATATGATTGGATATTCAGTGTAAAACAATCAAAGGATATTCACACATATTCTTGTAAAAACAACACCAACGAATTGGATGTTTAACTCAACAAATGGTGAATGAGTTAAAATTATTCTTATCAAATTCATATCAATGACTTGAGAATTACCAATGAGTGATTATGTGTATCAAACTTATATCCACAGGAAGGGGAGTGGAAATTATGACATAATCAAATGAATAGTGATTCCACACATAATCATGGAGTAATATAATCAATGAAATATGCGTAAAGCCAAATGAGTGGGAATTGAAATCTCAAATTCCCTTACCGATTAGGTAACATACGAAACATACACCCATGAAAGAAGTATCATACCATGATGATGTAAATACCCATAAATTAAAGTATATTACACAATGAATACAATCATGGGCAGTACACATACACCACATGCAATAATTAAGTGGTGATCAATGGAAATCTCACGAAATTAAAAGTGAGAAAAGAAACCCCTTACCACGTTAATAAACTGAGTCGTATGGCCAAAAGTTAATAACAACAAAATGATTTACATAATAACATGAATATAAATAGAATCATGAATATATATCAAATGGCAGTACACAATACACCACTTTCAATAATTTAGTGGCGAAAAATGGAAATCTCACGGAATTGAAAGTGAGATAAGAAAATCTTTTACTTGTACTTTTTCCTTGGTGGATGGTAGGTTTACCTCCTGTATAATGGTGAAATAATTGTTATTGAATTATACAAGAATCATTTACTTTAATATGATATCATATATGATCTTTTAACCTTGATTTGTTAATAATATCTTAGAATTATCGTCATTTCGGGTGTTAATGGGTTCATTTTACTTTATATTCTTTGTTATGTGAGCCATATTCGTTATTAATGGGATGTATATTATTCATATCCAGAATGACATCAAGTCCTTAGATACTATTTTTAAATCACCAAATGATAATTATACTTGAATGGATATGATGGACAATGAATCTCATCGCGTTCGTGGAGACGGTAGTCCGTACATACACACGAGCGACAATATCATTCTTTTGATATTAAAATAATATATAATTGGATTTTATATCATATATACAGAATCATTATCATGTTATATTTATTATTTACTTGAGTTACACATCATTATTATACCCATCCAAATAATAATATATTGAATAACAATTACACCACGACGTGGAGACGGTAAGCCGTACGTACGCACGTATGGTGACATGTTATTCAAAGGATGGATAGAATACTGAATATGGTTGTACCATATTTACAATAACATCACAATATATATATGATACTGGAGTTATTATTTTATAATGGAAATAACAAATAAAGAGGAAGTGGAAGAAGAAAGGAACTTGAAAATGGGTGGTGAAAACATTACCTCTTCTTCGGGTTCCTCCTTTTGATTTGAACAAAAGGGCTCCTTAGGTTGGCTTTCTGATCAAACTAAGGCCTCTAGGTTGTAGTTAGGGCTGTTGAGATAGTATTTGGGCAGGTTTTGGCCGAACCAAAGGGCTTTGAAGGTGTGAAGAAATGAGAAGGAGGAGTGCCCTTTTATAAGAGGGTTGAGGGGCACCTTTGGAAAAGCTAGAGATATTAGTTTATAATAAATTCATATTCGGTTTCCAATGGCTCCAAAGTTGACTATTAAGAGGTTAAGGTGGGGATGGGTCGAAAACAACTCAACCAATAGAATTTAGACAGGTTTGGGTACTTATATTAACCTTATCTTTAAGTATTAACTCTAAGTTAATTAGTTTCACTTTTACACTGTCTCTTTGTATTTTTATATTATATGGTTAATAAACTTACCATATACATACAAGCGACCCCCAAGTGGTCCATTAATGATACCCCTATCAGGATATAAGTCTCTTGGCCTAACCTTAGATTTTTAGGAATTTAATATCAATTAATAATATAATATGTTTTTTAAAAACTCTTTTATGTCAATTTTGACACTATTCAATAGTTGATTTTTGTAAAACTCATAACAGATTGATTACTTCGAAAAAAGTCAATTAAATAAATAATAATATATCATATTATCCTATCAAATTATTTTAATTCATTAAAAGTTTCATATTATATTTATTTGGGTATTTTTAATATCAATTATTTTGATTTTTCACTATTATAGTAATTACTACATCATCATTGTGTCATAAATAAATTAAATTATTTAATGTCTAAAAATTATAAATAAACTATCATTATGTAGGAAATCTTTTTATATTTCTATGAAATATTTATAATCTAAAATCCAACATATATAACCCTCTGTAACAATTGTTTTGTTAAAAGATATATGCTTGTGTCATTTTTGTATTTATTTTAACTTAATTAAAATAAAGTGTCATTATCACTTACAAGTGGATCCATGGGGTCCCAAAATAGACCCAAAGATGCCCATGGTATACCATGTATCAACTAATAGGGTTAAGAAACGTTTTAGGGTAATTTAGGATTATTATAATATTATTGTTTTAACCCTTATTTACCGGATTTACCCTTAACCATGGTAAATAAAATATTTACCGCAGTAATTATTCAAAATGTCTAAAAATAAAAGTTACCTATTTACACAATTTGAACATCCTGATTCCAAATATGGAATCCATTTTTCTAAATTCAAAACACAGAAGTGGCAGAAATTAATTTAAAATTAATTCTCGTTGTCAAAACAAAAAGCGTGTTTTTAAGAGATAATAACGATCAAAAGATTGACACCTGTTTATGTTCAGTTTAATTGTAAAATTATGTCCAATGACCAAAATTATATTAAATGGTAAAAATATATTCTAAATATACTTTAAAACAAATCAAATTCATAATTTATCACTATTAATTATTTTGATTAAAAAAGTTGTTTTTAATTAAAATTTAGTAATTTTCACTATTCATCAAAATATGAAAGTTGTCCAAAAAGTACCAAAATTTCACCCTAGGCTAATTTCGATATTAAGAATCCAAAAATGAAGTCCATTTTGAGATATAGAATTTATAAAATTTCAAAAAGTAGGTATTACTATTCATAACGGCTAGTTTGATTGGTTATGGTGTGTTAAAATCTCGAAGTTGTGTACAATGCACGCCATTGCATTATTCGAAAGGAAACATACCGAGGAAACTTGGGGTGTTACATTCTCCCATACTTCAATAAATTGAGTCCTCGCAATTTTTAAAATTTTTCTTGGGAATATAATGGAAAGACCCACATCGGAAAAAGAGTCAATAAAACTATCACTTTAAAAGAAAGAAAGAGAGGTATAAGGGTCATCCAAGATAACCCATACTAGGATTCCATGTAAGAAAACATGGATATGGATGATAAACTAAGTGTCAAGTTCTGATGGAGAGGGATAGAAATCATGATCATGAGAAAGTTAACAATGAGAAAACCACAAACTTGTGTTGGGACAAACGACCATTAGTCTCCTAGTAGGAAAGTAAACGGACAACATTTTTTATAGTTACATTACATAAGGAAGAGGAATTCATTTATGATATTGACTAAGAACATTATGATATATACTTACATTTTAAGTAGATTTTCATTTTTTAATAAATTTCCACCACAAACTCAAATTTTTTTTAAACGATGAGTATTCAAGAAGACTTGGTCACACTGGAAGAGCAAGAATAAACTTCTATAGAATCACATGATCCATGCAGGATAAACCATATATTTACATTGTCTTTGAAGATTAATCAAAACCAAAATGGTTAGTGAATGATCTAATGATCCCACAAAAGGATATTCATTGAGATAAATATGCACTAATCTTAATTTCTAAAATTAAACCAACAATACCCCAAAGTTAAATAGATACCATTCAATAACCAATTGTCCATAAAATACTTTAATATAATCAAAACTAATATTGAAACCCAAAACATAGAAGAATTTGATTATGTAGTCTCCCATGTTACATTGTATCTTCAAATGACATCAAATACTCTTAAAATCACATACTTAAAAGTAATTAACATTATCACATATTCTCTGTTATAGGTTAATCATTTCCATAAATAACCCAAATCACTATAAATCAACAATAAAAACGTCGATAAAAATCCACCATTACTCTACAAATGAAACCCCATTGTATTCTATTTTCCTTGGGCATATAGTGTTCCCAACAAATCGAACATCTTCCAAAATAATATTTATCACTTAAGCACCAAATCATTTTCCTATACCAAGGGTATTCATTTGATAAGAAATAAGAACCCAAATTAAATTATTATTGATCAATAAAATCATTTAACTAAAAAGAATAGTCACACTAACCAGGGACTTCACGTAGTCCAGTGGTAGGCTATAAATCCCAATCGCACTTTGGTTGTGGGTTTGATTCCCACAACTTTGTCCGACGTGACGGGTTGTCACACGGTCTACATGTTGTCCTTTTTCAAAAACTAGTTTTTATAATATTACCAAAATGAGATAAATTCCTCAAAATAACATAATTTAACCACAAATATTATATCATACCTTGCATTTTCATCCCAAATTATAATAACTTACAATTTCCTCAAACCCAATGATCATATAAAACCAAATGGTTATTTATACCTATATCCACAAGAGAAGAGACAATTCTTCTTCAAATATCATTCTCACATGGCAAACTGCGGGGTTACAAATACAAGAGAAAATTATTCCAAAGTACCCATCAACAAGGAGTGCTAATACTTTTTAAGTTTTTTTCCAACCATTTATTTCCACATATCTTCTTCTTTGGCCAAGAAAATATCATATAGAATAGGACATTCACTCGGGTAATGGCCTGGTCCCCTACATTTACGGCAAATGACTGTAAATGGACCCTTGGGACCATTTTTATCTTCTTCCATAGTACTCTTCATTTTTCTTTGGCAATTCTTCACTTTATGTCCTTCCTTCCCACACATAAAACATTTCGTTGTCCCATTGAGACACTTTCCTGGGTGTCTCTTTCCACATTTCCCGCATGATGAAAATTGAGGTTTCTTTTTTCCATGGTCTCCATTGCTGGAGATCTTATCATTTATCACCTTTCTATTCCTTGTTGAGTCTGGGAGTTGGTTAATATATATGTTGTTGATCATATTTTTGGAAAACAGATTTGGCATAAAGACGATATCTTTTACGCCTATCAACATTCCATTTTGTTGCTCATTTCCACCACCGTTCCCACCTTGTACATCATTCTCAAAGTCACTATGACTTCCTTGGAATCCAGCCATTGACTAAAACCAGAAATCATTGTGTGAGTAATAGTAGTCGTAAAATCATTTAGAGATTAAAATGTCACCATATTCTCAATTTGAAACATATTAGGATTAACCAAGGTCATTTACTCTCATCTTATGTATATATTACTTAGATCGGTTTGTAAAGAAAATGTAAATTATCCTAAGCATATCCCCCGGGAGTGTTGTAACCAAGAGTGCAGCAAGGCCCGTTGTCGTGCACCAGTTCCAGTTCGAGTCTAGATCAAAGCGGTGTTTTCGGGTTTTACCCCTAGGTACATCTGTGCCAGAGCCGCCTCTACCTGCTCGTATCCAGACAGGGATGTATTGCTCGGAAAACTCACAAAATCTCTACAATACCAAAATTCTAGGAAGTTATTCTATACTAATCCTCAAAGTTCATCTTAGGTTTACGTGCTCTAATCAGAGTTTATCTAAATCTAGCTTCCAAGGTTTGTACTAAACTTCCTATGATACCATCTATAATGCCCAGACCCTAGTTACCTAGAGTCGGTTCATTATTACATAACATTGGCATGATCACGAGAAAGATCAAGTCTCGAAAGACCGATTAGTTTAGTAGCCTTGGAATAACTAGATACATCCAATTTTTTTACATTACATCATAAAAAAACATCTTGTCTTCATATCCCCTCATACTATCCCTGCAGGTCATTCATAAATTACTTCTTCATAATCCTGGGAAAAATAAAACATTGAAAGGGGTGAGCTCAGATGCTCAGTAAGGATAACATTATAGCAGAAGCTTTCATAAGTAAGCATAAACACTTAAGTCAATTTATAACTAAAACAAAAGCCTTTTAAACTTGAACTTCAGCATAAAATGGAAAAGGTAAAAGGAAATAATGCCATTTACTTACTCACATGGATATTCTACTAGTCGATTGATCACATGCAATATCAATATCCACTTTCATAATGTTGGAATGCATAATGCCAGACTATCATAACCACTTAGCCAAGGCCTCGTGCCAAGACTACAAATAAGATTTTGTCAAGGCCTTGTGCCAAGACACTAGTTTGTCTCATGAGACCTATCGATGCATCGAGGAGCTATAGCGGGCTCCACCCGTCACTTATTAAGTCCAATGCATTCCTCATATGAACATGTTTAAACATAACATAAACATTCGTATTAAAACTAGCATACGAAATGTCAATACTTTTACCACAAACCATGAATGGTATAAAAACAACGCATCCACAGTCAAACATGACTCATTCGATACAATATGGAAGATTGTATTGTATCACATTAACCTCAATCAAGAATAATTAATGATGTTGACATAAATGAAAATAATCATCAAAACTATTTGAGAGAATTATCCCCCTTTTCTTGAAAACATTTAAAAGTCACACTATTTGTCAAGAAGCCATTTAAAAGTAGATTTTTGAATCAAAGTGTCCCATACCACTTTGAAACTTTTTAAAAGGAGTTTTAATTTCTAAAACATTAATGTCCATATAAATAAATCCTTAAATCCATTTTTAAAACATGGACATTATTGAGAAAGATTTAGAAGAATAAGTCTTTAAAACATTTAAAAATGGTATTTTAGTTAGAGATTCTAACCAAAAGAGACACTTGAATACAAATAATTGAGGTAATCAAAACTTTTTAATATCATGAGAATAAAGGGATTCATGATATACTATGTCAAAGTAAATTATATACACCACATAAAAGTGATTTGGTGTATATCAACAAAGAAGTCTCAATGGAATGTAAATTGAGATGAAGTCTCTCATAAAGGCTGTATCATTAGGTTAAGGATAAATCAATGACATAATTATGTGTGACAAATATAAATACACTAAATATGATTGGATATTCAGGGTAAAACAATCAAAGGATATTCACACATATTCTTGTAAAAACAACACCAACGAATTGGATGTTTAACTCAACAAATGGTGAATGAGTTAAAATTACTCTTATCAAATTCATATCAATAACTTGAGAATTACCGATGAGTGATTATGTGTATCAAACTTATATCCACAGGAAGGGAAGTGGAAATTATGACATAATCAAATGAATAGTGATTCCACACATAATCATGGAGTAATATAATCAATGAAATATGCGTAAAGCCAAATGAGTGGGAATTGAAATCTCAAATTCCCTTACCGATTAGGTAACATACGAAACATACACCCATGAAATAAGTATCATACCATGATGATGTAAATACCCATAAATTAAAGTATATTACACAATGAATACAATCATGGGCAGTACACATACACCACATGCAATAATTAAGTGGTGATCAATGGAAATCTCACGAAATTAAAAGTGAGATAAGAAACCCCTTACCACGTTAATCAACTGAGTCGTATGGCCAAAAGATAATAACCACCAAATGATTTACAGAATAACATGAATATAAATAGAATCATGAATATATATCAAATGGCAGTACACAAGACACCACTTTCAATAATTTAGTGGCAAAAAATGGAAATCTCACGGAATTGAAAGTGAGATAAGAAAATCCCTTACTTGTACTTTTTCCTTGGTGGATGGTAGGTTTACCTCCTTTATAATGGTGAAATAATTGTTATTGAATTATACAAGAATCATTTACTTTAATATGATATCATATATGATCTTTTAACATTGATTTGTTAATAATATCTTAGAATTATCGTCATTTCGGGTGTTAACGGGTTCATTTTTCATTATATTATTTGTTATGTGAGACATATTCGTTATTAATGGGATGTATATTATTCATATACAGAATGATATAAAGTCCTTAGATACTATTTTTAAATCACCAAATGATAATTATACTTGAATGGATATGATGGACAATGAATCTCATCGCGTTCGTGGAGACGGTAGTCCGTACATACACACGAGCGACAATATCATTCTTTTGATATTAAAATAATATATAATTGGATTTTATATAATATATACAGAATAATTATCATGTTATATTTATTATTTACATGAGTTACACATCATTATTATACCCATCCAAATAATAATATATTGAATAACAATTACACCACGACGTGGAGACGGTAAGCCGTACGTACGCACGTATGGTGACATGTTATTCAATGGATGGATAGAATACTGAATATGGTTGTACCATATTTATAATAACATCACAGTATATATATGATACTGGAGTTATTATTTTATAATGGAAATAACAAATAAAGAGGAAGTGGAAGAAGAAAGGAACTTGAAAAGGGGTGGTGAAAACATTACCTCTTCTTCGGGTTCTTCCTTTTGATTTGATCAAAAGGGATCCTTAGGTTGGCTTTATGATCAAACTAAGGCCTCTAGGTTGTAGTGAGGGAAGTTGAGATAGTATTTGGGCAGGGTTTGGCCGAACCAAAGGGCTTTGAAGGTGTGAAGAAATGAGAAGGAGGAGTGCCCTTTTATAAGAGGGTTGAGGGGCACCTTTGGAAAAGCTAGAGATATTAGTTTATAATAAATTCATATTCGGTTTCCAATGGCTCCAAAGTTGACTATTCAAAGTTTAAGGAGGGTATGCGTCGAAAACAACTCAACCAATAGAATTTAGACAGGTTTGTGTACTTATATTAACCTTATCTTTAAGTATTAACTCTAAGTTAATTAGTTTCACTCTTACAATGTCTCTTTGTATTTTTATATTATATGGTTAATAAACTTACCATATACATACAAGCGACCCCCCAAGTGGTCCATTAATGATACCCCTATCATGATATAAGCCTCTTTGCCGAACCTTAGATTTTTAGGAATTTAATATCAATTAATAATATAATATTTTTTTTAAAAACTCTTTTATGTCATTTTTGACACTATTCAATAGTTGATTTTTGTGAAACTCATAACAGATTTATTTCTTCAAACAAAGTCAATTAAATCAATATTAATATATCATATTATCCTAGAAAATTATTTTAATTCATTAAAAGTTTCATATTATATTTATTTGGGTATTTGTAATATCAATTATTTTGATTTTTCACTATTATAGTAATTACTACATCATCATTGTGTCATAAATAAATTAAATTATTTAATGTTTAAAAATTATAAATAAAATATCATTATGTAGGAAAGCTTTTTATCTTTCTATGAAATATTTATAATCTAAAATCCAACATATATAACCCTCTGTAACAATTGTTTTGTTAAAAGATATATGCTTGCGTCATTTTTGTATTTATTTTAACTTAATTAAAATAAAGTGTCATTATCACTTACAAGTGGATCCATGGGGTCCCAAAATAGACCCAAAGATGCCCATGGTCGACCATGTATCAACCAATAGGGTTAAGACACGTTTTAGGGTAATTTAGTATTATTATAATATTATTTTGTTAACCCTTATTTACCGGATTTACCCTTTACCATGGTAAATAAAATATTTACCGCAGTAATTATTCAAAATGTCTAAAAATAAAAGTTACCTATTTACACAATTTGAACATCCTGATTCCAAATATGGAACCCATTTTTCTATATTCAAAACACAGAAGTGGCAGAAATTAATTTAAAATTAATTCCCGCTGTCAAAACAAAAAGCTTGTTTTTAAGAGATAATAACTATCAAAAGATTGACACTTGTTTATGTTCGGTTTAATTGTAAAATTATGTCCAATGACCAAAATTATATTAAATGGTAAAAATATATTCTAAATATACTTTAAAACAACTCAAATTCATAATTTATCAGTATTAATTATTTTGATTAAAAAAGTTGTTTTTAATTAAAATATAGTAATTTTCACTATTCATCAAAATATGAAAGTTATCCAAAAAGTACCAAAATATCACCCTAGGCTAATTTCGATATTACGAATCCAAAAATGAAGTCCATTTTGAGAGATAGAATTTATAAAATTTCAATAAGTAGGTATTACTATTCATAACGGCTAGTTTGATTGGTTGTGGTGTGTTAAAATCTCGAAGTTGTGTACAATGCACGTCATTGCATTATTCGAAAGGAAACATACCGAGGAAACTTGGGGTGTTACATGTCAATTTTTGAGGAAATGTGAAAAACCTTGCATTATTGTTTAAACACAAAATTTTATTTAAATAATTATTAAATTTATTTAAATTTATTTTTTTTGTCAAAATAGATACATAATACCTATATAAGATAAATGTAATTCATTCAAGTTATTTTATAAGATGATTAGTTGTATTAAATTTTATTGAACTTTTTACCGTCTTTTACCCAACTTCTAAGCACATTTGAAAATTTGCATAAAATTTACTATTACTGCTTCATTGAATTGAATTTCAAAAAATCGAGAGACATGGTTGAAATCAGTAAGTAATATTTGGTTCTATATGATGAAAAAAATGTTTTCAAAATATTAACTTTTGAATTTTATTTACCACAGTTAAAAGAAAGTAGGGTAATTAAAGGTAAAAATGATATTATAATTACCCTAAAACATGTACTAATTCTATTGGACAATAATATCTCGACAAAAATCAACCTTATGAATAATATATTATCCTTTTGGTCCACATCTATGAGATTAGGATGTTTATTATTATTTTTTTAAAGAAGAGTTAAAAGTATTAAATTCATTTTTTAATAAATAAACAATTTTAAATATAGAGATATACATAAGATAAATTCTACTATAAATATTCATTAGAAAGTTAAAAATATTTTCTACATAATAGTATTTTATTTATAATTTTTAGGCATTGAATAATTAAATTTATTTATGACACAATAATGATGCAATAATTACATTATTATTTAATTATTAAAACATTGATATTATAAATATCCAAATAAATGTAAATGGATACATTATATGAATTAAACTAATTTTATAGGTTAATATGACATGTTATGTCTAATTAAATAATTTTTTTTGAAGTTATAAAGTTTTTATGACTTTAACAAAAACAAAATATCAAATAGTGTCAACATTGACATAATTGTTTTTTTAAAACAAATACAATATAATAAAAAGATATAATATTCCAAAAAATATATGGATTGTCCAAATGGATTATATAAGGTTACATATATCCATTATGAACAAATTTGGGTTTTCTTGACTTTTTATAGTAAGTTTATTAACCATTTATTATAATAATACAATAATGCATGGTAAAATTTAAACTATTTAACTAAGAGTTAAATATAAAAGATAAGGTTAATATGGTGACCTAAACCTGTCTAAATCCCAATTTTTAGAGGTTTTCGACCCAAACCTAACTTATTCTCTAAATAAATTCTTTTACATGTATTATTAACAGAATATGGTTTTATAATAAAATAATATTTCATGCTTTTCCTAAAGTGACCATCACCTCTCTTATAAAAGTGTACATCCCATTATCTCGAAATCACACCTCCAAAGACACTTGGATCAGATGAAACCTAATCAAATATCATCCCAATTACCCTCACTTCAATTTAGTGTCCTTACTTTGATCATAAATCCATCTTATGGAGCCTTTTTTATCAAATCAAAAGGTTGCACCTGAAGAAGAGGTGAAAATTTTACCACCTCTTTCGGAGTTCTTTTCTTCTTCCACTTCTTCATTATTTTTTTTTCAATACAAAAATAATAACTCTGGTACCTTATACACTCTGTTAAAATATTATAAATATGGTACAACCATATTCATTATTCTATCCATCCTATGAATGACATGTCAACATACTTACGTACGTACGACTTTCCGTCTCCACTTCGTGGTGTAGTTTGTTATTCAAACAGATCATTATTTGGATGGGTATAATATTGTTCATAACTAAGTAAAATAATAAATATAAAATGTTAATGATAATTTATATCTGGTATACCATAAAATAACACATGATTTTACCACCAATAGTATGATATTTTCGCTCGTGCGTACGTACGAATTACAGTCTCCACGAACGCAGTGAGATTAATTCCCCATCACAAACCATTAAGAATAATTTTTATTTTATTATTAAAAAACATATTTAAGAATATAATATTATTATATATATGAATCAAATAAATCATATACATAACAAAGATGACTTGTGTAATAAAACATATAAAGGCAAACAAATCAGTTAACACCCAAAACAATGATACTAGTAAAATGTTATTAACAAATAAATATTTGAAGATCATATATGTTATCATATTTCTGTATGTGGTTCTTGTATAATTTGAAAGAAATTATTTTTCTATTATAAAAGAGGTTAACATACTCTCAAATAAGGAAAATTACAAGGTAAGGGTTAATTTTACAATCTCTTTATTTTCAGAGGTTGTTTATACGTAAGTATCTACTGAGACGCCTTTATAATCCACATCCATATTTCTTAAAAATCTATTTCAAAACATTTTTTATATTTTCTAGATTATGGTTTAATGTCATTTATAATGCTTTTTAATTTTTATAAAATGTTTTTAAAATAATATTTCTGTCCCTTTCCAAACAAGGTACTTTATGACCTTTTTGACAAATTAAGGTAAGATTGTTATTTTATCTTATACTGTGGGTGAGGCTATTTTACACCATTATAAAACCTTAATTGCTTCCCTTAATACATTATATGAGTATATTTAAAATAATGTTTTTATTATAATTATGATATTTTTAAATTATTTCAAAATAGAAAGAGATATTTCTCTCAAATAGTTTTGACTTCATCTATGTCAACATCCTTTCATGGATTTTACACTTGTTTGAATATGATTTATTATGATACCATAATAAATATTTTTTTGAAGGACTTCTGATATGTTTAACTATGGATGTGTTATTTTTACACCATTCATGGTTTATGGTTAAAGTATTAACATTTATTATATGAGTTTTAATATGAATTTTTATGTTCGGTTTCGACATTTTTATATATAGAATGCATTGGACATAGTAAGTGCCAGGTGGAGCCCACTATAGATCCTCATTGCATCGGTAGGTCTCATGAAACAAACTAGTCTCTTGGCACAAATATATGACAAAATCTTATTTTTAGTCTTGGTACAGGACCTTGACTATGTGGTTATTATGTCCAGAATTTTTCATTCCTTCATTATGAAATTGTCTATTGATATTACATATGATTATTCAACTAGTAGAATATCCATGTGAATAATTAAATGGAATTATTTGATTTATCTCTGCCATATTATACAGATGATTATGTTTCAAAGGCTTTTGTGTTAGTCTTATACATTACCTTAAATTTTTGTGCTTAATTATGACAGTTTCTACTATATTGTTATCCTTACTAAACATCTGAGTTCACGACGTTCTTATGTTTTATATTTCTAATATGAGAAGAAGTATATTACGATTAACCTGCATGAATAGGATATGGGATATGAATGTGTTCAAAAGGGAAACAATGATGTTTTTTTATTTCATGATGTAATGTTAAACTTATGTATGTATCTAGTACATCCAAGGCTACTAAATTGATCGGTATTTTGGGACATGATTCATCGTATCGTTCCAATGTTTTTTAATAATTAACTAACTCTGGGAAACTGGTGTCAGGGCATTAAAATTATTGAGTTTGGATTGATTTTATGACATTTTTAGGTAAAATATTTGGTGTAACTAACTTTTAAAAAAAATCTATGTCTGTCCTTTACCTTCCCTATAATGGCCACCAACTATATCTCTTATTCCAACCACTCCAACAACTAGGTTCAGAAAATATATTCCTAATACACTTAAAAACAACACTACCTTACTTATAGAATCCTCACCATTGGTATAAATAAATCTAAGGATGACATTTGGAACAAACCAAAAGGAGTTACACAATTAAGAGGCAACACCATCTCCCAAGATCATTTCTTTTAATATTTTCCTCCACTAAATCAAATCTCTATATTCCATGATTGTATAAAAAGACAGTACCATTTATTTTCTAGGTTGTTTATATGATATGGGTTCTACCTACAATTATAAATCACATAGTTTTTGTAACACTCCTTGATTTTAGTTATTATCTCTCTTCTAAATAAATTCAAAGTGATTGATATCTTTCGATTCATGGAATACCAAAGTAAATAAAATTATTATTGGAAAAATTGAAACATATTATAGGAAAATTATATCCATAAAAATTATTATATTTAATTATGAACATATAATAAATACCACTGTAATTACTCATAGATAAAAATTTTTTATTTAAAAACATAATTTTTATTATAATCAATATATATATATATTATTCTCATCCTATATTATTCGAGCCACCCAAAGTGTATGTCCCCATTGCACACCATACCCTTAAGTATTATGTGGGTCTTATAATGGGTTATGTAACAGTACCCTTACATTATGATTACAAGCATTTTTTGTATAAATAATATATATATATTTTATTATTTTTACTTTTTTAATGATTTTTAAAGCACAAATAGTATTTTTTGATAATATTCAATTAGGAAATATATTATAATGAATTAATTAATTTTTTAATTAAATAATATTTTAATAAAATATTTTTACCAAATTAATTTTTATTAAATATAAATTATAGTATATTTTTTATAAAATTCTTATTTTTATTAAGGTTTGAATGGTATTTATTTTAAAAACGAATGAATTTTTTAAAAACATCAGTTTTTATTTTAAAAGTTAAAATTAACATATTTAGAAAAATATTTTGATTAAATGAATGTCATTTTTGTATTTAGGACATAAATATTATATAATAGTGAATTTTTCTTAACTTTATGAGACATTCGATTTTTTGGGTAAAAACTAAATATCGTTTAAATATATAATGTGTTTTGTAACATTATAGTGACCCAATAACGATGTAATAAAATAATATAAAATGTTTATACGTACAATATATGTTTTAGATTTAATATATTGTGATTTTTTAATTTTTTTTATTAATATTATGGTTCCTTAGTGGACCCTCCAAGACTTATAAAATATTTTCACTTTTTAAAATGTTTTTCTAAAGAGTGTCATTCACCTCTACTTAAGAAATCCTAATATTTTAATACCTTTAGCCATTGAAATTATAATATATTGATTTACACTTACCATTGGAAAAATCATGTGAAGAAACATGGGTTGGTTTGTGGTTTTTAATAATTAACTATATAGATTTCAGAACCCATGTTTGTGAAATATTAAAGAATCCACCTCACTTTTCCTACATAAACCCACACAAAATCCAACTTATCTTCAATAAAAAACATTAGATAACTTCACTAATATGCCCTCCTATCTGTAGAATCCTACCAAGGTTCTGTAAGCTCTCATGAATCCCCTCCTCAATCTCTTGAGGTCACACACTTCCAAGTAAGGGATCCCCACTTTCCTTCGTTATTTATGTCTGAGTTTCGTTATGTTGTAATTCCATTTTATTTTCAATTAAAAATGTTGGGGTATGATTTAAAACGTCCCCTATACATCCCTCCTTATGTTATAAATAAAATATACACCTTTCTTTCTCATTAATGTCTCTAATGTACACTTGTTACTATCTGAAATTCCGTAAGGAATTTCTCTCTCCTAATTTATATTAAAGTAATTATTATATATTATGAATCTAAATTCCATTACATATGTTGCGATATTATGTTACATGACCTTTTTACTATCCATTTAATTAATAAATTATAAGATACCCTTTTCTATCTAGTAAACCAATTTTACAATTTCAATTTTATGTCGTTATGCTTCCAAAGTTACACCAAAATTTCACATGCTGAAATCATCATGTAAGTGAATACTGTACTCATTTCTCTTTCATGGGTATTCAACTATATGATCATGTAATTATTGATTGAGGACCCAAATATATGTATTAAAAATATATTATTTGTTAAATAGATTATAAAATTTAATGAATCCATGTTGTGCGATCTATGTGTCATACATATGTATGAAATGAAATGATTAAGAAGGGTTTGCCGTAATAGTGCTCCAATGCATTGAGTAAAGAATAGTATCATGGTACATCATGTGAAATAGTTTTTGTATCATTATAATTCATGTGAAATGAGGGTTTACTCATGATAATTCATGTGGATTTAGGTTTACTCATTCTCCATGTGTAATGAGCCTTGGCTCATGAAAATATAATGATAAATGTTGTTTCCAAATCTCCATGTTATGATAATCATGCTATATCATTCCTTTATTTCCATGTTTCACTTATTCACCATTGATATGACTATTTTCTAATATTTATTGTATTCTTCATGTGATTCCTTGTTTACTCCCTTGCAGGGCTTTATAGATCTCCCTTTTTTATGTATGTCCTCTGGTTATCACATGAAATTTTAACTACAAAGGAATATTGTGGACTTGTAAAATATGTTTTAAATAAAGATGTTTTATTTTATATTGTAAGTTGTCTTGTAATGTTCCTAATTTCCCAAGATACTAGACCTCTCGATCATTAGAGTTGTCTTAAGTGAATGTTTATGTAATAAATCATGTTTAAGTGTGTATAATAAAGAGCGGGGTTGTTATAGTTGGTATCAAAGGATATATTTAGTTATTTTTGGGATTAGGATTAGAAAACCCAAGTGGAAGACATATAGATATGATTGAGTATAATAAAAACATACCTAAATTTTTGTGAGTATAAAGATAGTGATTTAACACGAAAATGCACGCCTATCTGGATACGAACAAGTAGAGGTAGCTCAGGAACAGATGTATCTAGGGGTAAAACACGAAAACAACACTTTGAGCTTCAGTTGAAAGTGAAATGGTGCATGCTAATGTGCCTTTCTTCACTCTCTTTTCAACATTATTAGGGTATATGCTTTGGTAAATTCATAAGCTTTGTATGAACCATTATTATGGATATAAAAAATCCCTTATAAATTTATGTTGGGAATTTGATCATGGAAAACATAGATTTAAGCCTATAAATTCATAAGTTAAGGAATAAATGTAATTTATAAGTTAACCGTTTTTTTCATTGGATTCCCCTTTAATTTTTACCAATAACTTTCCTTTTTAAAAAAGAAAATGGCCAATAATAGGTTGAATCAGGCTAAGAACCGATATGAAGATCAATGTGATGATTTTTCTAATGAGATTCCCAGTCTGATGGGAGCGGGAATTGAAAACATTGTCATGATGCTATCTCAGTTAACACATTTTTTTAATAGAAACATGGGTTAAACTGATTTTCCATCCCCCCTAATAAATAACAATACACAATCGAGAGCTTCCGGATACAAAGGCCTCTTAATTTAAATAGAGCTTATAATCCCCCAATCGGTGAATATTAGATTGAATCCATTGAGAATATCTTCTTCATCCCTTAATGATTCGAACCAAAAAATTTTATTCTGGATACATATCATATATAAGGTAAAGCTAATCAATGTTTGAAATTAATTAAAAATATGAATCTTGGAGAAGTGATCGAGGCATTGGAATGGAAGGATTTCAAAAAACTATATTTTAATAAATATTTTCCTCTCAGCCTCTATCTTAAGATGGAAAGGGACTTACTTAAATCAAGAAAAATGATGATGAATTCATCAGAGCGTATGATTAAAACTTCATAGGGCTTTCAAGATATGCCTTCAAATTTATTGTTACCCATGAATTCAATGTTTATCGCTTATTTAGTGTACTAAAACCAAGCATATGGAAATCCCTAGAAATTAGTGATGTCGATAGCTAAGAAGAAATTGTCTGATGTGCCATAAAATTTGAAATGGTGATCATATAATCATAAGGCTATAATGGTGATAAGGATCTAAATATGGAATTTAATTCTATGAGACTGATGGAAAAATCCAATGGTGCTTTGGAATTCCAACACCTAACATGACAAAGGTGCATAAAGATGAAACTGGAAAATTTCATGAAGGGGACGAAGAAATGATTTAGTGTGGATGAGAAGGAAACCTATCCATTAATTGACGATATGAAATCCCTGCTTTAGTGAAAGTGGAGAGGATTTATTTGTTCGAACCTCAATGCATTGTTCGTTTCTTTAAATGCAAAGAACTAGGGCACTTTGGAAACTAGTGCACTAAGACAAGGGTTTTTAGAGGCAAGCAACAACCTCCAAGGCTGCAAGGGAGAGATTTTTACATCACTACCACCGAAGCGAACTCCAACAATGAATTGGTTATCGGTATGATGGCTATTCATTCAAAAATAGTGATTATAAATTTTCATTCTGGTTCTATACTTATTTTATATCCGAAAAGTTAGAGAAAACTCCAAAACCACCACAAAAAATGGTAGTAGAGATGTTGGTGATAACAGAAAATTGGGAAATCATTTTATCCCATGAATATTACTCTTCTCCTGTCACAATTTGTGGAATGAACTTCGCAGAGAACCTCTTCATGCTTCCTCTGGTATATTTTGATTCAATTCTTAGCATGGGTAGGCTTTTCCTATATAGATCCATCATAAATTGTCGTGAGAGAGAAATCACTCTCCATATGGGGAATCTACCACATATTTTGTAACATCCCAAGTAAGTAATGAATAATAGATATTTTTATCTATGTATATTAATGATATAGATAGGGTTTAGAGGCTTAAAATGAAAATAAATCCAATCTTAAGCATGGAATACACTAATATTTTTAAAAGATTGTTTTACTGCCTTTTGATGGAAAACCATTTTTAAATCTAACTTTTGACAATTTTATAAGCAATGTTTTTCAAAATAAACTTATTCTTTATTATTGAGACATCAAAATTTACTTTGTGTGAATTTTTGGTATTTATCTGACAATGTTCATTTTTTTAATGAATAGTGAAAAATACTGCATTTTACATCAAAACTGATTTTTAATTTAATTTATTTATATGATTAGATTATCTTTTGATTTGGTTTTAAAGTGAAATTAGAATATATTTTTACTATTTAATCCAATATTGGTCATTGGAATCAATTTCACATTGAAATTGGACTTAAACTGGTGTCAATCTATTGATACATATTGTTTCATAAAAACACGCTATTTGTCATGACAGCGGGAATTATTTATTAAATTAATTAATGTAACTTATATGAATTGAATTTTTTAAAATAGACATCATTTTTGAATTCAGAATATCAAATATAGCTTAGGATGAAGTTTTGGTATCTTTCTGAAAAACATCAATTTTTGATGAATAGTGAAACCACTAAGTGGTAGTTAAAGAAACAGATTTTTCGTTTAAATGAAATTTTACCACCTCTGTGATTTGATTTTCAAAAATCTGACATACATGGTTGTCATTAAGAAGTAAAATGTGGTTCAATGATATTAGAATAATTTTTTTGGTGAATAGTATCTTTTATGTTTTTTAATCGCGATTAGTGGTAATTAGTGTAGTTTAAGGTAATGTTTTAATAGTATGAGATGAGCTTGACACATGTCCTAACCTCATTGTATGTGTCATTGCCGACAACTACAATCCATGGGTCAACTTGGGGACCCCATGGAGCCACTTTGGTTGGGAAATGACATAAATAACGTTTTATTTAATGAAAAAGTAAAAATGACACAAACAGAATATGTTTTACGAAAACCATTTTTCAATGGCGTTATACAAGTAAGATTTTTGACTATAAATATTCATTGAAAATATCAAAATATTTCATACATCATAGTATTTTTTTTATGAATTTTATACATTAAATAAATTAAATTATTTATGACATCATGATGATTCAGTGATTACCTCATTAATAAAGGATTTAAATAAAATGAGAAGATAATGTAACATCTATGATTTACACATGTCCAAAACATATTGGGTGGGTATCTTTCGAACCCTTATCTACTTATCCTCAAATTATATCAATGTGGGACCTTTTCAAACCGAAACTCGTTTTCAAATAAAGTAATATTTCCTTACATTCCAAGAGTGCCCCTCCACTCCTCTTATAAAAGGCCCCCACCTCTACCTCCTTACCCACACTCCCAAAGCATTTGGCTCGGCCAAACTGTACTCATTTTTTCTCTCCACTTCCCTCTCTTACTTATTGAAGCCTCACTTTGGGCAGAAGTCTTCCCAAGGAAGCCTTTGAGGTCAAACCAAAGGGAGTTACCCAATTTTAAGGTAATGTCTTCTTTTGAGTCCTTTTGTTTTATTTTGCATCTCCAACCCCCTAAACACTTTTTATTTATTTCTTTTGTAACAAATCCAGTATCTTCAATATAATAGGATTTTGTTATAAGAAGGATTCAAGCTACACTTACACACACCTACATCTAATGGTTAAAGAACATAATGTTTCCGTGGATGGCGAATTTATGCCTCCCGAAACGATGATTGTTCAACATTCATTTAACACCTTGAAAGGTGGCGATTAAGATGACAATATATTTATATATGATATATAATATGTTTATGTTTTACTTAAGCTTCTTTATTTTTCATTTTTGGAATACCTTTATGGTTTCCATTATGGTTAAACGTGATATCTTCATTTAAGGAAGTGCGGACTACCGCCCCCTCAAAGTGATTTGATTCGTTAAATACCATATGTGGGACATATAAAGGATGGAACAATGATATTATATATGATATTATACTGGAATTATAATATACCTTTATATCATTATGATTCCATTCTATAAAATACGAAATAGAAATGAAAGTAGCGTTCATGCGTACGTATGGCTTACCGTCTCCATGAACGGTGCATTTCATTTCTTACCTCTAAATGATTATGTAATATTATAAATGCATGTATATACTGGATATATATGATATATACATCATGATTATAATTCTGGATATATTGGATTCATGAACAACTTGAAATTATAAAGGGTTTATTTTTTACTCAAGTACCAATGATCGTTAAAACGACCGTTATTAACTTAAATAATTACATAGTGTTCATGACATGGCAATAAGTGATATAAAAGGAATAATGAACTTAAAAAAAGGTTCTTATGAAAGTATAAATTAACTCAAGTTTATTATTCAGGACATTAAAGAACGATCTAGTCATGTCGGACCCGAGGTATGGGACTTCGTCTCAATCTCCTTTCATTGAGGCATGTTTTATTTTATACACAACATTCTTTTATACGGTGTATAAACCCCTTTGACTTTTACGTTTATCCAATAGGAATCTTTTTTATACGAAACATTTTACAAAATGAAAAAAGGGAATGTTTTTTTCATACGTATGCGGCGACAACAACTTCTCTGTCGCTGTGACCATTATTTGAGTCTCGTCTTCCTCTACAAGACATACTTTCTTTTGAAAAGAAAAATAAATACCATGTTTTACTTTTCTTTTATTTTGGTATTGAAAATGATTTTCATAATGTTTTTATATCAATGTGTTTTATTGATATCTTGTGATTGAAAGGTGGAAATGTTATGTTTCTTTTATGCATGTTTTATGTGATACGATTATATTGAGGTTCTTGGGAATTATTATGAAGACGGGTGGTTCCGTAATAAACTAATGGCGGGTGAGCCCGATATAGCTCTCCAATGCATTGGGTAACGTGAAGGAGTGAAACGTTCAGGTTTCTCCAAAGCGATTTAGGGAACATACTGTGATGGGTATTCCAAACATAACCAAGAGGGTTACTCCCTACGTAAGAATGTTATGAATGCCTCAAGCTACATTTATGTCTTATGATTTCTATGGTTTATTCATGATTTGATGAGGTATGTTAAAGTGCTTATGTTTTATGGGTAAATTATGATTTCATTATTATGTATATATGTACCCATGTTTCCTTTCCATATTATTATATCCCTTACTGAGCTTTTTATGCTCATACCAATTTTTTTGAAATGTTTTTCACAGGTCAAGGGAAAGGTACATGATATGATGATAGTGTCAAGGAAGTGTCAAGAAAGAATCCATGTTTTATTTTAAATATGTTTCTATTAATGGGAAAGAAGAATACTATCTTTATGTAACCACTTTGTTTATATGTGGAATGTAATGAAAGTTCTATGATCTAATTCTCTAAAACTCTAAACCTGAAAAGATCTCAATGTGTAATCCTGTAATGACTCAAGATTAAGTAAGGTTTAAGGCTGGGGCCATATAGTTGGTATCAAAGGTCGGTTTAGATAACTTTAGGGGTTATAATTCTATTAAATGATTATCCAAATATTTTTTTTAAATGATATAGCATTTGAAGATTACCATGTTTCTTCATCTAAGACATGTTTGTTCAGAATGGTTTTCTACAGAGGAAACAGGGAAGCAGTGCTAGGAAGGCATGCAGAAGGAAATAACCTTCTGAATCAGCATCCTGAGATGGCCGGAATTGGTACTGAACAGTTTGTTGCAGTAATGGCGCAGTTGAATCAAGCGATAAATGGCAGTGGTATCCATGCACGAGATCAGCCAGATCAACCGCAGAGGAACATGTCAGTGGTGGAAAATTTCATGAGGCAACATCCCCCATCATTCAGAGGATCATCTGACCCTGTGCTATCTGAAGGGTGGATTAAAGCACTGGAGAAGATTTTCGATGTCATGGGGTGTTCAGAAAATCAAAAGGTTAGTCTTTCTATTTACCATTTGGAGGGTGAAGCAGATCAGTGGTGGTCGATGGTTAAAAATATCAGGGATGCGGATGAGATTGATGCTCTTGACTGGGATGAATTCAAAGGTATGTTTCTTGAGAAGTATTTTCCTAAGGCTATTCGACTTAGGATGGAAAATCAATTCTTGGAATTGAGGCAAGAGGAATACTCAGTGGCTGCCTATGAAGAAAGGTTCACTCGATTGGCAAGGTATGCTCCAAATTTTATCCGAAACCTTGATAGTAAAATCAATCATTTTTTCTCAGGATTAAAGCCAAAATTTCCAAGGGAATTAGCTTCTTGTGAGTTTAAATTTTATGAAAAGCTTGTTAGATGTGATGAGAAGGTGGAAATGGAGTTTTCCGATGATCAAGTGTTCTATAACAACCAACAGAAGAAGAGTCTGAGGTGGCAGGAGAAAGGTAAGAATTCTTCAAAAAAGTCTGATGGTAAGAAAACTATGTTTTCAGTTTGTAATAAATGTGGTAAAAGACATACTGGGGAATGTGTTTTGAATTCTGGAAAGTGCTACCGATGTGGTAAGATGAGACATAAGGCTCGTGATTGCACTGAAAAAGAGCAGGGTGATGGTAAGACCAAATTTGATTTACAGTTTGTGAAATGTTATAAGTGCAATGAGATGGGTCACTATGCAAATGAGTGTCCTAAAAAGAGCTTGAGTGATGGGAAGCAGTTAGACTACAAGCAGAAAGGGGTGGTGAAATTCTTTTCAACTACTTCAGCAGATGTCGGGCCATCAAAAGAAGTTGTATCAGCTCCAGGGAGCTCAGTTTTTTTCAAAGATTGACCTGAGATCGGGGTACCATCAGCTGAAGGTAAAGGAGGCAGATATTCTGAAGACCACGTTCTGTAAAAGATATGGCCATAATGAATTTGTAGTAATGCCTTTTGGGCTAACCAATTCACCTGCTGTATTCATGGACTTAATGAATATAATTTTCCACGAGTTCTTGGATAAGTTTGTGGTGGTTTTCATTGATGATATTTTGGTGTTTTCTAAAAGTAAAGAGGAGAATGAAATACATTTAAGGGTTATCTTGCAAACCTTAAAAGATAAGAAACTGTATGGAAATTTCAGAAACTATGAGTTTTGGTCGCAACAAATTTCATTCCTTGGTCACATTGTTTCTAAAGATGGGATAACCGTTGATCCTGCAAAAACAATGGTTGTTGAAGAATGGAAAAGACCCACAAATTTAACATAGATTCGTAGTTTCCTTGGATTGGCAGGATATTAACGAAGGATTGTTAGAAATTTTTCACGGTTATCTAGTCCAATGACTAAGCTAACTCGGAAGGGTGTTAAGTTTATCTAGACAAAAGAATGTGATGATTGTTTTCAAGAATTGAAAAGAAGATTGGTGAATGCTCCAGTTTTGGCACTACCTTCCAGAAATGGATAGTTTGATATATACAGTGATGCTTCCTTGAAAGGACTTGATTGTGTCCAAATGCAGAATGATTAGGTAATTTTTTATACTTCACGATAGTTGAAAAATCATGAGGTAAATTACCCTACACATGATTTGGAAGTAGCTGCTGTTGTTTTCGCTTTAAAAATTTGGAGGCATCATTTGTAAGGAGTAAAGTGTGAAATATATACCGACCAAAAAAGTTTAAAGTATATATTCACTCAGAAAGAATTGAACATGAGACAGAGTTGATGGCTAGAATTAATCAAGGATTATGATTGTACAATTCATTTCTATCCGGGAAAAGAAAATAAAGTGGTTGATGCATTGATTCGAAAAAGTAATGCTTCATTAGAAATGTTGCATTTGGAATGTGATCCTTTGGTTAAGGATTTGATGAAATTTGGAATAGAATTTTTTGGTACAGGATGTTCTCTTGTTTTGTTTCAGGTATCAGTGAAATCTTCTCTATCAGACAGAATCAAGCAAGCACAAAAGCAAGATAGTGAGTTGCAGAAAAAGGTAGAGTTGGTTCAGAAAGGTAAGTTTCCTGAATTCAACACTGATAATGATTGCGTTTTGAGATTTGGGTAGAGATTGTGTGTGCCTTGTGATTCACAGTTGAAGAGAGAGTTGTTATGTGAAGCTCATAGTTCTCTGTTTTCAGTTCATCCAGGAAGTACTAAGATGTATAGAGATCTTCGAGAGTATTACTGGTGGGATGGAATGAAAAGTGATATTGCTGATTTTACTGGGAAGTGTTTGACTTGTCAGCAGGTTAAAGCAGAGCGGAAGTTACTGAAAGGGATGCTTCAGCCTTTACCAGTGCCAGAGTGGAAATGGGAGAATATATCCATGGACTTTGTGGTGGGATTACCGAAGAAATCTCTAGGTAATAATGAAATCTGGGTTATTGTTGATCGCTTGACCAAATCTGCTCATTTCCATGCTATACGAGATACATTATCTCTTGATCAACTTTCCTGTTTGTATCTTAATGAGATAGTCAGTTAACAGGGAGTTCCCCTCTCCATTGTATCTGACCGTGATCCCAGGTTTACTTCTAACTTTTGGAAAGGCCTTCAGAAGTCGTTGGGTACTGAAATAAATTTTAGTACAACATTTCATCCTCAATCAGATGGGAGGTCAGAATGAACAATTCAGACATTGGAGGATATGAAATGTTCTTGTTCGATGGATTATCAGGGAAGTTGGGACCAACATATTTCTTTGGTTGAATTTTAATATAATAATAGTTTTCATTCCAGTAAACAGATGGAACCATTTGAGGCGTTATATGGGAAGCGGTGTCGAACTCCAGCTTTCTGGGATTAAGTGGGTGAAAGGAAGTTGATGGGACCAGAATTGGTAGAAGAGATGGCAGAAAAAGTTCAACTAATTCAGAAACACATGAGAACAGCTCAGAGTAGGCAGAATAGTTATGCGGACAAGAGGAGGAAGGATCTCTCTTTTGAGTTAGGTGATCATGTTTTTCTCAAAGTATCACCATGGAAAAGTGTGATGCGGTTTGGTAAGAAAGGAAAGCTGAGACCAAGGTTCATTGGACCATATGAAATTCTGGAGAGAGTTGGATTAGTTGCTTACCGAGTGGATTTACCTCCGAGTTAATCTCAGTTACACAATGTTTTTCATGTTTCAATGTTATGTAAGTACATTCCAGATCCATCTCATGTTTTGAGTCCAGAGGTAGTTCAGCTTGAAGAGAACCTATCTTATGAGGAACAACCAGTCCAGATTCATGACCACAGGGAGAAAGAGTTACAGAATAAGGTGATTAATCAAGTAAAGGTTTTGTAGAAAATCCACATGATGAAAGAGGAAACATGGGAATCTGAAAATGCAATGAGGGATAAGTACCCCCTTTTATTCGATAAGTAAATAAATTGCGGGGACACAATTTTCTAAAGGGGGGGAGGATGTAACATCCCAAGTATGTAATGAATAATAGATATTTCTATCTATGTATATTAATTAATTAGATAGTGTTTTAGAGGCTTAAAATGAAAATAAATCCAATCTTAAGCATGGAATACACTAATATTTTTAAAAGATTGTTTTACTGCCTTTTGATGGAAAACCATTTTTAAATATATATTTTGACAATTTTATAAGCTATTTTTGTCAAAATAAACATATTCTTTTTGATTGGGACATCAAAATTTACTTTGTGTCAATTTTTGGTATTTTTCTGACAATGTTCATTTTTTAATGAATAGTGAAAAATACTACATTTTACATCAAAACTTCTTTTTAATATACTTTATTTTTATGATTAGATTATCTTTTGAATTGGTTTTAGAGTGAAATTAGAATATATTTTTACCATTTAATCCAATAGTGGTCATTGTAATCAATTTCACTTTGAAATTGGACTTAAACTGGTGTCAATCATTTGATACTTATTGTTTCATAAAAACACGCTAGTTGTCATGACAGTGGGAATTAATTATTAAATTAATTAATGTAACTTATATTATTTGAATTTTGTAAAATAGACATCATTTTTGAATTCAGAATATCAAATATATCTTAGGGTGAAGTTTTGGTATCTTTCTGAAAAACTTCAATTTTTTGATGAATAGTGAAACCACTAACTGGTAGTTAAAGAAACTGATTTTTCATTTAAATGAAATTTTACCACCTATGTGATTCTATTTTCAAAAATCCAACATACATGGTTGTCATTAAAAAGTAAAATGTTGTTCATTGAGATTAAAATAATTAGTTGGTGAATAGTAACGTTTATGTTTTTTAATCGCGATTAGTGGTAATTAGTGTAGTTTATGGTAAAAATAATGTTTTAATTGTATGAGATAAGCTTGACACATGTCCTACCCTCATTGGATGTGTCATGTCCGACCCAGAAAATCCATGGGTCAAATTGGGGACCCCATAGAGCCACTTTGGTTGGGAAATGACATAAATAACTTTTTATTTAATGAAAAAGTAAAAATGACACAAACACAATATGTTTTACGAAAACAATTTTTCAATGGGGTTATACAAGTCATATTTTTGACTATAAATATTAATTGGAAAGATAAAACTATTTCCTACATCATAGCATTTTTTTGTATTTTTTAGACTTTATATAAATTAAATTATTTATGACATCATGATGATGCAGCGATAACCTCTTTAATAATGGATTTAAATAAAATGAGAAGATAATGTAAAATATATGATATAACCTTGTCAAAAACCTATTGGGTGGGTATATTTCGAACCCTTATCACCTTATCCTCGAATAATGTCAATTTGGCACCTTTTAAAACCGAAACTCATTTTCAAATAAAGTAACATTTCTTTACTTTCCAAGAGTGCCCCTCCTCTCCTCATATAAAAGGCCCCCATCTCTACCTCTTTACCCACACTCCCAAAGCCTTTGGCTCGGCCAACCTCTGCCCATTTTGTCTCTACACTTCCCTCTCTTACTCCTTGAAGCCTCACTTTGGGCAGAAGTCTTCCCAAGGAAGCCTTTGAGCTCAAACCAAAGGGAGTTACCCAATTTTAAGGTAATGTCTTCTTTTGAGTCCTTTTGTTTTATTTTGCTTCTCCAAACCCCTAAACTCTTTTTATTTATTTCTTTTTTAACAACTCCAGTATCTTAAATATACTAGGATGTTGTTATAAGAAGGATTCAATCTACACTAACACACACCTACATCTAATGGTTAAAGAACATACTGTTTCCGTGGATGGTGAATTTATGCCTCCCGAAACGATGATTGTTCAACATCATTTTAACACCTTCAAAGGTGGCCATTAAGATGAAACTATATTTATATATGATATATAATATGTTTCTGTTTTACTTAATCATCTGTATTTTTCATTTCTGGCATACCTTTATGGTTTCCATTATGGGTAACCACGATATCTTCATTTAAGGAAGTGCGGACTGTCGCCCCCTCAAAGTGATTTGATTCATTAAATACATTATGTGGGACGTATAAAGGATGGAACTATGATATTATATATGATATTATACTGGAATTATAATATACCTTTATATCATTATGATTCCATTCTATAAAATATGAAATAGAAATGAAAGTAGCGTTCATGCGTACGTATGGATTACCGTCTCCATGAACGATGCCTTTCATTTCTTACCTCTAGATGATTATGTAATTTTATAAATGCTTGTATATACTAGATATAAATGATTTATACATCATGATTACAATTCTGGATATAATGGATACATGAACAACTTGAAATTATAAATGGTTTATTTTTGACTCAAGTACCAATGATCGTTAAAACGACTGTTATTAACTTAAATAATTACATAGTGTTCAAGACATGGCAATAAGTGATATAAAAGGAATAATGAACTTAAAAAAATGGTTCTTAAGAAAGTATAAATTAACTCAAGTTTATTATTCAGGACATTAAAGAACTATCGAGTCAAGTCAGACCCGAGGTATGGGACTTCGTCTCAATCTCCTTTCATTGAGGCATATTTTATTTTATACACAACTTTCTTTTATACGGTGTATAAACCCCTTTGACTTTTACGTTTATCCAAAAGGAATCTTTTTTATATGAAGTGTTTTACAAAACGAAAAAAGGGAGTGTTTTGGTCGTACGTATGCGGCGACAATGACTTCTCCGCCGCCGTGACCATTATTTGAGTTTCGACATCCTCTACAAGCCATTCCTTATTTTTAAAAGAAAAATAAATACCATGTTTTACTTTTCTTTTATTTTGGTATTGAAACTGATTTTCATAATTTTTTTATATCATTGTGTTGTATTGATATCTTGTGATTTAAAGGTGGAAATGTTATGTTTCCTTTATACATGTTTTATGTGATACGATTATATTGAGGTTCTTGGGCATTATTATGAAGACGGGTGGTTTCTGTAATAAACTAAGGGCGGGTGAGCCCGATATAGCTCTCCAATGCATTGGGTAATGCGAAGGAGTGAAACGTTAAGGTTTCTCTGAAGAGATTTAGGGAATATACTGTGATGGGTATTCCAAACGTAACCAAGAGGGTTACTCCCTACGTAAGAATGTTATGAATGCCTCAAGTTACCTTTATGTCTTATGATTTCTATGGTTTATTCATGATTTGATGAGGTATGTTAAAGTGCTTATGTTTTATGGGTAAAGTATGATTTCATTCTTATGTATATATGTACCCATGTTTCCTTTCCTTATTTTTATATCCCTTACTGAGCTTTTTATGCTCATCCCATGTTTTTGGAAATGTTTTTCATAGGTCAATGGAAAGGTACATGATATGATGATAGTGTCAAGGAAGTGTCAAGAATGTATCCATGTTTTATTTTAAATATGTTTCCATTGATGGGAAAGAAGAATACTATCTTTATGTAACCACTTTGTTTATATGTGGAATGTAATGCAAGTTCTATGATAGAATTCTCTAAAATTCTAAACCTGAAAAGATCCTCAATGTGTAATCTTGTAATAACTCATGATTAAGTAAGGTTTAAGGCTGGGGCCTTATATATTTTGTATAGTTGCAAGTTTAATGATGAATCCTCTTTATCACCATCATCACAATGGTGGATCTCATTGCCATATGGGCACACATATCTTTCTTAGATGATTGAATCCATGGAAGGAACCATCCATGGAGACATTTATATTATGAGGGAATTTTTAGAAGTGTTTCTTGAGGAATAATATGGTCTTTCTCCAATAAGATATATTTAATTCTAGATTGATCTTATACCTGGGGCATTTCCAATTTCAAGGAATCCATATTGAATGGCTAATGTGGAACTTGAGGAGATAAAGAAACAACTACATGAAAATTTGGATAATGTATTTATACACCAAAGTGCTTCATAATGGGGTGCACCCATCCTCTTCCTCAAGAAGAATGAAGTGTCAATGAACCTTTTCATTAATTATCATGAGATCAAAAAAAATCACAATAAATAATAAGTATCCTCTTGCGAAAATTGATGACATATCTAATCATCTATGTGGAGAACAATACATCTTCAAGGTGGATCACCAGTTAGAACATTACCAAGTAAGTGTGAAGAAGGTGGATGTCCCAAAGACTTCTTTTCGTACAAGGTACATGCACTATGAATTAATAGTAATTCTTTTAGGATTCCCTAATTCTCTAGAAAACATGATGGACATGATGAACGAGGTCTTTACAGATTATCTTGAATGTTTTTTTGTAGTCTTCATAAATGATATTCTAATATTCTCCAAAACTATGGTGGAGTATTAGGAGCATCTAAGAACTATTCTAGAGACATTGTAGAAAGAGAATCTATACAAAAAGTATATCAAGTGTGAGTTCTAGTTTAAGGAAGTCTCATTCTTGGGTCATATCTTCACAAAAAATCAGATATCTATGGATCCCTCCAAGAAAAATGCAATTGAGGAATGGACAATGCCAACATCTATGACAAACATCTGTAGCTTCCTTGGGTTAGCTGGATATTATTGCCGATTTGGGAGAAATATTTCACAATTTTCAAACCCTCTTACCAAGATAACTCGGTAGGGAATCATGTTCTCCAAGAGTGATGAATGCTAAGAGAGCATCAATGAGTTGAAAAGGAGGCTTATACCTACACTCATGCTCACACTACCCAGAAGTATATAAATGTTTTTGTTATTAATTGATGCTTTGAAGAAGGTTTTGGGAACTATGTTAATGAAAAATGACAAAGCCATTTCCTACGCTTCAAGGAAATTGAATGTTCAGGAGAAAAACTACCCAAAAAAAGATCTAGAGATAGCTACATTAATATTCACTTTAAAAACTTGTTAACATTATCTCTTCATGGAGAATTGTGAAATATATATTTATAACAAAAGCCTCAAGTATATATTCATAAAAAGTGCTGAATTTGCACTAATGATGATGGTTAGAGATGACCAACCACTATGACTACTCAATCCATTACCATCTTGTGAAATAGAACATGGTGGTTGATTCTCTATGAAGAAAGTATTCATATACTATTTCATTGATCGGAATTGAAAAGGAACCAATCTATTTAAATTTCATGATGATAGGCATGTGAATCATAATGAATATAACATCATCAATCCTTTTATAAATTATTTCTTAATTGTCTCTTTTGGAAAGGTTAAATGATGCTCAAAAGGATGACGTGGGAACTTAGAAAAAAGTGGAAACTATTAGAAAAGGTAAATCCTCATACTTCAATGTTAAAGAAGAAGGAATTGTGTTATTTGGGTCAAGATAATGACTTCCATAAAAACCAGAGTTAAAGAAAGAAATTTTGGATTATTCACATAGTTAAAATTTCTCCATTCACCAAGGAAACAAAAATATGTATTGAGATCTCTAGGAGAATAATTAGTGGGATAACATGGATAAATAGATCACTGAGTATAAATTAAAGTGTCGGGTTTGCCAGCCTGTGATGGTTGAGAGGAATATGTTTAAGGGGATTATGAAACTATTATCCATACGTACAAGGAAATGGGAGAACATCCCCATGGGATTTTTTCACCGGAATTCTGAATACATCCCAAGCAAAAATGAAATCTGGGTTATTGTGGACCATCTTACAATGATTTCACACTTCATTACAATTCTAGAGGATTTACCATTAGATCAACTAGCATGCATATACACTAGATAAGTGGTAAGGCTTCATGGAGTACAACTATTGATTATATCTGATTGTGATCCAATATTAACCACTTTGTTCTGGAAGAGTCTCTAACACACTCTGAATACTGAGCTAAACTTCAGTACATTTTATCATCCCCAAACTAATGGCCAATCTGATCAGACTATCCAAACCATTGAGAAAATTCTGAGAGCATTCTCAAAGGACTTCAATGGGGGATGGGATCAACATATTCCTCTAGTTGTGTTCTCTTATAATAACAATTTCCACTCAATCATCCAAATGGCTCTGTATGAAGAACTTTATGGGAAGAGGTGTAGAACACTAGTATTTTTAGATGATGTTGGGTAGTGAAAACACCACGGTCCAAAAATGGTCAAAGAAATGGTGGAGAAGGATAAGACCTTCTAGAAGCACATTGAAGCTTCTCAGAGTCCACAAAAGTGCTAGGCTGTTAATCATCGACGAGACCTACACTTTGATTTTGGGGACTTTTTATTCCTTCGCATGTCACTATATAAGATAGTTATGAGATTTTCTACAAAGGTAAAACTTATTCCAAGTTACGTTGTCCCTTTTGAAATCTTTGATCGCTTTGGAGCAGTGACCTATCAACTAACACGCCCACCAAACCTATCTCAAGTACTTGATGTATTCTATGTATCACTCTTGAGGACGTACATACCAGATTCACCATATGTACTCAATCCGGATTTGGTGCCATTAGAGAATGACCTCTCGAATAAACAGAAGCAATTTAAGTTCATAGATTGTAGGGAAAAAGTTCAAAAAAATAAGAAAACTTCCCTCATCAAGGTGTTGTGGTGAAAAAAAAAGATTGAATAGACAACAATAGAATTGGAGGAAGTGATGAATAAGAGTTACCCTCATCTTCTATAGTGTGGGAAAATAAAATTTGATGGACAAATTTCGTAAGGCGAGAATATTGTGACCACCCACACATTTATTAATGAAAATTTTTCTTGATCTGTTTAACTATTTTACTATGAAAATGGTTATATAAAAAAATATGATATTTTTTGGGTTTATGTCTTTGGATTTTAAAATACCATTTAGAATTGTTATCATTGCTAATATATCCATTGAATAGTGATATCATGATTAGTAAAAATATAGGTATTTAACAAATCCAATTTACTCACAAGAAGGATGTGATGACTGCATCTAGTAGAGTTGTGCCATAGGACACCAATTAGTCGATGTCCAAAAAAGAGGTATTTTTACTGGGATTCTCTCTTGACCAAGCCCAAGTTGAGCTTCAGCAAATTTTGTTTTAACAGAACTGAATATGAGAGAAGTAGAAGTTAATAGAGACTACCACCTGAGCGATGTTATCTAAGCCTCCCCCAAGGTATATCCCCAGCGCACACCATAGCCTTAGGTCTTATGCGGGTGTTATAAGGGTTTTTGTAAAAATACCCTAGAACTATGATTATATGAATTATTTTTAGAATAAAGATAATACATTCATTTTATTATTGTTTCATTGTAAATGTGTTTTAAAGAAAATTTTAATTTTTTACTTAATAGTCAATTAAGAAATCTATTTTAATGAATTAATGGATTTTTTAATTAAATATTATTTTAATAATAAATTATTTACAAATTATGTATTATTAAATATAAATTATCTTAATATTTTTACACAATTGTAACTTTTAATAGGTTTTGTAAGCTGTTTTTGTCAAAACCAATGAATTTTAGAAAAATGTCTGTTTTTAAAAAGTTAAAATTCACATATTTAGAAAATTATTTAGATAAAATGAAATTAATTTTTGGATTTAAGATGCTGAAATTATAGAATAGTGAATTTTTCATAATTTTCTGAGAGAGTCAAATTTTTGGAAAAATATTAAATACCGTTTAAATATATAATGTGTTTTATGACATCATAATGACGCAATTATGATGTAATAAAAAACTATAAAAGGAATATTCGGCCAATATATATTATACCATTTAAATAATGTTATTATATATTTGTTTGATTAATTTTATAGTGCCTTAGTGAACCATCTAATACTTATAAAATATTTTAACTTTTTAAAATTATTTCCTTGATAGTGTGATAACCTCCACATAATAAAGACTAATATTTTAATATTTTTGGATATTACCCATATAAAATATATTTTTACACTCCCCTTTGGAAAACACTAAGGTCAATAACTATGGGTTGGTTTTTGGGTTTGTATATTTAATTATATAGATTACAAAACCTATGTTTGTGAAATATTAAAGAATTTGCCTCTCTTTTCGTAAATAAACCCACCCAATATCCCACTTCTCTTCACTAAAAACCCTTGTATCACTTCCCAAACATGTCCTCCAATATCTAAAATACTCCCTAGGCGCCCCAAGCTATCATTAAGCCCCTCCTAAAGCACCTGAAGTCACACACTTCCTTGTAAGGGATCCTCACTTTCCTTCCTTCCTTATTTATGTCCACACTTCTTTATGTTGTTATTCCATTTAATTTTCAATTAAAAATGATTTGGTATGATTATTCACTTCAACTATACTTCGCAACTTATTTTTTAATGATGATATACCCCTTTATCTTTCAATAATTATTCCCTTGTACACTGGTTACCATGAAAAAATTCAGTAAGAGATGTCTCTCTCCTCATTTAAATTCAAGCCTTTCTTTTTTATTGTGCATCTTAATTCCATTAAATATGTTGGGATATTATGTTCCATGATCAAATTACTATCCATTTCATTTATAAATTATTATATACCCATTTATCTCTCATCAACCCATTTTACAATTTCTATTTGACTTTGTTATGCTCCCGAAGATGCACCAAATTTCTCATGCCGAAATTATCATGTAGGTTAATATCATACCCATTTCTATATCAAGGGTATTCACCTTTATAAAGATGTTCTTATTGGTTTAGGACATACATTTTTGTATTCCACATATATTATTTGTGGAATAAATTAATACAATTAATGAATCTGTGTTGTATGATCTATGTGGCACACTTATGCTAGAAATAAAATAATTAAGAAGGGTGCGCCCTGAGAGCACTAAAATTAATTGAGTAAAGAATAGTACCATGATATGTCAGGTTAAATTGGTGTTTGGTCATGATAATTCTTTTGAAATTAGGGTTTTCTCATTCTAATTCATGTTCCATGAGGTTTTCTTCATGCCCCATGTGCATTGAGCATTGGCTCATGCTAATATCCTATTAAATGTTGTTGCCACACCTTCATGTTATGACAGTCATGCTATATCATTCCTTTATTTTCATGATTCTTTTATGATCCATTGATATTACTATTTCTTAACATGTATTTTATTCTTCATGTTATACTTTTTTAACTCCCATACTGTGCTTTATAGGTCACCCTTATTTTATGTATGTCCTCGGGTTATCCAGTGCAATGCTAAGTACGAGGGAATGTTGTGGTCATTTAAAAGAAGTTATGAATAAAGAAGTTGTATTTTATGTCTTATTTTTTCATTTAATGTTTCTAATTTCCCAAGACACTGGACCTCTCCATCATCATGGTTTTCTATGTGAATATTTTAATAATAAATCATATTTAAGTGTATGTAATTAAGAAAAGGGTTGATATAATATGATATATTTCTTAAAAAACATATATTTTATGATTAAAATAATTCATTTAAAAATATTGTGTATAATATGAATCCCATAATTGATTTTTGAGAATCTACGTTATATATTATTTAATTGAATAACTATTTTTTTCCTCTTCTTTTAATACTATATTCCAAATGATCCATTTTTTGGATAATTATTGAAACAATAAAATAATTATGATTGTATGTTTAAAACTAAAAATTACATAAGAATAAATATTATACATTATTTTGGAGTAAAATAATTTTTAAGCTTAAAAGAGGAATTTTTATTAAAATTATTTTTATTTCACTATTTTTAAATCTATTAAATTTAAATTTTATCTCCTATAAAAAATAATTTTATAAAAAAATCATATTATGAATCATCATTTTTAAATCTAGTGAACATTTTTTTTATATCATTATGAATTTATTTTGTTATAAAGGTTGATTAAATTGGGTAAAGAATAAAATGATTTAAACTAAATGATTAGTCTTGTAACAACCCATGTATTTATAGAATAATACCGTTTCATATCTATTAATATTTATGAATAAGATATTATTATTACATTAAATAAGAAACTTTTTCTGATAGCTTACTCTACACACAACAATGGGTTTCTCATAAATCTTTCATTGCACACAATGTTGTGTTATACCGAACAATCATACAATTATATTATTATTATTTTAAATAGTTGTCAATGCCTAGATGTTTTATTATAGGGAATGAACAGAACTATCTATATTATTATTAAACATGTTTGTTAATTTTTTTTACATTTATCCAATAAATTATAGATGCGTAAAATAAAAATTAATACAATTTTAAGCATGAAATACTATTATATTTTTTTAAAGGTCATTTTACTATATTTTTATGGAGAACCCATTTTAAATACAACTTTCAAAAAATTTATATGTTTATCTGAGAAAGTAAACAACTTCTTTATAATAGGTACATAAATCAAACATTGGATGAAATTTTGGAATATTTTTGATAAAATTTATATTTTAACGAATAGTGAGAAATATTGCATTTTAATTCAAAACTGTTTCTTCATCAAATTTATTTATATAGTTAAATTGTCCTTTAAATTTGTTTTCCAGATTCATTTGATTGTGTTTTTATTTTTTAATCCAATTTTTGTCATTGGATGTAATATCAAATTTTAATTGGACATAGACACATATAAATATTTTTGTAGTTTTCATTTCTTAAGAATACAATTTCTAGTTTTGACAATAGAATTTATTTTTTAAATAATTACAAGAATTTATGTGTTTTGAATTTGGGAAAACTGATTCCATATTTGGAATCATATAGTTCAAATTCTGTAAATAGGTACCATAAATATTTTTTAACATTCTGAACATTATCTTTAGTAATTATTATTTTTTACCATGGTTAAAGGGTAAATCAGGTAAATAAGGGTAAAAAATAATATTATAATAATATTAAACTACCCTAAAACATGTAATAGTTGTGTTTTATGATATATTTCATACCATTATCATACTTATGCTTAACTCATGGTATTTAGGTTCCAATTGGGAGTGACAATGACATTTTATTATTTTTAATTTAATGAAATGGGAAATATAACATAAATAAGAATATTTGAATTAAAAAAATTTATATGGGGTTATATAAGTGATCAATTAGACTATAAATATTCTTTAGAAATATAATACTCTTTTCTATATCATGATTTTTAATTTATTACTTGTTGATACTAAATAAACAATTTTTTTATGACACAATGATGATGGAGTGAATACATTATTAATGAGTGATTCAAATAAATGATATTATTAATATTAAAATAAAATAAATTTTATTATTTTTATGTAATCTACAATTTATATGTACGATATTAAAATATAATCTTCCATTTAGTTCCATTGGATCTAAGTAATCATGTTTTTGTGACTTAATAAAAATAAGTTACTTAATTTTGTCACAATTGATGTAAATGAGTTTTTAAAGCATAAACTATTTTATTAAAAGATATAATAGTTCTAAAAATATAATCTTCAGAAAAAATACTTATATAATGATAATAATGTTATTAATGATACACTAGAGGTTCTCTTGGAATTTTATAGTTACTATAGTGACTATATATATTGATAATGCAAGAAGACATGGGAACAATAAATGTTTTTAACAATGGTATTAACCAAAAAAACATAAGGATAAAAAATATTCCAAACATGCAGTAAAATTATTGAAAGATGGTTATTCGAACAAAAATATTCATATTTATGAAATAAATGAGTTTGGGAAAATTTTAAACTGAGAATTTTATTATTATAAATTAATATTTCAATACATTCCTAAAGTGCCCTTCCTTCCTCTTATAAAAGGCCATCACCTATACACACTTACTCAATCCTCTATTTCCCCTTGAATCATAAATATTATTTTTAAATAAAATTCAAAAATCAATATATTCCTCCTAGATTCCTTATATTGGATAGAAGAAATTTTAAGAAATCCTTTTTGATCAAATCAACAGAAGTTACCTAATTTAGAGGCAACGCCTTCTCTCAATTTCAATTCCATTATTTGCATTCTTCACTCCCTATGATCTTATTATTATTTTATTACTTATTATCACCAATATTCTAAATATACTAGGATGTTTTATTTGATTTATTTAAACTACAGTCACATTTAACATTATCTAATAGATACAAACATAATGTTTCTGTGTTCGGCGAACTACTAGCTCACAAAATGATGATTATTCAATTTTCTCTTACCACCTCTCATGGTGTCCATTATGATGGAAATATATTTTTATATGATATATAATATATTTATATTGTACCTATGATTCATTAATTTTTATTTACAGCATACTATTATGTTTTCTATAATGTGTAAATACGATGATTGCATTTGAGGAAGTGTAGACTATCGCCCCTCAAGGTGGTATGAATCGTTCATGCCATTCATGGAATGAATAAAGGATGGTGTTAATTAATTTATGTAACATATATAAAATATTATATTATAATAGAAATATAATATACCTATGTATCAGTTAGTTTTATTTCAATTATTATAACAAATAAATGAATGTTGTGTTCATGCATACGTATAACCTATCGTCTCTTTGAATGATGCATTTCATTTATTATCTCAAAATATTATGGAATATTCTAAATAAATATATACTGGATATATATTATACTTAAATCATGAATAATATAATGGTGATGATGGAATTTTGACTACACATACGATTTTTCTGACAACAAGTTCATTTTTGACTCAAGTACTGAATATCGACAAAATGACATATATGAACATAAATAATTATGTAATTTTTATAAAATGATGATAAGTAATATGAAATGAATACTAAACTTGAAAAATATTATTATAATGTTATAAATTAATCTAAATATATTATTTAGGAAATTAAATAACAAATGAGACAAGTCAGACTCAATGTAAGAAACTTCGTCTCAATATCTTTTCATTGAGGAATATTTGGGTTTATACATGACCTTAATTTATATGGTTTATAATTATACCAATTTTATTTTAATTTAATTAAATTTTTTTCAAACGGAATAATATTTTATGAAGGGTTTTACTAAATGACCAAAATATTGTTTTTTTTAACGCATGCGGTGACAACGACCTTTCCGCCACCACGAGCATTATTTGATATTTGCATTCCATAACAAAATATAATGTTTTTAAAAGGAAAATAAATATCATATAATCTTTTTACCTATTTTTTTATTGAAAAAGGGTTTTTTGAAAGCATTGATTATTTTAATATCCTGATATGATATAATGTGATTGTAATGTGGAAATGTTATCTTTCCTTTATTCTTGATATATGTGTAATGATTATATTATATTTCATGGGGATTTATTATGTATACAAGTGGTTACATGATAAACCAATTGTTGGGGAGCCCATTATATCTCTCCAATGCATTGGGTAATATGATGAAGGAAAATAATAAGGTTTCTTCTATTATATATTGGAAATATACTGTGATGGGTATTCCAAATGATACCATGATGGTTCCTCCCAAAGTAGCTGTGAAATATACAATGAAATTGTTAGAGTTGGTGTCCTGATAACCAACTGTTTATACTTTGATTACATGAATGTACACTTATTATATGTTGTTCATTTTTCTACATGAATATTATATAATAATGTCCTAGAATATTTTTTTCATTAATAAGGTCATGGAAGATCTCTTCTATGATGATAACCATGATATTTTATAATAATAATCATAAATAAATATCTATGGTTGGATAACATACTATGATAGGAAATATAGTACACAGACAGTCATGTGTGAGTACTGGTAAGAAGATGGGACTCCCTCTCATCGAGTTCACACTTGGTAATTTCCAAGATGGGAGATTTTGAGAAAAGACCCACCATTAGTAATTCTGCATGTCTTGTTTTCATCGGAAATTTCTATCTTTGAGCATGTGTAATGGTCCTTAGATTGGAAGATTATCATTAACTCATTCCATGAACCACACACTTAGATTTGCTGACGAAAACCATCATGAAGTCAGTTCGTGGGATGTAGGGTGCTTTGGGTGCATCAAGAATGATATGTTGTTAATGGATAAGTCGAGGAAGAATTTTTCACTTCCATTTTTATAGAAGTAGATATCTCGGGCCCATTGATTGAAATAGAACTATCGCCCAAATTCCATGTCCATGGTATTACAATGAGTTTATTTCTGTAAGTCAAAGAATGAAAGATCAAGCATAGAGGTTTATGACACTACAATGAAACCTGCTTGATGGGATATCGAGAAAAAGGGGTTATATTACATGGTAAGCATTCGTATGAGGTTACACGTCAATGTGGCATCACCTTCTTTTTCTTGGGGACATGACCCGTTGCTTGACAGTAATCTTAGACTTAGGAAAACCCACCTAATACCAACGGGAAAGATTTCTAGAGGGTCACACACAAAGTGTATACATGTATCTCAAGTAGAAAAAAACTTATTCCCGCATGGGGTTTTATAATTATTCAAGGAAGCCTAAATCGTTTTAATGTTTGAGGAAGAATAAAATGAAAACAAGATATACACTTCATGTACATTGAATGTACATGCTGTTTAGTTATTATTTTGGAAAGGAAATGAAAAAAAGTACACGTCGTGTATTAATGATTACACGTTGTGTAGTATTCCAGTCGAGATTTTGAGTAAATAATATGGTTTTATTAATTGATGTTTTTTATAATCAGCATTGGCTCCTGTCAAGGAATTAATGATTCGACATGGCGGTTTTCAATAAGAGTTAATGAAATAAAAAAACACGTAACACACTTATTTATTGTCCTAACTCTATAACGCTTGTCAAGGAATTAATGATTTGACATGAGGGTTTTAAATAAGATTTAATGAAATAAATAAAACACACAATGCATTTATTTATAGTCATAACACTATAACCTCAAACCTGATTACAAATATCCTTACAACCCCAACAATTTTCCCTAATCGTTGTGCACAAAAACTTCGGAAAATTAACTCAAGGCCAAACTAACTCCTTCCTCTAGAAACACTCTCAAGACTGAGAGAGACCCTAATCCATTAGATCAAGGTGATCTAAGGTAGACGACGCAAGAAATGGATTCTCCACACTACAACCAAGAGACTCGTTTGGAGATGTCTGGAGATACGGGGTTCATGTGTGGATCACCGCTAGAGGAATGATACACTTGGCTTCTATGACACAAAAAACAAATCACATCGTAACATGATCAGAAAAATCAACGAATATAGAATTCCATAAAAGGAACTTCATGTCAATTAATGAAATTAATTATAATCAACATGTGATGATCCTCCTTTTGTGGTTTCGAGACTATTCTTCTTCTTTGTCAATTTTAGTGATTCGATCTGTGGAGACTGGCGTTTATCGTCATATCGATCCCTAATTGATCATTTCTAATGACAAAAATCCAAGTGGGAACTTCCACCCATGAGCTTCTACTGCGCTCGGGACCTTCAATTGGTATCAGAGTGAGGTTACAACGTTGATTATAGTTATTTAGTTTTCGTTGATAATTTAAGCATTTACATTTGATTTAATTCAAGATAAATCATTCTATAAAACTAAATGAATGAGATCTATTCTTGATCCTTCATTTCTCGATTCACATCATAGAAGCATCCTTTTAAATTTATTTTTGATTAAAATAAAAATGAGGTACTCATCCGGGGGATCCTCTCATTCTTTCTGTACAACCCATGAATACACTGCATGTTGTGAAATCTACACGTCGTGTACTTAGGTTCAACGAACCTGTATGGGTTTTCCAAACCACGCTATGTAAATTGAGAAATCATAAAATTTTATTACACCAGGTTTACCAGAACTGAATGGTGTGTGGAAACTGGAATACACGTCATGTTTGTTGAATCAAAATGCCATGTAGTCTGATCTGAACTAGGTAAAACCGTGTACAAGAAAAATCTGTGTACCGCATACACGAGATTTCTAGGCCGGTAACCATGTAACAAGGAAGAACACACCATGTTAGATTAATCTAAACAACATGCACTCCAAGATTTCCAAAGTACAGAAAACATGCCAAATCCCTTGGCGTGTACTTTGGATAAAGGGTGAAAGAAATACATGTTATGTAATATAACCTACACGCCGTGTACTTTCCAGAAATGGAATTTCACCAGGTTTCCCCCAATGTACAAAGACCCATATAAGGAATATGAATGAGATGAATCTCAAGGAAATTTAGAAAAGAATTTAAGATAAAGAATTGATTTATTATAAGATCATAATTAATTGAATTTATGAAAGGCATATCTTGAATAAAAGAACGATTAAAGGAATTTGAATACCAATTTTGCGTAAATTTTGTTGCATGGTATGGATGATCAAGAGCTAGACCAAAGACTATTTGTGTGTGTATGGTTTCATTTAAATTCGTTGGCCTACAAGCCTTCTTCCAATAAAATGTAGGGCATGTGTGCCCATGGTTTCCTTAATAAAAACCCCATGTAATAGAGGATCTCCCAATCTAGAGGAGACCGTTAAAAATCTAAAGATAGGGTGAAACCAACCCAAGAAGATACAAAGGTGGATAGGTGGGAGTTGCAAAGCACGAACCATCAGGTTCAAGGTGTTTTTCAATAGGCCAGGGTTAACATATCAAAACTACTAGATAAGATAACAAATAGAAGCTCATGATCATGCCATGTTATTTTATTTCTGTCAGATTGCTTGGTTTTTTTATTCTGTATGAGTTTTAATGATCCCAAAGTTAATGAAATAAAAAAACAAGAAAATGTGAAATAAAATAAAAACCGAACTATGTGTAAACATTATCAGAACATGGTTAATCACTTAATCAAGAATCACTAATATTAAATATCATGTGATAATGAGAAACTACATATAAAGGATTAAAATCCCTCAAATACCATATTAAGTCAGACCAAGCCTTCCACTGCTTGATTAAGGGAAAGACTCAATAAAACTATGTGTTTGACCAACCCTTGTTGGGACACATACATTTATAAAATAACCTCTTCTGAATTTTTCAGGTTTAATTAAACATTTTACATCAAGAGGAGTCAACCTTGCTAGAATTTTTATAAAATAGAGGCATGTGTTGATGAAATCCAAGTCAGGATTTCATGATTGAGGATTCCACTCAACCGATCATGGAAAGGTATCCTCACAGTTGGAAAAGTCCTACCTACAAAAATACCTTCAAATATCTTGACGAACACTTAAAGGGGTTATGAAAAGGGGGATATGGATCATTTCTACTAGAATGTTTTGGAATATAGAAATTATGAGTTCAATGGTGAGGGCCATTAGTAATTGATTAAATAGTTGGAGACTAAATTAAATTTATAATTTCTCATAAAATGCAATCAACAAAGTACTGATAAATCTGCTCTTTTTATTTGTAGAATCAATATGAATATCTCCTCAACCACATTTTCTCTACGATCAATTCTGGATAAAGATAATATCCTCACTAATAGTAACCTTCAAGAATGGTTTAGGATCCTTTGGGTTATCCTATTCCATGAACAAAGTTTTTACATACTAGAGTCGTCACTTCCTGATTCGCCTACCCACGGGGCGAGTAAAAAAGATTTTCTGGTCTATTATCAACAATTGAGTGATGCCATCGACCTCCAATGTTTAATTTTGTCATCAATTTCTACTGAGCTCATGAAGTATCATGAAGAAATTGATGCCTATAGCATTCTCGAGCACCTCTGTGGTCTATACTAGGAGATAACCAGACAGGAAAGGTTTGAGATCACCAAGGCTCTATTTCAGAGCAATCATGGAGAGGGTTTCCTAGTGGGGCCTCATGTAGTCAAGATCATTCACTACATTGAGTTCATGGAGGCTCTAGGGTTTAAACTCCCCGAACAACTGGGTACCAATATTTTTCTTGCATCACTCCCATAGAGCTTCTCCAAAATTGTTGTAAATTTCAATATGAACGACATTGAGAATTCATTATCTGATCTTCTTATCCATATTCACCAAGTGGACAATGATATAAAGTGTGAAAAGCCTTCTGTCCTTATAGTGAATAAAATGAATGGGAAGGTGAGGAGCTTTAAAACCAATGCTTCTTCAAGGACTTCCATGAAAAGCAAGATGAATGCGGAGGAAAAAGAATAAGAGGTTGTTTGTTTCACATGTGGCAAGAAGGGCCACTGGAAGAAACACTGCACCCCGCTACGGAAGTAAGGGGAAGATTTAATTGTGTTTGTTATTGAATGAAATCTATCAATTTCATTCAATTGGGTATTATATAATGCTTTTGGTGCTCACATATATATCCAAATACATGAACCAAGTAAATTCAGAATGATTGACCGAGGTAAGGTGGATTTGCGAGCAGCCAACAAAGCAAGACTGGATACTATAGTTGTCAGAGACTACCGCCTCACATTGCCTACTGGGATGGTCTTGGTATTAAAAAGATGTTATTATGTACCCTCTAAAACCAAAAACAGTATTTCAGTATCCAGATTAGATACTGAAAGATTGATTTTCACATTTGGAAATGAATGTTACTACATTTATAAAGACAACATTTGTTTTGGGAGGCACATTTATATAACAGCCATTATGTGTTACACTACACAAACCAAGTAATGGAAATCGATGAAAATGTTAATTCACATGACTCATACCACATCCAACATTAGCATCACCGCCAAGGTCTTTTCAATGAGAAACATTTGAAAAAATTACATTAAGATGGTTATTTAGATTCTTTCAAACTAAAACCACTTGGTGTATGTCATGCGTGTCTACAATGAAAAACAACCAAATCCCCATTTAGTGAGAAAGGTGAAAGGGCTAAATGGATTCTAGAATTAGTTCACACAAATGTGCGTGGACCATTTCCAGTTGAATTTAGGGGTGGTTTCTTGTACATAATAACTTTTACTGATGATTTTAGTAGATATGGAAATATTTTTTTATTAAGGTATAAGTCTTATTATTTTGATAGGTTCAAAGAATATAAGAATGATTTTGAGAACCAGCATGGTAAGAAGGTTAAGAAACTCTGCTTAGTCAGAGGAGGAGAATATCCTAATCAGGACTTCATTAATTTCTTACAAGAGTTTGGGATTCTATCACAACTCACTCCTCCTTACACGCCTCGGTGGAATGGTGTAAGTGAAAGGAGGAACTACACCCTGTTGGACATGTTGAGATCAATGTTGAGTCATGCAAGTATTCTTTTATCTTTTTGGGGATATGCATTACAAACAACACCACACATACTAAACCATGTTACAACTAAATTGATAAATTGTATTCCATATGAGTTATGGAGTGGACGCAAAGCTATGTTATCAAATTTACATGTGTGGTGTAGTGAAGCATTTGTTAAGGCCACTTCAGGTAACAAACTTGCACCCCGAGGCACAAAGTGTACCTTTATAAAATATCCTAAAGAAACCAATGGATATTAACTATAAAACCCCTCAGATAATAAGTTTTTAGTGTCAAGGCATGAAATATTCCTTGAGAAGGAGAACATCTCCAAAAGAGACAGAGGGATCGAGATAGACTTGGATGAAGTCGAGGATCAAAATAAAAAGGAGTTGGTACACGAATAGATTCCACAAAGCCCTGTGGAAGAACAATCTATTCCAAAGACATAAGAAATGCATAGGAGCACGAGAGAGGTGAGAGAACTATAGTGATATGGTTTTCTAGTCTCTGAGGATGGTGACTCATTATTGGTTGACAATGTTGATTCTCTTACTTACAAGAAAGTATTTGAAGGCACAGACATTGCCATGTTGCAAGAAGCCATGAATTCAAAAACATATTCCATGTACCAAAAGCAAGTCTGGGTTTTGGTAGATCCTCCAGTTGATTTAATGCCTGTAGGTAATAAATGGGTATTCAAAAAGAAACTGGACATGGAGGGACAAGTAAAAACCTATTAGTCATGACTGGTCACAAATGATTTAGAGAGTGTTAAGGAATTGACTATTATGAAACTTTTTCTCCAGTTGCGATGCTGAAATCCATCAGAATACTATTGGCCATTTCCGCATACCATGACTATGAAATTTCGAAAATGGATGTCAAAATTGAATTCCTTAATGGGAACATCCTTGAAGATTTCAACATGAAACAACCTGAAGGGTTTGTGACTCCAAAGGATGCCAACAACGTATGAAAGTTGAAGAAATCCATTTATAGATTAAAGCAAGCATCAAGGTCATGGAACATTCATTTTGATGAAGCCGTAACGAAATTTGTATTTGTTAAAAAATAATGTGATCCTTTTGTCTAAAAATGGTTTAATGGAAGTGTAGTCCTTTTCCTAATAGTATATATTGATGACATATTACTAATTAGAAACGATGTACCTGTCTTACAGTCAGTTAAGGCATGGTTGGATAAATGTTTCTATATGAAAAAATTGGGTGAGGCATCATAAATTCTTGGGATCAAGATCCATCGTGATAGATCCAAGAGAATTCTAGGACTAAGTCAACATACATACATTGAAATGATACTGAAGATATTCAATATGGAATATTACAAGAGGGGATTGTTGTCAGTGTCACCTGGCAATCATCATTCCACGAAAATCTATTCTAAGAAACATGAGGAAAGAAATAAAATGTCAATAATCCCTTACACATCCGTGATTGGCTCAGTCATGTATGATATGCTATGTACAAAGCTAGATGTTTCTTAAGCATTATGTTCAGAAGGCAGATATCAAGCTGATCCAGGAGACCACCATTGGATGGCAGTCAAGACTATCCTTAAGTATCGGATGCATACTAAGGATATGATCACGGTTTATGGAGGATATAAGGAACTAGTCATCATAGGACATGTAGATGCTATTTTCCTGACTCATCAAGATGATATAATGTCACAGACGGCATACATATTTAGTTTGAATGGAGGTGTAGTGAGCTGGAAGAGCTTAATGAAAGGTGTGGTTGCAGATTCTACAACAGATTTTGAGTATATCGCAGCTTTTGAGGAAGCTAAATAAACATTATGGATGTGAAGTTTCGTCCATGAAATTTATGTAGTACCTATAATTAATGATCATATCACACTCTAGTGTGATAAAACTACAGTAGTGGCACTTGAAAAAGAGCCAATGTCACATCAGTGAAAAAAGAAAATACTTCAAATGTATCATCTATTGAGGTATTTTTCTCATAGAGTTGAAGTTGCAGGGAGAAATATTTCTACGGAAGACAATATGTCAGCCCCCTTGACTAAAGCCTTGAGTTAGTAGAAACATGATCATCATGTGAGGTCTAGCAGACTAAAAGTCATAGGTAGTTAGCTCTAGTCAAATTGGGAGTTAGTTAGAGTTAGTGTCCATAGAACCAACTGTTTACAATTTGATTACATGAATGTACACTTATTTTATATTGTTCATTGTTCTGCATGACTATAATATAATAATGTGCTGGAATATTTGTTGCATTAATAAGGTCATGGCAGATCCCCGCTATGATGAGAACCTTGAAATGCTATTATAATATTCTGAAATAAAGTTCTATGGTTGGATGAAATACTATGATATGACACATAGTATACAGAATGTCATGTGCGAGTACTCGTAAGAATATGAGACTCTATCTCATGAAGCTCACACGTGGTAATCTCCAAGATGGGAGATTATGTGAACAGACCCGCTAGTAGAAATTCCACATGTCTTGGTGTCATCGAACATTGCTGTCTATGATCTAGTGTAATGGTTATTTGACTGGAAGATTATCATTAACTCCTTTCATGACTCACACACATAGATTTTCTGATAAAAACTGTCACAAAGACAGTTGGTCGGAAGTAGGGTACGTTGGGTGCATCACGAATGACATGTTGTTAATGGATAAGTCGAGGACAAATTTGTACCTTCCATATTTACGGAAGTTGATATATCGGGCCCATTGATTTAAATAGAACGGCCGCCCAAATTCCCTGGGCATGGTGTTACGACGATTTTATTTCAGGAAGTCATAGAATGATGGATCAAGCATATAGGATTATGACACTACCCTGAAACCTACTTGACGAGATATTGAGACAAAGTGATTAAATTACACGGTAAGCATTCATATGGGGTGATACATCAATGAGGCATCAACTTCTTTCTCTTGATTTCCCTGACCCATTTCTAGACAGAAATCCTGGACTTTAGGAAACCCTGCCTAATGCCAATGAGAAAGTGGCCTAGAGGGTCACACCCAAATTGTATCCAAGTATCTCAAGTAGAAGAAAGATTATTCCATCATGTGGTTTAAAAATTATTCAAGGAAGCCTAAATGGTTTTAATGTTGGAGAAAGAATAAAATGAAAACAAGATACACACATCATGTATATTGAAAGTACATGCCTTGTAGCTTTCATTTTGGAAAGGAAATGAAAAATAAGTACACAATGTGTATTAATTGTTACACGCTGTGTAGTTTTCTAGTCGGGGGTTTGAAGAAATAATATTGTTTTATTAATTTATTTTTATTATAATCATTATGTGCGCATGTCAAGTAATTAATTATTCGACATGGGGGTTGTCAATAAGATTTAATGAAATAAATAAAATCGGTAACATGTTTATTTATTGTCATAACTCTATAACATATGTGAAGGAATTAATGAATTGGCATGGGGTTTTTCAATAGGAGTTAATGAAATAAATAAAATGCACTACGCATTTATTTATTATCATAACTGTATAACCAAAAAATCAATAATAAATATCCTCACAACCCCAGCACTTTTCCCTGATCATTGTGCACAAAAAATCTAGATAATTCTCTCAAGGCTAAAAGAACACCTCCTCCAAGAATGCTCTGAAGACTGAGAGAGATCCCCCTCCATCGGATCATGGCGATCTAAGGCGGACAACGCAAGAAATTGTGTAACACCCGAGACTTTTATGTTATATAAATCATCAAAGGAATCTTTTTATACACACAACACTTTCTTGGCTTTCTTTACACGAAATTTCGACCTTCCTCGATAGCTTGCGTCGTACGCAATACCGAGTTTCACTAAACAATGATATGCTATTAAAATATTATTAAAACTAGCCGTTATGAATAGTAATAATGTCTTTTTGAAATTTTATAAATTTTATTTTTCAAAATGGACTTCATTTTTGGTTTCGGAATATCGAAATTATCCTAGGATGAAATGTTGATATTTTTCTGAAAACTTTCAATTTTTGATGAATAGTGAAACTACTAAGTGGTCGTTAAAAAAACTGAATTTTTCATAAAACTTAATTTTACTACTTCTGTGAGTGGAATTTCAAAAATCCGAGACACATGGTTGATGTCAGTAAGTAAAATTTGGTTCAATGAGATGAAAATAATTTTTTGGTGAATAGTAACTTTTTACTTTTTTTTACCACCGTTAAAAGTAAATAGGGTAATTAAGGGTAAAAATGATATTATTATTACCCTAACACATGTCCTAATTATATTGGACAAGTTCAATTCGACCACAAACAACCTTAGGAATAAAATATGACCATTTATGCCCACTTGGATTAGATTAGGACATTTATTATTAATTTATTTAAAGTAGGGTTAAAATAGATAAAATCAATGTTTAATAACTAAATAATTTTTAACATGGGGTTATACATAAGATAAATTCGACTATAAATATTCATTAGAAGGATATAAATCTTTCCTACATAATGTAATTTTATTTGTAATTTTTAGACATTAAATAATTTAATTTATTTATGACACAACAATGATACAATAATTATCTTATTAATGAAATATTGACATAATTGATGTTATAAATACCCAAATAAATATAATTCGAGACTTTTTATAAATTCCACTAATTTTATAGGTTAATATGTCATGATAGTATTGATTTAATTAACTTTGGTCGAAGTAATCATTCTGTTATGAGTTTCAAAAAAATCAACTGTTGAATAGTGTCAAAATTGACCTTAAAATGTTTTTAAAACAAATATTATATTATTAATTGTTATTTTATTCCTAAAAATCTATGTTTGGGCCAAATGACGTAGATAAGGTTATATATATTAATTAAATACAACTTGGGGGTCTCTTGGATTTATATGGTATGTTTATTAACTATATAATATAAAAATACAAAGTGACATGGTAAATGTCAATCTATTTAACTAAGAGTTAAAACTAAAAGATAAGGTTAATATAATGACCTAATCTTGTCTAAATTCTATTGGATGAGAGGATTTCGACCCATACCCACCTTATCTTATAAATAAATCATTTTTGAGTGATTTAAAACCGAACCTGACTTTATAATTCAATAATATTTTTAGTTATTCCAAAGGTGCCCCTCTCCTCACTTATAAAAGGGCACCTCCTCCCTCTCTTCCTCACACCAGTTTGAGCCTTCAAGATCGGCCAACCCCTGCCATTTTCTCCTCTCCACTTCCCTAGAGACATCCTAGAGGTCCTGGTCTTCTTCAAAGACCAATTTTATTGCCCTAAAAGGAGGTCTCAAAGAAGTAATTCAAAGAAGAGGTAATATCCATTACCGATCCTTTCCAATTTATTTCTTCTTAAACTTATTCTTATTTAGTTGTTTCGTTATTAAGTAATAACATCAGTATCACTCATATAATTATATGTTATTATAAGTATGAAACAAACCTATTTAACCATCTATCCATCCTACGGAAAATGAAATCACCGCGCGTGCGTACGTACGGAATACCATCTCCACGCCGTGGTGTAATATATTTTCCACAACCACCTTACTTGGATGGGTATAATGGTGTAAATAATGACAATATATGACTATTATAAAGTGATATTGATTCTGAAATAGTATACATACACTCCAATACAATTCCATGATCATAGGAACGATATCATCACTCGTGCGTACGTACGGAATACCGTCTCCACGATGTGATGCGACTCGTTCTACATGATCTTCATTTCATAATGAATATATAAATTAATTGAATGAATGAATATGATATATATTACTCTAATACCATTCTGGAAATGAGGTATCTATAACCTAAAGAGAAGAATAAGAATTTATTTGACAAAACATGGATAAGAACAAAAAGTTATAAACACCCGAAAAACAAGTAGCAATGAAATATTACTAATAAGAAGCTAAGAATATGACCATATATGATATCATAAAAATAAGTATGATTGAGGAATAAGTCAATAACATTATTTAAATCATTATACAGGAGGTTCAGAAACTTACAAAGAAATTCGGACCTAAGGTAATGGAAAATATCACAATCTCATTTTTATCCGAGATTGTTTATACTTTGGCATTTACTGGGGTGTATTTTATCATCCAAATCCATGTTTCCTCAATATGTAATATTATTTCTATTCCCCTACAATTTTTTAAATCCTATTTTACCCTTCGGTGAGTTTTTAGTAAAAGATATGAATGGAATATTTTGTTGTTTTTCGTACGAGGTACTTCTTTTGACTTTTCCGACAAAAGTACAAGAAGAATGTTTTTTTTAACTTATACGGAATGAATTGATTTTTAAAACAAAATTTCCAAGAATATTCCAGTACAAGTTTTCAAGTTTATTTTTAATCAACATCATTTAGTTTAAAATTTAATGACATGTTATGAAAGGAAAAATGTTTTTGATGTTGAAAGGATATTTCCCTCAAGAATGGAGTTCAAGTGTTTTATCCAAATTATTTTCCATCTAAGATAATAAAGGGTTCTGTTTTCATCCCTATTATTACATTTATTTGATTATGTTGTGATGGAATTATTTTTATGAATTCCTTTATCTTATATGAATTGTTTTATGATGTCATGATGTTTAAGATTCCCATTTTTATTACATGGGTTATGCTATGATTTATGGTTTCTGATTTTGTGGCACACATAAGAATGGTATCATTATGAGATGGGTGGGACATATATATCCCTCCAATGCATTGGGTAAATATTTTATATCTCATGAGATAGACATGGCTGGAACGGTAGGTTATACCGGTTCAGTGAAACAGGACTGCAACGAGGAGTGAACTCGGTTCAGAAATGGACTTTGTCCACTAAGATAGTCTTCGCAACGAGTCTTGACTTATAAGAAATGATTCTCTATGATTATGTGTGTATTCCAAAAAGTTTCAGGTTTTATGTTATGATTATTGGGATTCCATTTCACTACTATGATTTATCCCATGTTATGAAATTATTCTCTCTTTTTCAGGTTATGATTTCCAAAAGTTATGTTCTTATGAATATGATGTGATTGATATTTCTTTTGTTTACCCTTACTGAGTATTTGAGCTCACCGTTTTGTATGTTTTCTTTCCCCAGGTTAGGAAGAAGGTTATTATGTAAGATATACCAAATGGGACTATAGATATGATAAAATAAAAGGGAGACAGTGTAGACGCTTTATGAACCAGTTGTTTATGTTTCCCAGTTTCTAAAGACACTATACCTATACGGTCCTTTCGTGCTTTTGTTATATGTTGTAATAAGTATGCTTTCATTTTGATGTATTAATAATGTATGTAATGTATGGGTCGTTATAGTTGGTATTAGAGGAAAGGTATAGTCAACCTTTGGAAACTAGGATGTGAAAGCCTTAGTAAGAACCCTAAGGATAAGTCTAAGCATAGAACACAAACTTAGTGTTTTAGAAATGGCCATGAATAACCTAGGATAATACCTTAAGTGTGAAATTTTATTCATGATTATGTGGTTTTCCTATTATAATTAGTGTTAATCACACTATTCTTCTTGGTTTTAGTCAATGGCTGGAACCCGAAAGAACCGTCTTAATGTGGAATGCGACGGGCAATGCAATGATTGTCCCCCTGAGAAACCAAATATTATGGGAGCTGGAATGCAAAATCATGTATCCATGCTCACACAACTTTCTCAAGCTATGAATCATGCATGACTTCCAAACGAGCAATTGAAGGAGAAACATTCTGTTGAATCCTTCATGAGACAACGTCCACCTTCATTCAGCGGGTCTACTGATCCATTAGTTGCTGAACAATGTATTAGTACTACTGAAAAGATATTTTCAGTTCTTCAATGTTCGGAGCATGATAAAGTCATCTTAGCAGTGTATCGTTTGGAGGGTGATGCTGATCAATGGTGGAATCATATTAAGAATACGAGGCAAAGGGATGAAATTGAGTCCATGGAATGGGAAGAGTTCAAGAACTTATTTTTCAATAAGTACTTCCCTCATATTCTCCGAATAAAGATGGAGAAAGTGTTTCTTGAACTGAAGCAAAAGAATGATGAATCTATTGGTACCTATGAAGCAAACTTTACAAGACTTGCAAGGTACGCTTCTGGTATTATTATCCAACCGGAGAGTAAGATTGATCGATTCTTTAGTGGATTAAAACCAAGTCTTCGAAGGGCCTTAGCCATAAGGGACTTCAATAGCTACGAGGAAATCGTTCGATGTGCTCTCAAAGTTGAGATGGAGATTGGAGTAACCCATCAGTCATATGGGTTTGATATGAAGAGGAAAATGGTATTCAAAGGAAAATCTAAAGAGTACACTGAAAAGAAGATGAGCTTTCCCTTATGCTCAAAGTGTGGAAAGAAACATGGATGGATTTGTCTTAAAGGGACAAGTAAATGTTTTAAATGTGGAAAGTAAGGTCATCGAGAATTTGAATTCCGCGATGATGGGAAGAAGATGTCTTATGATGCAAACAAAGGAAGGGATACACAGAATGAACCTACTGCACATCAATGTTTCAGGTGCAAGGAGGTGGGACATTATGCCAGTAAATACCCTGATCCAAGGGTTGATGACGATGGTCGACGTCAACAAACTCTTAAGGCTAAAGACAAAGGAATGTCACATGCAATTTCTATCAGCGATGTGGAGTACGATAACGATGTGGTGAAAGGTACACTTACCATCCACTCTAAAGTAGCAAATGTTTTATTTTATTCTGGATCCACCCACTCCTTTATTTATGAAGAATTTTCTAAGGGTATCACCGTATTAACTCAAAAATTAGATGTTGAGTTAGTTGTGACAACACCTAATGGCACAACAGTCGCATCAAAAGTTTATAATTCTTCTCCGATTGATGTTTTTGGGAAAGTGCTTCCTGTAAATCTTGTGATCCTTCCTATAGTGGAATTTCATGTGATTTTGGGCATGGATTGGCTTTCTCTACATGGATCTCATTTCAATTTCCAAAGAATGGAAGTCACATTTCATATTCCAGATCAATCTATGATCGTCTTTCGATGCAAGGATGAACATAAACTTCCAGTGGAAATTTCTTCCATTTTATGGGTATTGATTCTACTAAATGAAGGTTATTTATCTCAAATGGTTGGTGAGAAACTCACGATTAATAATATTCCCATTGTACGGGAGTTTGATGATGTCTTTCTGGAGGAATTACCGGGTCTTGCACCGAATCGTGAAGTTGAGTTTTCAATAGAACTCGTACCGGGTGCTTTGCCTATTTCAAAGACACCTTATAGAATAGCCCCAATTGAGTTGAAGGAATTGAAGAAGAAAATCCAAGAGAATCTTGATAAGGGGTTCATATACCCTAGTGCGTCACCTTGGGGAGAACCTGTTCTGTTTTTTAAGAAGAAAGATGGATCAATGAGACTCTACATTGATTATCAAGAACTTAACAAGATCACTATCAAGAACAAATATCCTCTCCCACGCATTGATGACCTATTTGACCAACTATGCGGAGTTCAATACTTTTCCATGATTGATCTTCGTTTAGGGTATCATCAATTAACGGTCAAACGGGAGGATATACCAAAGACATCTTTCGTACAAGGTATGGACACTATGAATTTATAGTGATGCCATTTGTTCTTACTAATGACCCTGCTATCTTCATGGATCTAATGAAAAGAGTCTTTAAAGACTATCTTGATCAGTTTGTGGTAGTCTTTATAGACAATATTCTTGTCTATTCAAAGAGCAAGGAAGAACATGAAGATCACTTGAGAATTATATTGAAGACCCCGAGAAAGGAGAAGCTTTATGCCAAATTTACCACGTGTGAATTTTGGCTTCAAAAAGTTACATTTTTGGGTCACATAATCTCAAAAGAGGGGATATCTGTGGATCCAGAAAAAACAGAGGTTATCGAATGATGGTCGAGACCAGAAACAGTAACTGAGATCCAACGTTTTCTTGGTTTGGCTGGATATTGTCGAAGTTTTGTGAAAGATTTTTCACGATTATCTAATCCACTCACCAATTTGACTCGGAAAGGAGTTAAGTTTGTATGGATGGAGGAATGTGAAGAGAATTTCAAGGAGTTGAAAAGAAGGTTATTCAGTGCACCTGTGCTCACACTGCCTTGTAGTGGAGAACGGTTTGTGATCTACAGTGATGCATCCAAGAAAGGATTGGGGTGTGTTCTTATGCAAAATGATATGGTGATAGCTTATTCCTCATGACAGTTGAAAATACATGAGAAAAATTTCCCAACTCATGATTTGGAGTTAGCTGCGGTAATCTTTGCATAAAAGATTTGGAGTTATTACCTTTATGGTGAAAGGTTTGATATTTATACTGATCATAAAAGTTTAAAGTATATTTTCACACAAAAGGAGCTGAATATGCGCCAAAGAAGATGGTTGGAGCTGATTAAGGATTATGACTGGTCAATCCATTACCACCCTGGGAAAGAAAACAAGGTGGCAGATGCATTAAGTCAACAAGACCGTGCAAGTTTATCCATGATGAGGATCCCAAAAGATCCAATATTTATGGATTTACAAAGGATGGATCTTGGAATTATAATGCAAGGGGAAAATTCTTATCTTTCTCAAATGAATGTTCAGCCATCTATACATGTGAAGATTAAAGAGGCATAGAAAAATGATGTCGAGTTACAAAAGAAAGTGAGAAATGTTCCTGAATTCAACCTTGATTTTTATGGGATAATAAAGTTCAGGAATCGGGTTTGTGTTCCTCCCATCCCCGAATTAAAGAAGGAGCTTCTAGATGAGGCTCATAGTTCTTCATTTTCTATTAATCCTGGAAGCAAGAAGATGTATAGGGACCTGAAAGAGTACTTCTGGTGGGATGGAATGAAAAGAGATGTTGCTGAATATGTCTCTCGATGCTTGGTTTGTCAGCAAGTTAAAGCTGAGAGACATAAGTCTAAGAGGATGTTACCATAATTAACCATACCCGAATGGAAATGGGAAAACATCACTATGGAATTTGTCACAGGACTTCCTAAAACATCCAAAGGCAATAATGCTATCTGGGTCATAGTTGATCATCTTACAAAGTCTGCACACTTCATTGCTATTAGAGAGGATTTCTCTCTGGATCAGCTTGCCAGGATATATGTAAAGGAAGTGGTAAGATTGCATGGAGTACCACTTTCTATTATATCTGACCGGGATCCGAGGTTTACCTCAAAGTTCTGGCGAAGTTTTCAGCATACTCTGGATACAGAGTTGAGTTTCAGCACTGCTTATCATACTCAGACAGACGGTCAGTCTGAGAGAACAATTCAAACTCAAGAAGATATGTTGAGAGCTTGCTCTATGGATTTCAAAGGTGGTTGGGATCAACACCTACCATTGGTGGAATTTTCTTATAATAATAGATTTTACTCTAGTATTCAGATGGCTCCTTGTGAAGCTCTCTATGGAAAGAAATGCAGGACTTCAACTTGCTGGGATGAAGTTGGGGAAAGAAAGCTATTAGGACCTGATCTCGTTGATGAAATGGCAGAAAAGGTCAGATCTATTCAACAACACATATGAGCAGCTCAGAGTCGATATAAATGTTATGCCGACAACTGAAGAAAAGACCTAGTGTCTGAAGTGGGTGATAAAGTGTCTTTATGAATATCTCCCTGGAAGAGGGTTATGAGATTTGGAATGAAGGGGATGTTGAGCCCTAGATATATCGGTCCTTTCGAAATACTGGATCGTGTTAGGAAGGTAGGTTACCGTTTGGAGCTTCCACAGAATCTCTCTCAAGTTCACGATGTGTTCCATGTATCTCTCCTGAGAAAGTACATACCCGATCCTTCACATGTACTCAGCTAAGAAGTTGTACCGCTGGAGCAAGATCTTTCTTATGAAGAACAACCGATAGAGATTCTGGATCGTAGTGAAAAAGTCCTACGAAACAAGACCACTCGATTGGTGAAAGTTTTATAGAGGAACCACCAATTAGAAGAAGCTACTTGGGAGCTTGAGGATATGATGAGGGAGAGATATCCTCATCTGTTAGTTACAAAGTGACGAATTTCAAGGGAGAAATTCATTTTATGGGTGGGGTAGAATGTAACACCTGAGACTTTTATGTTATATAAATCATCAAAGTAATCTTTTTATACACACAACACTTTCTTGACTTGCTTTACACGAAATCGCGACCTTCCTCAATAACTTTCGTCGTACGCAATACTGAGTTTCACTAAACAATGATATGCTATTAAAATATTATTAAAACTAGCTGTTATGAATAGTAATAACCACTTTTTAGAATTTTATAAATTTTATTTTTCAAAATGGACTTCATTTCTTGTTTTGGAATATCGAAATTAGCCTAGGATGAAATTTTGGTATTTTTTTTGAAAACTTTCAATTTTTGATGAATAGTGAAACTACTAAGTGGTCGTTAAAAAAACTGAATTTTTCATAAAACATAATTTTACCGCTTCTGTGAGTGGAATTTCAAAAATCCGAGAGACACGGTTTATGTCAGTAAGTAAAATGTGGTTCAATGAGACGAAAATAATTTTTTGGTGAATAGTAACATTTTACTTTTTTTTACCACGGTTAAAAGTAAATAGGGTAATTAAGGGTAAAAATGATATTATTATTACCCTAACACGTGTCCTAATTCTATTGGACGAGTAAAATTAGACCAAAAACAACCTTAGGAATAAAATATGACCATTTAGGCCCACTTGGATTTGATTAGGACATTTATTCTTAATTTGTTTAAAGAAGGGTTAAAATAGTTGAAATCAATATTTAATAACTAAATCATTTTTAATATGGGGTTATACGTAAGATAAATTCGACTATAAATATTCATTAGAAATCTCAAAAGATTTCCTAAATAATGGTATTTTATCTGTAATTTTTAGACATTAAATAATATAATTTATATATGACACAACGATGATGCAGTAATTATCTTATTAATGAAATATTGAGATAATTGATGTTATAAATACCCAAATAAATATAATTTTAGACTTTTTATGAATTCCACTTATTTTCTAGGTTAATATGACATGTTAGGATTAATTTAATTAACTTTGGTAGAAGTAATCATTCTGTTATGAGTTTCAAAAAAATCAACTATTGAATAGTGTCAAAATTGACATAAAAACATTTTTAAAACAAATATTATATTATTAATTGTTATTTTATTCCTAAAAATCTAAGGTTCGGCCAAATAACTTAGATACGGTTATATATATTAATAAAACACAACTTGGGGGGTCTCTTGGATGTATATGGTATGTTTATTAAGTATATAATATAAAAATACAAAGTGACATGGTAAATGTCAATCTAATTAACTAAGAGTTAAAACTAAAAGATAAGGTTAATATAATGACCTAAACTTGTCTAAATTCTATTGTATGAGAGGATTTCGACCCATCCCCACCTTAGCTTCGATATAACTCAATTTGGAGCTATTTAAAACCGAACATGACTTTATAATAAAATAATATTTTCTGTTATTCCGAAGGTGTCCCTCTCCTCCCTTATAAAAGGGCACCTCCTCCCTCTCTTCCTCACACCACTTTGAGCCTTCACGCTCGGCCAAACCCTGCTATTTTATCTTCTCCACTTCCCTAGAGACTTCCTAGAGGTCCTGGTCTTCTTTAAAGACCGATTTTAGTGCCCTAAAAGGAGGTCTCAAAGAAGCACTTCAAAGAAGAGGTAATATCCATTGCCGATCCTTTCAAATTTCTTTCTTCTTCAACTTCTTCTTCTTTAGTTTTTTCATTATAAAGTAATAACATCAGTATCACTCATATACTGATATGTTATTATAAGTATGAAACAACCCTATTTAACCATTTATCCATCCTACAAAAAATGAAATCATCGCGCGTGCGTACATACAGAATACCGTCTCCACGCCGTGGTGTAATCTATTTTCCACCACCACCTTACTTGGATGGGTATAATGGTGTAAATAATGACTATATATGACTATTATAAAGTGATATTGATTCTGAAATAGTATACATACACTCCAATATAATTCCACGATCATAGGAATGATATCATCACCCGTGCGTACGTACGGAATACCGTCTCCATGATGTGATGCGACTCGTTCTACATGATCTTCATTTCATAATGATTATATAAATGAATTGAATGAATGAATATGATATATATTACACTAACACCATTTTTTAAATGAGGTAACTATAACCTAAAGAGAAGAATACGAATTTATTCGACAAAACACGCATAAGAACAAAAAGTTATAAACACCCGAATAACAAGTAGCAATTAAATATTACTACTAAGAAGCTAAGAATATGACCATATATGATATCATAAAAATAAGTATGATTCTGTAATAAGTCAATAACATTATTTAAATAATTATACATGAGGTTTGGACACTTACAAAGCATGTCGGACCTAAGGTAATGGAAAATATCACAATCTCATTTTTATCCGAGATTGTTTATACTTTGGCATTTACTGGGGTGTATTTTATCATCCACATCCATGTTTCCTCAATATATAATATTATTTCCATTCACATACAATTTTCTAAATCCTATTTTACCCTTCGGTGAGTTTTTAGTAAAAGATATGAAAGGAATTTTTTGTCATTTTTTGTACGAGGTACATCTTTTGACTTTTTTTGACAAAAGTAGGAGAAGAATGTTTTTTTAACATATATGGGATGAATGGATTTTTAAAACAAAATTTCCAAGAATCTTCCTTTACAAGTTTTCAAGTTTATTTTAAATCAACTTATTTTAGTTTAAAATTTAATGACATTTTAAGAAAGGAAAAATGTTTTTCAAGTTGAAAGGATATTTCCCTCAAGAATAGAGTTCAAGTGTTTGATCCAAATTATTTTCCATATAAGAAAATAAAGAGTTCTATTTTTGTCCCTATTATTAAATTTATTTGATTATGTTGTGATGGAATTACTTTTATGAATTCCTTTATCTTATATGAATTGTTTTATGATGTCATGATGTTTAAGATTCCCATTTTTATTACATGGGTTATGCTATGATGTATGGTTTATGATTTTGTGGCACACATAAGAATGGTATCATTATGAGATGGGTGGGACCTATATCTCCCTCCAAGGAATTGGGTAAAGATTTTATATCTCATGAGATAGAATGGCTGGAATGGTAGGTTATACCGATTCAGTGAAACAGGAATGAAACGAGGGGTGAACTCAGTTCAGAAATAGACTTTGTCCACTAAGATAGTCTTGGAAACGAGTCTTGACTAATAAGAAATGATTCTCTATGATTATGTGTTTATGCCACAATGTTTCATGTTTTATATTATGATTATTGGGATTCCATTTCACTACTATGATTTATCCCATGTTATGAAATTATTCTCTCTTTTGCAGGTTAATATTTCCAAAAGTTATGTTCTTATGAATATGATGTGATTGATATTTCTTTTGTTTACCCTTACTGAGAATTTGAGCTCACCCTTTTGTATGTTTTCTTTCCCCAGGTTAGGAAGAAGGTTATTAAGTAAGATATGCCAAAAGGGACTATAGATATGATGAAATAAATGATAGACAGTGTAGATGCTTTATGAACCAGTTGTTTATGTTTCCCAGTGTCTAAAGACACTATACCTATACGGTCCTTTCGTGGTTTTTTTATATGTTGTAATAAGTATGCTTCAATTTTGATGTATTAATAATGTATGTAAATTATGGGTCGTTATAAATGGATTCTCCATGATAGCACCGAGATATTACTTTGTCAACGTCCAGAGATACGGGGTGCATGTGTGGATCACCGCTAGAGGAAGTATACACTTGGATTCTACAACGCAATGACAAATCACATCAGAACATGATCAGAAATATCAACAAAGAAATAAATACATAAAAGTTACTTCTTTTCAATTAATTAAATTAATTATAATAAACTTCTGACGATCCTCATCTTGTGGTTCCGGGATTATTCTTCTTCTTTATCTATTCCTGATATTCGATCCATGGAGTCTGGCATTTGTCATCGTATTGAGCCCGAATTCATAATTACTAATGACAAGAAAGCCAAGTGGGTACATCCCCCCCAAGACCATCCGCTGCGAACGGGACCTTCTGAAAGAATGTTATGGATTCCACTTGTTACCTTTATTATTTATTATTTCTTTTATTTATTCAAAAATATTATGATTTCATGACGTTTTATAAGGACCTTATGTTTTATGAGTGAAAATAATTATTTTATTGATTTGTATGTATTTTAGTAATAATGTTTCCTTTCCTTATTTTATAACCCTTATTGGGGTTTCTATACCCATCACATTTATTTGAAACATTTTTCATAGGGTATAAGGAATCATATGATAAAGGAAGAATATAAGAAGATTTTTATCAAGAAAATAAATCTTGTTTTATTTAATGAATTTTATTTTTGTGGAAAATTGGATAGAGTAAAAGTATCTACATTGTAATATTTGAGATGTAAGGTAATATTTATGGCCTAATTATCTAAAAATATAAACATGAAAATATCCACAATGTGAATTCTTGAATTAACTCAATATTATGTAATGTTTAATGATGGGTCGTTATAGTTGGTGTCATAGGTCGATTTAGATAAATTTTTTATTTTGGAAATTGTTAAGAGAATATCTATAAATAATTTCTATATTATGGTATGACTGAAAGGATATAGCATTTGAAGATTACCTGGTTGCTTCGTCAAAGATATGTTTGTGTTGAAAATGGTTTTCTGAAGAGGAAATAAGGAATCTATGATGGGATGACATCAACAGGGGAAAAACCTTCCAAACCAGCAACTTAAGATGGTCGAAATCAGGACTAAATAGTTTGATGCAGTGATGGCACATTTGACTCAATCTATAAATGGTGTTCGTATCCATGCATGGTATTAAATATATCAACCATAAAATAAAATGTTATTAGTTGATCATTTCAAGAGGAAACATCCCCCATCATTCACAGGAACGTATTACCCTGTTCAATATGATGAGTGGATTAAAGCACTGAAAAATATTTTTGATGTGATGGGGTGTTCAAAACATAAAAAGGATAGTCTGGTTCTTTACCAATTTAAACGATAAGTTTATTAGTGGTGGTAAACTGTTAAAAATATTAGGGGCAGTGATGATATTGATTTTATTGATTAGGATGAATTAATTGGTATGTTTCTTGAGAAATAATTTCCTAAGGCGATTCGACATAGGATGGAAAACCGATTCTTGGAATTGAGGCAGAAGGATGACTCAGTGGATAATTATGAAGAAAAAATCTCTCGACTGGCATGGTATGATCTAAATTATATACATGATCTTGATTGTAAAATTAGTCATTTTTTCTATGATTAAAGCCAAATTATCATGGTGAATTAGCTTCTTGCGAGTTAAAAAATTATGAAATACTTGATCAATTTTCTAAGATGACGGAAATGGGGTTTTTTGATAATCTGGTGTTCTTTGAAAAACAAATAAGAGCCCGAGGTGAGATATGAAAGGTAATAACTCTTCAAAAATGTCAGATAGTAAGAAACATATGTTTATTGTTTGTGAAAATTGGGGTAAAAAACACACTAGGAATGACCTTTGAATTATGGTAAGTGCTTCTAATGTTGTAAATTGGACATAAGGCTCATAATTACACTGAATAAGATCAGGGTAGAGGTAAGAAAAATTCTTTTTACAGTTATTAAAATGTTTTAAGTGAAATTAAATGGGTCATTAAGAAAATGAGTGTCTGATGAATAACTCAAATGATCAAATGCAGTCATACTACATGCTGAAAGGGGTTGTGAAATCTTTTGAAACTACTTCAGAATATTTTGGGCCATAAAATGAATATGTATCATGTAATGTTTTTTTATTAATATTATTCCAACATTTTGTTTGATTTTCGATCTACACATTCATTCATTTCTAATAATGTTTTCTGTAAATTGGGAATTACATATCAATATAGGATTCCTAAACTTGTCGTAAAAACACCTGAGGGAAATTTTGAGACAAAAAAAATTATAAGAACCTTATTATCCTTATGTGATGAAAGAATATACTTTTAGACTGTATTAGTTTTCCTTTAGTATTGTTTAATGTTGTTTTCGGTATGGATTTTATTTCTATTTAACATGCTAAGATTGACTAGAGAGCTAAAGAGATTTATTTTAAGAAATAATTTTAGTTTGAATACATGAATGAACTATTACTTTTGATAACATATCAAGAAGATGAGAAACTAGTAAAAGATAGAATTGAGTGTTACCTTCAACATATTATTGAAAACAATGAACCATTCAAATTAATTATGTGCATGTGGTCACCGAATATCTTGATTTCTTTCCTAAGTTTTCTAGTATAATACCTAATCAGAAATTTGGATTTACTTTAGACATTGTTCTTGATGCTAAGAGAATTTTCAAACCACCTTATCAAATTGCTCAAATTTATCATTTATAGATAAAGAAGTAATTTCAAGAGTTATTAGATAAAGGTTTCATTCGACCTTGGACATCACCATGGGGTGCTCCTTCCTTGTTTGTGAAAAATAAATATGGTTCAATGAGACTTTTAATTTATTATAGATCCTTGAATAACATCACTATTAATGAAAAGTATCATTTACCTCATATCGATGAATTTTTTTATCACCTCATGGGAGCTAAGTATATTTTTTTGTTTTAATTGTGGTTGGGGAACTGTCAGTTGAATGTAAAGGAAAAATACATTTTGAAGACCACGTTTCGTACTATATATGGCCATTATGAAATTGAAGTCATTCATTTTGGGATAACCAATTCACCTACTATATTCATGGATCTTATGAATATAATTTCCATGAGTTCTTGGATATGTTTTTGGTTGTGTTTATTGATGATATATTGGTATATTCTAAAAGTAAAAATGATCAAGAAAGTCATTTACATATTGTCTTACAAAACATAAAAGAAAATAAACATTATGGGAAATTCTGAAATTGTGAGTTTTTGTTACAAAAAATTTCATTCCATGGTCACATTGAATATAAAGATGGCATAATTATTGATCCTTCTAAAACAAAGTATTTTTACAAATTTCCAAGACCCATAAATTTAACGGATATTCTTAGTTTTTTGGGTTTAGTAGGTTAATTCCAATGGATTGTTGAAAATTTTTCATGGTTATCAAGCGCATTGAATAAGTTAACTTGAAAAACTGTTATGTTCATCTAGTCAAAATAATCTGATGAATATTTTAAGGAATTGAAAGGAATATTAGTGAATACTTTAGTTTTGGTATTGCCTTTCAAAAATGGTGATTTATCATCTATAGATATTCTTCATTGAAAGGACTTGGATGTGTCCAAATGAATAATGATCAGCTAATTTAATTAGTTTCATGTCAGTTGAAATCTCATGAGTTAAATTACCTTACAAATGATTTGGAATGAGCTACTATTGTTTTTTATTTAAAAATTTGAGGCATCATCTGTATAGTGTTAATGTGTAATATATATATATATATATCATAAAAGTTTAAATAATTTATTCACCCAAGAAATAATTCAATGTGATACATAGGATATTGCTACAAATAATCAAGGATTATGATTACATGATTCATTACCATCCATGGAAGGAAAATAAAGTGGCAGATTCTTTGATTCTTAAAAGTAATTTTAAATTAACCATTTTAGGTTTAGAATATGACCCAATGATTAATGATTAGATGAAATTTGGAATTGATGTTGTTGGTGTATGAAATTACTCTATTCTATTTCAGGTGGAACTGAAATCATCTCTATCAGAGATAAAGAAAAAATCATAGAATGAAGATAGTGAGCTACCGAAAAAGGTGGTATTTTTTTAGAATGGTATGTTTCTTGAATTTAACATTGATAAGGATTGTGTTTGGAGATTTGGAAAGAGATTATTTGAGACTTTTAATTCGTAGTTAAAGAAAGACTTGTTATGTAAATATAATAGTTCTCCATTTTCAGTTCATCATGTCAGTAGAAATATTTACATAGATCATCAAGAGTATTACTGGTGGGATGGAATGAAAAGAGATGTTGCTGATGTTACCCGCAAGATGCTTAATTTGTCAATAGGTTAAAGTAAAGTGGTAATTACCAAAAGGGGTGCTTCATCATTTTCTAGTTCTAGTGTTGATATAGTAAAATATATCAATGTATTTCATATTTGGGTTAATAAAGACTTCTCAATGTAACAATGTAATATGGGTTATTGTTGATCAATTGACTAAATCTTCTAATTTTCTTCCAATAAAAGATACTTTGTCTCTAGATCATATTTCTCGATTTCATATTAAAATGATAGTAATGCTACATGGAGTTCCCCTCTCAATTGGATCAGATTGTGATCCTAGGTTTACGTCTAACTTTTGGAAGGGCCTTCAGATGTCGTCAGGTGCTGAATTAAATTTTAGTATATCTTTTTATCAGCAATAAGATGGAAGTCAAAACTAACAATTCATACATTGAATGATATGAAAAAAGATTGTAAAATAGATTATCGGGGAATTTGAGGCCAACATATTTCTTTGGTTGAGTTTTCCTATAACCACATTATTCATTACAGTATACAAATGGAACTATTTGAAGCATTCTATGGAAAGAAGTGTCGAACTATAACATTTTAGTATGAAGTAGGTTAAAGGAATCTTGATGGGGCCAAAATATGAAGAAGATATGATAGAAAAGGTTATTTTGATTTAGAATCACATGAGAATAGATCAGAGAAAGAACAAAAGCTATATGTATAACTAGAGGAATGCTCTTTCATTCAAGGTTTGTGATCATTACTTTATCAATGTTTCTCCATGGAATAGTGTGATGTGTTTTGGTAAGAAGGGAAATTTGAATCCATGGTTCTTGGTACACTAAGAAATCCTAGAGAAAGTTTTATCAGTTTCCTACATAGTGGATTTTCATCCATGTTTTTCTTAGGTAGATTATGATTTTCATGATTTAATATTGAGAAATTATATGACATATCCATCCCATGTTTTGATTCTATAGGATGTTCAGTTCAAAAAGAATATTTCTTATGAGGAACAACCGGTCCAGATTTTGGACCATTGAGAGCATGTGTTGCAGAATAATAGAATTCATCAGGTAAACATTTTGTGGAAAAACCATATGGTTGAAGAGGCAACATGGAAATCTGAAAATTCTATGATGGATAAATAACCCCACTCATTTGATAAAGTGAATAAAATTGTATGGGCACAATTCCTAAAATGGGGGAATGATGTAACAACCCAGGTATTTAGAGAATAATAAATTTTCATATATATTAATATTTATAAATAACATATTAATTATACATTAATGATGATAATTTTTATGATAGCACACTCTAAACGCAACAACAGGTTTCTCCTAAATCTTATGTTGCACGCAATGTTGAGTTATAATGAAAAATAATACAATGATATTTTTATTATTTTAAATGGTAGTTAATGCCTAGTTGTTGTATTGGAGGGAATGAAAAAAACTAACTACATTATTATAACACATTTTTGTCAAAAGTTTTCACATTTATCCAATAACATTTAGAGGCCTAAAATAATAATGAATACGATTTTAAGTATGAATTAGTATAGTATTATTTAAAGGTAGTTTTACTAAATTTAGATGGAAAACATTTTGGCATCTAGTGTTTGTAAAATTTATATTCTTATTTGACAAATTAATATATTTATTTAGAATAGGGGCATCAAAACATACTTTGGATGAAATTTTGGCATTTTTTTGATAAAATTTTTATTTTAATGATTGATGAAAAATATTGCAATTTAATTCAAAACTCCCATTTCATATAATTTATTTATATTGATAGATTTTCCTTTAAATTGGTTTTAAATTATAATTGTATTATTTTTTAATCATATAATCCAATTTTTGTCACTATATGTACTTTTACATTTTAATTAGACGTAGACACATGTCAATATTATGGTAGATTATACATCTAAAAAATAGGCTTTCTAGTTTTGAAAATGGAAATTAATTTTAAATTAATTATTATAATTTATGTTATGTAAATTTGGAAAATTGGATTCCATATTTGGAATGATAAGTTTTAAATTATGTAAATAGGTACCTTTTATTTTTAGACATTATGAATATTATCTTTACTAATAATTTTTATTTAGATTGGTTAAAAGGTAAATCAGTGAAATAAGGGAAAAAATAATATTATAATAACATAAAACTAAGCTAAAACATGTTATAATACTATTTTAAGAGATATTTCTAACAATGAGATTCCTTAGCATGAACTTTTGTCATTTAGGAGTCACTTGGGTGTGAAAATGACATTTTATAATTTTTTATTTAATGAAATGGGAAATATAACATAAACATGCATCTAATAATATTTTTTTATATAGGGTTATATAATTGTTAAATTCATATATAAATGGTAATTATAAATATAAAAAGATTTACTCTATAATGATATTTTTTTATATTTTTTAGACATTAAATAAATAAAAAAATTTATCACACAATGATGATGCGGTGATTACCATATCAATGAAAGATTTAAATAAGTGATTTTATAAATATTAAAATAAATGTAATTTGATTATTTTGGTTTCATAAATTAATTAATTGTTTGATATTGAAATATTATATTTTAGATAATTTCTTGGTGTATATGTAATCATGTTGTTATGACTTTAATAAAAATAAACTACTAAAATGGTGTCAAAATTGACATAAATGAGTTTTTAAAACAAAAACTATTTTAATAAATGATATAATATTCCTATAAATCTAAAATTAATCAAAAAAATATATATAATTATATACATGTCATCAATGATCAATTTTTGGTTCTCTCTGCATTTAAAATTAACTATAGTGACTATATATTATAAAAATTAAGAATACTTGGGAAGAGTTGATGTTTTTAACTAAGGGTCAAACCAAAATGAAATGGATAAACAATATTCAAAAAATGTAATAAAATTAAAGGATTATGTTTATTTGAGACAAAAAACATCTTATAATTGAGGTAAATGAGTTTTGGACCATTTGAAATGAAAAATCACTATATAATAAAATAATATTTCAAGACATTCTTAATGAGTTCCTCCTCCATCTTATAAAAGTACATCACCCCAACACACATACTTACAACTGTCAAGCCCCTTGGCTCATCCATATTATACTAAAATAATATCATAACATCCCTCTCTTCCTCTTATTGGACTTAACGTTGTAAGAAGGAGATTCAAGAAATCCTTTTGGATCAAATCAAAATAAGTGACTTGATTTACAGGTAACCACTTCCCTCAAGTTACCATATATTATTTTCCTTCTTCACTCCCTGTGCTCTTATTATTAATTTATTACATAACTAAACAAGTGTCCTTAACATACTAGGTTGTTTTTATGATAATTATTTTAACTAAACTTACACACACCTCCATCTAATGGATACAAACATAATGTTTCTGTTTTAGATGAACAATTGCCTCACAAAATGATGATTTTTCCATTTTCTCCAATCACCTCTCATGGTGACCATTATTATGGCACTATGTTGATATATGATATATATATATATATATATTATATTTATATTTTCCCTATTCTTCTATAATTTTTTTACAGCATACTTTTATAATTTCCATAATGTGTAAATACAATATTTTAATTTGAAGAAGTGCAGACTAACATCTCCTCAACCTGATTTGACTCTTTTTTGCGATACATAGAACATATAAATTATGGTGTGAATTAAAAAATGTAACATATATAATCTATAATGTTATAATTTAACTATAATATACATATGTATCATTTAGTTTTCATTCCTTTAATATAATAAATAAATGAAAGTAGCGTTCATACGTACATATGACCTATCATCTCCGTGAACGGTGTATTTTATTTATTACCTTCAAATTTTATAGACTCTTATAAATACCTATAGAATATATATATAAGATACTGAATTTATGTATAATATTATGGTGATGGTGTAATTTTTACTTCATGGACAATTTACATCAAAATAAGTACGTTTTCGACTCAAGTACCGAATATCAACAAAATGATAGATATGAAGTTAAATGATTTTGAAATTTTTATAAAATGAGGATAAGTAATATAAAGTGAATAAAAAACATGAAATTTTTTCTTATGTAAGTATAAATTCAACAATGTTTATTATTCAAGAAATTTATAGATGAACGAGACAAGTTAGACTCAAGGTAAGGGATTTCATCTCAATCTCCTTTCACATAGGCATATTTTGGTTTATACGTGACCTTATTTTATACAGTGTATAATTATACCATATTTATTTAAATTTAATTAATTGGTTTTCAAAAGCAATTTTTTTGAATTATTTTACTAAATGAAAAAAAAAATGTTTCATTTTAATATATCCAGCGACAACGACCTTTTTGCTGTCACGACCATTATTAGATATTTGGATTCCATAACAAGCTTTAATGATTTTAAAAGGAAAATAAATACTAAATACTCTTTTTACGTATTTTTTATTGAAAATGGTTTTTGATAAATAATATATTATTTCAATATAATGAAATTATATATTGTGATTGCTATGTGGAAATGTTATCTTTCCATTATTAATGTTTTATGTGTTACGATTATGTTAAAATTCTTACTAACTAATTATGTAAATAGGTGGTTCTATGATAAAATGAGGGAGGTTGAGACAGTGATAGCTCTCCAATTTAATGGGTAATGTAAAAAAGGTAATCGTTAAGGTTTCTACAAATAGATTTTGGAAATAAAATTTGATGGGTATTCCAAACATAACCATGAAGGTTACTCCCTGTGTAGTTGTGAATGCTTCAATGTAAGTATGTTATGAATGCGACAAGTAATCATTTTGATTTATTATTTCTCTAAGTTATTAATAAATCTTAAGTTTTCATGAGGTATCTTAAAGAGATTATGTTTTATGAGTGAAAATATTGATTTCATTGAATTTTATGTATTCATGGAATAATGTCTTCTTTTCTTATTTTATAACCCTTACTAGGCTTTTTAAGATCATCCCATGTTTTTTAATGTTTTTCAGAGGGTAAAAGGGAGGGTAAGAGAAAAGAATAATTGAAGACAATTTTCATCTAGAAAAGAATTATTTTTTAAGTATATTTATTTTTGTAAAAAATTGGATAGAGTATAAGTGTCTATATTGTAATATATGAGATGTATTGTAATATTTATGTCCTAATTCACTAAAAGTCTAAACCTTAAAAGATCCCCAATGTATATTCTTTACATAACAAAATATTGTGTAATGTTTAATATTGGGGCCTTATATGGAATCAAATATAAATAATATATCAATACTTATTTTCTTGGATTGATTTGGACATCTTATATAATGTCACAAATTTTGGACTAAATTGGAGACACATTACATGATAATGAAAACTATTATATTTAAATTTTTACAAGGGTATAACTCATCGCACTTATAAAAGGAACCTTTCACCCCGTCACTTACCTCCACTCTTTTAGCACCTTATATCATCCTAAAATTGAAAAAATAACTTCCCAAAACCATTATATACTTCTTATAAGTTATGGAATCCCCAAAAACTGTCACAATAGGGCATAAAATGTTGTCTAAAAGAGGATACCCTTGGAAGAGGTAATTTTGTTAACATAGTTATTTCATGTTTCATAATTCATTATACACCTACAAATAATATGTAGATATAATAAAATAATTAAATCAGAATCATTAGTGATCTAAATGATATTATGGTTATGGAAGAACTATTTTCTGACTTTCTTCCATCCATAGGAAAATGAAGATATCACATGATGTAAATTCCAACAACTTCCTCCAAGAAAAACATATTTTATATTTCATTAGAACATTAATGTTTGGTGATTAAATAGATTTAATATATAAGATATTCATGAAAATTTTAATCCTATATAAATTTAGTGTTATAATTATATAATGTCATCCTATTACTCATTCATTCATTATAACACACTATGGAATTTGTGTGTTTTACCACCTAATTGAAAAATGCCATAATATTTATGTCATGAATGATTAATGAATATTATAAAGAATTAATAGTATATAATAATTAAATATTAATTATTTATTATAATTTTGGAATGGATGTACACATACTTTTATTCATTGATTAAATCAATTATTTTTTTATAATAAATATTTCTAAAAAATTAGATATGTTTGATTTCTGAGACATTTTGTAACTATATCATACATAACTGAACACGAGACACTTGAAATATATAAGAAGCATAAGTTTAAACATAATGATGATTTTTTAGATGAAAAAACATGACCATAGGGTAAGGAATTGAACCCCAAAATCAGAACATGCAAGTAAGAAACAATAGTTTACAAAAAATTGTTGATTTTAGAAAATATTCCTTACTAAACATTTAAAAATATATGATAAGTGGATGGTTTAAAGTAATAAGTAAATAATTATCATTTTTATATAAATTTATAATAGATGTATATTTATTATACATCTGGCCAGAGTTTGTCTGACCATGTAAAATTTTTAGGTATGTATATTTCTCATCTCATTTTTCCTTTATTGTTATATATTCTATATTCACTATGTTTTTTATTTTTCATGATGCATATAATTCTTATTAATTAATTTAAAAAATTATTCAATTTATGAATATTCAGCTATCAATCTATCATTCTCTTGTTATTTATATAATAATTCAAAGCCTACCAAAGTTATAATGGATTTAATTTAAAACTAGTTCTTTATATGTTTTGGATGTATTTTATAGAAATAATTGTCAACCATATCTATATTCTAAATTATATTTCCAGGAACGTATAGTAAACAATAAAAAAAATTTCTATATGTATTTTCATCTATCATTTATAATTTAATAATTTATTTAAGATTAATCATTTAATATTTTTCAATAGGGTACACAATAAACATTCTATAAAAATGTGAATAAAGATTATTTATTTTAACATTTACGATGTTACGACATTTTTCCACCATCTTGACCATTATAGATCATCCCATCAAATTATTCATTTTTTTGAAGTAAAATACAATTCACATTGTTATATTGATTTATACACTAAAAATTTTACCCAATGAGAATGGTATTTTATTTTATTGTTTGAATCATATTTCTAATGGTTTTATAAAATTATTTACATCAATTTCAACATAATTTAATTATTTCTTTGAATCATTAAAGATGTGATCTAATTATACCATTAAACATTATTCTCTATATGTATATTGAAGACTTATTAAAGAAATTTTCATCAAATATAGATATATTACTTGGTCAATTATGTTATGGATGAATTAAAAATTGTCTTATATTCTTCTGGAATACTTTTGTATGGTATAATATTACAGGATAAAAGAGTTCATTTTATCCACCTATTTAATTGGAAAAATTATTATATCTCTAGATATAATATTTATTGTATTGATGAATGTAGTCAATCCAGTGATATAATTTGTAGACCAATGTTTAAAGTGATAATGGGGTAAAAAATATACACTACGATATTCTATCCACTATGTGATTATCACTTGGTAAAGATCCATAATAGAGGAAATGATTTACTGTGCCTATTATACCCTCTTATTTAATTTTAATATTTATATCTTATTATCTCATAACTTATTATTGAGTAATGTTTCAAAAATTAGGTGACAATTGAATTTTATTATTATAAAGTTATATTCCTTAAATAGTTTTTTATGATATATGAATATTTAATTATGATTTTCATATATTCTTGTCATGTACCAATATTATGTTCTCATACTTTAATTCCCATCTTATTATAAAATATGATCATAATTTTTTTAGTAATATATTTTCCCTTACAAAGAATATGAGCACACCAATTTTTATGTTTTCAGTTCATTAAGTCATGTATAAAGGTGTTATGTATGATTTCTTAAATGGGAACCATGTTTTGAAGAGTGGTTTTGTGATGTTTTCAATAAATTATTTCCAATAAATGTATTAAATGTATAATTGTTAAAGTAAATAAACAATTTGCTAGTGAATTGTGAATTATTATGGAAGGTATTTAATATTCATCTAAAATGATGTAATACCCTTTTATATTATCTTCTAGTCGTATCTATTTTTAATAAATAACAGTATGGTTTTTTGGTATATTAGGTTATTTGGAGTGATATTATTAAACTAGAAAAAACTACGTTAAACCAAATCTAAATTTGGATGACCCTAAATTGTCATGGTTTGAAAAAATGATTAATAAATTAAGAAGACTATGGAATGATTTTCAATATTATATAACAGAACACTCTGATTAATAATGTTTTATAATAAAAATATACGTTTTGGTGTTATTAAATTATTAAAACTGATGTAAAATAGTTAAATGTATGATTATTATCAATTTAGAAATTTAATATAGCTTACATTATGATATCTTTACCCCCTATTTTATATTTGGAGAAACTTTTATGGGTGTTTCATGACCACCTAATTATTATATATTAAAATATAAATGAGAAATTGTAATGGCTTGATGATTTCATCGGATGTATATAAATGATCTCTAATAAAAGTTTGTGGGAATGTGTTTAATGGAAATATTATTATTCTTTATATTATTAAATTTGATGTGATTTTTCCAAGGATTTGATATATTATTATAAATCCAATATAAATTTTCATTGATTGGAAATAAAATTTTATATCATCAATCAACCTAATATTTTTGATTGAAGAAAGGATAATAATGAATTATTAATGAAAACTACTTCAATTATGGATTTTAATACCTATTCATGAACAATATCTATAAATAATGGTTATAGTATAATTTGATAGTGAATATACACCTTTAATTGGGATTATATTAATGTTTTTTCTAAAAAAATTACTGGTCTCCCCTCAAATACCGAATTTGATATTTTAATGAAACCCAAATAAGGTGTTTTTTCTATTTCAAAAAATTCATGTAACATTTTTTTGATTGGTCTTCTAAAATTTAAAAATTAACTCTATGAGAGTAAAAATAATAGATAAATACAACTGATTTATTCTCTGGGGGTGCACAATTTCTTTTTTTAGGAGGAATTATGGTTCAATACATACATATATTTATTATCGTGAACATAACAAGATCATGATCAAGAATAGATTTACTCTACCAAATTTTGGTGACTTGTTGGATCAACTATAAAGAGTTCATTACTTATTGATGATTGACCTTTGATCCATATATCATAAATTATTTGTCAAAAGGGTGGTTATACCAAAAAAATCATCCATATTAAGTATGGAAACTTTGAATTTTTAGATATTCCATTCATACATACAATTTCTCCATTTATTATCATGAATCAAATGAATAGTGTCTTCATAAATTTCCATAACCAATTTAATTTTATCGTTATTTATCATGTAATTGAATATTCCAAAATTAATGAAGATCATTTGAGTATTGTGAGTAATACTATTATAAATGGGAAACTATACACAAAATTTATCATGTGTAAATTCTATCTAAATAATTTCTTATTATTGTGTTAGTTAATATCAAGAGTGAATATATATATTTATCCCTCGAAAATGTCAGTTATTAAAAATGGACTAAAAAATATGAATGAGATCAATAATATTACTATATTGGATTGATAATACTGATTCTTAATGAGGAATTACAAATGTTTATCATATCTAATGACACGATATCATATATAGGAGTGAGGTTTTAATGGATAGAGGAATATGGAGAAATATTCAAGGGCCGTAAGAAGAGTTTCTTCTCTATAACTGTACACACATTACTCATAAGTGGGGAAGGATTTTATATATAACTGTTGCTTCTCGGAATAGATTTGGATGTTTCCTCCTTAAAATGATATGGTGGTAGCATATGCCTCTTTCTAATTGATGGTTCCTGATAAAAATCCAAAATTGATAAAGTATGTATTCTGCAACATCCCAGGTATATAAAAAATATGATATTTTCATATTTATTAATATTTTTGAATGAAATATTAATTATAATTTAAATGGGATACTATTTTTGATGGCATACCCGACTCGCAACAATGTGTTATCCGAAATATCATGTTTCACAAAAGGCTGATTCATACTAAAAAATAATAATATATTATTATTATTCTAAATGGCTGTAAACATCTATTCCTTATATTCACAGGAATTAATATAAATAACCATTTTATTATTAAACATGATGTTTAAATGTTTTTTACATTTATCCAATTAAATTTATATGCTTAAAATGATAATGAATCCAATTATAAGCTCAAATACTCTAATATTTTTAAAAAGTATTAATATCACCTTCTGATGGAGAAACATTTTTAAATCTACTTTATTTCACTTTTATAAAAGATACATATTTACACAATTTGGGTAATTTTTTGGTATTTTTTTGATAATGTTAATTTTTAATGAATAGTGAAAAATACTTCATTTTAATTCATTGTTGTCTTTTCATCAAATTTATTTATATGGTTAGATTATCTTTTTAATTTTTTTTAAAGTGTAATTGTATTATTTTTTTACCATTTAATTCAATTTTTTCCATTTAAGTAATTTCAATTTTTAATTAGACATAAACATATATCAATATTTTGATAGTTATTATTTCATTAAAATACCTTTTTTGTTTTTGAAAACAAAAATTAATTTTAAATTAATTTATACCACTTATGTGTTTTGAATTTTGATAAATGGAATCCATATTTGGTATAAGGTGGTCCAAATTGTGTAAATATGTATCTTTTATTCTTAGGAATTATGAATAGTAACTGCAGTAAATATTTTATTAATCATGGTTAAAGGACAAATCAGGTAAATAAAAGTAGAAAATAATATTATAAAAATATAAAATTACCCTTACACTTGTCATAACCCTATTGTATGATATATGTTCGATAATGGTAATCCATGGGTCTATTTTAGGACCCCATTGATTCACTTTTGTGTGAAAATGTCATTAAATTACTTTTAATTTAAAGTTAATGAAAATATAACCTAAACAAATATCTTTTAGAAAATAATTATTAATATTAGGTTATATAAATGATATCTTCAACTATAAATATTAATTTGAAATCTAAAAATATTTTATACACCATGATATATTAGTTATAATTTTTTGACATTAAATAAATAAATATAATTATGACATAATAATGATGCAGTGATTGCTTCATTAATAAATGATTCAAATAAATGATATTGTAAATGATAAAATAAATGTAATTGGGTTATTTTGAAGTCATCCACCAATTTTATGGATTATATACACATTTTATATTTGTATTAATGCAGTTTTTTATAATCATTCAACTGTTATGGGTTTTTAAAAAATTCATGACATGAGTATTGTCAAAATGGACATAATTCAAATTTTAAAACATAAATTATATTATTATATATTATAAAATTCCAAAAAATATAATTTTTTCCAAATAGTTATCATAATCTTATAATTTTATTTTTTTCCATTTAATTAGATATATTTCATGATTTGTTAACTATTGTGTCTCTCAATGTGTTGAATGCTTCATAAAACAATAAGAGTAAAAAAGGGATAAATAAAAAAGATAAGGATTAAAAATTTTCCAAAAACTGATCCAATTATTATTGGATTACTTTATTTAGACTTATATTAATATTATATTATAATTTAATTATTTTTGGACCTTTTGAAACCGAAAATAATTTTGTAATAAAATAATATTTCAAACTTTCCTAAAGACCCCCTCTCCACTCTTGTAAAAGGTCACCAACTCTAGCACATTACACACACCTCTAAAGAACATTTTCACATACAAAATCTGATCTAGGAAGCTCCCAAAATCCCCCTATTCCTCTTATAAGAATTAACCTATGAATAAGGAAATTAAATTAATCCCATTGGCTCAAATAAATGAGAGTTACATGTTTTAAGAGGTTGCGTCTTCTCTAATGTTCCATTCCAATATTCTACTTCTCCACTATCTATTATATTATTATTATTGGATTGAATAACAACACCAATATCATAAATATTAAAGGATGTTTTATGTGATGTATTATAACTAAACTTTCACAATCCTCCATATAATGGATTTATAACATACTGTTTCTATGGACGGAGAACTGCAGCCTCACGAAACGATGTTTGTTCAATGATCTGTTACCGCCACCCCTAGTGGCCATTATGATGGAACAAATATATATTATATATATTATTTTTTATTTCATTTATTCTTCTGAAATTTTCTTTTACAATATACCTTAATTCTTTTTGTTATGCGTAAACACGATAATTTCATTTGCGGAAGCACCGACTACCTCCCCCTCAAAGTGATATGACTTGTTCATGACGAAAACGGAATATATAAATTTTGGTGTTAATGAAATTATGTAACATATATAAAATATGATATTATACTATAATTATAATATTCTTATGTATCATTACCTTTTAATACCGTTAATTATGAAATATAAATGAAATTAGCATTAATGTGTACGCACGGCTTACTGTCTCCATGAAAGGTGCATTCCATTTCTTCTCTCTAAATATGATAGAAGATTATAAATACATATATAATAGATATATATGACATATATATGACTAATATTATAGGGATAATGTACTTTTGACTACATGGAAAAATTGTATTTATAACAAGTTCATTTTTGACTCAAGTACCAAATATCAGCAAAACAATCGATATTGAAATAAAGAGTTGTCTAATGTTTATAATGTGGTAATAAGTTATATAAAAGGAATAAAATACATGAAAAATGTTCTTAATCAAGTATCAATTAACTTATTTTTATTATTCTGGAATAACTAGGAATATAGATGACGAGTCGGACTCAAGGTAAGGGAACATCTTAACCCAAAATACATTCATTTTTTTAAACATAAACATATTGATTTTGTCATACTATGATTATGTGAGATATAAAATTTCATATCCAATCTTGTATTTATACTTTATTTAAGTTTACTTATAGTGAATAAACAAAATTGATCTGTTTTATTTACAAAATTATCTTTGTAAGGGAACCTTTCATCCAACTCATCTTATCAAAGACTTATTTTGTGTTATGTATATTAATTTTTATTTTCTTATGTTGGGATATGTTATTATATGTCCATATATACTTCTATTTTATGTCCATTTGACGAGAGACCGTTTTCTCTCTCATCAAATTATTTTTTTGATTTTTTATGTGACACAGTTAGGCTGCCGATTTTTTTAATGGAACTTCGGAACCCAATTTCCATTCATTGGGTTGATCTTAAACTTCCTGATTATGTTGTGCTATAATTATGTGACAAATTAATATTGTTATGTTATCTAGTATTTATACATTCTTTATGTGTATTTATCCTTAATACACAAATTCGATCTATTTGAATAACAAAATGATATTTTTAAGGGACATTATCTCAATCACTTTTCATTAAGGTATAGTTTGGTTTATACATGACCTACTTTTATACGGCATATAATTGTACATGTTTTATTTTAAATTCATTCAATAGTTTCAAAAAGGAATATTTTGTTTTACAAAGTGTTTTACTAAATGACAATCGTACGCAATGAAAAGACCTTTCCACCGCTGCTATAATTATTTGATATTTGTATTTCCCTACAAGACAAAGTGTTTTTAAAAGGAAAATAAATACCATATAAAATCTTTATGTATTTTTGTATTGAAAATTGTATTGATAATGGATTTTTTATGTAAATATATTGAAATGATATATTGTGTTTTTAATGTGTGAATATTAAATTTCTTTTATGCTTGTTTAGGTGTTATGATTATGTTATGGTTCATGGGAATTGTTTACGTATATAGGTGGTTCTGTGATAAACCAAGGGTGGGTGAGCACTAGATAGCTCTCCAATGCCTTGGGTAATGTGGTGGAGGTAAACATTAATGTTTCTCCAAATATATTTAAGGAATATACTGTGATGGTTATTCCAAACATAACTCCCTATCTAGTTATGAATGCTAAAATGTAAGTATGATATAGATGCCACATGTTACCTTTATGATATATGATTTCTATGTGTTATTCATAAATCATTTGATTTTATGATGTATGTTAAAGAGATTAATTTTTGTATGAATTGATGGACTAATGTTTTCTATCTTTATTTTAGAACCCTCACTGAACCTTTTATGCTCATCCCAAGTTTTTTAAATTTATTAAATAGTGTATAAGGAAGGGTAAGAGAAAGGATGAAATAAAGAAGATTTAAATTATGAAAATACATCTTCTTTTCTTTTAAGAGTTTTTATTTTTTGAAAAAAATGGACACCTAGTTGAAGTTTCTACTTTGTAATATTTGAGATGTAATATAATAATTATGGCCTAATTATCCAACACTCTAAAACTAAAAATATATTCAATGTTAATTTTTTTTCAACTCATGATTAAGTAATTTTTAAGGGTGGGGCCTTATAGTTGGTATCAAATGTAGGTTTAGTCAACTTTATGTGTTAGGATATTGTTAAACTTATATCCATAAATTAATTTATGGTATGATTGAAATGATATATAATATTCATATTACCATATCGCTTCACCAAATGTATTTCTATGTTCAGAATGGTTTTTCATAGAGGAAATATAGAAGCTTAGTTTGGAAGGCATACCGAGGGAAATGACCTTCCAAATCAGCATCCTGAGATTGTCAGAATCTGATTGAACAGTTTTTTGTAGTGATGGCTTAGTAGGCTCAGGTGATTAATGTTGGTTGGGTTTATTGATGATATTTTGGTGTATTCAAAAGGTATTGAGGAACATGAAATTCATTTAAGGACTATCTTTCAAACCTTAGAAGAAAATAATTTGAATGGGAAATTCAGTTAACGTGAGTTTTTTTTACAAAAAAATTCATTTTATGGTCACATTGTTTAAAAAAATGGTATACCTATTGATCCTGCTAAAATAAAAGTTTTTGAAGAATGACCAAGACCTACAAATATAATAAATATTCAAAGTTTTCTTGGGTTTTTAGGATATTATTGAAGTTTTTTTTGAGAATTTTTCCCGATTATCTAGACCACTGACTATTTTAACTCGAAAATGAGTTTAGTTTATCTGGAAAAAACATTGTAATGATTGTTTTCAGGAATTGAAAATAATATTGGTTAATTCTAGAGTATTGGTATTACATTCCAGGAATGGTGAGTTTGTTGTCTACAGTGATGCTTCATTGAATGGACTTGGTTGTGTCCTAATGTAGAATGAATGGGTAATTGCTTATGATTTATGTCAGTTTAAACCTCATTAGATAAATTACCCTACACAGGATTTGGAATTAGCTTCTATTTTGATTGAGTTAAAAATTTGGAGGCATCATTTGTATGGCATACGATGTGAGATATATACTAATCACAAAATTATGAAGTATATATTCACACAAACAGAGTTAAACATGAGACAAAGAAGATGGTTAGAATTAATCAAGGTTTATGATTGCACGATCCATTACAATACATGAAAGGAAAACAATGTGTTTGACACTTTGAGCCAAATGATTAGTGCTATATAAACCATGTCACATTTAGAACAAGATCCTTTTATTAAAGATTTGTTGAAATTTGGCATATATGTTTATAGTGTAGGAAGTTCCTCTGTTTGGTTTCAAGTGGAAGTGAAGTTGTCTCTAGCAGATAGAATAAATTTAGTGAAAAAACAAGATAGTGAGTTGTAGAAAAAGGTAGATTTTGATCAGAAGCGTATGTGACACGAATTTAACATTGAAAAAGACTTTATTTTGAGGTTTTGAAACAGATTATGTGTGCCTTGTGATTCGCAATTGATGAAAGAGTTATTAGTTGAAGATCATAGGTCTCCATTATCAGTTTATCCAGGCAGTACAAAAATGTAGAGAGATCATTGAGAGTATTACTAGTGGGATTGAATGAAAGGAGATATTACTGACTTTACTGTAAAGTGCTTGACTTATCAACATGATAAAGCCGAAAGGCAGTTACTGAAAGGGATTCTTCATCCATTACCGGTTCCAGAGTGGGAATGGTAAAATATTTCCATGGAATTTGTTTTGTGGTTACCAAATACATCTCGATGTAATAATGAAATATGGTTTATTGTTGATCGATTGAAAACATTATCTCATTTCCTTCCTATTTGAGATACTCTTTATCTAGATCAACTTTATCAGTTTTATGTAAATTAGATAGTCTGGTTACATAGACTTCCTCTATCCATTGTATTTGATCATGATCTGAGGTTCACTTCTAACTTTTGGAATGGCCATCAGAAGTCTTTGGGTACTGGATTAAATTTTAGTAAAAAATTTCATCCTCAATCAGATGAGCAGTCAGAAAAAAAAATTCAGACATTAGAAGATATTCAAGGTGCTTCATCAATGGATTACAATGGAATTTGGGACCAAAATCTTCTATTGATTGATTTTTCTTATAATAATAGTTTTCATTCCAGTATATAGACGATTCCATTTAATTCAACATATGGAAATAGATGTTGAACAACAACTTTTTTGGGGTGAAGTTCGTGAAAAGAAGTTGATGGGACCAGAATTGGTAGAAGAGATGGCAGAAAATGATCAGTTGATTTAGAAGAACATGATAAAATCATAGAGAAGGATGAAAATTTATGAGTATAACTGGAGGAAGGATCATTCTTTCGAGGTAGGTGATCATTCCGTTTTCAAAGATTCTTTATGGAAAAGTGTGAGGTGTCTTTTTAAATAGTGAAAGCTGAGTTTTAGGATCATTGGACTATATGAAATCTTAGAGAAGTTTGGATTAGTTTCCTATAGAGTGGATTTACCTCCATGCTTATCCCGGATACACAAGGTTTTTAATGTGTCAATGTTGCGAATGAATATTCCACATCCATCTCATGTTTTGAGACTAGAAGTAGTTCAGTTGGAAGAAAATGTTTCTTATGAGAAAAAACCAGTATCAATTCTTGACTAAAGAGAGAAAGTGTTTTGGAATAAGGTAATTCATTAGGTATAGGTTTTTTGGAAAACTATATGGTGGAAGAGGTAACCTCGGAATCTAAAAATGTTATGAGGGATAAATCCCCCCCCCAATTATTTGATAGGTGAATAGAATTACGAGGATACAATTCCCAAAAGGGGGGAAGGATGTAACATCCAAGCTAAATAGAGAATATGATATTTTAATATTTATCAATATTTTTGAATCAAATAATAATTTTAATTTAAAAGTGATTCTATATTAGATGGCGTACCTAACATGTAACAATTGGTATCTCTAAAATCTCACGTTGCACAAAAGGCTGAGTCATAATACAAATAATAATATGATAATATTATTATAAATGGTAGTTAATAACTAGCTGTTATATTCATGGGAATAGACAAAAAACCATATTATTATTAAGCATGTTTTTTATAACTTTGTACAATTATCTAATAAATTTAAGAGGCATAAAATGAGAATGAATTCAATTTTAATCATAAATACTCAAACAAATTTAAAAACTAGTTTTACCGCGTTTTGATGGAGAAAACTTTTTAAATAATGTTTCCGTCACTTTTATATTTTTCAATTGAAAAAGAATCTTATTTAAAAGTAATACAATATAATTTACATTGGTTAAATTTTTGATGTTTTTCTGATAATGATCAATTTTTTAATGAATTGTTAAAAATACTGCATTTTAATTCAGAATTGACATTTCATATGATTTAATTATACTGATAGATTATCATTTTAATTGGATTTAAAGTTTAATTAGATCATATTTTTACCATTTCATCCAATATTTTTCATTGGATGCAATTTCACTTTCTAATTTGGTATAAAATTATGTAAGTCTTTTGATAGTTATTATTTCATATAAACTATTTTCTTGACAATTGGAGTTAATTTTAAATTAATTTCATCCACTTCTATGTTTTGAATTTGAAGAAATAGATTCCATATTTTGAATTATGAGGTCTAAATTGTGTAAATTTGGATATTTTGTTTTTAGAAATTATGAATATAAACTTCGGTAAATATTTTATTTAATATGGTTAAAGGGTAAATATTGTAAATAAAGGTAAAAATTAATATTATAACAAAATTAAATTTCCATAAGGCATGTCCTAACTTTATTATATGATATAATTCTTACCATGAGCATCATTGGGACAATTTTAGGATACCATAGAGCACTTGTGTGTGAAAAGGACATTTATTTACTTTTTATTTATTATTAAGGAAAATATAACCAAAACATATATCTTTTAGTGAATCAATTTTTATATGGGGTTATATAAGTGATATATTTGACTATAAATATTAATTTCAAAAATAAAACTATTTCTTAAGTCATGGTATTTTAGTTATAATTTTTAGACATTAAATTAATAAATTTAATTGTTACACAATCATGATGCAGTGATTTCTTAATTAATAACGGAATAAAATAAATGATATCATAAATGTTAAAACTAATGTAATTTGTATTTTTTGATGTCATACAAGAATTTTTTGGATTCCATTTACATGCTATATTTTTATTAACGATGTTTTTTTGAATCAATCAAGTTGTTATGGATTTTTAAAAAATTCATGATATGAATAGTATCCAAATCGACATAATTCATATTTTAAAATATTAAATATTTTATTAAAAATTATAAAATAAAAAATATCTGTGATCTGGTAAAATAGTTGTCATAAGTTTATAAGTTTATTATTTACTCTTTAATTGGATATTTTTCATGTTTTGGTAACTATTTTTTCCTTCAAAATGTTGAATGCTTGATAAAATAGTAAGATGAAAAAAAGGAGAAATAAAAAAGAGAAGGATTAAAAAATATCCAAAACCTGTCCAATTATTATTGGATGATTTTATTAGGAAATATATTCATCTTATTATTGAATTAAATGATTTATCATCCTTTTGAAACAGAAAATAATTTTTAATAAAAGAATAATTTCAAACATTCCTAAAGATCTCCTCCTCTCTATTATAATAGTCCACCACCTCTAACTCACTACACACACCTCTCATGCCCCTTTTCTTAGCCAAAATCTATCCAAGAAGCTCCAAACATACCCCTATTCCTCTTGGATTCTTTCTCCTAGACAGAAGGAAATTAAATAAATCTTTTTGACTCAAATAAAATAGAGATATACTTTTTAAGAGGTAGTGTCTTCTCTAAGGTTTCTTTCCATTATTCTACTTCTTCACTCCCTATTATGTTATTAGTCTATGATTGCATAGAAAACAAGTATAATTGATATACTAATATGTTTTTATGTGAATTATTCTAACTACACTTACTGACACCTCCAACTAATGGATTTAGAACATATTGTTTCTGTGGACAAAGAACTACTGCCTCACGAAATGATGATTGTTAAACTATCTCTTACAGCCTCCCATGGAGGCCATTACAATGGAACTATATTTATATGGTATATATTATGTATATATTGTCTTTATGCTTATTTAATTTGTAATTAAAACTTACCTATATTCTTTTCATGATGCGTAAACACGATAATTTCATTTGAGGAAGTGTGGACTACCGCCCTCTCAAAGGCATATGACTCGTTAATTACATACATGAAATGCATAAAGTATTGAGTTAATGAAAATATTTGACATATATAAAATTGGACATTATAATGTAATTATAATATACCTGTGTATCATTATGTTTTCATTCCATTAAATATAAAATAGAAATGAATGTAGAGTTCTTGCATATGTACGGCTTACCGTCTCCATAAACGGTTCACTTCATTTCATATGTCAAAATTTTATGGAATATTATAAATACATAAATACTGTATATATATATGATATATATATGAATAATATTATAATGATAATGGAAATTTGACCACATGGACAAATTTTAATTATAACAAATTTATTTTTGACTCAAGTAACAAATATTAGCAAAATGACCGATATTGTCATAAATAATTGTGTAATTTTTATAATGTGATAATAAGTCATATAAAAGAAATAACAAAAATGATTAAGGTTTTTAATCAAGTAAAAATTAAATTAAGTTTATTGTTTGGGAACAACAAAGAATATACATGACAAGTAATACTCATTGTAAGGGAACTTCATGACCCAATTTCAATTCATTGGGTTAATCTTGTACTTCTTGATTTTTCCATACTATGATTATGTGAGATATAACATTTGATATACTCTTATTTATTTATTCTTGATTTCTATGTAATTATATTTAATACACGTAATTGATCTATTATATTTACAAAATGATCGTTGTAAGGGAACCTTTCACACTTCTCTTTTAGTCAATGAATAATTTTATGTTATGTCTATTAATTTCCATTTTATTATGTTGGGATATGTTCTGATATATCCTTATTTCTATAAAGTTTATGTCCATGTTTTGAGAGACCTTTTTCTCTCTCATCTAATCATTTTATAAATTTTTAAGTGACACTGTTAGGCTGTCGAATGTTATTAAAGGATCTTCTTATCCCAATTTCAATTCATTGGGTTCATCATAAACTTCTTTATTATGATGTGCTATTATTATGTAAGAAATTAATCATCTTACCTTATAACGTATTTACTCTTTAATTATGTGTATTTATCATTAATACACACAATCGATCTATTTGATTAACAAAATGATCTTTGTAAGGGACTTCGCCTCAATCTCTTTTAATTGTGGCATAGTTTGGTTTATACATGACGTTAAATTATATATTGTATAATTAAACCATTTTCATTTAATTTCATTAAATAGTTTTCAAGGGGAATATTTTGTTTTTGGAAGTGATTTACTAAATGACAGACGAACGTGGTGACAATGACCTTTAGGTCATCGCGAGCATTATCTATTGTGTTTTTAAAAGGAAAATAAATACTATATTCCCTTTTATGTATTTTGTTATTGAAAATAATTTTGATAATGGATTAATTATGTCTATATATTGAACTAATATCATGTGTTTGTAATGTGGAAATATTATATTTTCTTTTATAATTGTTTATGTGTTAGGATTATGTTATGGTTCTTTGGAATTTTTTCCTATAAGGGTGCTTCCATGATAAACCTAGGGTAGGTGAGCCTGAGAGAGCACCCCAATGCATTGGGAAACGTGACAGAGGTAAACCTTATTGTTTCTACTAAGAGATTTAGGGAATATAATTTCATGGGTATTCCAAAATGTAACTCCCTATGTAGCTGTGATAGCATCAATGTATGTGTGATATGGACGCGAAACATTAACTTTATGATTTATGATTTCTATGTGTTATTCATAAATCATATGATTTTATAAGGTATGTTAAAGAGCTTATGTTTTGTATGTATTGATGGAATAATGTTTTCATTCTTTATTTTATAACCCTTACTGAGGATTTTATACTCATCCCATGTTTGTGAAATGTTTTTCACTAGGTTTAAGGAAGGGTAAAAGAAAGGAATAATTCAAGAAGATTTAGATCAAGAAAAGAATTCTTGTTTTCTTTTAAGAGATTTTATTTTATGAAAAAATGGATACAGAGTAGAGGTGTATACTTTGTAATATATGAGATGTAATGTAATTGTTATGGACTAATTATCAAAAACATTAAACCAGAAAATATCCCCAATGTTAACTCCTTATTTTACGTAAGATTAAGTAATGTTTACGGCTAGGGCCTTGTATATTCACATATATGGATTTGAACATAAACCAGGGGTGATGGTTGAATTTTATCACATATTCTGATTTCTCAATACACTTACACCATCAAAGGGAAATTAAAATTGTTGATGTTATGAGTAGAAATTAACATACAAAATTTTCAATTAATATATTTGAAGATGATTTGGTGTTAATATAATATGAAAATATACACCATAAAATTATATCAAAAAGGTAAAAATCGTATCATTAATAAATCTATGATCAACCATCCATCCATCTGTTGAATTAATATGGTTTTTGGATGATAAAGTGTCCTAAAATAATGTATGGAATGATTTATAGTTTAACCCTCAATATAATTGAATGATATTGTTTAATAGTCAGATATTTATTCCATCAATAAAAAAACTAAATGAGGGGCTATTATATGAAGCACATAGAATAACATTCTCTATCTATCAGTGAAGAAAAAATATTTATTGATATAAAAAATAATTTTTAGGGTTTGATAATATGAAAAGGAATAATTTAGAGTATGTGTCACGATGATTAGTATAAAAAAATGTCAAGGATGAGATTAAGATGTACAATGGGATGAAGAAACCATTACCCATGGAAGAATTAAAATTTGAAATAATCACCAGGTTGTTCGTCCCTAGACACCCCGGGAATTCTAGATTCCATAATTACACTTGGGATTTTGTCAGCCGCAAAAATTAATCATTATATTAATTTCAAAAAAATTACTTATCACTTGAAATTATTTCGAGGGAATATGGTATGGATGTTTTAATAATTCATGGAGTACCACATTATGTTTTGTCTTATCAAGATATATGGTTTTCCTTGATTTTTAGATAATTATTCCATAAGAATTGATTACCAATTTTATCTTTTTGACTATAAATAATCCTTATACTGATAGTAATACTAATCATATAATTCAAGACCAAACGTATATGATATGATTTTGTTTAATGAAAATCAATGGTGGAAGATATCAATGCCTTCCCTTGGTAAAATTCACATTTAGAAAAATATTTTATTCATGATTTCAGATGGTGTCACAAAAAAACCTAGACACACTAGTTCCCTAATACCTTACCAATGTATGACATTTATCTAAGGGAGTTACCAATATCTAAGGGTTGAAAATTATCACCTAGAATAAAACACGATCAAATAGGGAACAATTTTCCCACAAAAAAATTGTTAATAAAAGATTATAAATCAGTATGCTCAACACTCAAATGGTAGAAAGTACTATAATCCAAATAGGTATAAGAAAACCAAAAGAATTAAATCATTAATGAACTTAGTATCTATAAATATAATAATCAATCATCCCCCAAAAAATTGGTTGAAATATCTATCAGTAACATCCACTATCACTCCTCATTTAAATGGATTATGAACATCCACCCCCACTAAGTGATGATTTCTCTTTTCTAAGACATCTCATGAAAAATTCTACAAATGCATGAAGGTAAATATAGGGTCTCACAAATAAGGATCAATAGGGTATCACCAAATGTTCAATAATATATTCCATAATAATAAATCAAAAATGATTTCAATCTAATTTAAAATTTTCATGGAATATCATATATTTTTTATATTTAAAACCAAAAAATGATTTCTTTAATAGATGGAAAATATATGAAATATTGATTAAATAAATGTTATTATATAAAAAAATTCATCATCTATGAATATAGCCTTTCAATATTCAATATAATATTTATTAAACTCATTAAAATCATACATCATGGTCATCATCCCTAAAGTACATTTGTTTATAGTTATAGGATCCTCTTGCTTCACAAATTAGTGATTGTGAAAAAATGTGTTCACACGTCACTCTAGCTTAGTCCAAATAGGAATCCTCATAATCTCATCTGGGATAATCATCCCAAACTATGTTTTTTATAGTTTTCATCATAAATACATTTCTAGGGGTCATAATCCTAGCACACATTCCCAAATAACCTATGAACTATAAATTATTTCATGTTCTCGTTGAATCAATTAACATATGGAAAATAATATAATTTCAAATTAAACATCATTTAATATTCTTTTTCCTGAATTTTAGTTTCAATATAAAATATCCTTTTATAAAAACAAATCATTGGTATTTTATCATCTAGTTACGTTTAAATAAAAAAACTATAAAACTATTTCATCATTTCAATTTTGGAAATTTTTTCTTAAAACAATTATCAAATAAATTCATCAATTACATCATTTTCTACATTCACTCCACAATTCCATTTTGATTAAAATATAGGTTTTCCCAAAATTCATGATATTTCAACTTCCATAGTAAAATCAAATCAAATCAAGTTTTTATAAATCAATAGAAATATGATTCAATAAAATCATGAAATGAGGGTTTCAGGTTCATAGAAAATCTTAAACCGAACCACCTGCCTTTAATCATGGAAATAAAATGATTGACACCCACCACTGGAATGAAAACATATATCATAGGGAAAAATAGATCTAAAATCAGGCCTATTATCGGGATCATATCATACAAAGTTTAGATCCACCTAATACGTGATGATCAATCTCACTCTACGGAGGATGTATTGTATAATTGTAATAAACTATTAGATTGTAGATCTGCATACCCAGAGAAGATATAAGGAGATCAATGCTAATCCGATCAAAAAAGGGAAGTGTTTGTAGGATCCATGATTAATTCTAGGGTGCCCTCAAAGCTATAGAAATTGAATTATGGTAGATTAAGGTAATTTAGAATATAAAATAGGGGCTAAATAATATTTTTAATAATTTGTTGAATAATTAAATCTCACATGTATAGTTTCATAGAGAGTTCCACATGATTATAAAACCTATGCACCCTATCCATGAAACCCCTTTGGACTCAATGCCCATGGGTGAATAGTTTCCTCTAGGTTGGAGCATTGTTTGTGGTACTATTACCCAACTATGAATGTCCCACCGTCCAGGGGGTGTATGATATCCACTGGTGGGGTGCATGATTTCTGAAAAGGATCCACCAAACATAAATACCTAAAAGATTAGAATAATCTATAAATTTAACCCAAAAAAACGCTAAACAATCCACAACCAATGAAAATCAGAACTAAGGTCAATGAGTACCTGAAAACACGTAATAGTAAGTTACAACCTCCTTCCAAAAAGAATTTGTTTCAATAGAAATCCCTTAAAAATCTCAATATTAACAAGATGTGGGAAACTACACTCTCCTCAATGCCTCAAACATCCAGGTGTAATGATAAAAAGGACTATATGTCATATTAATAATACCAAAGGTATCAATCTCCCTTGAAGTACATTTTTTCGAAAATAAAAAATCATTACTTCATGCTCAGTCAGCAATAAATCTAGATCAACATCAAGATCCTCTAATCTCAAGACATGTGATGGGTGATAAATATACTTCTAAAGGTGTATTAAATAGAACAAATTATTTATCAACTTCAATTATGGTTTTGGTTCTATGTTCTAATCTACTTTCAAAACTTTTAATCAACATCAAAATTTTCCATAAGATGTGGTGAAAGATTTTCTGATTTTCAATGATTTCGGTGACCTACCTAAGGTGAAACTCTCAAGAACACATGATCACTAATGGGAAACATCAATGGTAATCTATGTTGATCCCCATTAAATTTATATCAACAATATACCATCATCACTCTATGATGAATCAAATGAATAATTGTTTCATCTATTAGACCATTTTGGTTCAAACTGAGGAAGTTTCACCTGTATCAGTCCAAGAAAGGGGGATCTATATGGGAATCCATATATGGCCAAAAAGGGAACCCTAAAAATTTTGAATTCGTAACTATTATTGTAGAAAAACCCAACCAGTCCAAACTATTATTCCTAATAATTGAGATATTAAAGAAATTAAGAATAAAGCATATCCTAAATAATATTAATGGATATATCATTATAGTCATCCACTTATTAATGTTATGATATACCCAAATGAACATAAAATCACATTACCTCCTCAAGTCTTTAATACAAATTATAAGGGAATAAATGATATTTACGAAATAATACCATAGATAGAACACCAAGAAAATGAACAAACTTTTTCGCATATAAATTTGACAACTCCTCCAAATTGGTAGCATCATTAATGAGAATAAAGTTGTCCAATTTGGTCAGATCATCATTCATAACCCATATTATATTCTTATTTCTATTTTCATGATCCAAACCCACCAGAATTCCATAGAAATAACATCCCACATCCATTTTGACACTAGATGTGGTAGGATAAAACCCTAATATTTCTAGAGTTTATCCTTCCTCTGTTGGTATGTATAAAAACATGAGTTATAGTCTTTAGTATCCCAGCTAATACCTGGTGAAACACCCACAGAGATTTTAAATAGAAAATACTAATTTAATAAATTGTTTCTAAATTAAAACTATGGAATGATTTAATAAAAATGTAATATATTCATAGATAATAAAAATATGTTACTTTACATCTATATATTATGAAATTAATACATATTTATAGATATATACATATATTAATATATTTGTATAATTTTATTTTCATGTTCATAGTGAATATATATATATATATGGGCATTATTATTATAATTTTTTTAAACAAAAAATTACTTTTATAATGTATATGAAAGAATTAAGTTCACTATTTTCAATTATGATTTTATGAAATTATAATATAAAATTGTTATAAATATGTATAAAATCTTATTACATTGTCCAAAATAATAAGTTTTTACTTTTATAAAAAATAAACAGAATTTTAAAAAATTAATTTATTATTTGAAATAAAAAAAGTTATATATTATGATAATGAAATTATATCATTTAATCATAATACATATGTAAAATATAATTAATGAATTCAATTTATATATAAATTATAGTAATTATTAACTTAATATAAAAATGATATGTAATATGTTTTTTAAAATTTGAAATTTCTATAAAAACACAAATGTCATATTATAATTAAAACAATATTTTTAAATTAAAATAAAAATTAAATGTTTAAAAATTGCATATATATATATATAATGAAGAAAATGAATAGATAAAAGAAATGATAAATGGAAAAAAATAATTGGGGAAAATGATTCAAGTTGTATCAGGAGTTTGGGATACGGTTTTAAACTGGCTTTCGCATCCATACAGGGAGTTGAGGCCATGTCCATTCACGAGGGGTTCGTTGTCAGTTGTTAGTAAAGTGAGGTGCGAGTTAGGGGAGAAGTTGAGGACTTGAGTTGGGAGAGTGAGATGTGGATGATTTTAGTTGAGGGACTCAGATCTTGTCTGGTTAGATCATTGTTGAGTGTCGATTTTTATATCTGCAAGTTGGACTAGTTTATTTTATTCATGATATTTGAATCTTATCTGATATTAGCATTTTCATCTACCATCGTTTTATTATATGTCCTAATTTTTTCAATCATTGTATCCATCCTAATCTGCATGTGCACTGAATTTATTTATATCAAATTATTGATTTATATTCATTATTAAGTACATATTTTTCTTTTTTGTTGATTTTTCCTCCTATGTTTTTCAATATGGTTCCATTCATTGATTTTGGGGTGTTTTAAATTATGATCTAGAAGTGATATATTCATCATGAGTCCATGTTTTCTATATGGAAAATAATGGTCTCAAATTTAATAAGAACTACATGATATCTCACCTAATTTCCATAGGTCATTTAATGGATTTAAATTTTTTATCATTTATTTTAATATTGTAAAGGATGTCATATTTTTTCTTTTTTTCTTTTATGCATTCATAACGTCATTGAATAATGGTTTAATTCTACTCTATCTTTTTTTGTATCTTTTCTATAAAGATTTGCGATGAGGCTTCTTCAACCAGTTATAATCCATCTTTATCCACTATGGTATTCACCCATCATTCAATGAATTCTATCTGATGTCAGTTTCTTTTGTGTTCAAATTTAATTTAATTTATGGTAAATTAAAATTTCACATGATGCATGAGAACTACTATATATACTCTTTTTTCTTCTAAAATAGTGGATAAAATTAGTGATCTATATGTGAGGACTGGTGGGCCAATAGTCGAAGCGCTATTCTCATTTCTCAATGTGTTGTGTTTTTGTTTTTTCAGTTCTATGAGTATGAGAATTGAGTCAAAATGGAAGGAGTTAAGGGATTTCAGCATTATTCCATAATCTGTAAGTGTGAAAATATTTATTTTCAAGAAAGTGTTTATTTTGAAATTTTATTGAGGTAAGGGGTGTTTATAGTTTTTATAAATTTGGTTTTGGGTTAGGTATCATTATATTTGTTTGATTTATATTTTTATGACTCCAAATAATATTTTTAAAATCTAGTGTAACGTAGAATATTTTTATGAATCAAATTATTACATTGTAAATTATATTACAACAGTCAGTTTGTTTAACTATATATCTTTAAGAGAGTTTATTCATTTCTATCTAAATTTTTTAAAAATAATACTTATTTATTATTTATGTGATCAAATTTCTGTTAAGGGATTATTTTTATAAAATAATGTTTTAGTACATGATAGTGTTATAAAATAATTTATGTAGTTATGAAAATGATTATATTTTACCTTAAAACTATGGTTTAATTCTTATGAAGATAAGAATATATTTTTGTATTGAAGATTCATTGAAAAATGAATTCAATCATATTTAATGTTACATAATTCATTATTTACATGTATGTGTATATGTAAATAATTTATTCATTCATATGTATGTATTTTATTATTTACATAACTAATAAGAAATAAATTATTGATAAATAATTACATTATTGTGAATATTTATTTCATAAAATAAAATCATGTCATCATTCATGTCATGTTTACAATTTTATTAAAATGTAATTATTATTAATACCATTTTTAAAAAAATGTCCATATCATTTTATCTTGTTATATTAATATTAGGGACGAAACAACTGTATATAAACATAGGCATGTGATTATACATAATGACATAGCTTGCATTCTTTATCATAATTTCAAATTAATGTTTTTCTGGTGAGATTATTACAAAATTAGATTTCTTCATGATTTGAAATATTTTATTTAAAATGTTTCTACAATAATCTGATGTGTGAAACATAAATATTAATTATGATATAAATAAAAAATGTATTCCATAAATGAAAGTGTGAATGCATGGAAAATTGATACAAAACCAAATGGCCTGAGTTTTAGTGGTAATAGAACTCATAAGTGGTATGCAATGATTGATCATCTATTTATTTTTCCACATACTTATATATATAAATATAAATGTGAATGTGTATTTTAATGCAGTGACATGAATTCAATATTAAAAGCTATAGTGAATGCATATATAAGTAAATAAAGACTATAAATGTTTTCATTAAACCTGAAACATGAACGTTGTAAATATGGTAGGGAAATTTTGAGTGAACCCAATCCATCAAAAATTGGGTAGACCCAAGATAGATTTCCATTTTTCATTTTTCCACAATGTTTTTGTTTTCAAAATCATGTGTAGTGTTTTTAGAAAAATCATTATGTTACTTTAAAATAAATGTTTGTAAATAATTAATTTCAAAAGTGGTATATTATTTTAAATGTAAGTAATTTCAGTTAAATTTTCAAAATCATTTCACAAATTTATTTTCAATGAAGGTATCGTAACCCACCTTCTTTTAGAGGATATAAGGGATATCAATGTCTCATGCCCTTCCCTTTTTAATATGAAAGAGATTTATTAACCTATAAGACCCTCCTTCAATGGGCCCCAGAGTGGAAACTTGCACCAAGGGTATAGAATCTCACACAAAATGATAATAAATACCATTTTTAATGAAATTGGATTGATAGAAAAGATAGTAAAATCAAAAACAACACCAAACATTTATATAATGGAGACAAAAAGATAACTCATACATGATTTAAATGTAAACTGCAAGAAAAGTATGGTCAAATCACCATTTGTAGTACCAAAAGAAAGTGACTAAGAAGCATCATACCAATAATCCCAATGCCCAAGGTAGTAAAGTCTGGAACGATCCTTTAATTACTCCAGGAAACCTGAAAAATAGTAATATATCATATGCTGAGTATACAAGTATGCATAGAATGAAAACTAAAGTCCCTCATGAAAAAAGTGGGGGAACATACTAATCCCCTATTAGAAGACAATTGAACCTCAAAGAACGAACCAAGAAGTACTAAATTTCTCATCCTCATGAAGGAACACTCACCAAATAATGAAATTCATGTAAGGTGGTAGTATAAGAAAATAAATAATTGGGTACCTCATACCACTTTCCCACTGGTTAACTACTCATTCCTAACAACAATCATCTTTATGTGACCACTCTTCCAAAACACATTCCCACTATCGCAACATGACCCCACACACCTGGGCCCTAAACCACGCACAAATATCACTTGTAGAATCCTGGGTCCCATCCACCCCACACATACCACCCGCTGACACCATACCCACACTAACTGCACCACTCGCATAAAGACACCTAGGCCACATCATGAAGAAACATAAAGAAACAAACTTGTAAAACAAACACCTATGACTCTTGTAAACATAGAAAACATGGCCAAAGGATCTTGCAAAATGGTAAACCTTAGACAATTACATCCTGTAACAACCGAGGATTTCATAGTGTGTGATCTCTTTAAAGAGCATGTGTTACACGTAACACCGAGTACGAGCGCACAATGACTAACCAATCTAGTCGTTCAAAAAGTTTTTATGAATATAATTAACAGAATTTTGAAATTTATATACTCCATTTAATTTTAGAATCCATATTATGTGTTTCTTGTACATAATGTAAGAACAAATTCATTTTTTCAAATAAAATACGCATTTTTCAAAAAATGAAATTTTACCGCCTTTTAATAGTGAACCATTTTAAAAAGCAATATTTGACACTTTTATATATTAAATTTAATGAAATTAAAATCTTCTTTAGAATTAGGACATAAAATTTTAATTTGGATAAAATTTTGGTACATTTCTAAAAACTGTCACAATTTTTATGAATAGTGAAAAATACTAAATTTTAATTGAAAACAACTTTTTTAATCAAAATACTTTATAGGGTTAAATTATGAATTTGAATTGTTTGGAAGAATAATTAGATTATATATTTATCATTTAACAAAATTTTGGTCATTACAAGTAATTTTAAATTTAAATTTGAAATAAATACATGTCAATCTTTTGATAGTTTTTTCTTTTTAAAAATCTGATTTTTTGTTTTGATAATGGGAATTAATATTAAATTAATTAAGAAAAATTACATTATTTTAATTAGGTAAAATACAATTGATTTTTTAATTTGGAATATAAAAATTAGCTTAGGTTAAATTTTTGGTATTTTTATGAAAATATTTGATTTTTTATGAAGAGTGAAAAACACTACGTTAATGTTTAAAACAAAATTTTTATTTTAATATTTATTTATTTATTTTTAAATTTATTTTATGTCAACATATATATATATATATAATACCTATATGAGATCAATGTCATTACTTGGTGTATGTTTATAATAATATTATATGTATAAAATTTTATAGAACTTTTTAACGTCTTTTACCCACTTTCTAGGCACATTTTCAAATTTACATAAAAAGTAATCTTACCCCTTATGTTAATTGAATGTAAAAAAATCTGATAGACATGGTGGACATTAGTATGTAAAATTGGGTTCAATAAGATAAAAATAATTTTCATAAATAGTAACTTTGGACTTTGATTCACTATAGTTGAAAGTAAATATGACAATTAAAGATAAAAATGTTATTAAAATTACCCTAACACATGTCATAAATCAATTGGATAAGTGTTACTAGACCAAAATCAACCTTAGGAATAAAATATGATCCTTTTGGTTCATTTGGATTAGATTAGGACATTTATTATTATTTTATTTAAAAAAGAGTTAAAAGTGTTAAATTCAATGTTTAATAACTAAAACATTTTTAATGTAGGGTTATACAATAAATAAATTTTACTATAAATATTCATTATAAATCTAAAAATATTTCCTACATAATGATATTTTATTTAAAAAAATTAGAGATTAATAATTAAATTTATTTATGACACAATCATGATGATGTAATTAATTTATCAATGAATGAATAAAATAATTGATATTATAAATATAAAACTAAATGTAAATTTAATATTTTTATTCCATAGACAATTTATATAGATTAAAATGATATTTTCTGGTTGATACAATCAATTTCGTTCAATGTAATAATGATGTTATGACTTTCACAAAAACCAAATACTAAATTGTGTCAAAATTGACATAAATGAGTATTTAAAACAAATACTATATTATTAAATGATATAATATTCCCAAATATCTAAGGTTCAATCAAAGGACTTATATAATTATAAATATGTCATTAATTATCCACTTTGGGTTATCTTGGCTTTTTATATTAAATTTTTTACCGTTTTGTTATTATAATACATGAGGACATGGTTAAAGTTAAACTATTTAACTAAGAGTTAAATCTAAAATATAGGGTTAATATTATGACCTAAAAATGTCTAAAACCTATTTTTATTGTATTTAGACGCTTCTCCAACTTAGATTCAAGATATGTAAATTTTGAGCCATTAGAAACTTATAATAATTTTATAATAATATAACATTTCAAACATTTCCAAAGGCGACCCTCACCTATCTTACAAGAGGGTACTTCTCCTTCTCTCAATATCACATGTCCAATTCCATTTATCATAGCCAACCACTACCCAAATCTCCTCCCAACATCCCTCAATTCATCCTAGAGTCCTTCACAAGAGCATAAATCCAACCTATGTATCCCTTTTGTTCAAATCAAAAGAAAACACTAAAAGAAGTGGTAATTATTTTATCACCACTTTCGAAGTTCTTTTCTTCTTCCTATTTCTATTTCATTGTTATTTCCATTCCTAAATAATAACTCCATTACCTTCTACATACTTTGATTTTATTATAATTATGGTACAACTATACTCATTATTCAATCCATCCTATTAATGATAATGTCACCATGTGTGCGTACGTACGGCTTACCGTCTCCACATCATGTTGTAATTTGTTATTCAACACAATCATATTTTGATTGATATAATGATTAGTAATATTTATATAAATAATAAAAATAACATGAAAATTTCTCTGTAAAATTAATATACCATCCAATTCTGAACCTTTTAAACATTCAGGTAATGATATCACCGCTCGTGTGTACGTACGACTTACCATCTCCACGACACGATGAGATTCATTTTCAGGTTCACCATTCAACGATGATTATAAAAATAAATATTTATAATAAGTATTTAATATATGAAATAATAATGATAGTGGAGATATATATGTATATATATCTATATGTACTTACATATATCTAATTCACTTACTTGTGTTCTATACACTATGAAAACCGAAACAATGTTTATGCATACATACGACCTATCGTCTCAATAAATGATGTTTTCCATTTCATATATCTATATTTTAAACAAATTTATATTCTAAATATATATTTTTTATAAATCATGTTTTATATTCTTGAAGTATTTAAATCCTAATCTAAATGATGCGATCTATAATAACATGAAAAACCCATACAATAAAGAAAGTGATTATTTCTCTAAATGATAATTTAGCATGGAAATCATTATTAAATGGGTAGTATAAATTCATAAATGAATCATGTATGGTATAATAAATATTAATATGGTTCTGGTATAATTTAATAGCCTATTATGGTCATTATACAGGAGGTTAAACATACCCTCGACCAAAAGAAAGTGCCATGTAAGGGTTAATTCCTAAGTCTCATTATTATCTGAGACAGTTAATGTGTAAGTATTTACTGGGAAATTTTTTCGTCCATGTCAACGATTCTTCAAAATGTTTTCAAAATTAATATTTAAATGCTCTTTGGAAGGGGCTCTTTATCAAGAACAACAATTTAAATGTTTTCATTATTTATTTTTGTAAATATTTTTAATTATTGTCCATGTTTTGAAAATGATTGTAAGGATTTATATATAAGGGAATTATTGTTTTAAAATGTTAATTCCCTTAATAAGTTTCAAAGTGGTATGGGACACTTTTATTCAAAAATTTATTCTAAATTTATTTCTTTCTAAATTATGTGAATTTTAAATGATTTCCTGAAAAAGGATATTTCTCACAAAGAGTTATACTGATCATTTTCAACTATGTCAACATCCATTACTAGATATTATTCTTGATTGAGTTCTTTTTATTATAATAAAATATTCAATACTATATTGAAGGTTTGTTATGTGTCTGAATGTGTATGTGTTATTTTTCTACCATTCATGGTTTATGGTTTTTGTATTAACATTTCATATGCTATTTTTAATAGCAATGTTTATGTTATGTTTCAACATTATCATATGAGGAATACTGTTTACTTAGTAAGTGCTGGGTGGAGCCTGTTATAGCTCCTCGATGCATCGGTAGGTCTCATGAGACAAACTAGTGTCTTGGCACAAGGCCTTGACATAAATTTTATTTGTAGTCCTAGCAAGAGGCCATCACTATGTTGTAATTATGCCTGGCGTTAGGCATTCCCTCATTATGAAATTAATTAGTATATGTTATTATTCTACTAGTAGAATATCCATGGGAATGTTTATATGGTATTGTGTGATTTATTTTCTCTATATTATGTTCATGTTTATGATTAAAAGTATTTTTTATTACACATATTTCCTTAAATGTTTATTACTTCCACTAAATTATTTACCCTTACTGAGAATATTTGCACACCCCTTCCTTATGTTTTGCTTTCCCAGGATTCCAAGAAGTGTATAATGTTTGATATGTAGGGTTAAGCTAGGGGAATAATGGAATTCTCAATATATTATTTATGTTGTGTTTTATGTTTGAATGTGTAATGTAATTTTCATTTAAGTAATATATTTTCCAAGACTACTAAACTGATTAGTCCATCGAGACTAGATTCCTTGTAATCGTGCCAATGTATTAAAATAATGCATTGGCTCCGGGCTTCTAGGGTCGAGGTGTTACTGTTGGTATCAGATGAATTTTACTACAATCCTGGGAAACCTGATTTAGGAGCACTATTATTTGAGAAAATTACCCTAAGATAGACAGTGATGATTAGTACAAAAGATCTTTCTAGAATTTGGATAATGTGGAGATTTTGTGTAGTTTCAAAGAAATGCATCCATGTCTTCATATGAAAAGGTTGAGGCTGCTCTAGAAAAGATGTACCTAAGATTGAAAACTCTGACAAGGAGTTTTGGGATTGACTAGGGGTATCCTAGTACACGAAATAGTACTTGATTCACTATTGGTTACAACACTCCTAGGGGATATTCTTCAGATAATTCACAATTTCATTATATGCCATTATGAAGGATTTAGGAGTAAATACTCCTCAAAGAAAACATTTTTTATGATTATATATTATATGAATTATCTTTTCAATTTACGTTAGGTATTTTGCATTTTGGAATTATTCATTTTGATTCATAAAATAACCTACTGCATGACATTGTTTAGGAATGGAACCTAGTAGAAGGAATGAGAACTATAGAAATACACATGATCCAATGATTAATAAGGATCATATCTTTCATAGTATTAATAAAACATTTATAAGGTAAATAGTCTCTCAAGTATTCTCATAATATAATGAAATAGTATCATGTGGAAATAAGATACGTAAATTATTCCTTGAGTCATATGGAATTGAAGGGATGCCAGAGAAGAAAACGATGGTAGAGAGAAAGATGGATAAAGGAAAGAGGGAAAAGAAGGATTTTCCCATATCTGATAACTATGTAATGAATTTCCTAGGTAAATTCTTGAAGGGAATGGGAGTTTTTTATAAGTGTGGAGAAAAAGGACACCAAGTATTTGATTTTAAGCGTAATACAAATGTTTTAAATGTACAATGCTTCATCTGCAAGGAGTTGTGACACTATGTGAATCCATGTCTAAATCATCAGAGTATACCCCAAATGACACTATTGGATAATAATCATATTATGATACTACCATAGTTGAAGTGGAATGAGTAGTGTTCTTATTTTGTAATTAAAGAATTATTTAATTTATGTGTTATATCAATGATGCACTGGTTATATGTATTATGGAAATAAATGAGGATTGTACTGTAGTACTATTTCATTGTGGATTTGATATTATATGGTTCTAATAAAAGTGACTCAATAGAAAGTTAAATTTTTTGGAAAATACATGGTTGAAGTAAATATAAATCTTAATATGGTTCTGATACTGAGGAATTGATTTTGGAATATGATATGACTGATTTGGATAAATTATATTCGATATTCTTGACTACTTTGAAATTAATTTATTGTTTGTTTATTCTATTGTTGTTGGATTTTACCACATTTTTTGATATAGGGAGTATATTTAGTATTCTATATGGAATAAAGGAGAATTAACGTAATAAATATGGTTTTATGGTATTTTAGGGTGATACCGTGTTCTAAAAGAATACATAATGAATGTATTCACATGCTATTACATGGAAAAAAAATCTTCATTGTGTTTACCTTCCTTATAAATATTGGACTGTGAGTTTGGAAAGAAGTATTTGGGATAAGACTAATTGTTGGAATGGATTAATTTTTAAATTGGATACTATTTTTAACGGTATAGTGTTTCTTAAGATTATTTTGGGATTGTTATAAAAAGGAAAACCTGAAGGTCGGGTGACAACTTGTGGCGTCCGAGAAGGCCACGAGACATAAACCTGTAACTGAAGGGAGACAAGGGTATATCAAATACCACTATCTTATGTGATATCCTATTTTATATAGTGTAGTTTTCTTAAAATTGTATGAAAGAGGAATTATAAATTCCTTTTTTTGAAACCCTTTACAATTAGGATAAATAGAATATTTTTGAGTTCTGTGATATTTTTTGAGTGATAGATGTGTTTGTGGTAGAAATTATATAAAGGATGGAACTCTACTTGCCAAGTATTTTTTATTATTATATGTAGAAATTAATTTGTAAACATTATGGAAGAGAACTAAAAGCCAAATTTGTTTTATCCTAATATCTTAGGTTTTGTTGAGTTGATGATATTTTAAATCATCATAGATTTATGGATTTGAGGCCCTCAATTTTACACTTGTTTTTTATTGATGACCTCAATAACACCTGATAAATATTTGTTTTTTCCCTCCAATTATGTGTCTTTAATTTCCACCAATTTTATCTTAATAGAGATCCTAATTTGGTGGTGACTTTTTCATTCCCCTTTCCCTCTTATTAAGAATAATTTGTATTAACCCAATTACTGATGTGGGTTTTCCACAATGTTATTTTATATTTCAACATTTTATATTCGAAAAACCAATTACAAATTTGGAGGATGCAATTTATTGAAGGGGGGGTAATTTATCACCCCAAGATTTCATGGTACGTGATCCCTTTAAAGAGCTTGTCCTATATGCAACCCAGAGTTTGGGCGCACCACGACTTACCAGACTAGCTGTTCAAAAAGAGGCTATGAATATTATTAACTGAATTTTGAATTTTATACACTCTATATAATTTTAGAATCCATATTCTATGTTTCATAGACATAATTTATGATCAAATTCATTTTTTCAGATAAAATAAGTATTTTTAAAAAAAATGCAATTTTAACACCTTTTAATTGTGAACCCTTTTTAAAATCAATATTTAACCTTTTTATATATTCAATTTAATGAAATTAAATTCCTCTTTTTATGATCGAAATAAAATTTTAATTTGGATAATATTTTGGTACTTTTCTGATAACTGTCATATTTTGATGAATAATGAAAAATACTAAATTTTAATTGAAAGGAAATTTTCTAATTGAAATAATTTATAGTGTTAAAAGATGAATTTGAATAGTTTGAAAGTATAATTAGATTATATTTTTACCATTAAATAAAATTTAGATCATTATAAGTAATTTCACATTTAAATTTGACATAAACACATGTCAATCTTTTGAAATTTTTTACTTTTGAAAAACTTAATTTTGGTTTTGACAACATGATTTAATTTTAAATTAATTAATGAAGATTCTATGTTTTAATTTTGTAATTAAAATTCATTTTTTGAAGTCAGAATATCAAAATTAACTTAGGGTGAATTTTTGGTATTTTTTAGAACACTTTTAATTTTTGATTAGTTGTAAATTACACCGCGTTATTGTTTAAAATTGAATTTTTATTTAAATAATTACTTATTTTAATTAAATTTATTTTAAGTCAAACAATTTTTATATAATAACTATATAAGTTAAATGTAAATCATTGGAGTCATTTTATAATTAAATTATATGTATAAAATTTTATAGAACTTTTTAACGTCTTTTACCTACCATATAGGCAAATTTGAAAATTTGCATAAAATGTAATTTTACCACTTCTGTGAATTGAAATTAATAAATCAGAGAGACATTGTTGGCATTAGTATGTAAAATTTAGTTCAATAAGATGAAAATAATTTTTGGAGAATAGTAACTTTTGACTCTTATTTACCACGGTTAAAAGTAAATAGGGTAATTAAAGGTAAAAATGATATTATAACTACCCTAACACATTTCCTAATTCTATTGGATAAGTTTTTATTGACCCAAATAAACCATAGAAATAAAATATGATCCTTTTGATCCACATGGATTATATTAGGACATTTAATATTATTTTATTTAAAAAAGAGTTAAATGTGTTAAATTCAACGACTAATAACCAAACCATTTTTAATGTTTGCTTATACATAATAAAAATTCAACTATAAATATTAATTAAGAATATAAAAATATTTCCTACATCATAGTACTTTATTTATAATTTTTATTGATTAAATAAGTAAATTTAATTATGACACAATGATAATAAAGTAATTACTTTATCAATGAATGATTAAAATAATTGATATTATATATAAAAAAAATAATTGTAAATTGTGGCTTTTTATGTCATGCACAAATTTTATAGATTAATATTTCATTTTATGGTTGATTCAATTAATTGTTTTTAAGTAATCATGTTTTTAAGACTTCTATAAAATCCAAATACTTAATAGTTTCAAAATTGACATAAATGAGTTTTTAAAACAAATAATATATTATTAAATGATAGAATATTCCAAAAAATAAAACGTTCGAAAAAAAAATATAATTATAAATATGTTTTTAATGCATCACTTGGGGTTCTATTATCTATTTATAGTGATTTTATTAACCATTTTTTATAATAATACTTGTGGACATTGTAAAAGTTATACTATTTAACGAATAATTAAATCTAAATGATAGGGTTAATATTGTGACCTAAACATGTACAAAACCAATTAGTTGGGAGTATTGAAATCAATCCCCACCTTAGATTCAAAATAAATCAATTTTGAGCCATTAAGAACCAAAAAATACTTTATAATAAAATAATATTTCAAAAATTTCCAAAAGTGACCCTCACCTCTCTTATAGAAGGGTACTTCCCCTTCACTCCAAATCTCACATCCAAAGACATTTAGTTGAACCAAAACCTGACCAAATTTCCTCTCATCTTCCATCACATCAACCTAGAGGCCTTATTTTGAGCATAAATTCGGACTATGGATACCTTTAGTTCCTATAAAAAGGAAAGGCCCAAAGAACAGGTAATTATTTTATCACCTCTTTCAATGATCTTTTATTCTTCCACATTCTCTTTCTTTGTTATTTCCATACCAAAATAATAACTCCATTACCTTATAAATATAGTTATGTTATTTTAAATATGGTACAATCATACTCATTATTCTATCGAACCTATAAATTACAATTTCACCATGTGTGTGTGCGTACGACTTGTCGTCTCCTCACTATGGTGTATTTTGTTATTCAGCACTAAGTTATTTGGATGGATTTAATGATAGTAATATGTATATAAATAATAACAATAACATGATAATTTAACTGTAAAATTAATATACCATCCAATTCCATACATTGTAATCATTAATGAAATCATATCGTCACTCGTGTGTACGTACGACTTATCATGTCCACAATGGGATGAGATTCATTTACAGGTTCACCATTCAATGATGAATATAAAAATATATATTATCAATAAGTATGTAATATATGAAATAATAATTATTGAGTATATATATATAAATTTACTTATATATATAATATTCACTTACTTCTGTTTAATACTATATTGAAAATGGAAACATCATTTATACGTATGTACGGCCCACTGTCTCCATAAAACGTGTTTTCCATTTCATATATCTATATATTATACATATTTATATTCTAAATATATATTATATATAAATATTTATTTATATTATAGAAGTATTTAAATCGTGATCTAAATTAATATATATTATATATTAATCTTGTTTTATATTCTAGAAGTATTTAAATAATGATCTATGTGATAAATCCATAATAACATGTTAAAACACATATAATAAAGAAAGAAATTGTTACCTGAAATGTTAATTTAACATGGAATTCATTATTAAATGGGTATTATAAATTCATAAATGATTCATGTATGATATAATAAATATTAATATTATTCTAGTAAAACTTAATAACATACTATGGTCATTATACATGAGGTTAAACGAACCCTCAATTATAAGAAAGTTCAATGTAAGGGGTAATTCCTCAATCTCATTATTATCATAGATTGTTTATGTGAAAGTATTTACCAGGAAATTTTTATCATCCATGTCCATGTTTCATAAAAATGTTTTCAAAATTAATATTTTAATGTTTTTTGGAAGGGAATCATTATCAAGATCATCATTTTAAATGTTTTAATGATTTATTTTTATAAATTTTATAATTGATGATCATGTTTTGAAAATAATTTTAAGGATTTATTTATATGAACATGATTTTATAATGTTAATTCATTTATAAAGTTTCAAAGTGGAATGGGACACATTTATTCAAAAATTTATTTAAAATTTCTTCCTTTCTAAATTGGGTGAATTTTTAAGGATTTCATGAAAAAGGGATATTTCTCTCAATGAGTTTTACTAATCATTTTCAACTATGTCATCATCCTTTACTGAAAATTTTTCTTGATTGAGGGTGATTTATTATAATAAAATCTTCAATATTGTAATAAAGGTTTTTTATATGTTTGAATGTGGATGTATTATTTTAATAGAATTCATTTTTATGGTCCATGTATTAACATTTCATATGTTATTTTTAATATGAATGTTTACGTCATGTTTCAACATTTTCAAATGAGAAATGCAGTGGACTTAATAAGCGACGAGTGGATCCCGCTATAGCTCCTTGATGCATCGGTAGGTCTCATGAGACAAATGAGTGTCGTGGAACAAGGCCATGAAAAAAATTCTATTTGTAGTATTGGAAGGAGTCATTGACTATGAGATAGTTATGTCCGACATTATGTATTCCCTCATTATGAAATTAATTTTCACATGTGATTATTTGACTAGTAGAATATCCTTGTGCATGTTTATATGGTAATTTTTTATTTAATTTATCTATATTATTTTTATGTATATTTTTAAAAGTATTTTTTTATTACACATATTACATAAAATTTTTATACATTACACTATATTATTTACCCTTAATGAGCATATGAGCTCACCACTTTGTTATGTTTTGTTTTCCCATGATTCAAATAACTGTATTATGTTTGATATGCAGGGTTAAGCTAGGGGAATAATGGAATTTTCCATGGATTATTTATGTTGTGTTTTATGTTTGAATGTGTAATGTGACTATCAATTATGTAATCTATTTTCCAAGACTAATAAACGGATCAGTCCAGTGGGACATGATTCCTTTTAATCATTCCAATGTATTGAAATAATGCACCAGCTCTGAGATTCTAGGGTCAGGGAATTATAGTTGGTATCTAAGGAGTTTAGTACAAACCATGGAAACTATATTTAGAAATATTATGATTTTAGAACATTACAATAAGATAAAATTTGAGGATTAATATAAAATAACTTCCTAGATTTTTGGTAATGTAGCGATTTTGTGTATTTTCCATGAAATACATCCATGTCTTGATATGAGTAGGTAGAGGCAGTCTGGAATAGATTTACCTAGGATTGAAAACTCTGACAAGGAGTTTCAGGCATGACCCGGGGTATCCTGGTACATGACAACGGGACATGCTTCACTCTTGGTTACGACACTTCTAGGGGATATGCTTTGGATAATTCATATTTTTTATGCAAGATAGTATGAAGGATTTAGGAGTAAAAAATCATCAAAGGAAACATTTTTTATTATTATAACTTATATGCATAATCTTTTCAATCTAAATTAGTTATTTTATATGTTTATAGTTATTCATTTAGATTCCTAAACTAACCTAGGGTATTCCATTGTTTAGAAATGGCGCCCAGCAGAAGGAATAAGAACTCCGACAATATGCATGATGCAAATAGTAAAAATGATCATATCATTCATGCTGTTAAGCCAAAATTTATTAGGAAAATTTTCTCCCACATATTCTCATCATGTGAATAAATAGTATAATGTGTTAATACGATACATAAATAATTCTTTGAGTCATATGGCATTGAAGGGAATCCAGAAAAGAAAAGAGAGGTTAAGAGAACGATGGATAAATGGAATATGGAAATGAAATATATTAAAATATGTGATAACTGTAGAGATAATCACCTTGATAAATGAACGAAGGGAATGAGAGTTTGTTATATGTTGGGAGAAAAAGGATACCAAGTACGTGATTGAAAGGGTAGGAAAAAAGATTGAAACATAAAATGATTCATCTGCAATGAGTTGTGACACTACGTGAATCAATTTCCATATCCTCAGAGTATGCCCCAAATAATATAATTGGATAATAATCATGTTATTATACTAGAATAGATGAAGAGGAATGACTACTATTCTTATGTTGTTATCAAATAATTTTTTCATTTGAGGGTTTTATCAACTGTGTATTGGTTATATGAATTATGAAAATAAATATAGATTATACTATAATATTATTTCATTTAGGATTTGAGATTATATGGTTCTAATAAGTATAACTCAATACAATGTTAAAATGTTTTGAATGCACTTATTTGAAGAAAATATAATCCTTAATAGTGTTCTGATACCAAGGTAGTGATTTTGGAATAATATATGATATTTTTGGATAAATTATATTTGATATTCTTGACTACTTTGAAACTAATTAATTGTTTGTTTAGTCCATTATTTTAGGATTTTACAACATTTTGGATATAAATTGTATATCCAGTATTATATAAGGAATAAGGGAGCATTAATGTACTCAATACGGTTTTATGGTAATTTAGGATGTTACCATGATTTATAAGAATTCATGATGATGGTATTCACATGTTTTTTATTTGGAAAAAAATAAAGATCTTCACTTTGTTTACCATCCTTATAAAGTTTGGATTGTGAGTTTAGATAGATGTACATCAGATAAGTCAAACAGTTGGAATGGATTAGGTTTGACATTGGATGATATTGTTACGGTTAAAACATTTCTTAAGATTACTTTTGGATTGTTATAAAAAGGACAACCCAAAGGTCGGACGACAACCCGTCGTGTCCGACAAGGCCGTGAGACTTGAACCCACAACCGATGGGCGAAAAGGGTACACCACCTTCCACTAGACTACATGATATCCTAGTTTTTATAACGTATTTTTTTAAATGGTATTAAAGATGAATTATAAATTCCATCTTTTTGAAACCCTATACAATTAGGATAAATAGAATATCTTTGAGTTCTATTTACTTTTTAGAGTCAAATATGAGTTTTTAGTTGAAATTATTTAAAGGATGGAACTCTACTTTTAATTAATTTTTTTCATATTAGATGAAGAAATAAATTCTTAAAAATTATGGAATGGAACATAAAACAAAAAATGTGATATAATAATACATTATGTTTTGTTTAACTGAGGATATTTTTAATCATCATAGATTGATGGATTTGAGACACTGAATTTTACAGTTTTTTGTGATTGATGACTTCAATCACTCCCTAAATATATTTAGGTTTTTCCTCCAATTATTTCTCTCTTATTTCCACCAATGTTCTCAAAATTGTGATCATAATTTGGTGGTGACCTTTTCATTTCCCTTTCCGTCTTATTAAGATTAAATTTTATTAACCCAAATTTTGATGTGGGTTTTCCAAAAAAGTATTTTATATTTCAAACTTTTATTTTGGGAAAACCAATTTCAAATTGGGTGGACACAATTTGTTGAAGGAGGGTAGAATATTACAACCTAGGGTTTCATAGTACATGATCTCTTTAAAGAGCATGCACTACACAGAACACCGAGTTTGAACGCACCATGACATACCAAACTAGATGTTCAAAAAGCTGTTATGAATAGTATTAACTAAATTTTGAATTTCATATACTACATATAATTTTAGAATCCATATTATGTGTTTTTTATACATAATATAAGAAATAATTCATATTTTTCATATAAAAGAAGTATTTTCCAAAAAAAAAATTATTTAACCATATTTTAATGGTGAATCTACTTTAAACCCCATATTTGACACTTTCATATATTAAATTTAATGAAATTAAATTCTTTTTGAGGATCAGGGCATAAAAATTTAACTTGGATAAATTTTTGGTACATTTCTGAAAACATTAATATTTTGATGAATAATGATAAATACTAAACATTAATTGAAAACAAATTTTTTAATCGAAATAATGTATTGTGTTAAATTATGAATTTGAATGGTTTTGAAGTATAATTTTATTAATTTTTATTATTTAATACAATTTAAGTCATTATAAGTAATATCACATTTAAATTTGACATAAACACTTGTCAATCTTTTGATAGTTTTTTCTTCTTAAAATCTCGCCTTTTGGTTTTGACAACGAAAATAAATTTAAATTAATCAATGAAATGTATATGTTTTGAATTTGGTAAAATATAATTCGTTTTTTAATTCAGAATATCAAAATTATCTTTTGGGGAAGATTTTGTATTTTTCTGAAAACATTCAATTTTTTATTAAAAGTGAAAAACACTGCATTATTGTTGAACACTGACTTATTATTTAAATAATTATTTATTTAATTTAATTTTATTTTAAGTAAAAATAGATATATAATACCTATATAAGTTGAATTTAATTCATTGGAGTCATTTTATAATATAATTATATGTATGAAATTTTATTGAACTTTTTAATGTCTTTTACGCAACATCTTGGCACCTTTATAAATTTGCAAAAAAACTTAATTTTACCACTTCTATGAATTTAATTTCAAAAATATGAGAGACATGGTTGACATTATTATGTAAAATGTGTTTCAATAAGATGAAAATAATTTTTGGTGAATAGATCCTTTGAATTTTATTTAACACCGTTATAAGTAAATAGGGAAATTTAAGGTAAAAATGGTATTATACTTATCCTAAAACATGTCCTAATTCAATTGGATAAGTTTTTTTCGACCAAAATAAACCATATAAATAAAATATGATCTTTTTGGTCTACTTGTATTCGATTAGAAAATTTATTATTGTTTTATTTAAAGAAGAGTTAAAAGTGTGAAATTCAATGTTTAATAACTAAACCATTTTTACTATAGGTTTATACATAGGAAAAATTGTACTACAAATCTATATCAGAAATCTAAAAAGATTTCATACATTGTGGTATTTTATTTATAATTTTTATAGATTATATAATTAAATTTATTTATGAAACAATGATGATGTAGTAATTCATTTATCAATGAAATACTAAAATAATTGATATTATAAATATAGAAATAAATAAAAATTGAATATTTGGATGCCATTCACGGAGTTTCTAGATTAATATGACTTGTTAGGGTGGATTCAATGGATTTTTTTCAAAGGAATCATACCGTCATGACTTTCAGAATAACCCAATACTAAATACAGTCAAAATTGACAAAAACGAGTTTTAAAAACAAATACTATATTATTAAATGATATAACTTTCCATCATTATGAAATAAAATATTAAATGTTATTATTCAACTAGTAGAATATCCATTTTCATGTTTATATGTTAATGTTTGATTTGTTTTCTCTATATTATGTTCAATTTTATGTTTAAAAGGATTTTTTTCTTATTATACATCTTGCCTTAAAAGTTTATTTCTTCTGCTAAATTATTTACCCATATTGAGAATCTGAGATCACCCCTTTCTTATTTTTTTCCCCTAGGATTCCAAGAAGTGAATTATGTTTGATATGCATGGTTAAGCTAGGGTAATTATAGAGATTTCAATGGATTATTTATGTTGTGTTTTGTGTTTGAATGTGTAATGTAGCATTCAAGTATGGAATCTATTTTCCAAGACTACTAAACTTATCAGTCATTTAGGACTTGATTTTGTGAAATCATACAAATGTATTAAAATAATGCACCAGATCTGGGCTTCTGGGGTTGGGGAATTACACAGCCTTCCCAGATACACCTGAGCGGTATGAACACAGAAGAGGGCCTGAGAAAGAAAGTCAGTAACCAGCCATCCATCCTTCCACCGTGATGTTGGGAAAGAGACCCTCCCCCATGAAATGGTGGGTTTTAGCACAAGTTTCTAAAAACGGTTGGGGTGTGTATGGAAATCATAAAGAAATATAATTTATACATATAGTTAGGAAAACACTCGGCCCAACCTAAAGGTCCCAAGACAAAAAACCAACCCACCAAACCACTTTTTGATGCTTCCCATATATGTACATCAATACAAACAGCCCCTGTGAGAGCATAAAACTAACCCATTTTTCATTTAACCATTTTCTATTCATTTGTTAAGGGGTTCCCTTTAATTTATTATTTTACAACTCAGAGAAACTACCTAGTACAACATGTGCAATCGTTCTCAGAATGTAAAGATCCCGATTAACTAAACACATAAGAACCAACCCACTTCGTTCTTTAGTAATACAATCATGAAACATGGGAAAAGGGACTAAGGTATAAAATATCCATTTTAACAAACATTCATAAAAAATAGATAAAATCCAACCTACATTCCTACATCGCATCCCCTTTTCTCTAGACAACCAAACAACCACTGCCATCTGTCATTCTTCAAAGTGATCCCTCTCAATCATGCCCTGTAAACAAATCCTGGGAGCCCCACTACACAAAAATACCACACTGGGCACACCTATTTACATGAAAACATGTTAAACTAGTATGGAAACCCAACTTCCAAAATAATTCAAATATGTAGTACCACTATACAACTTGTCCATCTATTCCACAATCAATATGTCTCTCAACCTAAAATCTCATCACACCTTCTGTACAACCCCATACACAAATCCCATAGTAAAATAGAACCAAATAACAGCCCTGTAACCCCATCATGACATTCCCCATTCACAGAACCAACTCCCTTGACCACCCATGTTCCTGTAATTATTCTCCCAATAGTAGCACCATACAACCCACACAATGTCACAAATCCCAACAGAACACAACAAACTGCCACACCTACCAAAAAGCATGTATTCATATTTAGAAATTTTGGTTATCTAATTCCACTTTAAATAACATGGGTGGTCAAAAAATAGGTTTTATCCTGAGGCATCCATTTATTTAACCATGTATATTTAATTAAGTAGTTTTTCATGTTATGTCCATTTAGTAGAGTATCAACTACAACATAAAGAGAATTCTGTATACACAAATAAAGACCACCAAAAACAGGATGTTTTGGATGGCCTTATAACCAAAATAATTTATAACAAGAGACAAGGCAAATAAAATAAACTATTTCTCAACATTAACTCATCTTAAATCCCCTACCAATTATCATAATAGGTTATGTTTCCTTTTTATTATCATCTTTTACAACCCTTATTTATTTCTTATTAGAGAATATTTTTCACTCATTCATCACGAAGAAACATTATTACTCCCACACTGCTTGATGCACATATAAATAAAGGCATAAAAATCCCTACAATAAACAACATGTGATGAAAACTCTTTTTTTCTAAAAAATTGGGGATTGCACGAGCAGTAGGAAACTTCAATAAAACAGTGCAAGAGGGTGCTCGAGCATAGGAACATTACACTTATATAGATAAAGAATTTAGGTGCACCAAAGGGGAAGGGAAAACATATTTGGATGAGAATATAGCATCTTTGAATAGCTATATCCAATATTAAAGGTGAACGGTTTCAAAATCCATTAACATGGGATCATGGTCATATCATGCAGTTTGAATATCCCAAAGTCCCCAGAGAGTTAGGATATTTAAAATATACATTATATTCATTGAAATTACCTTAAAACACCCAAACAGTGCTTGTAACATAGTTTACATTAAATAAAACATAAGAGGGGAGAATCTAGAAAAACTCGGGAAACATAAAATTTGGAAAAGGGTGAAACACTGTTTTGGTGTGACACCATCACAGTTCAACCATTTCGATGTTCTATAGATATGGGGTCACCATTTATGTGAGCCACCATTTCCGTGGGCCACTATTACAGTGCAACTGTTTCGGTGGGACACTGTTACAGTGCCATCGTTTCAGTGGGACATCGTTTCAGTGAAACTATTACGATGCACCACCAATATGGGGACACCATTTCAGTGTTCCATCGTTATGGTGCCACCATTTTGGTGTGCGACCCTCACAGTGTGCCACCGATTTGGTGTGACATTATCACGGTTCCATCTTCTTGGTGAAACCATTTGGTGAAATAGTATTTTTGTAAAACTCTCAATACAAACTACTACAATCCCCAATAACACCACAGGCACTAGATTTTTATAAATTAATGGCCTGAGGAAATTTGGGTCATTACATCAGATAACTCTCAAACTATTTTCATCTCCATGAATTTAAAACCAAACTCAAAAAAGAGGGATCCGAAAACCACCACATAAGATACATATCAGGGACACACCACCCAATTTTGTTTGAAAACATGAATGAAAACCCTAACATCCCAGAACAACTCCTTGACATCTATATTCTGAAAAACTATACAATCACTAAGGCCCCACTAATCGAGCATATAGATTAAGGAATCCCTTCCTCCTTGACAAGCTATTATCCTATTTGGGTGTCACTAACTCGTATGCATGGGTTCAATCACAACCGCATTAATGCGTCTTGATTAAGGATTTAGTCCTCCCCTGCCGATATGAAGGACTTTTAACACACATTCATAGAATAGGTAAACAAATATTCTTGAATCAAATGAGGTCAAGAATTACATCATATGTAAATAGAAAGGAAAACCAAAGAGAAAATCCCAAAATTGCTCTGGGTATTGGGAATGCATCTATTCCTCCCGCTCCCATGTACTCTCCATGATACCACCATGCATCTATAACACATGAAACCAATGAATGGTCCATCCTTGATGTACATTATCCTCATGATCCAAAATTATCATTGGTCACTCCATAAAAATAATGATTTCCTTGATATCCAAATCTCCATAGTTAATTATGTTGGAGTCATCATGTAGACACTAACAGATTTGAGATACATGGATAGAGTTTTGGATCTACTCCACCCGCAGTGGCAATTCCAGCTAATATGCCACCTTTCTAACTCACTACAACACCTAGAATGGTATGATGTACCAGGGAGAATTCTATCCCCCTATTCCAAAACACTATTACTCACATTAACGGGAAACCATAAAAAATACATGGTCCCCAACCTCTAACTACAAAGGCCTCCTCTTATTCTCTACATACAACTTATGTCGTTCATGTTCTACCTTCATCCTCTCAGAGACAAGATGCACCTTCCCAACTATAATCTAAATTACGTCTGGGCCAAGAATAGCTGCATCGCCAATATTGGTCAAACACAAGGGTGAATGGCACAACCTCCCATATAGATCTTCAAATGCATCAATTCCAATGGAAGAGTGATATCTCATATTGTAACCAACTACATCAGGGAATAATTTCACACCTAAGATCAACTAATGACCAGAACACATTCTTGTAACGTGTTCTCTAACATCTGGATGGTCCTCTTCATATTTCCATACATATGAGAGTGGAAATAATTGATGAGGTGTAATTGACTGACCAAGGCATGCTACAATAACCTCCAGACTTGTGATATAAAGCATATATCCGGATCTCAGACAATGGACTGTGGAAATCTATACAGCTGCACCACCACATCCTCATATATCTGTATTAAGCCATCAACCACGATTGACTCCTTGATCACTATGAATTTTTCCAATTTCATCAACTGATCAACTACTACCCAAGTAGAATTTCATCCTTGGTTATTCATGGGTAATCCTATGATGAAATCCATTGATATTCCATCCCACTTCCCCTTGATAATATATAAGGGATGAAACTAACCATTGGGAACATGGTGCTCACACTTCACCTGCCGACACAATAGTCACCTTTCCATGAATTCTGGCACTGGCCACTTCACCACGGGCCACCAAAACACTTCTCTCAAGCCTCTGTAAAATTTTTAAACACCTGTATGCACTGCAATGGTGAGTAATGTAACTCATAGAGAACACCCTAATGTATTTCAACTTGGAAAAACAACTTCCCATGAAATAACATTCAATTATGACCATCCCTCTGAAGTGTCACCCTAGATAGTGAAATCACACCTCACATTAGTTTCTGAGTCTCCCCAGTAACATTCCTCCAACATCCTAACTAAGTAAGACTTCACTATCATCTGAAATATATAGCCTCTATCTCTATCCACTCTCATATCTAGGCGCAAATCATCCAACTCTTCCATTTCCTTCCTACAATCCATATATTCAAAAACTACCCACTCTATTACGTCCTTCTCAAGGAGTTGGCCACTATGTTTCATTTTCCTATGTTTTAATAGATATCATGGTCATAACCATGGAAGAACTCCATCCACATTCACATAGGCATGTTCATGTCTCTCTGGGAGAATATATATTTCAAGATCTTATGATATGTGAAAACCCAATAGCACTCCTCGGTGTGGTAATGCCGCCGCCACTTCATCAAAAATATGACTACTCTATGCTCCAAATCATGGGTGGAATAGTTACGTTCAAGTGAAAGTAACTATATAGACCCATAGTTGATCGCTCCTTGCTCCTCCATCATCTCACACCCCAAACATAATCTAGATGTGTCATAGAACACCATGAACATCACCCCTTATTTCTGAAATCTGACCACTAGAGCACTACCTTGAATCCCCTTTAGGAAGCTAAAATCTTACTGACTCTGCTCACTCCATGTGAAGACCTGGTGTTTAAATGTCATAGATGACAATGGAGATGTAACTCAAGAGAATTCAAGTATGAACATTTGGTAATATCTTTCTAGACCTAGGAAGCCATAAACCGGTTCCACGTTATTGGATTCATCCCAAGAAACAACTACCCCGACCATTGAATTGACCATTGATAACCCTTATAGAGATAGAACTTGTCCAAGGAAATTAACCTTTTCCATCTAGAACATGAACTTGGATAAATTCCCAAATAGATAGTGGTGTCGTATGAACTCAAATACTGTCCTGAGGTGCTCAGCATGGTCCTCCTCTGATCTAGAGTAAATCAAGATATCTTCGATTAACACAAAGAAAAATCAATCTAAGAATCCATGGAAAAAAAGTTCATGTGCCCATGAACAAGGCTATTACATTTGTGACATGGAAAAACATGACAATGAACTCAATGTGCCCATACCTTCACATGAAGGAAGCCTTTGGGTTGTCATCCTCTCTCACCATACACTAGTGATATCCAGTCTACAGATCATTCTATGAGAACCAACATGCTCCCCTTAACTGGTTGAAATGATCATTTATTCTTAGGGGAGGGTAACAATTCTTGAACTTTACCTAATTCAAACTATGTAAGTCTATACACAACCTCAGGACACTGTCTACCTTTTAGTGAACAAGACTAGAGCACCACACAATGACACATTGGGTCAAACAATCCCCTTCTTCATTGGGTCATAAACCTAAATCTGCAACCCCTGCAACTCAAAAGGAACCATCCTATAGGGAGCCATCGAAATTGTAGGGCGTCGGGTTGTAAGTATACTCCAAAATCAACAATCCATCATGGAGGTAGAGCCACAACCTCATTTGGGAATAAATCCATGAACTTCCTAAAACCCCCCAAAAAACTCCACCATCTTTGTGTCTTTTGATCCCACTGACAGCTCGACCGACATGGGGAGAAGATAATATATACGCCGACAGCCCACCTGACATCTGCGCTCACCATAAAAAGCTACATGATGGCCATCCATGCCTGAAAACACGACTCTTATCAAGAAGTAGTCAATAACATCATGAATAGAAAACAAACAATTGATGCCATGGATGACATCATAGGGTTGTATCTATAGTAGAATAAGGTACCCACTAGACCGATGTGTCCTGACCATCAGTCTATTTCCTTGACATACATCATATAAACATTTCTGACCTCCACCTATTGTGCTCAGCATAATGAAACATAAATTATATCTATGTCTAGCCCAAGGAATAGGCTAGGATAGTTTAATAAAAGTAGTGTGAAGCAATTTAATAAACAAAGAACACAAAAGTGTACTAACCAGATTAATCATACCTTGAACAATACCTATCCTAGTTGGAATTGCTACCTCAATGGTGTACAACTTCCAACACCCAACACCCAACTCCTCTACCCCTATACTATCGGCTTCCATCCCCTTCGATGAACTCGATTGGCTCCCCTATCATGGTAAACATACTAAAGAGTGAATTATCTCCACAAATTCACCCTTATTTTGAATTTCTATTAGTTTCAATAGGGTAAAGGGAGTGATAGAATACTAAAGAGATGATCTAAGTGCCTCCTCCAAGAGACTTTCCAGTGAATCCTCATCTGGAAAGAGTTCTAGATCAAAGAGTAAGAGATCCTTGAACATGATCCCTAGTTCCCCCATTGACATACTCCCACAATTGTGGGGGAGAAGATCATTCCTCTTATTGGGATTCATCATTGAGGAAAGAAATTGTGCCTGAAACTCCTTCTCAAAGTCAGCCCATGAGACATCGATCTCCTTCCTCTCTCTAAGGTAATGTGTCCACCGCTGACACGACCCTCCACAAATCTAGCTCACCAATAGAGGAAACCAATACTTCCTTAGACCATATATGAAGGAAAATGTGTTTTTCACCTCCTCAAGCTAGAAATCAATCTCTACATCTAAATTTTTTCCTTCCTTCTTCCCCAGGGTCTGTCGCTGGATGGAGTGGAGGGTCTTCTACCACAAGTCATATTCCTCCTCTCAACCATCCCTCTGCTAATATACCAAGTTAGCCTATTGGCCCTCAAATAATTGTACCATGTGTGGGTGATATCCATGTTCCATATATGAAAATGTTAAATAAGGAACTCCTATACTTGGCTAGTATGGAAATTTTCGTTTAAATTCATATGCACTCTTCAATTAAATTAAAATTTCCTAGATCTTTGAAGAAACACAAGAACACAAGTTATTATGATGAATGTACCTTTCCTAGGTTTTCTACCCCCCAATTAGTGTAGCCTCATTTAGTTGTTTAGTAGGTCTAGAGTCCATGCATCGAATAAGGGGCCCCCTAAAATTATGTGCCCTAGGTGGTCTTCCCTTTCCTGTTTCATGGACCAAGATTTCATAAAACCCTTTACCTACCATCCCATGCAATCATCATTGTGCATAACTAAAAAACTCAATCCTATCCCTCAATCTCTAAATCCAAACTCTATCTATTCCCTCAATGATTAGCTCTAATACCATTCTGTCATGACCCACCTTCATCAAGGTGAGTCAAGGTTCAATAAGGTGCCACACCCTTCCTTTTTCATGATGATGTAGAGATAATTACCCATGAGTCTCGCCTATAATAATCCATGGATTGGATACTAGAATTAAGGGTACATAATCTCACAAAAAATGGTATGAATTTCTCATTTTCATGAAAACAGGATTTACAGATAAGATGGTAAATCCCCAAACAAGGCCAAACATTTATATAAAGGAAACCAAAATCCAACCCATCCTTGAATTAAAAGTAAACAAAACCAAAAGTAAAACCAAAGAACTAAATGTAGTACCAAAAGAAATAGACTAAGAATAAAGACAACAAATATCCCAACATCTTTGCTATTAATGTCCAACACGGTCCTCAAAGTCCTTCCAAAACCCTGAAAATAGTTTTATATCATAGGGTGAATATACATGTATTCCTAGTAGGATAACTAAATTCACTTATATACAAGTGGGGAAACATAATAATACCCCTATGAGAAAACACCATAACCATAAATCACCATCCAAAGAGTAATAACCAGCCCTATTTCACCAAGGCACAGTCACAAAATAACTCAAGTTAAGTAAATTAGTAGAATTAGCACATCGACATTTGAGTAACCCGCACCACTTTCCCACTTGTTCATTGATCATTCATACTGGTTAAAATATTGACACTACCACTCTCCCAAAATGCAATTACACTGCCACAACCTACCCACATACACCTAGGCCCCAAACCACACACAAATCCCTCTAAAAACACATAGTCAAATACCATACAACACATCCTAACCAAAGATTCATGGGCCACAAAACCCACGCCTCTCACCCGAATAGACTTGGGTCTTATCCCAAAGACACATGGGAATGCAATCCTGGTCTAAAAAAACATAAGCCTATCATCCACAACCAAACCAACCCGAAGGATATTGGAATATGTTTAACCTAAGTCCATTACAACCTTCCATGATATTCTCGAGCAGAAATATCATGAAAGAGGGTGCAAGGAAGAAAGTCAGTAACAAACCATCAATCCTCCCAGTGGGATCCTGTGAAAGAAACACCCTCCCATGAAATGTGGGTGTTCAGAACATGGTTATCAATAAGTGTGGGGATCATATAGAAAACAAAAAGACTATAATTTATACATATAAGTAAGAAAACACTCATCCGAACCTACGAGTACCATAACTGACAACCATCGCACAAGAACCGGTTTTTACTCCAACCCCTATATGCACAACCACAAAAATAGCTATTTCCAAAGCATAAACCCAGCCCCTTTTTAATTTAACCACATTCCATTCATTTATTAAGTGGTTCACATTAATTTTTTCCAGAACTACATGAGGAAACATGAAAGAACAACATCGACAACCATTCCCAGAAGGAAAAGAGCCTAATTAACTAAACACACAACAACCAACCCACTTCATTCATCGGTACTGATAATGTAATACAAGGGAAGAGGGATGTAGGTAATGAATTCCCATTTTAACCACAATTCATAAAAACCATCATTGAACAACAAACCTATAATCCCACTACACAACCCTTTTTTCCTAGTCACCAATAGAACCAAATCCATATATAAATCATCAATGTGATCCTACTCAATAATTCCCTTGAAAGAAAACCCAATATCCCCACTGCACAATAACACCCCACCCTAGCACGCTGATAAATATGAAAACTTGAAAACCTAGTCCTGAAATCCCACTATCCAAACATGTCCCAAATGCATTCCCACTGGATAACAAGCCCATCACTTCCGCAATTGATAAATCTCCTGACATGAAATCTTGTCACTCCTCCTATACCATCCCATAAACAAGGCCCATATTAAAACACCACCAAACAGAATCCTCGCTGCAAAAACATACCATTCCACATTCACATTACCAAATCACATGTACACCCATGTACCCATAACAGTTTCCCTGACAGTATCACCACACAACCCACATAAAGTCACAAAACCCAACAGAACACACCACATAGCCATACTTACTAAACAAGATGTATTTAGATTTATCAAGAGGGGATCATAAATTCCACTTTAAATAAGAAGGGTGATCATATAACATGTTTGATCCCGAGGAATCCATTTATTTGATAATGTATACATGATTATTTAGTTTTAATTTTATGGCCATTCAACAAAGTGTCAGCAATAAAATAAAGATCATCACTAATTCTCAAACAAGAACCACCAACGACCATGATTTTCAGAAGTCCGTACATACACAATAATTTATAATAGAAAACAAGAAGAATAAAATAAAATAGTTTTAAACATTCATTTATCTTATCTACCATGATCGTTATTATAAAAGGTCATGTTATCTCTATTATCATCATCTTCCCCACACCTTATTAATTTCTTTTTAAAGATTAGGACTCATCTATTCATCATGATGAAACATTACTTCACCAACCACGCATGATTCAAAAATAAAAAGAGGTAAAAGAATCCCTAGATGAAAATATATGAAATCAAAACTCCTCGTTACACGAAAACACGGTATCACGTGATAATCAGAAAACTCTATGAAAAATTAGTAGGTGGATCTAGTATAGGTGCATAACTCATCAAGAGTGGAAGTATTTCGGCACACTAAGTGGTAATAGAAAACACACTAGGAAGGGAGCATCCTGGCATTAAAGATCATGATCCTATATTAAATTAAGAACAATTTCAAAAGCCATTAATTTGAGATCGTGGTCAAGATAATGTAGTTTAAATATCTCAAAGATCTAAGAGCATTAGGATATAAGAGATATATTTATTATCCTTCGAAACCCCCATATGAAAACTCAAATAAGGATTTAAACTCGGTTTATGTCAAATAAAATGTAAGAGGCGAGAAAATGTAAAAACATGGAAAACTGGAAATTTGGAAAAGGATGAGACGCCATTTTGGCGTGACACTATTTCGGCGTGCAACCGTTACTGTGCGCCATTATTTTGGGGACACTGTTTCAATGCCACCATTTTAGTTTGCAATCATTATTGTTCCACCATTTTGATATGCCACCGTTATAGTGCAACCATTATAGTGTGCAACCATTTCTGTGTGCCACCATCACAGTACCTCTGTCTCAATGAAACCATTTAGTGAAAATAGATTTTTGGAAAGATCCAAAAATAAATTATTACAACCCCAAGAACACCATATGAACTGGATTTTCATAGAGTAATAGGCTGAGGAAATCCATGTCATTATATAAATATTTTCTAAAAAGTATTTGAATGATTTTAAAACCACTTACTGGACAATTAAATACACACCCTTTATTTTAAAATTATATTTCATCGGTGTCTTATAACTTCTAATTAAGGAAATAATTTTTTAGAGTTAGCACGCATGCAAGTGTACTAGTCATTCGTTTAATTTTCATTCAACTCTAATAAATGTAGGGTTTTTTTAATCCTCCAAAACCCATAACAATAAAAGTTCTTCTATTGTTTAAAGCTCTATTTATTTTTTAATTATCATTTATAAAAATAGTTCATAGATTATTTTTAAGCACTAGGTCTAGAACCGTGGGCTCCAGATATTATAATTGGTATCATAGGAATGGTCAAGACAACCTTGGTGATTAGATGTTGTCATTTTAGAAAAAAAATTGACATGATAGAGTTTCCTTTAGATGGTTAATTCCCCATAGAAACTCTTTATTTCTAAAGATGGAAATTCTAAATTTTCTTATGTTCGAACAAATTGTAAGGGTGTAATTCTTTTAAGGGGGAATGTAACTCCCTATGTGAATTTAAATAAAAATTAATTATTAAATAATTTTTTTCTAAATTCAAACTATGTATGATTTGATATAATGGTATTATATTCGTAGATAACAAAAAATATATATTAAATCAAAATATGTTATTTAAAATTTATATTTTATGATATTAATATATATTTACAGATATATACATATATTAATATATGTATATAATTTTATTATCAAGGTAATTATGATAATATATATATATATATATATTTTCTATGAGAATTATTATTATAATGTTTTTGGAAAAAAATTAATTTTATAAAGAATATGATAGAATTATGTTAGATCTTTTGAGTTATAATTTTAATAAATTCTTATATAAAATTTTTATATCTATGTACACAATTTAATTACTTTATTTAAAATAATAAGTGATTAATTTTATAAAATTTTATATGGTTATTGAAAAATTAATTTAAGATTTCAAATATAAAAATTATATATTTTAATAAGGAAATTATATCATGGAATCAAAATTCATATGTAAAATTTAATTAATGAATTTAATTTATATATATTACTTATGCTAATTAATAAATTAATATATTAATAATAAATAATATTTTTTAAAAATCTGAATTTATAAAAAATTGAAAATCCGTATTATTATTAAAATGATAATATAAAATTTAAGTAAAAATAAAATATTTTACCAAAAAATGAGTTATATATATAAAAAATAGAAAACAAAAGGATTAAAATAAATTGAAAAATGATAAAAAGGGGGAAAGGATTCAACAAGAATTGTGATTTTGGGATATGCTTTCAAACACGCTCACCCAACCATCCAAGGAGACAAGGCCTAGTCCAGTCATGGGGGGTCATAGTCACTTGTCAATGAAGCCCAGCATGAGTCAGGGATGTTGATTAGGTCAATAGTTGGGAAAGTGAGATGCATGTGATTTTAGTCGATGGCTTTATATCTTATCAGGTTAGAACACTGTTGAGAGTTTATTTTCTGATCTGTAAGTTGGATGAGTTTTCCAGATTCTAGATATTCAAATCTTATCTAATATTAATTTCATAATCTTCCATAATTTTATCATATGTTCATTTATTTTGATTACAAGTATTCATTAATATATGTAATTTCGTTAAATTTTATGTATATATTAATCTTGTTTTAGATACATTATTAAATACTTATTTTTCTGGTTTATTGTTTTTTCCTCATGTGTTTTTCAATTTGGTTTAATTCATCGATTTTTTTGCATTTAAAATTAATATCCAAAAGTGAAATCTACTTCTTGAGTCAATGTTTTCTATATAGAAAATGTTGGTTTCAAAATTATGGAGAACGAGTTGAGAATGAAATTTATTTTCATTGGTCGCTTCATGGATTCCAGTTTTGAATCTTTTTTTCTATTTACAATGGATATCAAAAATTAATTTTTTTTAATTTTTATCTTCCAAATGTAATTTCATAATGGTTTAATGTTGCTCCATTAAGTTTTTTATTCTATATAAATTCATGATGAATCTTCATCAACCAGTTATTTTCATTCATTTTCCATTGTCTGATTCATCCATTATTCCATAAATTTATTTGATACTAGTTTCTTTTCTGTTAAAATTTAATTTAATTTATGGTGAATTAGAATCTTAGCAGATGCGTGAGAACTAATATATATCATTTTTCTATGTAAATATGGGATATAAATAGTGCTTTACTTATTAATATGAGCGGGGTAGAGAGTCAAATCCCTACACTCATTTCTCTATCTGTTGTGTTGTATTTTTTTTTGGTTCTGATAGTTTGAGAGATGAGTGGATAATGGAGGAAGTAAAGGGATTTCATTATTCTTCCATAATAAGAAAGGGAGAAAATATTTATTTTCAAGGAAGTGATTACTTTGAAAACTAATTTATATTGGAGGTTTTTATTATTATTATTAATTTGGTTTTGGGTAAGGGACCATTTTATATGTTTGATTTGTCTTTTTATGAATCTAAATTAAATATTGAAAATCTAGTGTATGGGAGAATATTCTTATGAATAAAATTATTAAATTGAATATTATATTACAATATTAAAATTGTTTAACTATCTATAAATAAGTTAGTTTATTCATTTCTGCCAAAAAGTATCTAAAATATTACTTATTTATTATTTAAATGATCAAACATATATTAAGGTATTATTTTTAAGAAATCATGTTTCAGTAAATGATGGTGTAATAAAATCCTTTCTGTAATTATGGAAATAATTATATTTAGATGAAAACTATGTTTTAATTGTTTTTAAAATACAGATATATTTATTTATCGATGTTTCATTTTAAATTGGATTTATTCATCTTTAATGTTATATAACTAATTATGTGCATATATGTGTATTTGTAAAAAATTTATTATGACATATTTAAGTATTTTATTAAGTACATAACCAATCATAAATAAATTATTGATGTTCTATTATATTAAGGAGAATATTTATGTCCTAAAATTAAATCATTTCGCCATTCCTGTTATGTTTATAATTTTATTGACATGTTATAATTTTTATCTCCAAGTTCAAAAAATTCCCATAGAATTTCATCATTTAATATTAAAATTAGGGACATTGCATCAACATATAAACATTCCCTTGTGATTATTCCTATAAATATACCTTGCATTCATAATAATGATTTCAAATTAAAGGATTACTTCCCAGATTATTATGAAAATGGATTTCTATCATGCTTTGAAATATTTTATTTAGAATTATTATTTTATAGTCTTATTTATGAAAAATAAGTATTTATTATGAAATAAATAGAAAATGTACTCTATAAAAGAACTTATGAATGCATTTACACTTCAAGAAAAGTCTTATGGAAAGAGTTTTATTGGTAACAGAACTCGTATGTGGTATGTAATGAATATTCATATATTTATATATTAACATACATACATATATAAATAAAAATTTGAATGGTTATTTTAATTCAGTGAAATGATTTCAAAATTAATTGATGCAATGAATGTATATATATGTAAATAAAGCTTAAAATAGTTTTCATTAAACCCTAAATTTAAATGTTGTAAATATGGTAAGGAATTAGGGAGTCAACCCAATCACTCAACAAGTGGGAAGGGCCAAGATAGACTTAAATGTTTCACATTGCCACAATTTTTTTTTTCAAAATATTGCATAATGTTTTTTGAAAAGTTATTGCATTACTTTTAAATCAATTTTTGTATATAATTAATTTCAAAAGTGGTATAATATTTTAAACATAAGTAATATTTGTTAAATTTGAAAAATATTTTGTCAATTTATTTTCAAAGAAATATTTTATATAATGTAATTCAATGATTTTGAAACCCCTTACTAGGAAATTAAATGACCGCCCTTTGTTTTAAAATGATTATTCACATGTATCTTAGATATTCAATTTCAGACAGCTTAACTTTTGGAGTTATCATGCGAGGAATCGTAGTAGTCATTCATTTAATTTTCATTCAACTCTGAAAAATTTATGTTTTTGTCTAATTATACGAAACCTAGGAGTGTAAAAGGTCATTTATTGTTTAAAGAACTAGGTATATTTCAATTATCATTTACAAAAAAGTACACAACATTTTTTTTAGAACTGAGTCAGGAAGCATGCCCTCAATCTATTATAATTAGTATTGGAGGAACAATCTAGTAAATATTATAGATTAGATGTTGTATTTTAAGGAAAAAAATCTACAGGATAGAGTTTTCTTGAGATAGATAAGTCCCCTTAGATTTTCTTTTATTCTAAATATTGGAATTCATATTGTTTTTATGTTCATGAAAATTTGGTGGGTAAAAGTATTTTAAGGGGGGCGAATGAAACACCATGAGATAATTTAAATAGAAATTAAATAAATAATATTAGTTTCTATATTCAATCTACGAATGATTTAATAAAAAAGTATTATATTATTAGCCAATAAAAATATCTTTTAAAACAAAATATGGTATTTTTTACTTTATATCATAATATATTAATATATATTTATTGATATATAAATATGTTAATATATGCATATAATTTGATTTGCAAGGTAATTTTTAATATATATATATATGATCATTATTATTAGAATTTTTTTAAAACAACAACTTTTTTATAACGCATATGAACAAATTAAGTTAGCTATTTTTCGTTATGATTTTATTAAATTATAATATAAAAATTTTATAACTATTTATAAAATTTTATTTATTTGTTTAAAATAATATGTGATTTGTTTTATAAAAATTTAATAGTTTATTAAAAAATAAATTTAAAATTTTAAATAAACAAAATTATATATTATGATAAAGAAATTATATCATGGAATCAAAGTACAGATGTCATATTTAAATAATGAATTTAATTTATATATTAGTTATGGTCATTATTAAATTAATATAATAATAATAAATAACATGTTTTAAAATTAGGAATTTCTAAACAAAAATAAAATTTCATATTATTAATAAAATTATAAAATGAAATTTTAATAAAAAAATAAATGTATAATAAAAAAAGAATTATATATATATAATGTTGAAAATGAATGTATTACAAAAAATGATAAAAGGATAAAATATAAGGGGAATAGGATTCAATAGGAATTGTGAGTTTGGGATTGGGTTTCGAACAGGATCACACGACCATGCAAGGAGTTGAGGTCAAGTCCAATCGTGAGGGGTTCATCATCAGTTTCCAGCAATACCAGGAGAGAGTCAAGGCCAATGTCGAGGACATGAGTTGGGCGAGTGATATGTATATTATTTTTGTTGTGGTCTTTAGATATTTTTGGGTTTGATTTCTATTGTGTGTCAATTTTCAGTTCTCCAAGTTAGACTAGTTTATTTGATTCTTGATATTCAAATCCTATCTCATATTAAATTCCACATCTAACATCATTTTATCATATGGGCCTTTTTTGGATTTAATTTATTTATCCATATCTAACACAAAATGGAAATTATGTACCTCTAAATCCTGTTTTAGATTAATTATAAATACCTATTTTCTTGTTTGTTGATTTTTCTTCCTATGTTCCTCAATCTGGTTTCGTTCATAGATTTTTTGTGTGTATTAAATTATGATCTAAAAGTGATATTTGCCTCTTGAGTCTCTTTTTTTTGTATGGAATATGATGGTATCAAATTTAATTATAACTATTTGACCACACACCTGATTTCAATTGGTCATTTCATGGATTTCAGTTGTGATTCCTTTTTTTACGGTTCAAAAAGGAAATCATCATTTTTATCTTTTTATTTTTCTTTTCCAAATGTTGTCTTATAATGGTTTATTCTTGCTCCGTCTGTTTTTTTTCTTTTCTATAAATATAAGAAATGAAGCTTTATTAACCATTTAGTTTCCTTTATTATCCACTATTTGATTCATCTATTATTCAATGAATTCTATTTGATGTTAGTTACTTTTGAGTTCAAATTTAATTTAATTTATGGTGAATTAAAATTTCAATTTACATGTGAGAACTAATATATAAAACAATTTTTCGTCAATAATAGGAGATAAAATTAGTGATGTATATGTGATGACTAGATGGGAATATATTTGAAACCTCATTCTCATTTCTCTTTGTGTTGTTTGGTGCTTTTTTTCCAGTTCAACGAGTATAAGGGATGAGTGGAAAATGGTAGCAGTAAAGGGATTCCATCCTTCTTCCATAATTGGTAAGGGATAAAATTTTTATTTTCAAGCTTGTGTTTATTTTGAAATCATCTTTTTGTAAGGGATGATTATTATGATTATAAATTTGGTTTTGTGCAAGGGATCCATTTATTTTTTTATTCATGTTTTTATGACTCTAAATTTAATTTTGAAAATGTTGTGTAAGGGAGAATATTTTTATAAATCAAATTCTTAAAGTGATAATTATATATCAATATTCAGTTTGTTTAACTATCCATCATTATGATGTTTTCTGCATTTATTTGAAAATTTCTCATAAATATTATATATATTTTATTTATATTATCATATTTATGTTAAGGGATTATTTTAATCCGAAAATATTTTAGTAGATGATGGTGTAATGAAATCATTTATCTAATTAGAGAAATGATTATATTTATATTATAACTATGTGTTAATTATTATTCAAATATGGATATGTTTATGTATCAATGATTTATTTTAAATTAAATCACTTGTCGTTAATGTTGCATAATTCATGTTGTAAAAATATGTGTCTATGTAAATAATTTATTGGGTCATATGTAATTATTTTTTTAAGTACATAACTAATAATAATGTATTTATTGATGACCAATTATATTAATGTGAATATTTTTGTCACAAAATGAAATCATGTCATCATTCGTGTCCACTCTATAATTTTATTGACGTTTTATAATTTTTTTTCCATGTTTCATAAAACGTGCATACAATTTCATCATGTTTTATTAAAATCAATGACCTTGTATCTGTATATAATCATGGCCATGTGATTATGCATAACGACATACCTTACATTCATAATCATGATTTCAAATTAAAGGTTTACTTGTGATATTATTATTAAAATGGATCTCTTCAAGATTTGAAATATTTTATTTAAAATTATTCTTTTATAATCTTATGTGTGAAACGTAAAGATTTATTATGATATAAATTGAAAATTTATTACAAAATGAAAGTGTGAATGAATTGATACTTCATAAAATTTCATATTCCCTGAGTTTTAGTGATAACAGAACTTATAATTGGTATTATATGAATATTCATATATTTAGGTGTGTACATACTTAAATATATAAATACAAATGCGAATGTTTATTTTAATACAATGATATGTTTTCAGAATTAAAATATCCAGTGAATGTATATGTTAGTAAATCCAGATTAAAATTGTTTTCATTAAACCCGACACTTCAATGTTGTAAATATTGTAGGTAATTGGGGAGTGAACCCAATCTCTCAACAAGTGGTCGTCCCATGATATCCTTCAATGATTCAAGTTTCCACAATGTTTTTGTTTCAAAATATTAAGTAGTGTTTTATAAAAAATTATTTTATTTTTTTAATGAAATTTTTGTACGTTATTAATTTCAAAAGTGGTATATTATTTTAAACAAATGTAATTTCATTTAAATTTAAAAATATTTTCTCAAATTTATGCTCAAAGAATGATTAATTAAATTTATTTCAATGATTTCCAAACTCCTGACTGTGAAATTTATTGCTCGCCCTTTGTTTTAAAATGATGTTTCACTGGTATCATAGAAGTTCAATTTCTGATAGCTTTGCTTTTGGAGTTAGCACACATGGAAATGTCGAAGTCATTCATTTACTTTTTGTTTAACACCGATAAATGGAAGGTGTTTTCTAATCCTCCAAAACCTAGAATAGTAAAAGGACTTCTATTTATTAAATCACTATGTATTTTTCAGTTATCTCTTATAAAAAGAAGGACACATCACGTTTTTAACCTGTGAGTCCAGAAGCATGGTCTCAGGCTATTATACTAAGACACAAGAATCATCACCTCATATCATATAACATCTTCATGGTACCTAGTTTTACATCCCATGAGAATTTTTGAAATCTCCCATCATAGATTTTCTCACTAGAAAAGGTAAAACTAATTAGTTTTTGAAAAATTGGAATACCCTCTATAGAGAATAAAAACTATCCAATAGTTTCCCTCACTATAATAAGAGTCAATAATTCAATAGATTTCATTATCACAATGAATCTCCAAAAGAGTCATCTCAAAGAGTGTGGTTGTTAACTAAAAGCTAGACAAGAAAACATTTTAATATTCATATTAGTCTCTTAAATGAAACTAGGAGAACATCCATAATATTCTACTCTTTTTAGGATTCTTTTGGGGTGTGGGTAAAAAGATTCCATCTCAACGAATCTGTAGTGAATTTCACCTTCCAGTGGGTGTTGGATATGTTGAAATCAAAATATTTATGATATTCCAAACAATTCAACTTTTTAATGTTCAAGCCTTTTTGAGATAAGATATAACACAATATCTTTTGGTCATAATACTTGGTAAACCTTTCCCCAATATGGTAATGTTGTTGAAACAAAGGCACATTCATCAAGGCAATGATTTCAAGGTAATGTTTGGGAAAATTTTCTCTTGTGGCCTAATATCTCAAGAACCCTAGGATACCACATAATCACCTTGTTTAAGAACACATCCCAAACCATATTTGATAAATTACAGAAAACCTCATAACCCATCCAATTCTCAAGAAGTGTCAAAACACATAAATTTGTCGAAAGACATTTATGCTCAACAATAAACTTTTACATGTATCACCCCGAATAAACATTACATCATTCCAAGTGATAGTGGTCACAAAATAATTGGAATTTAAGATATACATTATAAACTAGCGATAAAAACACTCCAGACACAAGAAGTTCAAAATCTTGAAAATATTACACAATTGGTCCCATGTCATAAATTCATTAACTATCTATAGATCAATTATGATACCACATTCTAAGACTACATTTTCCCGGAATATCCCATCCCAAATACATAAATAACATTTTTATTGATAGGAATAATATTCGTTACTTATAAATATTTTTATAACTATTCTCATGTGACGCACATGCTTCTACATATTCTAAGAGTAAGACATGATATCTTCCAAAAATAGAACCATGAATGTATCAAAATACTATTGGAATATCTTGTTCATCAAATCCATAAAGAATAAATGAGAATTAGAAAAATAAAATTGTATGAAAATATACTCAAAATGCATATACCTTCTCTGGATTGTTGTTTTAAAAATTTCAGATTCTTTTATTCTCAACTGGTGATAACGTGATTGAAGATCATTTTTCTTTAACCACATCTACCCTTTAAATATTTAAATATATTGTTGTTACATATTAATTGATATGCACCATCATGGAATTGAATTTCCCTAAATGGTTCCTTGAGCCTGGTTTCCCACGTTGCATTATGCTCATCTCCCTAAATGCCAAAGCATGTCGATTAGCGGTGAGGGAATGTGGAATGTATTAGGATAAAACTATTCCCTCATCAGTATAGTCTAACATAGTAAAACCAAAATTAAAATCAATATCTCAAATAGAATAATAAATTGATAGAAGTTAAACCGGAAAATGATAGTTATATATATTTAAAATATTGTCATTTGTAATATCATATAAAATGATGATCATTTCATATCATGTATATACAAAGAATCCAAAATAGGTATACATGGAATCATTATAATAAATTTATCAAAATACCAAAAAAAGGCCAGAAAATACTATCTCTTGATGGAATAATGAGCCTCAACATGGTCTCATTCTCAAACTTTACTACGCATTTCACAATGTATAGCATTGTATTGTGGGTCTTTCCCAAATCTCTACCTACATCCGTAAAGTCATTATAGGTGCCCAATGGTAGTCCAAATAGGGTGTGAGATAAAATCAAAGCAGGTCAACACACAAAGTGTCTATAAAAAGTCACAACTATGAAATATAATATATGTAGGGAGTAGGGTATATAACAGATATTATTGTAATACAAGTTTATTGCCCATGTAAAAGGTAAAAAAATGTTATCCTTTACAACTATTCAAGGATCCATACAAAACAAGTGTCATGATCCTATAACAAGGTTGCAGTATATTAAGATGTGGTGAATTCCTTGACCATGTTCAATACTCAACATATCATATAACAAAATAATTTTCCTATAACCTGTATATCATATCCATACCATTTAGGATGTATAATTATAATTTCTACAATTACCCTAGCCGTTTCATATAATCAGAAGATTCATACCTCACGTGGACGAATCTAAAGTATAGAATAAAAAGGGATCTTCATTGAGTCCAAGGAAAAACTTGATGGAATCTCATTAATGGAACTAGTGAGGTTCAAGGATCATATCAACAATGCATATTCAAAGTGAATCCATCATGCAGAATTCAAGGGTTAGAAATGCCCTTGTCATCCTAAGGAATCATGATTCATGGATAATATAGGTCAAACAGAAATTATACCATAATCATGAACCATGGTTTAAATTACCATTGCATTTAAATGGAGTCAAGACCATTGAAATACCAACTAGGTAATCCACTACCATTTCAAATCACATCTTATTCCATTCATCAACTCATAAGACTTCAATTCCATGTGTGTACCCACTCATAAAAAATTCACATTCAACTAAATTTTATGAGTTTACCCATGCATAAAAAATTCCAATAAATTACATTGATTGAGTATACCAACTCATATAACAATTCTAATTAAATTACATTCAATCAATAATTAATTTAAAATAATTATTACCCTAGAATGGATATAGAACATCTCTTATCCAATAAACATAACTAAATTAATTTATATTTGGGATTACTATAAATATGTACTGTCAAATACTCACCCATTGGAAGGTTAAAAAATTAAATGTTAAAACACACCCATGGGTGACATTGGATTGTGGAAAAATCATAAAAAAGACTCAAATAACTAGTAAAAATTCTTAACATGTTTTAATATGTTGACTTTTATAAATGATACTCCTTTTGGGGGCCTTGACAGAAAGTCCAGAGGACAAAATAGTGGAACTATTTGCTATAAATAATAAAACCACTAAAAAAATTATATAACTTACATAGGTTCGTAGTAGAGTGTTTTTCCAGTATCAACTTCTGATTTGAATCGGATCGGGATGAAAATGAATAGTGGATGAATACCCCAGAAATTGTGAGTATTAGATGTCACCTAAATAACTTCTTTGATCTAAAGTTAGATGAATAAAGACAGAAAAGGAATGGATTACTCACCATTGAAAATTAAATGACAATAAAGACAATGGATTTGAAAAATTGGTAGGTAAACTGCACCTACACTTATGTTTTGGATTTAGAATGATCTCTCAAAGGTCACTACTATCCAAAGGAGGGGTAAATGAATTAGTTTTTGGTTTAATAGATGTGTAATAGATAAAGAGAAAATTTTCCTCAAAATACCAGGCCACATGGTTTAGACACATGGTTGTCCAAACCATCTTCCAATGGTGAACCCACTGTTTTTATAATGGATCACCCACACTCTCACAATCCTCAGTTTGACTATCCATGTGAAAATCATGAAATTTTTCTATACTAAATATTATAGCTTCATCACATGGGTGTGAACCTCTACCAACATTGTTTGATAAACTGTATGGGATCACATCTCCCTTTACCCAGGTCTTGTAAAGTGAATAGTAATCAAGAGACCTACCACGTATGATTTCTACTAACATTATATCCTGCCTTATTCTCCTAAAAATTGGGGTTTTGGGCTCTGAACAAACCCCAAACATCCCCAAATACCCCCATAACCTCAACGGGTATTCAATTTAGGATGTAAATATATATTCAAATTGAAAATAAAAATATATATATGTACCTCTAATGAGAACTATGGATCATAAAATTTTCCCCATTAAATTAATTATTCACAAAAAAATGTTGCACGAGTGGTCAAGAATATCCTCTGAAAAACTCCAGCCACTGAGAACATAAGTAAGCCACCCAATAGAAATCCATGTAATATATATGGAAATGATTCCCAAGGCCACATACTATACGATCTAACTGACCTTAGATATCATTCATGCTCATATCAAGGATTTTAATCGAATACTTCTCAAATGATACATCTACCAATAATTCAACCTCTTCAGGCATAAAATCATGATAAAGGTATGAATGATAATGGGGAAGATATGATATGTGGATGAAATAATTCGTGGGATGGTTCCATTTAGGTAACCAAGCCGATTGGATATTGTCCTGACTCTCCATAATCTCAAATGGGTTAACATATCTCATTGATATAATGACTCGTCTTTTGATCCATATGTTTCCCAACCTCGATGAGATATATAAAAACAATTTTTCCCTAACATAGAAATGTAGACATTATTTCTAGTGGTCATCATATGATTTATATAGGGAATATGCCATAGCCATCTATTTTTTGATCAATTGGACCTCCTTAGAAGTATCATGGACATCATGTGGTCACTCTAAATCTTCCTCACCTACCTCTAACCTGTATATGGGTGATCGACATGGACTACCATAAAAATCATTATATGGTCATATATATATAGTTTTTTAAAATATTTTATTTTAGGAGATATCAAACATTTGAATATGACAGTCACAAGATCCTAGAAATTCTATGACACATTGTCATAGAAGGTCCAGAACCACCTATATTGTATGCTCTATCTTGCAATTATTCTCAGGGTAGTATTTTATTCTCATAAGAACTTGGTTTCCAAACACCCTCTATAAAAACTACTAGAAAAGAGATGTAAACTATGCATAGCTGTCTAAAATGATAGAATGGGGGACCCCATGAAGTTGTATTATCTCACTAATTTATAACCTCCCAAGATCACCAACACTGAAGGTATCCTTGATATGTATAAATTAAGAATCATTTTTGATATATTCTCTAACAACCCAAACATCATCATTACCTCTAGATAAACTTAGAAAACTATTCAACAAATCCACTATCACATTATCCAATATCCTATCAGAAATAGGTAACTAATATAAAATTCATGTTGGTCACTAATGTTATACCTTCAACTGCTGACAAGTGGATCTCCTTGTACAAAAACAATTTTCCTCACATTTCATACCCAAGAATTAGTAATAACAGTTCGTGTAAAGGTACATTTAGTTAACAATGCGATGTACAAAAAAACTAGAGCATGAAAATCCCAAATCATCTTGTCTTGTATATCAACTAGAATATAATCATGAACATGGATACATATGATCTCATACTCACATGTGATGAAAATTGGATGTGATTACTCACCTTTCACACTATTCTGTAGGACCGAGACATCTAAATCTAATAGTTTTCTCATCCACACTCTATCCAGTAGGGTAGAGGTCACAATTAAGGATGAATGAAATGTCTTCTAATGACCATCCTGCACCTCAATGTGAATTTCAAGGAAAAAATCATAATATTCCTCTCACTTCTATCCTCCAGAACATCCCATCTCCAATTCATCATTTTTGATGCATCATCCACTACATATCCCTTTCCAGGAATGTAGGAAAGCATGAATTCAATATATTCTAGGTATTAAACCCACCTTCATTATATCATTTTTAGATCATAATTCGTATATATATATATATATATATGGATTTTTCTGGTTTTTTAATACCAAAAAACACTCTCCCATTATATAATGTCTCCAAAAATGCAAACCATAAACAATTATAAATAACTCAAGGTCATATGTTGGGTAATTAAACTTATGTGTCCTCAACTTTTGAGTACCAAATTCTATTACTCTGTCTCTCTACACTATCTCTACTCCAATCATGATAACTAAAGAATCATATTAAATAGTGTAGCTTATTTTATACAATATAAGAATTAGGACTATCAATGAAGTTAGTCTCCATTTTAGATTCTGAATGTTTATTTCAATTGTATCTATCCGTACAAGCATTACTCCCTTCATAGTTAATCCCCTCAACTGAACTTAGAAGAGTGATAATTCATGTATTATATACTTGTAATATCCAGCTATCCCCATGAATATTTGTATTTAAATCATGTTGTGGGGTTATTTATAGGAAACTGCAGTCCACACATTCATTGGGTGAACTCGTAATCTTTTCTCTGAGATAATAAGACCTACGAAGTGATTTTTATCCCACTATAAGTGGATCTCTGTAATATTAGAATATAAATTATTATCTCTTATTGTATCCAAAATTATTTTAACATTTTTGGCATGATCCAGACGATTTTGATAATACACCATGATATGACCAATGAAAACCACCAAAAGAAAATGTAGATACGGAAGGAAAACATTGCTCATCCCTGACATGAAACCTGCTGGTGAGTTTTAGGGAACAAAATTCATAAATAGATACTCCTATAAAACATACCTACTATAAAAAGTTTTACAAGGTACTTATGCTGGTAAAACATGCACTTGGTGATTTCAAGAGCAAAAGTAAATTTTCAAGAACACCCAAGATACTCAAAGATTATCAAAAAAAATAATCTATCCATGGAAAAAATAATGGTTCTTAGTGGTTATCTAGTTCAATAACTAATAATCAATGAATTGATAAGGTTATAATATACCTTTTTTTAAAAACCATGCTAAACCCCACCGAGAAGTACTGTGTTATTTAAACCCCTTGGCCTCTAAATACTTTAATTGCCTCTTGAGGTCCTACAACTCTATCTTATTGATCCTCTAAGGATAAATGGATAATAATGCAACTCCTAGAACTATATCAAAGGATAAATACACCTCTCACTCTTAGGAGGTACACCAAAAAAATCATTTTTTAATACTACACTAAGATGATCAAACATAAGAGGAATGCCCCCCAGATGATCAACCTAATCATCCAGATACAAACCAGTGCTCTCAGATTTCATTCTTCCTAACACATTATGGTGTGGTAAAACTATCTCTCTTGTAAATCTCATTCACCCAACTATAAACAAACATTACCCTATATGGATTTCAATTTCATCTTATGATGATACCTATTAACATATAATTGATAAGCTATTATCGATATCATCCCAATTATGAAGTTAAACTTGGTTATCTCGATGAAAAAAGATTCCAAATGATGTTACACCCACCAAACTCAAGGGGGAAATCCCTAAAATAATTTATAACAAATGATATGAACCCTAAAAATGTGTAATGATTAACAATTACCTCATAAAACTTAATCAATTGACCCATTATCTCCAAAAAAATAACATACATGAAACTATTTGATTCACTTTTTAAAAAAAGATAAGATAAAATTATTGAGGCTAGTAAGATTGTACTAATCACTATAGAGAGTAAGGTACCTGCTCCTTGGATGTAGGCTATATTGAATATATTTGGTATGAATATGAACCATATGTCACTACCTTACTATGCATATTAGTTCCACTATGCTCTCTCACTACAACTGGGGATTGGATTCCTTAGCTATGACAAACACCACAACATCGTCCTGATTGACCTATACTACTATAAAACCATACCTAATTTGGAGCTGCAAGAATTTCTTCTTAATCATTCATCATAGGTGACCCTTACCTCTCACTACTAGAGGGAAGGTCCTAAAATTATATTGCATGTGGCCCATCCAATCGCATTCTCGACACTTGACTTGTTTATGATCACTCTGATTTCACATGTGGCCTCATCTCTCACACTAATGATAAAAAACTGAGTTACCAGTACTCACAGTATCACTGGTACTATTCTCAAAGGATGTCACAAAACAAAACTTACTGATTGAATATGATAAACCAATGGTTTTAAATATTTCACGGCTATACTCTACACCCTTATCTTTCATCATGTGCCATATGTAATCGCCATCTGAATCAATATTTTTGTCATTTTCCTCAACCTAAGCACGTTTTCCTGATATTGAACAACATGTTAGAGAACATCCTCAAAACATATCTCCCATGAAGCCTGATCTTCAAGGTGTATCAGTGATGAACATTGTAGCTGTATAAATTATTTTTAATACTCCATAAATTAAATTATTCCCTACATTAGATGCATGAACTCAATATCATGATCTTCTCTTATAGTTTCGAACAAAATAGTCATAGATTTTGGATTGGAAATCCAAACAAACCATATCATGCAGTGCATCAGTCGAGTTCAACACATCCCACTGATGCTTTTCTTCTCCCTAAATCACGTAATTCACGATCATAAAGCTCCACGTAGAAGGTTTCACCAGATTCTAGCATATCATCACAATATTCTCATGAAATAGTTCAACAACCAATGGAATTCCAACCCCTGTAATCATGGGATTATAGTGTTATTGGAACACATATTTCAACACAACCATAGACAAGGAATGTTATTGTTCCCCCAAAAAATTATTCATGATGAAGAAAGAAACCCTCAAAAAATATCTCAGTAACACCTATGTTTGGTAAAACTAAGGGTTCCACAACATGAAAAATAATTGGATCCACCGATAGTTCCTTTCCCACAACCATTAGAGTGTGGTCATCTCCACTCTCCTTGCTTGGAAATAGAGGACACCATGGTGAAACGTCTCTATAATTCTGAATGCATTCCTCAAGAAATAATGACATCAATGTTCACAAAATAAAACATAATATGGGACACAAACTTCTTATAACCCTGTCACACAGACACAACATGCTCTTAATTCCAGGATTGGTAAAAACAAACAGTAAAAATATCACTACTGTAACTGTCTACTTCATACTGAAAATATAAGACCTAGTCAAGTTATTTAATTACCAATATAAATGTCAATTTAATTTCCATATTCACAGAACATTAATTTTAAATGGTTTAACCAATTGGTTTACCAAAATATGATAAAAAATGGCCCAAAATCCACATGAATCAAAATGTAGTGTCCACGTAATCCACACCATTACACATTATAGTCTAGGTTACTCATCTCCCATGAATCAATGGGATACAATTGGATTCTTAGGCTATGTATTTTAGCCTAATCCAGAAAACCTGATATAGGTTATGGTAGGCACATTATGTACCAACCATGTTTTCTAATTACATAAACAAAATTTATATCACAAAATCAAGTATATATATCATGGAACTTATGAAAACATAATTAAAAATAGTAATGTATCCTAAATGGAATGGAATACCACATGGGATGTGATTCCCATAATGTTCCTAAAAATATTCATGAGATAGAACACCCTCATCTCATGGGGTTGTGAAAAAATAGATACCTCAATCATATTAATGATTACATCATAATTCATGCATATCACCCAATGGTGGAATCAAATAAATATTAATATCAAAAATCCAGAAAACAACAATATTCATTCTAGGAAATTTTTCTTTAACCATTACTTGGGTTTGATACTCCCAAAAACAAATTATTACCAAATTAAAATTCCATCCAATCAATTTATTTTGAATAAAAAATAACGAAGTCAAAGAAATAACCTCTCTAATACTACTTTGTAATGTCCCATAACCTGATACCACTAAATGGTGGCCCGATCCCATTTGGCGATATTTCTTCATGCACATCTCCCCAATCACCAGAGGCTTCTAACTAATAGAAAGATCCAATGGATTATCCAAGGGTACAATATTACCTCATTACCAGAGTGTAAAATGGAATAATTACAATAATAGTCAATATAATAAGTATATAAATAGCCATACATAGGATAAACATTTAGATGATTGATATATATTTAATAATTCTAAAATTAATCTCTTATAAAATGGTGATAGTTTCATTGCATGTGTCTACAAAGTAGAAAAAAGAGATATACATGGAATCAGTACAATACATGTATCAAAAAACAAATTGAACATTATTTTTATAGTATCATGTTACTCAAATAGTTTAGGTACTCCCCTACTCATATGAATCGAACAATGTCATGCATATAATTGTGGGTTCTTTCTTAAATCCCATCATGCGTCAATAATATTTGTTTGGGTACCCAAAAAAATCCTAAAAAGCGTGTGAGATAAAATCTCTTTAGGCCTCCAACCAAAGATTCTATAACAAGTAATGGTTACTAAATATATGAAATTTTTTAGTGAAATAAATATAACCAATATGATGGTAATACAAGTTTGATTCCTATTGGAAAACTAAAAAACCGTGATCTTGAATATCCATACAATGGTCCCTACAAACATGTGGAAATCTATTATCATAAGGGTGAAGTATATTAAAAAAATTTAAATACCTTATCCATGACATATACACAATATATCATACAAACATGTCCATTTCTTATAAACTATATATCATATCCATAATGTTTGATCTGTTAAATTTTTAAGTTCACGTTTACCAAAGTCGTGTCTTATAATCACAAGTGTTAGGCCCTGCAAGGTTGGAGACAAGGTATATTAGAACAAGGAATCCACATTGAGTACCATGAGAATTATGACGGAATTATGGTAATATAACTAATGGATTTCAAGGCTCGTGTCAATATATTATATTCAAAGTGAGTCCAACAATCGGAATCCAAGAGGTAGAAATTCCCTTATCATCCTTCAAATTCACAATCCATTGAGAATACAAGTCTAAGTTAATTTCTTCCATAATAAAGACCTATATGGGAAATTTATATTGAATCCAAATGGAAACAGGACCCTTGGTATTCCAAGCAAGACACACACTACCATTTTAATTCACATCCCATTCCATTCATCAACTTATATGCATTCAATTCAATAAGATTACTCAATAATATAAGAATTTAAATTCAATTACATTAATTTATTTTACAAACTCATATACTAATACCAATATATAACATTGAATGCGTTTCCATAGTAACATAAATAACTACATTAAATTATATTCAATTAATTAAAAATTCAATATCAGCCATTATTGGGAAAGGAGGAGAAACACCTCATAATCAATTAATTTATTTGAACTCGTTCATAGTTGTGCTTCCTCTAACTAGTTAATCTCAAACAATCCCACCTTGGGTGGTTCAAAAATATAAAACTCAAACCCCATGGGTGAATTTGGTTTGGGAAAAACACCCAACAAGTCTCAATGAACTTGTTTTCATCCCCAATAGGTTCTAATACATTTAATTCATTTGTTAAATTCATATTTAGAGCCTTTTCAGAAAGTCATGTAGATTGTATAACGATAAGTTTCTTTATAAAGATTAAAACCATTTGGTAAAATATTAGGCCATGTAGCATATATCCATAGTAGATTCCTCATCCAATATATTCTTCTAATTCAATTCAGCTCTGAAGAAAAATGATGAACATAATAAGGACCTAGAAATAGGAAATATTATTTTTCACCTAAATATCTCAATAGATCTGAAGTTAATTTTAGACAAAACAAAAGTAATGGATTACTCATCGGTGTATATCCAATGAGAACAATGAAACTCAACTACAAGACCAGATAGAGAAACCACACCTAAATCTACATTTTGGATTCAAGAAGATCTCCCAATGCTAAATACTATACAAATGAGTGAGAAATGAATTAGGATTAGGTTTATCAGATTTTTAAATGTAAAAGATTAAATTTTCATCAATATATTAGGCCCCATAGTTTTCCCATATGGTTAGACAAACCGTGACCCAACAACACACCCTCTGTTATGCTACGGGAGAACCCACAAGGTTACTGTGCATGCTCCTACTAACCATGCACAAACAATGAAATTCAGATATGCTAAGAATTGTGGTTCCCCGTATATGGGAGCACCTCCATCCACCTAGTTTTACAAACCATGTATGCTCAAATTTCTTGATATCAAAGTCTCCCAAAGTTATTAGTAATCGTGAAACCTTCCACGAATAGTTTATACTAACCATCTGACCTTCCTTATTCTTTGAGAAAAATGGGTTTTGGACTTCGAAAAAGCCCCACACAACCTTGATACCCCCATAACCTCAAATGTCATTCACATTAAGTTGTAAAAAATAATTTATTATGAAAAAAAATTATATACTAAAAAAATAAAACTCAGGATCATATATGATACTTTTTATTTACCAATAATTAGTTGAGTTTCTAATAATTAAAAAATAGGCAAAAAGTTCAATCAGTTGTCTAAGTAATGAGAGTAGGAATCGTCCAATGTGATAGTCATGGGAATATAAATACTGTCTATAGTTGGTCAGCCAACAAATTCATAAACTCATTTAGTTTTGATGGTTCCATGTAATAAGAAGGAATATATTCCCACTGAGTACCATGCACTAAATCAGGTGAGAACTTTCCCTCTTTTACTATTGGAAAATCAAATAATTCATAAGTAAACAAGTTTTAAAAATCAAGGAATACTTGATGGAGTCATTGCTCAATGACTCCAACCCTAGAGAAAAATAAAATAATGATATTATTTCAAAAAATCCAGATAATAATTTCGGGCTCTAATCATCCTTATGTTTGTAGCACCATAAGTCTTTATAATAGTTTTCTTTAAGAATAAATATAAATATTTTGGTAGCTTACAATTTAGGAAAAATTGGGTAAAATAATTCTTTAGTAACTTTTTTCACAAATAATTAAATTATAACACTTATAGAAAATTTATATAGTATATTTATATGTTATATAAATACAAATATATATTGTTAAATTCATCCAATATATTTTATAGGCATAAAAAAAATTCAAATTTCACAAATAAAAACCCTATTTTTTATAAAAACATTTTTATGGCCTTTTAATGGATCACATTTTTTAAATATGATTTTGAAACATTTATAAATTTAATATGGAAAAATTATCTTAAATTTATAAAGGTAAAAATAAAAACTTGGTTTTTGGGAAAAGTTTTGGTATTTTCTTGGGATGTTTTATTTATGATGAATAGTGAAAAATCTGAAATTTAAATGAAAACATTGTATCATATAATTTATTTACATTGATAAAATATATTTTAAATTTATATTAATGTAAATTTAGATATATTTAAAATATTAAAATTTAAATTATGTTTTTTAATAAATTTATCTTTGAAATTCAATATAAACATGTTACACACATTTGAAAAGTTTTTACGTTAAAAACCAATATTGTCATCCTATCTACTAATTAAATTTCTAAATAATTTATTTCACATATGTGATTAGAATTTGAAAAAATGGTCTCATATTTTTTATAGAATAATTTATCATTTATAATATGTTTGTTTTATTTATTATCCAAAAATATTAGTGAAAGTGATTAAAATTATCTATAGTGATTAAGAAAAACAATATCTTAACAAATGACTAAAACATCAAATAAATGCCCAAAATGACCGAGAAACCTTTATGAATGTCATTTTATGTAAATATTTCTACCATTTAATACTTTATATATAGTTTTTACTTTTAATTTATCCAATTTAGATCAGAAAGACGTTGGGGGAATACCCTTTTCAAAAATTTAAAAGAATGCCAATCCTCCTCCACAATAAAAGGGAACTCACTACTCTCACTTATTCAAATATCTCAAGCCCATTGGATTGAAAAAAACTCAGAAAAAATAAGATCCCAAAATCCATACCCTCATTCTTCCTTCGTCACCTTTTGTATAGTGCAATCCAAGTACATTTATTGGTATAAATCGAAAAGGTGTTACCCGAATAATAGGTAATGTTTTCCAGTGATCACTTTTTTTTATTAAATTTTCCACCCCATAAATAATTTTATATCATGAATATATGATAAAATCAGTAAATTAACTATTATTATATGTTTTTATTCTAATATTTCATGCTAAATATTCATATATCCCTCAAATGGGATACAAAATCCTCGTTTGTGTGTACGGCGGACTACCTTCGCATGAACCTATGTAGTTCATTCATCCATTTACCACCCTTCATAGTCATAATAATGATTGATTTATAGTTTTTATTTGATATATATAGTTAATATAAGTAATATATTCTTCTATAATTTTTTTATAACATATACCATTATGTACTTTTTTTTGGAATACGACAACATCGTTTGTGGACGTGTGGACTACTGCCACCTAAAAAAGATGGGATTTGTTCGCGTTGTACGTAGAATGTATTAAGACATGGATTTAATAACATTAGGTAAAATATATTACATTAATATGATATTTTAATTATATTATACATATATATAATTTACATATTTAGTACGATAATGAAGTGGAAGTAGTGACCATACATATGTACGACCTGATGTCTCCACGAATGGTGTATTTCATCTCTATTATCCTAATATTATCAATTATTATAAATAAATATATAATGAAAACATATAAAATTTACATCATGGTATAAATTTTTTAGGTTATGAAACCACAAACTAATTAATATGAACAAAAAGTAACATTTCAAATCATACTTGAAAAACTAGGCAGTTGACACTAGAAATAGTGTAAATAATGAATGGTTGTTTACAAATGATTAATAATATAATATAATGAATTTATATATGATATTATAAATATAATTATATTACTATTATAAATTAATTTTTCACTTTAACTTATTATACATGAGGTTAATTATGTCCTCTCATAAGAAAACACCTGGAAATGGATTTTTATCTCACTTTTTACATCTGTGAGATAAGTGTCATATTCTACCCTTATTCTTTATTTTATGGTGTATATAATACCAATTTTGATATATTATATATGGAATAATTTTATATTCACTATATTTATGTTTTTTATTTTAATAATTAAATCAAATGGGTTATGAATTGAAATTTACCATGTGGTAAAATCATTCTTTGCGATCTTACATTATTTTTTGAATGTTAATGTTATCCTAAAAAAATAACTTCTTTATTACCATTTAATAATGAAAATATATTTCATTTCATATATATGTACTCTAATGTGATGGGTATAATTATTTCCTAAACTGTAAAATATTTTTATTTACATTTTTTCATTGATAATTATTTTATTAGTTGGGGAAGTATTGGTAAATCCATATCTTTTACTCAGTAAATTTTTTGATAACGAAGTTTTTGCATGATTTTAAATTGATTATTAGATATATAAATAATTACATGTATTTTTATGACATGGGTTATTGACAGATTAAATTAATCCCCCTATGTAATCAATAGTCTCAGTATATGAATCAGTTGGAAAAAATAGATGTGTATTTACATGTTATACAAAAAAATCTTTTGAAATATCCTGATGGAACATCTACAATATAGCTAGAAAACATGGAATCCAATAATTAAGAATTTAATTAATTTAGAATTTAGTTATTATTATTAATATCCATGAGATTTTTTATTTAACATTATTTATGGATTTATTTCATTTTCATTTTATTAAATAAATTTAATGAGTTGGAAGTTATTTACAGTTACATATTGATTGTGCATTATTAAGTTTGTTTAAATAGAATATGTTTTCAGTTATTTTTTTTCAACATATTTTCTTCTTATTCGTTCATCATTACTTTTCGGTACTATCCCTTTCTAAGAATTTCATCTCGCCCTTATTTTTAATTTCATTCCCATTATTTTATAGAGGAATCGATTGAATAATTTTCAAGGATATTGAGATTTTATTTACATTATATTTTATTTTCTATTTTCAATTCACTATGGGTACCATGTGTGTTATCTAGTTTTACAAACTACTAAAATGTTCGGTCCTTTGGTATTTGAAGGTTGTATCTATGCCAATGTATTACTGTTAGGCACCGGATCTGGGCTTTTGGGGTTAGGTTGTTATTGTAACACCCGATATTTTTATGAGAAATATTTTTTTTATGTTATATACATCATCAAATGAATATTTCACTACAAAAAACACTAGCATGACTTTCGTTACACGCATCGGGGCCTTCCTCGATAGCTTGAATTGTACGCAATACCGAGTTTCACTAAACAACGATATGCTATTAAAATATTATTAAAACTAGCCGTTATGAATAATAATACCCACTTTATGAAATTTTATCAATTTTTCATTTCAAAATGGACTTCATTTCTGGATTCGGAATATCGAACTTAGCCTAGGGTGAAGTTTTGGTATTTTTCTGAAAACATTCAATTTTTGATGAATACTGAAAACACTGGGTTACTATTTAAAAACAGACATTTTATTTCAATAATTATTTATTCTATTTCAATTTATTTTATGTCAAAATTAATACATGATACCTATATAAGTTCAATTTAGTTCATTGGAGTCATTTTATAATAATTTCATATATATAAAAATTTTATTGAACTTTTCACCCTCTTTTACCCACCTCCTAGGAAAATTTGATAATTTACATAAAAAATAATTTTACCACTTCTGTGAGTGTAATTTCAAAAATCCAAGAGACATGGTTAATATAAAGAAGTAAAATGTGGTTCAATAAGATAAAAATAATTTTTGGTGAATAGTAATGTTTTACTTTTATTTACCACGATTAAAACTCAATAGGGTAATTAAGGGTAAAACTGATGTTATTATTACCCTAACACATGTCCTGTCACGACCCGTCCTCGGGGCCCGTGCCGTGACTACCCCAAGCCCGCCTTCCATAGGCCAGGGGCTGGCGACTAGCACCAAAGGCGTAAATCCCGATAACAGGGAAGGCATTGCCTTTATAAGTAACAACCACCACAGAGTCAGCAAGCGGAAAGTAACTACAAGTGCAGAAAAGTAAAGGGGGCCGGAAATACAAGCCCAACTGTAAAGTACAACTCGAAAGGGAAAAACAGCAGCTGGAAGAACGAAGCGGCTCCTGGGTCGTCCGCCTCGATTCCTACCTGAAGGGTAGGTACAGATGGCTCAGCTCTTGGATCGTCCACCACGGATCCTACCTGAAGGGTAGGTACAGATAGCTCCTCTACTCCACAGGTCCTGTCGTCTACTCCGGGTACGTCCGCCCAGTGGTCCACCTCCGGGTACCGACCTGCTCCGCAAGTCTCAACTGCGATCTGCGCTGTCCGTCGTCTGCAACCAACACAACGAAGTGCGGGCATAGCCCGTGCAGGGGTGAGTATAAGCTACTCAGTAGGGACCCCGAGACCCTTAAGGTCTCACTAAATCCAACATGGATATCCAAAAAGTAAAGGCAGCAATCACGAAGTAACATCAGACTCTTCTTAGGTATACGCCCATACATATACCTAAGTCATCAAGTAACTCATCCAATCTCAAGGATACACAAAAATCATGAAATCAACGGATAACCATCACCCAGGTATATGCCCATACATATACCTAAGTTATCAAGCGACCCATCTCAATCATGAGGAAACACAAAGGTCAAAGTCTCAGCTCAAACCAGGATTTTCATTATCGAAACCGTAACTGCTGAAGAGCTCCGTCTCTAGAGTGTACAGTGGTCCTGTCACGACTCCGAGGCTGCCGCTCACTAACCTAAGACTGCTGAAGTACTCCTCCTGTCGAGTACTGCGGGTTTGCGGCTAACTACCTGGCGCTCCGTCCGCTGAGGGTCTGTCGCCAAGTACCGGGCGCTACCCAGATAGCCTACTGAGGTACTCTTCCCGTCGAGTACCGCGGGTCTGCTGCCAACTACCAGGCGCTCCGTTCGCCGTGGGTCTGCCGCCATGTACCGGGCGCTCCGTCCACTGGGCTAGTCGACTCACTCCAAGTCGAGTCGGTCAAGCAGTCGTCAGGTCTCAGCCGGCTACACGGTCTCCGTACTCCGCACGCACGTCTCCACTGTCGCGGGTCTGTCGCTACAACCAAGCGCACACACTCCGTAGAGTATCGCGGTTCCGCCGCTACAACCAAGCGCTCCACCGCCAAGGGTCTGCTGCTGCATCCAAGCGCACCACCACTGCCAAGTACCACGGGTCTGCTCCACGAGCTACTGGTCGATACTCCAAGTATCTCAAAGTCCCACGAAGAAGTGTCTCAAAGGTCAGTCTCGGCACAGGGGTCTCAACGCAACAGACGGCGCGTCGATCGGACGCCCGGTCTGTGAGTTATTAGCCTTTTCGTCCCAGGGGCCCGGTTGGTTTCGTGAGCGAAACCAATCCTGACCGTATCTCAACTGCACCCCGAACTCCCATAGGGTATACTCAAAGGGACCGTTACTCAACGTAACCACCAACGCCGCTGACGGCTCGTCAAGCGGACGTCCTGTCTGAAAGATATCAGCTTTCCCGTTCCAGGGGCCCGGTTGGATTTCGGGTACAATCCAACCCGGCCATACTCCGACTGTATCCAAAACTCGGGCGGAGTATGTCAAAAGTTCCGTCTCATCAAGAGGAAGTCAACGAAACAGACGGCGCGTCAATCGGACGCCCGGTCTGTGAGTTATTGGCATTTTCGTCTCCGGGGCCCGGTTGGTTTTTAAGGAAAAACCAACCCGACCGTACTCCACCTGCGTCCAAACCTCGGGCGGAGTATGCCAAAAGATCCGATTCACTAAGAGGAACACAACGCGACTGACGGTGCGTCAATCGGACGTTCGTGGCTCAAGATATGAGCGTTTCCGCTCCGAAGGCCCGGTTGGTTTCGTGAACGAACCAACCCGGCCGAACTCAAAGTAACCCGAAACCATGAGTGCGATATACCGAATCGACCGTCTCGATCCAAGGATCGCGTTACCGCAGACGGTTCGTCATTCGGAGGTCCGAGGCTCAAGTTATGAGCCAAGAACCGAATCTGGTCCGAAACGGGGGGGTCCGGGTCCGGGCCGACCCGGCCCGACCCCCCCCCCTGGGCGGCGCGGTGGCCGGCGGCGGCGGACGGCGGCGGCGCGGCGGCCGGCGGCGGCGCGCGGCGGCGGGCGGCGGCGCGGCGGGCCGCGGCGGCGGCGGCGGCGGGCCGCGCTGGCGGCGGCAGCGGGCCGCGCCGGCGGCGGGGTGCGCCGCACGAGGTGGTCACGCGGGGGGCTTGATTCCCCCCGCTTCTTCACGGACGGCGCGGCCTTTGTGCCGCGCCTGGGTAACAAATCGGCCCCCACGTGGGGGCCGGTTTTGGAGAGTCAACCGGGGGGGCTGCTGCCCCCCCCCCCTTTTTATTGAACCCCCCCCCCTCTTAAAGAGGGGGTTATATTGAACCGGCCGGGGAATTTAATTCCCCGGTTTTGTGACATCCGGCCGGCCCGCTGGCCGGCCGGTTTTTACCAACGGGACCGGAAATTCCGGTCCCGCCCTCGACTTCCGACGCCGGCGGCCCGGCCGCCGGTCTTTCCTTCCGCCGCGGCCCGGAACCGGCCGCGGTCTCCTCGTCCCGCCGCGGCCCGGAACCGGCCGCGGTCTTCTCGTCCTGCCGCGGCCCGGAACCGGCCGCGGCGTTCGTCGTCCGGCGCGGTGCGACGGCACCGCGCCCCTTTCGCCACACGTTAATTTCTTCAACGCGGCGCGACGGCGTCGCGTTCTTGATGTTCCTTCCATGGTGTGCGCGCGACGGCGTTGCGTAAAATAAACGCACGATCATCCACGTGGTGCGACGGCACCACGCCTCTTGCTTCCTCCCGCAAGAACAAACAAGATCATTGGAGGGGGTTCGGCCGTGTTCGTGCGGTCCGGCCCCCCTCACGTTAAATTAATAACGCATCTTAAAATAATCAACATCCCACGTTAGTTATACGAACCACGAGAAAAAGAGATAATTAAATATTAAATCAACCACCCCTACCTCGGGTTAAGATTTGAAGATTTGATCACGCTCCGCGGAAGACGGCGTCGCGGAGGTCGGGCGTCGCGGTCGACGTTCGTCAAATCCGCTGACGAAGAGTTATGTCCGAAAAGACACGTCGCTCGGATCTTCGATTGCCGACGAAGAAGGTTCGGGGAGGAAGGAAAGGTCCGAAGATACCGGGTCGCCGAGTCGATGATCCTTGTCGAAGTGTTGTCGTTCTTCCTTGAGGATGAAGACGTTCTTCGTTCTTCGTCAGAGCTTGGAGATGAAGGGGAAGCTCTCCAAAGACAAACAAAGAACTCCAAATAAAATAAGACTACCTCTTATTTTATTAACACAACACAAAAGAATTTCAAAGATTCGTTTCTCACCTTAGCTGCCGAACGAGGATTGGCTGCGGAAGAAGAGGCGTCGCCGAAGAACGTCGCGGGTAAAGCTCGTCGACGTCGCAGATCTCGGTGTGCGTCGTCGAATTTCGGTCGCCGATGTTCTTCGCGTTCTTCGCGTTCTTCGCGGGGAGATGAAGAAACAAGATCCTCTCAAATCCTTTCAAAGGATTTTTAGGTTGGTCTTATTTTATAAACATGCCAACACACGAAACCGGTTAAGAAACGATCCATTAAATCCACGAAAGAAACAGTCCATTTAATTCACGAAATAAACCGCCCAATTAAATGGTCTGTTAAGAATTAAAGAAAACGTGTCGGTTGACTTTTCAGTTACTTTGACGGGTTTTCGCGGGTGCGTTACTTAGCGAAAGAAACGGCGGGGCTCGTGCGGGCCCCACCTCACAAATATCCTACCAAGGGGTAGGATATTTCTGGATAGCATCCTATCCAGTTCAACTCAGTTCAAGCCGCCTTTAAGGGGCTTCAAGTGGCTTCCAAGTGGCTTAAGCGAAATAAAATAAAGTTGTCGCAAAATTATTTTATTTCTTAACCTTAAGCCCGAAAATTAAAAACCACATCCGAGCAAACGCAACTCCGGAAGAGGCGTTTCTAAGCGAATACCGGCGCTGCGATTTCATCGGTGCCCTCAGAATTCGATTCCGGGCACCGGTTCAAAAGTTAGAAAAACCCGCTCGTCCGTTCACTGAACGTACCCGAGCCAAAACTTCGGAAAATGATTCCGGGCACACCGGGCCTCGGAATCAGGTGCCGTCAGAAACTGCGTTCTTGTAAAATTCCAAAGAAAATTAAGAAAAAAAAATTTCCTTGAAATTTACGGGTCTTTACATTACTCCCACCATAGGGCTTTACGTCCCCGTAAAGCTTCACCACAGACTTAGGGAAACAAAGCGGTACTGAGCACGCATCAGAGCCTTCCGATCCCATGTGCTCACCTGGAGATTCCCGTGCCTCCATCTGTTGCGCACAAGAGGAATCGATCGCCCATGTAGGACCCGCTCCTGTCGATCCTCTATCTCCACCGGGACCTCCGTATAAGACACTTATCGCCACTGTCTAGCTCCTCATGGTCGATGATATGCGAAGGGGGGTCGAGTACGTATCTCCTCAGCTGGGATACGTGGAAGACATCGTGCACCCGGTGCAACTGAGGTGGTAGAGCCAGGCGATAAGCCACCTCGCCAACCCTGCTGAGGACCTGGAAAGGCCCGATGAAGCGGGGAGACAACTTGCCGCCTCGGCCAAATCTCCGCAAACCACGTCGAGGTGAGACACGCAAGAAGACGTGGTCGCCATCCTCGAACTCTAGTGGCCTCCGCCTCCTGTCAGCATATGACTTCTGCCGGCTCTGTGTTTTCCTCATCCGCTCCTGGATGACATGGACCTCTTCTGACGTGGCCCGGACCATCTCTGGTCCCACATGAGCTGCGAGATTTCTTCTTTGCCAATAAGAGAAACCTGGTCTCATCCCCTGGATGAGCCACATTCTTTGCCTAAAACAGTCAATCCTAACATGGATGATACTAATCCATACCAAGGATGACGTCGTAAGGCCTCGACGCTACTACTAAGAGATCCAACCATTACTCTCGCCTCCAAGGGTTGAGTCACACTGTCGGCATCAGTGTGTGGTAACTGGTCTCCTCCAGTAGATGTCTCACAAGTGAGGGTCAAGTCAACAGTCAACTGGAACCTCTTAGTAACATCACAAAAGAGGACAGGAATGAAAACATCACAAAGGATGCGTCTTTTATTATTGCAGCTCATAATACAAGACGCTACACAAAAGCAACATCAACAAGGAACTAGAAGTACAAGAGACGTATCCACTAGTTCTGCTCCTGTCCACCTGCTCCAAGAGTTCTACTGTTGCTCAAGCATTTGTCGTTGCCTCTTTCTCGGTGGCTCCCTCAAAGCCTGCGGATCGGGAGTCGGACAGTCACGTGCCAGATGACCCTTTCCGCGACATGAGTAACACAACCTGCTCCTTGCACGGCTAGCTCCGTTCCCACTCCGGGTGCCCTGCACCACCGGTCGTAAAACCCGAGACCGTCTAACTGCTGGTCTGGTCCTTCTGGGCCTCTGCATCATCTGTCTACTGCCCACAGATGACTCGGCTTCTGATCGAGAAACACGTGGCAAAGGCAGCAGCTCCTGATCACGCTCGGGGTGTAGAGCTACTGGCACAAACTCCACCCTGAAGAAGGTCTCAAAGTCTTCCCATGTGAAAGCCATTCCATCGCAAAACTGGAACAAGTGGCTCCACCACCTGCCTGCTGCTGCCTGAAGAAGGCTGGCAGCAAAGGTCACCATGAAGTCTGATGGTGTCCCCACTAGCCTGAAGACTCCCACCACGGCCTCCAGCCAATCCTCAGCCGCCTGCGGGTCCATCTCTCCCCCGAACCTGGGTGGCCTCTGGCGCTGGAACTCATGCAGTGCGCGCAAGTAGCGGGCATCGCCTACTGCTGGGGCTGGTGGCATCGGTGGCCCAACGTATGGTAGTACCGCTGGTGCCTCCGCTGGTGCCTCAACTGCAAGAGGGCCCTGTACCGAAGTCTCGTCGCTCGACAGGCTGTCAGCACGCTCATCCCTCCGGGCTCTAGCTGGTCGTCCGAGAAAAGACATCCTGAAAGAAACAACGTAACACGATCAAACGATTATACTTGGTGAGCTGACCTGGTTTGAGCTGTTTTAAGGGGGGAAACCTTTGAAAACACACATGCAATCAGTGTTTTCGTGCACAAAGTCGGAAATCAGTTGTCAGGGTCCTGGTGTATGGATACGTCGGCCGCCCGCACCAACACTGGACTCCCTGAACTGAAAACCACACTCGGTACCCTTAACACTATTGCTTCACATAGAAAGAAAAGACGATCAGAGTCTGCGGTAGAACCGACCGCCTCTGATACCAATTTGTCACGACCCGTCCTCGGGGCCCGTGCCGTGACTACCCCAAGCCCGCCTTCCATAGGCCAGGGGCTGGCGACTAGCACCAAAGGCGTAAATCCCGATAACAGGGAAGGCATTGCCTTTATAAGTAACAACCACCACAGAGTCAGCAAGCGGAAAGTAACTACAAGTGCAGAAAAGTAAAGGGGGCCGGAAATACAAGCCCAACTGTAAAGTACAACTCGAAAGGGAAAAACAGCAGCTGGAAGAACGAAGCGGCTCCTGGGTCGTCCGCCTCGATTCCTACCTGAAGGGTAGGTACAGATGGCTCAGCTCTTGGATCGTCCACCACGGATCCTACCTGAAGGGTAGGTACAGATAGCTCCTCTACTCCACAGGTCCTGTCGTCTACTCCGGGTACGTCCGCCCAGTGGTCCACCTCCGGGTACCGACCTGCTCCGCAAGTCTCAACTGCGATCTGCGCTGTCCGTCGTCTGCAACCAACACAACGAAGTGCGGGCATAGCCCGTGCAGGGGTGAGTATAAGCTACTCAGTAGGGACCCCGAGACCCTTAAGGTCTCACTAAATCCAACATGGATATCCACAAAGTAAAGGCAGCAATCACGAAGTAACATCAGACTCTTCTTAGGTATACGCCCATACATATACCTAAGTCATCAAGTAACTCATCCAATCTCAAGGATACACAAAAATCATGAAATCAACGGATAACCATCACCCAGGTATATGCCCATACATATACCTAAGTTATCAAGCGACCCATCTCAATCATGAGGAAACACAAAGGTCAAAGTCTCAGCTCAAACCAGGATTTTCATTATCGAAACCGTAACTGCTGAAGAGCTCCGTCTCTAGAGTGTACAGTGGTCCTGTCACGACTCCGAGGCTGCCGCTCACTAACCTAAGACTGCTGAAGTACTCCTCCTGTCGAGTACTGCGGGTTTGCGGCCAACTACCTGGCGCTCCGTCCGCTGAGGGTCTGTCGCCAAGTACCGGGCGCTACCCAGATAGCCTACTGAGGTACTCCTCCCGTCGAGTACCGCGGGTCTGCTGCCAACTACCAGGCGCTCCGTCCGCCGTGGGTCTGCCGCCAAGTACCGGGCGCTCCGTCCACTGGGCTAGTCGACTCACTCCAAGTCGAGTCGGTCAAGCAGTCGTCAGGTCTCAGCCGGCTACACGGTCTCCGTACTCCGCACGCACGTCTCCACTGTCGCGGGTCTGTCGCTACAACCAAGCGCACACACTCCGTAGAGTATCGCGGTTCCGCCGCTACAACCAAGCGCTCCACCGCCAAGGGTCTGCTGCTGCATCCAAGCGCACCACCACTGCCAAGTACCACGGGTCTGCTCCACGAGCTACTGGTCGATACTCCAAGTATCTCAAAGTCCCACGAAGAAGTGTCTCAAAGGTCCGTCTCGGCACAGGGGTCTCAACGCAACAGACGGCGCGTCGATCGGACGCCCGGTCTGTGAGTTATTAGCCTTTTCGTCCCAGGGGCCCGGTTGGTTTCGTGAGCGAAACCAATCCCGACCGTATCTCAACTGCACCCCGAACTCCCATAGGGTATACTCAAAGGGACCGTTACTCAACGTAACCACCAACGCCGCTGACGGCTCGTCAAGCGGACGTCCTGTCTGAAAGATATCAGCTTTCCCGTTCCAGGGGCCCGGTTGGATTTCGGGTACAATCCAACCCGGCCATACTCCGACTGTATCCAAAACTCGGGCGGAGTATGTCAAAAGTTCCGTCTCATCAAGAGGAAGTCAACGAAACAGACGGCGCGTCAATCGGACGCCCGGTCTGTGAGTTATTGGCATTTTCGTCTCCGGGGCCCGGTTGGTTTTTAAGGAAAAACCAACCCGACCGTACTCCACCTGCGTCCAAACCTCGGGCGGAGTATGCCAAAAGATCCGATTAACTAAGAGGAACACAACGCGACTGACGGTGCGTCAATCGGACGTTCGTGGCTCAAGATATGAGCGTTTCCGCTCCGAAGGCCCGGTTGGTTTCGTGAACGAACCAACCCGGCCGAACTCAAAGTAACCCGAAACCTTGAGTGCGATATACCGAATCGACCGTCTCGATCCAAGGATCGCGTTGCCGCAGACGGTTCGTCATTCGGAGGTCCGAGGCTCAAGTTATGAGCCAAGAACCGAATCTGGTCCGAAACGGGGGGGTCCGGGTCCGGGCCGACCCGGCCCGACCCCCCCCCCCCCCTGGGCGGCGCGGTGGCCGGCGGCGGCGGCCGGCGGCGGCGGACGGCGGCGGCGCGGTGGCCGGCGGCGGCGCGCGGCGGCGGGCGGCGGCGCGGCGGGCCGCGGCGGCGGCGGCGGCGGGCCGCGCGGGCGGCGGCAGCGGGCCGCGCTGGCGGCGGGGGGCGCCGCACGGGGTGGTCACGCGGGGGGCTTGATTGCCCCCGCTTCTTCACGGACGGCGCGGCCTTTGTGCCGCGCCTGGGTAACAAATCGGCCCCCACGTGGGGGCCGGTTTTGGAGAGTCAACCGGGGGGGCTGCTGCCCCCCCCTTTTTATTGAACCGCCCCCCCCCCCTCTTAAAGAGGGGGTTATATTGAACCGGCCGGGGAATTTAATTCCCCGGTTTTGTGACATCCGGCCGGCCCGCTGGCCGGCCGGTTTTTACCAACGGGACCGGAAATTCCGGTCCCGCCCTCGACTTCCGACGCCGGCGGCCCGGCCGCCGGTCATTCCTTCCGCCGCGGCCCGGAACCGGCCGCGGTCTCCTCGTCCCGCCGCGGCCCGGAACCGGCCGCGGTCTTCTCGTCCTGCCGCGGCCCGGAACCGGCCGCGGCGTTCGTCGTCCGGCGCGGTGCGACGGCACCGCGCCCCTTTCGCCACACGTTAATTTCTTCAACGCGGCGTGACGGCGTCGCGTTCTTGATGTTCCTTCCATGGTGTGCGCGCGACGGCGTTGCGTAAAATAAACGCACGATCATCCACGTGGTGCGACGACACCACGCCTCTTGCTTCCTCCCGCAAGAACAAACAAGATCATTGGAGGGGGTTCGGCCGTGTTCGTGCGGTCCGGCCCCCCTCACGTTAAATTAATAACGCATCTTAAAATAATCAACATCCCACGTTAGTTATACGAACCACGAGAAAAAGAGATAATTAAATATTAAATCAACCACCCCTACCTCGGGTTAAGATTTGAAGATTTGATCACGCTCCGCGGAAGACGGCGTCGCGGAGGTCGGGCGTCGCGGTCGACGTTCGTCAAATCCGCTGACGAAGATTTATGTCCGAAAAGACACGTCGCTCGGATCTTCGATTGCCGACGAAGAAGGTTCGGGGAGGAAGGAAAGGTCCGAAGATACCGGGTCGCCGAGTCGATGATCCTTGACGAAGTGTTGTCGTTCTTCCTTGAGGATGAAGACGTTCTTCGTTCTTCGTCAGAGCTTGGAGATGAAGGGGAAGCTCTCCAAAGACAAACAAAGAACTCCAAATAAAATAAGACTACCTCTTATTTTATTAACACAACACAAAAGAATTTCAAAGATTCGTTTCTCACCTTAGCTGCCGAACGAGGATTGGCTGCGGAAGAAGAGGTGTCGCCGAAGAACGTCGCGGGTAAAGCTCGTCGACGTCGCAGATCTCGGTGTGCGTCGTCGAATTTCGGTCGCCGGCGTTCTTCGCGTTCTTCGCGTTCTTCGCGGGGAGATGAAGAAACAAGATCCTCTCAAATCCTTTCAAAGGATTTTTAGGTTGGTCTTATTTTATAAACATGCCAACACACGAAACCGGTTAAGAAACGATCCATTAAATCCACGAAAGAAACAGTCCATTTAATTCACGAAATAAACCGCCCAATTAAATAGTCTGTTAAGAATTAAAGAAAACGTGTCGGTTGACTTTTCAGTTACTTTGACGGGTTTTCGCGGGTGCGTTACTTAGCGAAAGAAACGGCGGGGCTCGTGCGGGCCCCACCTCACAAATATCCTACCAAGGGGTAGGATATTTCTGGATAGCATCCTATCCAGTTCAACTCAGTTCAAGCCGCCTTTAAGTGGCTTCAAGTGGCTTCCAAGTGGCTTAAGCGAAATAAAATAAAGTTGTCGCAAAATTATTTTATTTCTTAACCTTAAGCCCGAAAATTAAAAACCACATCCGAGCAAACGCAACTCCGGAAGAGGCGTTTCTAAGCGAATACCGGCGCTGCGATTTCATCGGTGCCCTCAGAATTCGATTCCGGGCACCGGTTCAAAAGTTAGAAAAACCCGCTCGTCCGTTCACTGAACGTACCCGAGCCAAAACTTCGGAAAATGATTCCGGGCACACCGGGCCTCGGAATCAGGTGCCGTCAGAAACTGCGTTCTTGTAAAATTCCAAAGAAAATTAAGAAAAAAAAAATTTCCTTGAAATTTACGGGTCTTTACATGTCCTAATTCTATTGGATAAGTTTAATTCGACCAAAAACTTCATTATAAAAAAATTACTTCCATTTAGGTCATCTTGGTTTAGATTAGGGCAATTAATATTATTTTATTTAAATAAGACTTAAAATAGTTAAAATCAAAGTTTAATAACTAAAACATTTTTTAATATAGGGTTGTAAATAAGATAAATTAGACTATAAATATTCATTATAAAGATAAAAGGATTTCTGAAATAATGGTATTTTATTTATAGTTTTTGGTTTTTAAATAAGTTAATTTATTTATGACACAATGATGATGCGGTAATTACCTTATTTAGAAAATATTAGCATAATTAATATTATAAATACCCAAATAAATGTAATTTGAGACTTTTTAAGAATTAAACTAATTTTATAAGTTAATATGACATGTTAGTATTGATTCAATTAACGTTTTTTGAACTAATCATGTTATTATGATTTTTACAAAAATCAATTACCAAAATAGTGTCAAAATGGACATAAAATAGTTTTTTAAAAACTTATTATATTATTATTTTTTATTTTATTCCTAAAAATCTAAGGTTTGGACAAATAACTTAGGTAAGGATATATATATATATATATATATTTATATATTAATAATTAACCACTTGGGGTTCTTTTGGCTTGTTATAGTAAGTTTATTAACCATATAGTGTAAGAAAACAAGAAGACACTGGAAAAGTTAAATTATTTAACTTAGAGTTAAATCCAAATGATAAGGTACAAATAGTAAGATAAACATGTCTAAAATATATTGGGTGATATGTTTTCGACACATACCCACCTTATCTTAGAAATAAATCAATTTTGAGCTATTAAAAACCGAATATGACTTTATAATAAAATAATATTTTATGCTTTTTCCTAAGGTGCCCCTCTCCTTCTTTATAAAAGGGAACCTCATCCCTCTCCTCTTAACACCACTTTGAGCCTTCAAGCTCAGACAAACCCTGCCAATTTCTCTTCTCCACTTCCCTAGAAACTTTCTATAGGTCCTGGTCTTCTTCAATGACCATCTTTATTGCCCAAAGAGGTGGTTAAGAAGAGGCGCTTCAAAGAAGAGGTAATGTCCATTACCGATTGGTTCAAATTTATTTCTTCTTCTACTTCCTCTTCTTTAGTTGTTTCATTATGAAGTAATAAAATTAATATAACTAATATACTGATATGTTATTATAAATATGAAACAAACCTATTTCACATTCTATCCATCCTATGGAAATCAAAATCACCACGCGTGCGTTCGTACAGAATATTGTCTCCACGCCGTGGTGTAATCTGTTTTCCACCACCACCATACTTGGATGGGTATAATGGTGTAAAGAATAACTATATATGATTGTTGTAATGTTATATTTATTCTTAAATTGTATTAATATACTTCAATACAATTTCACGATCATGGGAACGATATCATCGCTCGTGCGTGCGTACGGCCTACCGTCTCCACGATGTGATGCAACTCGTTCTACATGACACTCATTACATAATGATTATATAAATTAATTTAATGAATAAATATGATATATATTACACTAATATCATTCTTTAAATGAGGTATCTATAGCCTAAAAAGGATACTATGAATTTATTCGACAAAACACACATAAGAACAAAAAGCAATAAACACCCGAATAACAAGTAACAATGAAATATTACTAATAAGATGTTACAAATATGACCATATCTGATATCATAACAATGATTACTATTATGGAATAAATCAATAACATTATTTAAATCATTATACAATAGGTTCAGATACGTACGAAGCAAATCGGAGCTAAGGTAAGGGAAAATCTCACAATCTTATTTTTAGCTGAGATTGTTTATACTTTTGTATTTACTGGGGTGTATTTATCATCCACATCTATGTTACCTCAATATGTAATATGAAATCCTCCTACAATTTTTTAAATCCAATTTTACCCATTGGTGAGTTTATTGTAAAATATATGAAAGAAATATTTTGTCGTTTTTTAGTACGAGGTACTTTCTGAATTTTTCTGCCAAAGTACGAGAGGAATGTTTCTTAACTTATACGGCGTGAATGGATTTTTATGATTTTAGAGAACATTATTTCCATGAATCTTCCTTTACAAGTTTTCAAGTTTATTATTAATTAACTTCTTTTAGTTTAAAATTTAATGACATGTTATGAAATGAAAAATGTGTTTGAAGTATAAAGGATATTTTCCTCAACAATGGAGTTCAAGCATTTTAGCAATATTATTTTCCATCTAAGATAATATAGGGTTCTGTTTCTATCCCTATTTTTACAGTGATTGAATTATTTTATGATGTAATTATTTTTATGATGTCCTTTTATCTTATATGGATTATGTTATGATGGCATGATGTTTAAGAATCCCATTTTTATTACATGGGTTATGCTATGATTTATGATTTATGATCTTGTGGCATACATAAGAATAGAATCATTATGAGATTGGTGGGACCTATATATCCCTCAAATGCATTGGGTAAAGATTTATAACTCATGAGATAGACATGGATAGAACGGCATGTTAAACCGGTTCAGTGATATAGGACTGAAATGACGAGTGAACTCGGTTCAGAAATTGACTTTGTCCGCTATGATAGTCTTGGCAATGAGTCTTGACTAATATGAAATGACTTTTTATGATTATTTGTGTATGACACAAAGATTCATGTTATGATTACATTTCACTACTATGATTTATCCCATGTTATCAAATTATGATCTCTTTTGCAGGTTAAGATTTCCACAATGTTATGTTCTTATGAATATGATGTGATTGATATTTCTTTTGTTTACCCTTACTGAGCATTTTAGCTCACCCTTTTGTATGTTTTATTTTCCCCAGGTCTGGAAGAATATTATTAAGTAGGATATGCCAAAAAAAGGATTCTAGATATGATGAAATAAATCGGAGACAATGTTGATGCTTTATAAAACAGATGTTTATGTTTCCATGTTTCTAAAGTCATTATACCTATACGGTCAAACTGTGGTTTTGTTATAATGTTGTAATAAGTGTTCTTCAATTTTGAAGTAATAACAATGTATGTAAATTAGGGGTCGTTATAGTTGGTATCAGAGGAAATTTATACTCAACCTTTGGAAACTAGGATGTGAAAGCCTTAGTAAGAACCCTAAGGATATATCTAAGCATAGACAACAATCTTAGTGTTTTATAAATGGCCATGAACACACTATGATAAGACCATAAGTGTGAAATTTTATTCTTGATTATGTGGTTTTCCTATTATAATTTGTGTTTCTCACACTATTCTTCTTGGTTTTAGTCAACGGATGGAACCCGAAGGAACCATGTTAATGCTGAATGTGATGGGAAATGCAATGATTGTCCCCCTGAGTAGCCAAACGTAATGGGAGCTGGAATAAAAAATCTTATAGCCATGCTCGTACAACTTTCTCAAGCTATGAATCATACCAGACTTTCAAATGAGCAAAAGAAGGAGAAACATTCTGTTGGATCCTTCATGAGGCCGCATCCACCTTCATTCAGTCGGTCTACTGATCCATTAGTATCTCAACAATGCATCAGTACCACTGAAAAGATATTTTCAGTTCATCAATGTTCTGCACATGATAATTTCATCTTAGAAGTATATCGTTTGGAAGCTGAAGCTGATCAATGGTGGAATATTATCAAGAATATGAGGCCAAGGGATGAAGTTGAGTCCATGGAATGGGACGAGTTCAAGAAATTATTTTTAAATAAGTACTTCCCTCGTATTATTCGAACAAAGATGGAGAATGAGTATCTTGAATTGATGCTAATGGATGAGGAATCTGTTGGTACCTACGAAGAAAGTTTTACTAGACATGCAAGGTACGCTTCTGGAATTATTATCCAACATGAGAGTAAGATCGATTGATTCTTTAGTGGCTTAAAACCAAGTCTTCAAAGGGCGTTATCCATACGGGATTTCAACAGCTACAAGGAAATCATTCGATGTGCTCTAAAGGTTGAGATGGATATTCGAGTAACCCATCAGTGATATGCATTAGATAAGAAGAGGAAAATGGAATTCAAAGGGAAATATAAAGACCACACTGAAAAGAAGATGAGTTTTTCCATATGCTCAAAGTTTGGAAATAAACATGGATGGAGTTGTCTTAAAGGGACAAGTAAATGTTTCAAATGTGGAAAAGAAGGTCAACGGGCATTTGAATGCCGAAATGAAGGGAAGAAGATGTCTAGTGATGTGAAAAAAGAAAATTCTACACAGAGTGCACCTCCTACACTTCAATGTTACAAGTGAAAGGAAATGGGGAATTATGCTAATAAATTACCTAATCCAAGGGTTGTTGATGATGATCGACGTCAACAAACTATTAAGGCTAAAGACAAAGGAAAGTCACATGCATTTTCTATCAGCGATGTGGAGTACAATAACGAAGTGGTGAAAGGTACACTTACCATCCATTCCAATGTAGCAAATGTTTTATTTGATTCTGGATCAACCCACTCTTTTATTTATGAAGGATTTTTTAAGGCTATCTCCATATTACCCCAACAATTAGATGTTAAGTTAGCTGTGACAACCCCTAATGTCACAACAGTCGCATCAAAAGTTTATAATTCTTCTCCGATTGAATTTTGTGGGAGGGTTCTTCCTATAAATCTTGTAATCCTTCCTATAGTGGAATTTGATGTGATTCTTGGAATGTATTGGCTTTCTTTATAGGGAGCTCATATCAATTTCCAAAGAAGAGAAGTCACATTTAATATTCCAGATCAATCTATGATTGTCTATCGATGCAAGGATGAACATAACCTTTCAGTGTAAATTTCTACCATCTTGTGGGACTTGATTCCACTAAATGAAGTTCATTTATGTCAAATGGTTGGAGAGAAACTCACGATTAAGAATATACTGATTGTATGAGTGTTTGATGATGTCTTTTCGGAGGAATTTCCAGTTCTTCCACCAAATCGTGAAGTTCAGTTTTCAATGGAACTCATATAGGGTGATATGCCTATTTCAAAGACACCTTATAGAATGGCCCCAATTGAGTTGCAGGAATTGAAAAGCAACTCCAAAAAAATCTTGATAAGGAATTCATATGACCTAGTGCATCACCTTGGGGAGCACCTGTTCTATTTGTTATGAAGAAAGATGGATCAATGAGACTCTGAATTGATTATCGAGAACATAACAAGATCACTATCAAGAAAAAATATCCTCTCCCACGAATTGATGAATTATTTCACCAACTACACTGAGCTCAATACTTTTCCAAGATTGATCTTCATTCAGGGTATCATCAATTAAGGGTCAAAAGGGAGGATATACCAAAGACGGCTTTCTGTACAAGGTATGGACACTATGAATTTATAGTGATGCCATTTGGTCTTACTAATTCCCCTGATATCTTCATGGATCTAATGAATAGAGTCTTTAGATACTATCTTGATCATTTTGTGGTAGTCTTTATAGACATTATTCTTGTCTATTCAAAGAGCAAGGAAGAACATGAAGATCACTTGATAATTGTATTAAAGACCCTAATAAAGGAGAATATTTATCCCAAATTTACCAAGTGTGAATTTTGGTTTCAAAAAGTTTCATTTTTTGGGTCACATAATCTCAAAAGAGGGGATATCGGTGGATCCAGTAAAAACAGAGGTTATCAAAAGATGGTCGAGACCAACAACAGTAACTGAGATCTGAAGTTTTCTTAGTTTGGATGGATATTATCGATGTTTTGTGAATGATTTTTCACGATTATCTAATCCACTCACCATGTTGACTCAAAAAGGAGTTAAGTTCTTTTGGACAGAGGAATGTGAAGAGAATTTCAAGGAGTTAAAAAGAAGGTTATCTAGTGCACCTGTGCTCACACTACCTTGTATTGGAGAAAGGTTTGTTATCTATAGTGATGCATCCAAGAGGGTATTGGGGTCTGTTCTCATGAAAAACGATATGGTGAGAGCCTATGCCTCACAACAATTGAAAATCCATGAGAGAAATTACCCAACTCATCATTTGGAGTTAGCTTCTGTAATCATTTCATTAAAAATATGGAGGCATTATCTTTATGGTGAAAGGTGTGCTATTTATACTGATCATAAAAGTTCAAAGTATAGTTTCACATAAAAGGAGCTTAATATGCACCAAAGAAGATGGTTGGAGCTGATTAAGGATTACAACTACTCAATTCATTATCACCGTGGGAAAGCAAACAAGGTGGCAGATGCATTAAGTTGAAAAGACCATTCTTGTTATTCCATGATGAGGATAAAAAAGATCCAACATTTATGGATTTACAATGGATGGATCTTGGAATTATAATGGAAGGGGAGAAATATTATATTTCTCAAATGAATGTTCAACCATGTATACATGTTAAGATTAAAGTGGCACAAAAAGAATATGTACAACTACAAAAGAAAGTGAGAAATGTTCCTGAATTCAACCTTGACTATGTTGGGATAATAAGGTTCAGGAATCGAGTTTGTGTCCCTTCCATCCCAGAATTAAAGAATGTGTTGCTGGATGAGGATCATAGTTCTTCATTCTCTATTCATACTGGAAGCACGAAGATGTATAGAGACATGAAAGAGTACTTCTGGTGGGATGGAAAGAAAAGCGATGTTGCTGAATATATCTCTCGATGCTTGGTTTTTCAGCAAGTTAAAGCTGAGAGACAAAAATCTAAGGGGATGTTACAACCATTACCCATACCCGAATAGAAATGGGAAAACATCACTATGGACTTTCACACCAGACTTCCTAAAACATCCAAAGGAAATAATGCTATCTCGGTCATAGTTGATCATCTTACAAAGTCGGCACACATCATTGCTATTATATAGGATTTCTCTATTGATCAGCTTTCGATGATATATGTAAAAGATGTGGTAAGATTTCATGGAGTACCCCTTTCCATTATATCTGATCGTGATCCGAGGTTTACCTCAATGTTTTGGTTAAGTCTTCAGTATACTCTGGATATAGAGTTGAGTTCCAGCACTGCTTATCATCCTCAGACAGATGGTCAGTCTGAGAGAACAATTCAAATCTAGAAGATATGTTAAGAGCTTGCTCTATAGTTTTCATAGGTGGTTGGGATCAACACCTACCTTTGGTGGAATTTTCTTATAAAAATAGCTTTCACTCCAGTATTCAGATGGCTCCTTATGAAGCTCTATATGGAAAGAAATGTAGGACTCCAACTTCCTAGGATGAAGTTGGGGAAAGAAAGCTATTAGGACCTGATTTTGTTGATGAGATGGTAGAAATGGTTAAATCTATTCAACAACACATAAGATCAGCTCAGAGTCGACAAAAACGTTATATCGATAATCGAAGAAAAGACCTAGAGTTTTAAGTGGGTGATAAAGTGTTCTTAAGATAATCTCCTTGGAAGAGAGTAATGAGATTTCTAATGAAGGGAAAGCTGAGCCCCAGGTATATCAGTCCTTTCGAAATACTGGATCGTGTTGGGAAGGTAGCTTACCGATTTGCGCTTCCACCGAATCTCTCTCAACTTTATGAGGTGTTCCATGTAACTCTCTTGAGAAAGTACAAACTCGATCCTTCACTCAGCTCAGAAGTTGTACCGCTGGAGCAAGATCCTTCTTATGAAGTACAGCTGATAGAGATTCTGGATTGTAGAAAAACAGTCCTACGGAACAAGACCACTCACTTGGTGAATGTTTTATGGAGGAACCACTAATTAGAAGAAGATACATGGGAGCTTGAGGATATGATGAGGGAGGGGTATCATCATCTGTATGATACAAAGTGATGAATTTTGAGGGTAAAATTCATTTTAAGGGGGTAGAATGTAACACCCATGATGTTTATGAGAAATATTTTGTTTTTATGTTATATAAATCATAAAAGTAATCTTTCACTACACACAACACTAGCTTGGCTTGCTTTACATGCAATCGCGACCTTCCTTGATAGCTTGCGTTGCACGCAATACCGAGTTTCACTAAACAATGATATGCTATTAAAATATTATTAAAACTAGCCATTATGAATCGTAATACCCACTTTTTGAAATTTTATAAATTTTATCTTTCAAAATGGACTTCATTTTTGGATTTCGAATATCAAAATTAACCTTGAGTGAATCTTTGGTATTTTTCTGAAAACTTTCAATTTTTGATAAATAGTGAAAACACTGGATTACTATTTAAAAAACCGAATTTTTATTTAAATAATTATTTATTTTAGTTAAATTTATATTAGGTAAATATTAATACATGATACCTATATAATTTCAATATAACTCATTGGAGTCATTTTATAATAATTTTAGATATATAAATTTTTTTTTAACTTTTCACCATCTTTTACCCACCGTCTAGGAGAACTTGAAAATTTACATAAAAATTAATTTTACCGCTTCTGTGACTGGAATTTCAAAAATCAGAGAGAAATGCTTAATATCAAGGAGTAAAATGTGGTTCAATAAGATAAAAATATTTTTTGGGGAATAGTAACTTTTTACTTTTATTTACCATGGTTAAAAATAAATAGGGTAATTAAGGGTAAAAATGATATTATTATTACCCTAACACATGTACTAATTCTATTGGATAAGTTTAATTCTACCACAAACTACCTTAGAAATAAAATATTACCATTTAGTTACATTTGGATTAGATTAGAACATTTAATATTATTTTATTTAAAGAAGAGTTAAAATAGTTAAAATCAAAGTTTAAGAATTAAAACATTTTTTAATATAGGGTTATAAATAAGATAAATTCGACTATAAATATTCATTAGAAAGATAAAAGGATTTAATACATAAGGGTATTTTATTTATAATTTTTAGATGTTAAATAATTTAATTTAGTTATGACACAATGATGATGCAGTAATTACCTTATTAAGGAAATGTTAACATAATTGATATTATAAATACACAAAAAAATGTAATTTGAGACATTATAAGAATTAAAGAAATTTTTCTAGATTAATATGACATTTTATTATTGATTCAAGTAACTTTGTTCGAACTAATCATGTTTTTATGATTTTAACAAAAATCAATTACCAAATAGTGTCAAAATTGACATAAAATAGTTTTTAAAACAAATATTATATTATTAACTGTTATTTTATTACTAAATATATAAGGTTCGGCCAAATGACTTATATAAGGTTATATATATTTATAATTAACCACTTTGGGTTCTTTTGGATTTTTATAGTAATTTTATTAACCATATAGTGTAAGAAAACAATAAGAAATGGTAAAAGTTAAATTATTCTACATAGAGTTAAATCTAAATGATAAGGTTAAAATAGTAACCTAAACTTGCCTAAAATATATTGGATGAGATTATATTGACCCTTCCTCGCCTTATCTTCGAAATAAATCAATTTGGAGCTATTAAAAACTGAATAAGACATTATAATAAAATAATATTTTAAGCTTTTCCTAAGGTGCCCCTCTCCTCCCTTATAAAAAAGCACCTCCTCCCTCTCCTCCTCACACCACTTTGTGTCTTCAAGCTCGTCCAAACCCAAAACATTTCTATTCTCCACTTCCCTAGAAACATACTAGAGGTCCTGGTAATCTTAAGATACCATATTTAGTGCCCTAATAGGAGGTTCAGAAGAGGCATATCAAAGAAGAGGTAATGTCTGTTACCGATTATTTTAAATTTATATCTTCTTCAACTTACTCTTCTTTAGTAGTTTAATTATGCACTAATAACCTAAGTATCACCCATATACTGATATGTTATTATAAATATGAAGGAACCCTATTTCACCTTCTATCCATCCCACGGAAAACGAAATCACCGTGCATGCGTACGTACGGAATACTTTCTCCATGTCGTGGTGTAATCTATTTTCAACCACCACCTTACTTGGATGGGTATAATGGTGTAAAGAATATCTATATATGATTATTTTAAAGTTATATTTATTCTGAAATAGTATACATATACTTCAATATAATTCCATGATCATGGGAACGATATTATCGCTCTAGCGTACGTACGGCCTACCGTCCCCACGATGTGATGCGACTCGTTCTACATGATCTTCATTACATAATGATTATATAAATGAATTGAATGAATAAATATGATATATATTACACTAATAACATTTTTTTAATGAGATATCTATATCCTAAAAATCAGAATATGAATTTATTCGACAAAACACGCATAAGAACAAAAAGCAATAAACAACCCAATAACAAGTAACAATGAAATATTACTAATAATAAGTTAATAATATGACCATATATGATATCATAACAAAGATTAAGATTCTGGAATAAGGCAATTACATTATTCTAATCATTATACAGGAGGTTCAAGCATGTACGAAGCAAATCGGACCTAAGTTAAGGGAAAATCTCACAATCTCATTTTTAGCCGAGATTGTTTATACTTTGGTATTTACTGGGGTGTATTTGTCATCCACATCCATGTTTCCTCAATATGTAATATTATATCCTCCTAAAAATTATTAAATCCAATTTTACCCATTGGTGAGTATTTAGTAAAATATATGAAAGAAATCTTTTGTCGTTTTTTAGTATGAGGTACTTTTTGACTTTTCCGGTGAAAGTACGAGAAGAATGTTTTTTTAACTTATACGACATGACTGTATTTTTATGATTTCAGAGAACTTTATTTCCAAGAATCTTACTTTAATAGTTTTCAAGTTTATTTTTAATTAACTTCTTTTAGTTTAAAATTTTATGACATGTTAAAAATGGGAAAATGTTTTTGAAGTAGAAAGGATATTTTCCTCAAGAATGTAGTTCAAGAATTTTATCAAAATTATTTTCCATCTAAGATAATATAGGGTTCTATTTCTATCCATATTTTTAAATTGATTGTAATATTTTATGATGGAATTATTTTTATGATTTCCTTTTATCTTATATGGATTATGTTATGATAGCACGATGTTTAAGAATCCCATTTTTATTACATGGGTTATGCTATGATATATGATTTATGATCATGTGGAAGACATAAGAATGGTATCATTATGATATGGGTGGGACATATATCTCCCTCCAATGCATTGGGAAAATATTTATATCTCATGAGATAGACATGGCTGGAACGGCAAGTTAAATTGGTTCAGTGATATAGGACTGGAACGAGGAGTGAACTCGGTTCAGAAATGGTCTTTGTACCCTATGATAGTCTTGGAAATGAGTCTTGACTAATATAAAATGATTTTCTTTGATTTTGAGTGTATGACACAAAGATTCATGTTATTATTACATTTCGCTACTATGATTTATCCCATTTATGAAATTATGATCTCTTTTACAGGTTAAGATTTCCAGAAAGTTATGTTCTTATGAATATGATGTGATTGATATTTCTTTTGTTTACCCTTACTAAGCATTTGATCTCACCCTTTTGTATTTTTTCTTCTCCCCAGGTCAGGAATAATGGTATTAAGTAGGATATGCCCAACAAGGGATTCTTGATATGATGAAATAAATGGGAGACAATGTAGATGCTTTATGAACCAGTTGTTTATGTTTCCCAGTTTCTAAAGACACTATACCTATACGGTCCTACTATCATTTTGTTATATGTTGTAATAAGTGTGCATAAATTTTGATGTAATAACAATGTATGTAATGTATGGGTCGTTATAGTTATAGTTGGTATAGGATCCATTTTAGGAGTGTCATTGGAATATAGATTTAAAAAAATAAATTGGAGAATGTAATCCTAAGATAGACTTTTTGGATTAGTATAGAAGAATATTCAAGATTTTTTTAAGTTAAATATTATATGTTTCTTTGAGTAAATAAATCTTATATGTGGATACTGAAATTAGAAATGGTTTTGGAATAGATTTACCTTAGGGAAATAACTATGAAAAAGTGTCTCATGTTTGACATGAGTGTAACTTGGGACATGAAGATTTTCCTTACTACATACCTCGTTTGAAACTCCAAAGGTATATTCTTAATATATATCACATTTCATTTATAATTTGTTATGATGGACTCAAAATTAATGATGTTCCCAATGAAACCAATGAGTATGATTTCATGATACATGAAGCATAAATTTGTGTTATGTATTTCGAATTATAAATTATGATTTTTACAGATAATCCAGTATATTCAATTATTTTTAAATAGTTATTGGAAGGAAAATGGTATAATAAATCATCGAAAATGTAGACATTTTCTTATTGAGGAAAAAATATATCTGGCATTCGAATAGATAAAATAAGAGAAATACCAAAAAACTGAATCAGGTTATTTTAAATAACCTTGCACAAATGGAGAAACCTATTCCATAGAAAAAATCTCCTATACTGAATTACATTATGAAATATAATACCCCATTTTTTTGGGTCCACTAATCTCACTCTAGGTGATAAATGGATTAAGTCCTTACAGAAGAAATTTATGGCCTTTGGATAGAGTGAAATTGAATAGGTTTCACTTGCAGTCTATTGGCTCAAATGTGATGATGACCAATGGTGGTCTCTAATATAGAATACTCAAGTGAAAGAATAAATATAACTCATGGAATATATATATTTTATATAAAAATTCATCAAAAAAATACATCCCTCAAGATCAAAAAATATAGATTCAGATTAAGTTAATTATCTTTAAGAAAAGGAAGAATAGATTGCTTCATACTATGAAGATACCATTACAAGAACAACTCGGTATGATATATATTACATACGCAATATCGAGTTAAATATTGACATCATATTTGATGGTTATAAGCCAAATCTCTAAAGGAAATTGTTTTCTTATAATGTTTAATTATACCAAGAGATAGTTTTATACTCTATAATAACCGTGAAATATTTATCAAGATCATACATATTAAATGAAAAATGAAACAATAAGGGGACATCAGAGTATCATTTAAAAGTGAATGCATAAAAGAAGAATAAGAAGTTTGAGATATTTGTGTTCATGAAAACCATGTAATGAGTCACCCTATGAAAATCCTAAAAAAATGTATTTTTGTGATAATTGTGGATAAATGGGTCACCATGATAAATAATTGAAGGGGTAGAAAAAACCCTATTATTTAGTTTTATAACTTCAAATATATCGGGAAAATGTAAATGAACTCCCTAATCATCAAGTGAATCTACCACAAAAAAGGCCAAGGGGGAGAAGGAAAAAATTTTGTGATCACTATAGCTCAGGTGGAAGTTCCAAATTATGTGGTGGAAGGTACATTAATCTAATCTTAAAATTTATTCAATCCATTACTTGATTCTATATCATCAAACGATTTCATATCTACCCAGTTTTTGAAAGAACATAAGATGTTTCCCTTTTATTTAAAAATATTATTATCAATAATAACGCTTAAGGGATATATCATTTATTAAATTAAGAGTTGGGAAGTCCCCATATGACACATAGATGTGATTTTTTTCTGAAAGTATTATCATACCAATGGTGGAATTTTATATAATCCTTGTTATGAACATAGTTTCAAAATATGTTCAAAATATTTATTATAAGGGGAAGGAAATTACATTCTGTGAGGAATACGTATAATATCATATCTTCAGGGAAAAAACTTCCTGACCAGATTATCTTATAGATCCACCCCCAGAAGCCCTACTAAAAGAAATTCTTACAGAAGAAGATAAAATTACTTCTATTGGTGAAGATAGTAATCTGAAAATTTAATGTATACCTATTATAAAAGAATATATTGATTTATTTCCTATGTAATTATCATGATATACCCTAGAGATTGATGTATATGTTTTCATTAAATATAATACTTGATGCATGGACTATATTAAATACTCTCTATATAATGGCCAATATGGAATTTTTAAGGTTAAGGAATCAACCAAATTATTTGGGTAATAACAGATTTATTTTACCTAGTGTTTCACCATGGGGAGCACATGTTCTCTTCATTGAGAAGAAATATGGATCCATGAGGATTTTCATTTGATATAGGGAAATTAGAGTTATTATAATAAATAAGATGTATCTTATACCATGAATTGATGACTTGTTTGATCAGCTTCATAGAGCCAACTACTTTTTGATGGTTGATATTCATTCTGGGTATCACCATTTCTGAGCGTAGAATGAAGTCATTATGAAGAAAACATTTTTCGATGATGTATGGAGATTATTATATTATTATTATTCAATTTGGATTGAGTAAGACACCATATGTTTTTATGGACCTAATTAAGAGAGTATTCATGGAATATTTTTACAATTTTGTATTGGTCTTCTTCAATGATATTTGAGTGTATTCTAAAAGCTATTACGACCATGGTAATCACATAAGGATCATTATTAATACTATTATAAGGGAATAGTAATTTGGGAAATTATTTAAGTAAAATTTCTAGCTTCATGGTGTTTCCTTTCATGGCCATATTTTCTCTGGGGATGGAATGTCAATAAATCTGACAAAGACAAAGGCATGCAATGAATTGAATACTCCAACTATCTAAATTATGGTACAAAGTTTATTTGGATTCCCAGGTTACTATTAGTGACTTGTTCAGAATTTTTCTTGATTGGATTACCTATTAAAAAATAATACTTATAAAAGGGTTTTTTTTGTTTGTATAATGGAATGTGAATATTTCATTGATGAAATAAAAATAAGACTATTGAATGATCCAATTTAGAAACAACCATCTAGAGGTGATGGGATTGTGATATATAGTGATTCATCAATGAAGGGACTTGGTTTTTTAAAAATACCAAATGATTATGATATTATATATGCATCAATGAAATCGACGAATCATGAATAGAATTGTCCAACCCATGATATAGATTTTTAGGCTAAAATATTCTCTTGTAAAATAAGGATGAATTACCTATATAATGAAATTTTTGAGATAGGCATGGATTATAAAAACAAGAAATGTGGCTTCACAATGAATGACATCAATATAAAACAAGGTATATTTCTCTAGCTACTGCAGTATTATTATTTCTCAATACACTACCACCCATGAAAATCAAATAAGGTAGAAGATGCATTAAGTTTTATGGATCATGGTGTTCTAACTGAAATGTGGACTGATAAGGATTATATGTTCAAGGATCTCATAAATATGTATATGGGAATTTATAAGGAAGGGGGAATAAATCACTTTTTCAAATGATTGATAACCCATATGTCTTTGAGAAGATAAAAAATTCACAATTTTATAATGAGTACATTCAAAGTTAAATTAAAGGTGTGAATGTATGAAAATTAGTAGACTTTGTTTGTGAAGTTGGTGTTCTAAATTTTTGGTAGAGGATATGTGTTCCATCAATTACTGGGTTAAATAGTTAATTTTTTGATGATAGTCATAGATTAAATTTCACTATATATCCTTGTATCAAAAAAAATTATAGGGACAATAAGGAACATTTTTTGTGGGATGTCAAGAAGTGGGAAATTACTTATTATGTGTCATGTTTTTTGTTTTTAAATAAGTGAAAGTTTTGAGGTATCATCCTAATGTGTTAAAACAACCTCCACCTATTAATGTGTGTTAATGGAAAGGAATTACTAAGTATTTTCTCATAGGAAAACCAATTACTATTTCATGGAAATATACAATATGGGTTACCACTGATCGCCTATAAAAATCTACACATTTACTTGATATAATAGAAGAAATTAATCTTGAGAACCTCTCAAAGCATTATATTAATGGAGTAATAAGGCTTCATGGAACAACCTTATATATTTTTTCTATCAAATATCCCCACTTTAGAAAAAAAATATGGCAGTATTATTGAACATTCACTTGGTATTGATCTTTATTTCAGTATTGCCTACAACACATAATTGGATGGATAGTCTGAAAGAATACTTCAAACAATAGAAGACATGTTGAGGTCATTATTACTCTACATTAAATGTATATGCATTCAGTAATTAACTTAGTTATAGTTTTCCTATAATGATTATTTCATTTAATGTATTAAAATGGTAATATATGATGCATTATATTGAAAGAGATGTCACAGTCAAATTTATTGGGATAAAGTTGGTGAAATGAAAATCATAGGCCAAGAAATTGACTATGAGACAATGAAAAAGGTAATGGTTATTTAGGAACAATTTAATGTAGTGAAAGGTAGGGAAAAAGTTTATCATAATAATTAGAGGAAAGACATTTATTTCCTTGTGGTAGATCAAGATTTAATGAATGTATCTCCATGGAAGGCTGTTATTAGGTTTGGTAAGAAAGGAAATAGATCCCTAAGTATATCAAACTGTTTTGGATTCTTCAAAGAATTTGAGTTGTCTCTTATCATTTGAAAATTCTTCAAAGTCCCAAACATGTACTCATTGTGTTCCATATATCTATGAGAAGGAAGTACATGATAGACCCAACACATGTTCCCATCTCTAACTATATAGACTTGGAACATGAAAAATCATATTTTGAAGAACCCACCAATTTTCTTGATGATTGAGAGAAAGTATTGAGGATTCGTATAACTTGTTAGGTAAAGATACTCCATAGAAATCAAAAAATGGAAGAAGCAATATAAGAACTAGAGGATTATATAAGGAGAACTACCCAAATATTTATCAAATGAAATAGCCCTACAATTTTTAGGATGTAATTTTTGTAGGAGGGTAGAATTTATCACCCCAATAATTTATAATATTTTCATCTTAGAATAAATTTAATTTTTTTTGATATTTTATAAGGCACACAACACCGAGTTTAAAAAATACACTTTTTGTCACTTTTTGAACATTAAATTAAATTCTAATAGTTATATAAATTTTATTTAGTTAATTTAAATTTCATATACATACAAAAAAATATTTTCCAATTCATCAAATATATTTTATAATCATAATAATAAAACAAAAATTTTACTAACATAAAACATATATTTTTATAAAGTCAGTTTTACCATCATTTATGGCACGCCTATTTTAAATAGCACATTTTGACACTTTTAAATGTTTAATGTGAGAAAATTAAAATTATTTTAAAAATATAAACATAAAAATTGTGGTAGGGTTAATTTTTTGTATTTTTTTTGAAAAGTTTCATTTTCTGACGATCAGTGAAAAATAGTGAATTTCAATTGAAAAAAGGTTTTTTGTCTAATTTATATATATGGGTAAGTTATATTTTAAATTTATTTTAATGTAAAATTAGTTAAATTTTTCATATATTAATCCAATTTAGGTTATTGGAATTAATCTCATTCTGAAATTTGATTTAAACTCTTTTTAAAATTTTGATCCTTTTTATATTAAAAACATGTATTACCATCCCTTCGGTGGGGTTAATTTTAAATTAACATATTTTACTATTATGATTTAAAATTTTTTAAAAAATATTCCATATTTTTATTCATAACAATTAATAAATTATAATAATTTCTACATATCTTTTGAAGAAAATATTATTGAAAGTGATTAAAATTAATTACTCCGATCAAGTGAAATATTTTATTAACCATATATTAAAACCTAATCATAAGACCCAAATGACCATGAAACTCACCCAAAAAAAAATTAATATTAATTTATAGACCATATTATCCATATTATATAATTTATAAAATTATTGGAGCCACCACACATTGATGAACCGTGGTTCGAATTCCCTTTTTTAATATTTACAAGAATGTCACTCCTCCTACACTATAAAATGGCACTCACCACGGCCACTTATTAACACCTATAAATAACATTTCATTTCTCAAAATTTTATCAAATAAAATTAAAAAATTCCTCCCTTAATAATAGAAGCCTCACCTTAAGCATAAATAAAACCAATATTTTCTTCTTGTATAAACCTAAAAGGTGCTGCATAGATAAAAGGAAATGTATTCTAATAGTCACTTTTAAATTCGTTAATTTTCTACCCCATATATTATTTTTATATGATGATTATATTATATAATAATTAAATAAAATATTATAATATTTTTTTCTATGATTTTTACCTACACATTCATTGGAACCCATCAAATAGGATACAAAATCATTGTCTGCATGTACGGTAGACTGCCACCTCCCAAACCAATGTAATTTGTTCACCAATTTAAGAAATTTAAAGGTTTTAATAATGAATTATTTATATTTTTTATATGATATATATTGAATTTATAGTTTAGTTATGATTCTATAATTTTTATATAATGTATACATTTATACACTCTATTTTTGGGAATACGATAAACTCATTTGTGGATGTGTAGACTACCACCTATGTGATTCGTTCATGATAAACATCAAAGTTTTTAATGTATAGTTTTGATAAACATGTGTTAAATATATTAAATATATATTTTACTATAATTATAACATAAAAATTATATCATATAATTTTTTTAATTTGAAAAAAATGGATGTAGCGTTAATTTGTACGTACAACATACTATCACTATGAACTGTGCATTTCATTTCCTATATCTAAATTTTATTGATTATACTAAATAAATATATAATGAATATATATGATATTTAAATCATGATTTACATTTTTTATATGATTAAAACATGATTTAATTGATAGGAATAACATGTAACAAGTCTTAACAATCTCGAAAACTAGGCAATTAACACCCGAAAAAGCCGATATAATGAATGACTATTTAAAAGTAAGTAATAATATACTATAATAAGATAATATTTGATATCATAAATATAATTATTTTTCTACTATATGTTAATAACAATCTTAAAAACATTATACATGTGGTGAATAAATGTTAACTCATAAGAAAATAGAAGGGGAGGGATTTTCATCAAAAAATATATATCTGTGATGTAAATGTCATGCCCCCACCTTACCCAACGGGGCTCGACCCGCGACTCCCATAGCCTACATCCAATAAGCCAGGGGCTGGAGTCCAGCATCGTGTAGGCTATCATACACATGGGAGGCCTTAGCCCAAGGTACCTGTGCACACACATCCACAAACATCTCCATGCAACAGTGCAGAGATATATAAAACTGAAATGTAAAATGCATGCATACAACTATCCCAATAAGAGTGAAACAACAGTACAAAAGGGAAAAACAGTGCCCACTAAAAGAAAAATACAAAGTGCATACAAACTGCTCTGAAGAAGGGGAACACTTCCACAAACACCTGCCGGAAAGCTCCCTCGGCACCGCACCGGTGAAAACCCCGTTCAGTATCGCTCACTCAGCTCCGCCTGCTCCGGGTCCTCCTGAGACTCCGTCAAAAGGCATGTGGTCTGCACAAGACACAAACATGTACGGGAAAATCCCGTGCAGGGGTGAGTATAACATACTCCGTAGGCACCTCAAAAACCCAAAACAAAAGAGAGAAACTGAAAGGGAACATTCCGCTCATCCCAGCCATAGGGAACCCAGACGAGAGGGAAACTCCATCTCGTGACCATCCTCGGCTAAACACAACTAGTCAGCTCAGCACAGGTGTTTTCCCATACCTACACCTTGAACAATCCAGATATACATAGCTCATGCAACAAGCCACCTGAGGTACCGACCTCATCACCAGAAAGGATTCACAACCAGGAGAACACGCTCCACGATCACTGTTATCCCAGGTGACACTCATTTGAGAGATACACTCCATTGGTATTCACACAAACATCTCAGACTCTCACTCGAGAGATCTCGCTCGTCGGATAGCATCATTGAGGAAACCCAGCTAAAACAATATATCCACCAAACTCCTCGGATATGGGATCGCTCCTAGGGTTCACTAGGGGATACCAGAACCCACACCGGTAGACGAAGATATCATATATATAAGATCACTCCCAGGGTCCTCTGGGGGATACCAATACCTGATCTGGCATTCGCTGAGCTCAAAGATAGGATATCACACCCAGGATCCACTGGGGGATACCACAACCCGGTCTGGTGCTCGACAGAAGCACATCACTCAGATAGAGGATTGTCACCCTTGTCACAACGGTCACGATGATACTGAAACCCTATCTGGTATATCCCATTCTATAGGGGATCGAACTGATGATGTCACAACCCTACCGAAAACACGTGCAAAGTAGGGTATCATATAACCAACGATTCCGTAACCCAAATGAAAACACGCGCAAAGTAGGGGATCGTATAACCAACGATACTACAACCCTACAATAAATATCATGCTGAGTAGGGGATCGTATACCCGAAAATTTCACAACCATACGGATCAAGGCTCACTGCGTAGGGGATCATATTCCTGATGATGCCTTAAACCCTACGGGGTTAACCAGCTAGACAGGGGATTGCCGCCTGTGGATAAGCGGTCACAGTGATACCAAGAACCCGGTCTAGGGTAACGATGCTAGAGGATCCCGCTCTGGGCCCACGAGAGGGATGCCACAACTCTAACAGATTAAACACCCCATCGAGAGGATCACAAACCTATACAAAGGTTGTGATGTTGTGTGAACCCTAGTAGGAACAAACCCAGCGAGTACCCTCTACCACTGCTGGTCCAAACATCGCTAACCCAAGCGACCCGCCACAATACCACACTGCACACCTCCTAGGTTGATATCGTGTCGACCATCGCGATCCACACAGAAAAAAATGCAGGATAGGCTATTCACTAGCCCAAAACGGACAACCGGTGAAAACGACACTATTCACCATAACTAGCCTGTGTGGGGCACACACAACAATTCCAAAACCCATCAAGAGGATCATACCACGATGATCCTCTCAAGAAACCACAAGAGATAGACTACCCGTTCACCCAAAATGGCCACCCGGTGAAAAATGTACTATTCACCATAGCCAACCCGGGTGGGGCCCATGCCATGATCCTTAAACTCATCCAATGTATTTCACCATTGCGATCCTCTCAGAAAAACACACAGGATCAACCAATAGCTCGTCCAAAACGGACACCCAGTATAAAATTTGGGTTTCTTCAAAAACGCCAAAACCTAGCCTCGTGGGGACCGCACCCTATTCTCAGCCCCAACACCCGGAATCCAATAATAAATGTTTGTCGTACCATCAGGTCCTCAACTCCACTGACGACACATCAATCGGACTCTCCGGGTATAAGATACAATGGCCCGATGTCGAATAATAATAAAAAAATTATTATTTTATTCGACATTTCAAGCCCTCGGGCCAAAATCCTGAATCACAAAATCCTCAAAGTGAGTTCAGAAGGTCCGAATCAATGCAAGGAATGCGTCGCTGCAAATGGCTCGCAAATTGGAGTTACAGTTTGTGAGTTACGTGCGTTTAAAGAAGTTCCCGAAAATCCTGGCCGAACCATCGCCGGCCTCGCTAGAAACCTCAGCGCCGCCGCCAGATTCCGCCACGCTGCCACCGCAACTGCCAAATTCTGCAAAGCCGCCACCGCGCCTCGCTGGATTCCTCCATTGACGCTTCCAGAAAAACCTAGATTTCACCGAAAAAAATCCGGGAGCCACCGGGAGCACCCCGGTGCTCCAAATTCAGATCCGAAAAAAGTTTCAGAAACGTCTGGACCCGAACTACACAACCCATACAAAAATTTGATGAAAAGCATCAAAAAATGGTATCCAAGATTGTTAAACTCAAACCACCTACCTCGATGGCGATACCCCGAAACGTCGGGTGCAAATTGACACCGGCGACGCCCTGAAGCTCGATCTACTGGCGATCGGTGTAGAAAACGGACGATTCTGGCGTGATTCAACGAAAAACAGAGGAGGCGGGGTGGGGTTCCATCCGCTGCGTGTAGGAGGTGAGGGAGCAGAGATAAATTGGTTTTTTCTTTTTTTATTTAAAAACCTCCATCTAAAGCAATGCCCCCGACTTCGTGCCAGACGTGGACAATGTTAATGACTCCCCTAGGGTAAACGCGCCATTCGGAATGCAACAGCGGACTCGGATTTTCGATCCGAGACTCCATTCAGATGTTATTCGAACCAAATCTATTAAACTACCTTTTCCACTTATTTACGAAAACACCCCTGGTGGCATTTCTCACCGCAGACCCATGCCCGCAAAGTTTACACCTTGCCTAGGGTAAACGTCACGTTCCGGACGCAACTGTGCACTCGGATTCCCATTCCGAGATACCTTTTTAGAGATATCATGCCCCAGCCATGTGCATAGAATAAAAATACTAAATATTTGTATAAAATTTATTTTGGGCACACCGGGTCTCGGAATCGCTCGTCGTCTTGACGGCTAGCTCTGGAATTATTCATAGAAATATCCCAAAGTCTGACAGGGACAAAAACTCAAGTCACTACATCCTCCCCCCTAGAACATTGCATCCCCAGAAATCCCTACTTTCAAGCGAAGCGAATGGAATCTCAACTGGGTCCCACACCAGTGAGTTCATCAACAAACACACATGCCCGAACACATAATTTAGAGGGACTCATCCACCACACCTCAAAACTATCTGCTTTGGGCGGTATGGACTCGCTCGCACAGTTTTAATCGCATCAAAAAAAGACGTCTCAGTGGGGAAATGATCCCTCTACCTTACACATTCGAAGCACGCCAAACAAAACCATCACATAGGGTCTTACCAACGACCTGAACAAAACTCGAGCAAGAAATGGAAAGGGAAGATTACCGATAAACAATCTCTCTCAAACTACTGACGTAAGTAGAAAGGACACAGGGCGTACCTCTATCCAACCACAAAGCCTCTGGGTCAACAGCCTGTAGGGCATGCAGTTGTCCTCGCCCTCAGCCACTAGCTCCCTGATCTTGGCATGGAACTCCTAGGGTGGGGGTGGTGGCAACGGATACCGCCCACCACCACCTCCTACTGCACCAGCTCCATCACCACGTCCGCTGCCCTGCAGACCTCCGTGCTCGAGATGCTGCCTCTTCCAAGGCAGTCCATCGACCGTCTCCCTCTCAACAGCACAACGGGTTGGAAAATATCTATCAAGATGTCCCCGACCATCTCAAGTGTAACACCGCCTCTCCTGCGGCTGACCCAAATTGGTCTGAGAGCCTTGTGAGCCCTGAGCCTCAGATCCTCCATCCTGGGGTCTCCTTCGGAAATGTCACCCACGTTCGGGCCCCTGAGTCTGTCGTCGGCTACCTGATGCCGATCCAATTGACGAGGTCTCAGCTCTTGCGTTCCCAACACTAACAGGCATGATCTGCTCAGCCAAAAGGCTCTCAACCACCAAGGATCGCTCCAACACTCCAGCATAGGTGGGCAGACAAAAAGAAACCACACTTTCCGGTATGTCCCTGTGTAGTCCCTGCTCGACGGTCCGATCCCTAAAGAATAGGTTTCGAACCATATCTAGGGAGTAGCGCGACAGGTCTGTAAGCCTAACTGAGTACTCCGACATAGTCATGCCCTCCTGCCGAAGCTGTAGAAGCTCCTAGATCTGCACTGACCAGGGAGTCTTTGGATATAACTCCTCCCTGAAGAGCTTCTCAAACTTTTCCCATGTGAGCGTCTCCTCGTCATGGGACTATGTCACTAAACTCCACCATCGCCCATCCGAACCACGCAGAAGGATCACCGCTAGGACCACCATCTGATCTGGAGGTGTCTCTAATAGGCAGAAAACTTTGGTGACTGCCTCAAGCCAGTCATCAGCTGCCTCAGGGTCTGGATCACACCAAAACCTCAGAGGTCACAGCCTCTGGAACTCATTTAGTGCACTCTATATGCACGCAACCTCATCTTGCACTGCCAGCACAACCATCTGCTCGACATCTAGTGGGTCAACTGGATGACCACCTGGAGGTCCATCCATAGAACCTGCGCCCTGGTCCAAAGCCTCTACATGGGGTGGATCGTCACCACAATCCCACTAAAAAACCCTCACCGGCTGTCGTCGTGGAGGAATTCTGAATTACATTCAAGACGCTCCATAGTCAAAGAGTATATCTGGAGAGCTGACTCAAGAAGAAAAAGGAAAAAACCCAAAACCATGTGCTATATGATGCTTTTACCATTATGTCCCTACAACCAGGGTACGAATGTACCGAGTCGAAAGGTAGGTTATCAGAGTCCTGGTGTATAGATACATCATCCGCCACACCAACACAGGAGTCCCTGGCCTGAAATCCGAACTCGAGACATCCTAAAACTACTTATATGCAACCCAAACCAAACTCACTACTAGACCAGCTACGCTCTGAGATTCCAAAGGTAAAACCTCCTATGATACCACTCTGTCACAACCCGACCTAACTGGGCTCAAGCCGTAACTCCCCAAGCCCGCCTCCAATAGGCCAGGGGCTAGCGTCCAACGCCGAGTAGGCTATCACACACATGGGAGGCATTAGCCCAAGGTACCTGCACACACGTAGTCACAAACCTCTCCATGAAACAGTGTAGAGATATATAAAATTGAAAATTAAAATGAATGCATACAACTGTCACAACTAGAGTGCAACAACAGTAAAAAAAGGGAAAAACAGGGCCTACCAAAAGAAAACAACAAAGTGTGTCCAATCTGCTCTGAAGAAGGGGAATGCTGCCACAAACACCCGCTGGAAAGCTCCCTTGGCACCGTACTGGTAAACACCTCGGTCAGTCTCGCTCACTCATCTCCGCCTTCTCCAGGTCCTCCTGGGACTCTGTCGAAAGGCCTGTGGTCTGCACAAGACACAAACATGTGCAGGCAAAGCCCGTGCAGGGGTGAGTATAACATACTCAAGAGGCACCCAAAAAACCCTAAACAAAAGAGAGAAACTTAAGGCAACAATCCGCTCATCCCAGCCAGTGGGAACCCATATGAGAGAGAAACTCCATCTCATGACCATCCTCGGCTTAACACAACTAGTCATCTCAACTTAGGTGTATGCCCATACATACACCTTGAACAATCCAGATATACTAAACTCACGCAACAAGCCACCTAAGGTACCGACCTCATCACCAGCAATGATTCAAACCCAGGAGAACACGCTCCATGATCACTATCATCCCAGGTGACACTCTTCTAAGAGATACACTCCATCGGGTTTCGCACAAACATCTCGGACGCTCAACCGAGAGATCTCACTCATCGGATAACATCATTGGGGAAACCCAGCTAAAACAACATATCCACAAAACTCCTAGGGTAGGGGATCACACCTAGGGTCCTATAAGGGATACTAGAACCCACATTGGTAGACGAAGATCTCACAGATAGGGGATTACTCCCAGGGTCCGCTGGGGGATACTACGACCCGATCTGGCGTTCATAGAGCTCACAGATAGGGGATCACACCCAGGATCCGTTGGGGGATACCACAACCCGGTCTGGCGCTCGACAAAAGCACTTCACTCAGATAGAGGATCATCACCCATGTCACGATGGTCACGACGATACTGAAACCCTATCTGGTACATCTCGCGATGTAGGGGATCAAACTGATGATGCTGCAACCCTACCGAAAACACATGCAAAGTAGGGGATCTTATAACCAATGATACCGCAACCCTACTGAAAACAAGCAAAAAGTAGGGGATCGTATAACCAACGATACCACAACACTACTATAAATCTCATGCTGAGTTGGGGATTGTATACCCGACGTTGTCACAACCCTACTAAGCACGGCTCACTACGTAGGGGATCAAATTCCCGATGATGCCTTAAACCCTACGGGGTTAACCGGCTAGGTAAGGGATCGCCCCCCATGGATAAGCGGGCACAACGATACCAAGAACCCGATCTAGGGTAACGATTCTAGAGGATCCCTCACTGGACCCACTAGAGGGATGCCACAACTCTAACATATTAAAAATCCCATCGAGAGGATCAAAAATCTATATAAAGGTTGTGATGCCGCACGAACCCTCGTAGGAATGATCCAAGGGAGTACCCCCTACCACTGCTGGTCCAAACGTCGCTAACCCGAGCGACCAGCCACAACCCCACACTGCGCCACTCCTAGGACGATACAGAGGCCACCATCGCGATCCACGTGGAAAAACATGTAGGATAGGCTGTTCACTTGCCCGAATAGGACAACCGGTGAAAATGAAACTATTCACCATAACCAGCCTATGTGGGTCCAACACCATGATCCCGAAACTCATCGAATGGATTTTACCATTGAGATACTCTCAGAAAAACACACAGGATCGACTACTCGCTCGTCCAAAACGGATACCCTGCGAAAAAGTTGTGTTTCTCCGAAAACGCCAAAACCCAGCCTCATGGGGCCCACACCCCGTTCACAGTCCCAACACCCTAAAACCAACAAGAAATGTCTGCCATAACATCAGGTCCTCAATGCCACTGACGGCGTGTCAATCGGACTCTCCGGGTAGAAGATGCAACGACCCGAAGTCGAATAATAATACAATATTATTATTTTATTCGACGTTTCAAGACCCCGGGCCAAACTCCCAACTCAAAAAAATCTAAAAGTGAGTTAAAAAGGACTTTCTCGACGCAAAGAGCACGTCACCACCAACGGCTCGTAAATTGGACTTACGGTTTGCGAGTTACAGGAGTTTAAAGAACTCCGAGAAATTCCTGGCCGGACCACCACCGGCCTCATCGGAAACCATCGCGCCGCCGCCAGATTCCGCCACGCCGGCGTCGCCGGAATCTGGAACGCCGCCACCGCGCCTAGCTACATTCCGCCATTGACGCTGGAGGAAAACTGGGATTTCTCCAGAAAACTTCTGGGAGCCACAGAGAGCACCCCGGTGCTCCAAATTCTTATACGAAAAATGTTTCAGAAATCTCGGGATCCGAACTACACAATCCTTACAAAAATTTGAAGAAAAACAACAGAAAAATTGGTTACGGGATTGTAAAACTCAAACCACCTACCTCACTGGTGAAATTCCAAAGCTTCTAGTGTAGGTCGACGCCGGCGACGCCCTGAAGCTCGAACTATTGACGACCGGCGCAGAAACCAGAGGATTCTGGCCTGATTCGACGAAGAACAAAGGAGGCATGGTGGGGTTCTGTCCATTGCGCGTTGGAGGTGAGGGAGGGGAGATGAACTGGTTTTTTTTTTTTTTTTTTTAAAACCCTTCATCTAAAGCAACGCCCCCAACTCCGCGCCCGACGCGGACAAATTTAAGGCCGCCCCTAGGGTAAACGCGTCGTTCTGAACAGAGAAACGGGCTCAGATTTTCGATTCGAGACTCCGTTCAGAAGTTATTCGAGCTAATGCTCATAAACTAACTTTTCCACTTATTTTTGAAAATTCCCCTGGTGGCGTTTCTCACCGTAGACCCACACCCACAAAGTTTACACCTCGCCTAGGGTAAACGACATGTTCCGGACGCAACCGTGCCCTCAGATTCCCGTTCTGAGCTACTGTTTAGGAGATATCACACCCCTACCACGTTCATAGTATAAAAATAATTAATATTTTTATAAAATTTATTCATGGAACACCGGGCCTTGGAATCGCACGCCGTCTTCGCGCCTAGCTCTGGAATTATTCATAGAAATATTCCAAAGTCTGACAGGGCCAAAAACTCGAGTCACTACATGTAACAGTCAATAATTACTCCCTTTATGTGATGTATCTAACACCCCATTTTATATATTATACAATGAATAATTATATATTAATTGTATTTAATTTTTTACTTTTACTTATCTCTTAAAATGGGGTTTGACATGAAAATTACAAAGTGGTAAATGTAATATTTTCAATCAAACATTTTTTTGTGGTTGTTAAAATTCACTAGAAACAATAACATTATTATGAATATTTTATATTAGAAATAAAAAAATTTATATTTATACATATGATATGGTGATGGGTGTAACTATTTCCTAAATAGTATACCATTTTTACAAACTTTGTCTTCTTATCATCTATTTGATTAACTACAGAAATAACTTCAAATTAAAATATTTAAATAAAAAAGATATTATATAAGGTATGCTAATAATAATGTGAAACCTACTATTCAATATATCATGAATTATTTGGATTGGTATTACATGGGATAGTAACCGTTTAATGTAATCATGTTGACACATTGATAGTCTCATGAGATGAATCAGTTGGCCATATTAGATGGGTTTCTACCAAATATAATATACCTTAATGTGAATAGTCTTGACAGTAATGGTGACATTTACGTAGGAAATAATGATTCCAATTATAAAGAATTTATTTTATTAATAATTAATTATTATTATTTTTATATTTATCTATGCAATTTTTTCATTGGCATTATCTATGGATTCATTTCCCTATCAACTTGTTGATTAAATGGAATGTGTCCTCAATTATTCTCTTTGACTTATAGATTATGCCATTTTTTTAATTTATTTACCTTTATATATTATTTATTCTAATTTATTCAGTATTTTTTCTATTGTACTCACCCTTAACGAGAAATTGATCTCACCTTTATTTTTATTTCATTTCTATGAGATATGAAGTGAAATACTTTCAATGAGATTCAAGGTTGATGGGATTTTATAAATGTTATATTTTAGTTTCTACATAAAAATTAATAATGGGTATCAGGTATATAATTTGTTTTTCCAAAACTGGAAAATAGTTTGGTGCTTTGGGATATGATATTTGTATATACTCTAATGTAATAATACAAGGCACCGACTTTGGATTATCGGGTCAGGGTGTTACATGGGTCCTATTCTCCTCAGATTATATGTAATTAACCTTCATGTAGAGTAAAGGAGGACCCTTTAAGATAGTTATCGATTTAGACCTTATTAGTAGTGATCTAATCCATCCGAAAAAAGATTCCAAGAGGTTTCATGTTTACAACCAAAAATTCTCATACATGTTCAATCTCTAAGAAAGGGAAAACAAATGTGTGTAAATGGAGACACTTGTCTCTATTCATTTTAAGAGGTAGGGTAATATCCATCACATAATATAACAGCTGTATAGGATGAATTAGTATTTCCAAAATATGAATTAATAATAAAAATTGAGAGGAACCCATATCAATTAAATCGGTCCCCTAATATGATGCTATAGTGATGATACCTATTAGGGTAGTGGGACTTGTATCCACCTCCACTAGAGAATTTTACAAATTTTAAAGATGATCCATTCCCGATTGTTATGGATGGAACCCCTTTTTTCATGAAGCTTCCAATTTTACCACAATAATTTTAGGTGTTAATGACCTTACCACTACACAGGGTAAACATATATAATATAATTTCATTTACTGTCATGGTAATATGTTGGAACTATATATCTTGGTGCCTCAATGAATAAATTTTTTCAATAGTAATCATTTATACAATAGATAGAAATCAAAGGGCCCATACTATGCACTATAGGAGTTCTGTAAGAACCCTACTATCATCATCCACTGTGTCATGAACCAAGAAGAGTTTCCATTAGACCCGATCTGTGGCATGGACAGAAGGGTGTTCCCAATCCCAATGTATTGGAAACAAGTGCATCGGTATTGATAACATGATTTGGGAATGATTTTACCCAATTACATATTCATGAACACCCAAAAGATATAAATAATCAAAAACTGGGATTCAACAACCAAACATGGAATAACCAATTTTTAGATTTATGGTTTTAAACAATGAACAAAAAAACCAAATGAATCTAATAAAAAGTAGCTAGAACTCATCCCGAACATTATTGAAACCCTTGGAGAAACATCCTCAAGCCACCTCCACAGTAACCCATAATAGGAGACCACTAGAAACCTAAAACAAGATATCAGAACATCATTATTTTACATTATTGAATCAAAAAAAGTCCACATACATGCAATGGTGTGTGTAAGTTGAAATCAAAAGCCTAGTAGGATACCTCCCAACTAAAGTGATTCCATGCTAAAACATTAAAAAATGTTATAACATGCCCATTTATATAAAAACCCTTCATACATTTTCATGTAAAATATTTTTTAAAGAAACCAATTTCAAGGGAAACCATTCTAAGAGAACCATCCCTTCAAGAAAATTTAAAAAAAACAATTATGTAGGTAACATTCCAAAAGTAAAATTTGAGAAAATAAACTTACATAAAAATAATATACCCTCAAGTTCCATCATATTCATTCAAATAGAACCTCACCATATAAGTTTAATGTTACGTAGTGAATCATATCTAAATCCCAAGGGTTAATATACTTCTAGTGGGACACTAGAACATCATATAATTGTAAATTAGGGATTATAAAATAAAATAACATCTTTATTGTTCATATGCCACTGGAAGGGGTGACCCCATGAGACTCGTGTTCTTCAATGATCACAATGTTTAGTTAGTGTTGTACGCTCCAATCCAACTAGTTGAAATCATGACAGACACTTCCATATCATCTACCGTACTAGAATTATTCAGCCATCACAGATAAATGGGATTCCATTTTTCTCAATCCAATTTGACATATTACACAAATTATCACATTTGAAAAAACAATTCCAAGCATCCCACCCATTTTCACAAACAACTCACTTTTTTTTCACACTCACCAAAAATAGTTAAAACAAAAACATTACACCACTTAATTAATTCATGGAACCCCATTTTAAAACATTACAAGAAACACATATGTTTATTTCAACCCTTTCCCATTGTCCAAGACCTCTTCCATAATCCACACATACAATCAAACTTCACTTTAATAAAGCTTCCCAGTATTTAAACAATTCTCAAGGCTAACTAAAAGTTCACAACAAGGGAGCCATCATGCCATAAAAAAACCCATTTCCTATTAAAAATCTCTTTAAATCACACTTACATGATATGTTCCCTTGAATATATATTTTTCATTCCTCAATCAATTGATTGATGACTTCCATGAGTTTCCATAACAAGGAACATATAAAGACAAGACTATTTCCTTTAAAAATCAACTTTCATCATATATTCTTGTCAAAAAAAAATATTTTCAATATCACCATTTGAATATAAAACATTTTTAAATATAGAAACAATCATATTTAAAACATCTATAAATTCAAAGGCAAGTAACCACTTACCTATTGATAATAAACTTCTAGAACATAATGTGGAACCTCATCTTCAGCTCCATGAAATCCTAGAAAGGAAATATCCAAACATGAAAATCAATATTAAACCCTAATAAATATGAAAAAGACCTAATTCAACCACCCTGCCAATTTTAGAACCTATCCTCCAAAATGGAAGAGGGGAAAATCTAAAAAAAGGAAGAAAATTAAGGGAAAAGAGACTTACATGAAGATCCCATAAAGAATCCAAGACAAAATCACCCCAAAATGGTGGTCCAAGGGAGCAATGATAGGGGTGGAGTAATATAGGGAGGAGGATACCAAATTGTGGAAAAAGTTCTTTTGGGTTTAAAATTAGTTAGCGACAAAAGAAATACCCAATTTTTAATGACCTAGTTATTTCAGATGGTTAGTCCGCATGATTTGTGAAACTGTACGGAGAAGGTGTGCCTAACTCTATCAAGGAGGGTCCCTACCACATAGTTAACATACACAGTCTAACTTATTATGTGGAATCCATCAAACCACTTCTGGATGAGACCACAACCTATCACATGGTTACTAGGTCAAGGTATATAGAGGTGCGCTAGTCATGTGGTAGCGTCTGCCTCAATTAGCAACCCACCGCATAGTTTCTACTAACCATAAGCTAACTGTGTGCCACACTTAGTCGATCCAAAACATAAATTTTTTTCAAAAAACTAAACTGAATCCTGATGGGGAATGAAATACCATGGATATAAGAAATAATACCCCCAAAATTCATACTAATCACACCCATTTCCTATGAAAATAATCAAGAACCAAACCTGAACTAGAAGAATGGGTGAATTCAAAAACCTGAGTATTGAAATTATCCTTACCATAATTATTTCTTCCCCTGGATATCTATTCCATATTCTGACCAAAAAACTAAAAACCTTCACACCGTCATAGTTTATTGATATTATCAATGAATATCAGATGATATGAAGACTAGAGAACCATGTTCATGAAAAGAGGCTTTCAAGTTGAACTAGAGAGACCAGAATGGTCTCCCCAATATGTGGCACCTTCCCCAAAAAGCATAAACACCTATAATATATCAATAAAAGGAAATTAACACTCCTAACGTATAATCTAAATTATTGTGCCAAAACACTACATACTTTACAAAAACAAAACACTTATCACTTACCATAGATAATCGAATGAATCCAAACCACATCTCTATGAATACTCCAACAAAATTACTTCAACAGAATTGATGGGAAAACTCCAAAACCAATACTTACTTAGAGGACGAACTAATAATAAGGCGTCTTTATAAAAAACCTTCCACTACCAAACCATTACCAAAGACTTAACTGAATTACCAACATGGAGATTTCTGAACAAACTCACCACCAATAGAGACTAAATAACACTGATTCACCCCATAAGAACTTCCACAGGACCCATGGTGGGTATCCCCACCATAAGAACCAACAATCTTAGCCAACTTCATAGACCAATATAAGAAACTTGATAGTGATCAAATCTCCACTGCATTGGGTCAGATGAGAGAAACACTGAACCAAATTGAAAAACTATATGTTCCACTATTCCCATAGAAAACTATCATACTTTTATAGGACTGAACCAAAACTGAGTTATACTCATAAGGATTCCCAAACAAGGGCCATAAAAAGTATACTCTCACATAGTGTGACCCACAACTAAGAAAAAAAGATAAAAACGACCCCTTATAACCAAGGGGAACTCTTCCACCCAAGTAGTTGCAATTTTAAAATGAGGTCCCCAAATCTCTCTCCACTAAACATGACCATTAGAGATAAAAAACCTACATACTATTCTTAAACTATATCCACTACCATAGTGTAGATGGGAATTAGACAAAGATTCCCTACCCCCTAGGGTCTTCCTAACAACTCATTGGTTTCACTCCTAGACTTATTGTTGGGGCTGTAATATTTAATGCATATCTGGCCTCACCTGTTGGCATTATAAACCATTGAACCTAATGCCTTATTCTATTTCCACAAGAACCAAAAACAAAATAAAAACAACAAAAACCGAAAACAACACACCGTGAGACCCAAATTACTCCAAAATGACACTATTATCATGATAGGGACTTATAATGTGCATATGCATCATCCCTTTAACCCCGAACAAGAAAAAAAGAATAAATGAACACCCAAAAGTCACCTCCACATATAATATAAAATTTTAGAATTCAATAAATTAGCACAGGCTCTTATTAATACATATTCACTTGAAAGGTTCCACAGAATCCACCTTTTCATCTAAATGAGAACACAACACTACAAGATGTCACCAAAAATAAATATTGTAACCTAAGGTAACATCCATGTAAAGGGAATTTATATGGATTCCAGAACCACTCATGATAGCTACAAGCAGCCATATCATATTCTTGTGACAAGATTTTCCACCATAGTGGCCTATAATTATCTCTTTATTACAAGAACCTGACAGGATATCTCGATCCCTTAATGATAATGGCCAACACCAACAAGCCCAGATCACTTCTACCTTCCTTCAAAAAAAAATCCGCTCACCACTTTGAGAAAGAGCCTTCTGGATTAATTTTGAAAATAATTACTTTCGACATCTCATGAAATTCAAGAATCAATGTTTACATTTAATCCTTCCACATATAATCCCCCATTATGATGGGATTTAATCAATAAAAAAAGTATATACAAATTAAATTATCATATCTCAAGAAGAATGTATTTACATTGATCATATGGTGGTTCAAATAATGAGAAATCACCCATGGTCACACATCAATTATACACTGATTCTTTATGGTGGGATAAAATAGCCATCAAGGGAAATCGAGGATCCAAACAAACTAGCCCATCAGCCAAATTAAAAGTCAAAAAATACCAAACACATAGTTTCAAACATCCCAAAGGCTTACCAAAATCTTTTTTAATGAACCAACTGATCATTATTTCAAATTTGACTCGTTGAAAAAGACACAATAATGATAACACCCCTTAGACATGAATGACTATCGAAGTCAAAAAGTTTCAAAAAATACATAACCAAAATAGAAGAAGACACACCTCATGATCATCAGTTATAAAAACATCATATTTCCTCATAAAATTAACTTTGGAAATAAAACAAAATTTGTGGGTTACACATCCTACAATGTTATCCCATTGAGTCTCACAAGAGCATTTTCTCATGCCACACTGGGCATCCATCCACTCTCTCACTCATATTCATGCATGTGGTCACTCACAGAAACACTAAGTGTTAAAAAACATTTTCACTTTAGAAAAATAACATTCACACCACAATTACATTTCAAAATAGAAAAAAAAATTCAATGATTCACTAAGAACCTAACCAAAACCATTTTATCAATACTAATTAATTCCATTAAAAACACCATTTTTTTGATTAGTAATTTCAATTTAAAACATATTTCCAAAACCCCCCATTAAAATATTTCATTCTTTCCAATCAATAAATATCAAAAAATACACATTTTTATTTTATGAAAATAAAATCTTGATAAACTCACCAACATACACTCAAGACAATATCATAAAATTCCACATTTCTAAAGCTTAATTCAAAAAATATTCCAAAACCTATTTCCACCTTTTAAAAATTAGACTATTACTACATTAAATACATATTTTTCCTCAAATCTTGATCATGAATTTTCAAAATAATACTGAGATCCCAAGGAGACATATGACAATTCAAGAGAAAACTAGTTTTGATGGCTGACTCAGAATTATGGTTGGGATCCATACGCCCATCACACCAGAATCACAGGGAGGGTTCTAGGACCATGTCCCCATCTCCACATGGCTTTTTAGGACATACTAGTTCATTGAGACCATTAGAATCACTCCCATTTCATTTCCTAAACACCAAACATCCATATTAACCCAGCTATAAAGATGAAACCAGACTTCCCTTGGTAAATTGAGTCCTGTTATGAGGTTTTACCACCATGAATCATACTCCTAACAAGAACGTCGAGTCATTTAAACCCTTGATTCAGTCTACCCAGGCTCTTCCCGGATTAATAAGACCAAAAAGATCATACCTTGAAATGATACCATTTTTTCAAAAACCATGTTAGGTCTCTATCTGACCCAGCACCTGAACTAGTTTGTGACATGGCCCAAATGGATTTCCTGATCCCCATGTGCTTGAAAATTGTTCATGGGGAACAATAACATGATTTGGTAAAAATTTTAATCATTTACATAAACATGAACAAACAAATGTTATTAATAAACCAAAACTGATTATCAACAACAAAACATGGAATAACCACTTTCCATATATAATATTTACAACAGTTATCCAAAATACCAAAAGGACTACAACAAAAAGGAGCTAGAACTCCATCTCAAACCTAAATGAAACAAATGTAGAAACATCCTCAAGAAATAACCACCAATACCAATAAGAGAAGATCACAGAAACCAAAACCACGATCACCTAACTGAGTAAAATGTAACTAGTCTACATACACCCGAAGGTGTATTTAGGGTGTGATCCAAAGCCCAGTAGGATACCACCCAACAAAAGTGATTACATCCTATAAGATTATAATATATTATAATATACACATTTATAAATAAAATTGATAAATGCCCATGAACAATATTTTTTAAATATAACTACTTTCATGGGAAACTATTCAAGGAGAAATATTCTTTCAAGTAACATTTTGTAATAACTTTGGTTTTTGAATCAGATGAAACTCATAGAAAATTTGAAATTTTGGTAAAAACTGGATGCGACATTTTTTAAATAAAACATTGGAAAATAATTCCAACAGTTGGAATGTTTAAAAGTGTTGTTTTTTGGACTATGTTGAAGGCATGAGAACCCTCCCAAGTAGCTCAACTAGTTTTGTGAGAACCTAGCCTAGAAATGTAGGGTTTGAAAGATCTAAATACGGTGTATGGTTTGTCATAAACTGTGTATCTCATAGAAGTAAATGTGCGGCTTATTGCAGGTTAAGAAGGGGAGTTTCACATGGGTTGCATATAGTTTGCCAAACCGTGTGTCTATCGTTAATGATTAGTGGAAGAGGATGTAGATATGAACTATTCACTTCATTTTTGACCCATGATTTACAAACCGTGTGGGACATGCCTTGAAGGGTGCTCCATGTTCCCAGTAAAGGGTGGACAATTGGTGAACAGTCCATTAAACCATGTGGACCAAACCATGCCTGATGAACTGTGATAAAAATGAATTATTTTTAAATTAAATTAAAATCAAATTAAAATAAAACGATACTTCCTACCCCCCTCACTACTCAATCACACGACACTCAGTGAGGCTCCCCTATGAGGTGTGACACAACCCTCCTCCAGCATCCCTCTCCAATCTCTATTTCAACCAGATTTCCATCGGTTTATGTTCTGATTCTTACAAGGAATAACACCTCCTTCTTTATCAACCCTATTTCTGAATGTTTTTTGAACTCTCCATCCACTTGTATGGATTGAATGAAACTGTGGATTATTTATTTGGACAATTTTTGATATTTTTTCAGGATTAGAGTGTTCAATGCCCTCCTCGGGACTTGTGTGTTCATGTTTTGGAAACCCCTGCCAAAGGTGAGGTGGTTTGGGTTTCTTCTGTTCTCCCCCACCATCTAAGGTAAGGGTTTATACCCATTTTTGGTTTTAATACCTATTATTTTATGGCTTTAATATGTTTATGGGTCCGTGGTTTTATGTTTAGTGAGTTTGGGAGCCCTTGCAAGACCTACAATCTTATTGAATGATATGTATATATATGTACATACATCCTCTATGTGTGTATTCCTTCCCAAAGCATAGAATTATTGAATTGGGTTATGGATATATATACCTTTATGTGGATGTATGTAAGTTCGAGTGGATGAAAACATGAGTTAGAAAGTATTAGCCTGGTCTTCTATTAATGTAAGGTCACTAACCTCACCCATTGGATTGAGAATGCATTAGTTGGTTATTAAATTAATCTTCACAAATTGAATTTAAATTCTATAATGAACTAATTATTTGAGAAAATTGTTTTTTAATCATAATGTCTCATTTTTATAATAAAACCCCCCAAACGGAGGTGTTCTACCTTTAAATAAAAAATTAGTGATTTATATTATATCATTATTATTTGTGGATTGAGTTTCCCATATGTCTTCCCATTGGTGTCGATATATCGTATGTTAATGCATGTACCCTTTGATATTATTTAATGATGTTTCCCACGTGTGTTAAATAAAGATATTTCCCTGAATTTTTTGTTAAGAATGCAATGATTTATATATTTCTTATTTCCCATGTGACTTAGGTTTGAATTTTATGCCAGTGGATTGATTGTTAAACTTGACGAAGTACTTGGGTATTCTTGTTAAATGAATTTCCTTTGTATAGATTTTGGCCTTGGATACCCGTAGGAGCTCCTTTTTACCTTTTTTCATGATATTTCATACATGTCAATGATTTTTAGATCAAATTGTGAATTAAATGGATTAATTGGAAAGGGATGAGGGACTAAGACCCTTATCCCTTTTTATATAGTTGAATGATTAAGCATGATTTACCTTTGGTGACTACGCCCATGTGTGGTGATACTACTCCCAGAGTAGAAGGTTATTAAGCTTAATGATCTTTTTAAAATGTTTTCCAATGTGAGTTAAATAATAACTAAGCCATGGGTTAGATTTTAAGGCTTGTTAGAATTATTAGATTGGAATTTTCCATTTTAATACATGAATGTACCTTACCTTGTTCTCCCTCACAAGTTAGTTTGAGACCACTCTATGTGATGGGTTTATTAAGCATGTGAAGATCATTACCATAATATTCCCATGTGATTAAATGAAAGGCTATGCATTTTTTGTTTTAAAAATGCTTGAATCGCCCTCTTGAGGTGAGTGTGATAAAGGATGCTCTGGGTTTTGACCATGTCATGTAAAATGAACTAGTTTGATTAAATGGTTAACAGGATTTGGTGATATGTAGATTCATATTATAAATCCATGGAAAGACTAAATTTCATTGAACCATGTTTTCACCATGGATGGTATGTGGATCCCATTGAAGTATTCCAGAGATGAGATCTTGAGGTTTGATTTCGAAGCAGAGTGATTCATGGATTCATATTAGAATTCCATAGATAGACTCATAGGTTCTTTGAACATTTATTCTTGAGTTATAATTGGTTTACAAGGATGAAATCATTGGGTTTTTGAATATTATATGTCTAGTGACACTTGTATCCAATAGAAGATTCCATGGAAAGAATCAAATTACATTGATTATTTATGCACCGAGTGATACATAGACTATTGAGGGATGTCATAGAAGAACACATGGGGAATGATTATATGTATTGGGTGATACTTTGGGTTTCTATATTGGACAACCATATAAGGACATGGATGACATGGACATTATGCCTCACCTATAGTGATACTAGTTTCCTAGTAGGTTCTCCAAGGAGTGGCTTGTACGGTGTTGGTTGATGTAATACCTTGAGTGATACTTGAATTCCAACATAGGAACTCCAAGGGTAGAATAAGGTTATAATTTTTTTAAATGATATTAATGTGAATTATGATGCATCTAACAGGAAAAAGCAAAATATTTGATGTTTTCTAGATTGTGCTTTATAGAGGGAATGTTTAGGCATCATTGATTTTATATTTATAGGGTATATTGGGCTGTACGCCGGGTCTCAAGACTTATTTAATTAAGGAGTTTGAAACTCATTTGAGTTTGGTACAATGGAATAGGAGTGACTGTTAAATGAGAGAGTTATTAATTAAATGAAATTATATGAAACATATTTGAGTATACAAGTAATAATATACATTATATGATGCATACATTGGAGTACTTCCTTACTTTTTATATATTAAATCTTGCACCATGATATATTTTTATAGAAAAGTTTGGATTGTGCATAAAATTATAGGTTCTAGTCTATTAAGATTTATAACTCAAAACATACTTGGGTAACATTGGTATCTGAGTAGATATACATGAATTTTTGGATATAGACCTTGATTGGGATGTATTTTTTGTATCTAGAAGTTGGGAGAAAAGCATAGAGATGGAGCTCAGGATGCTCATGGAGATTCCCCAAGGGGAATCGCTGTATTTTCATTTTCTATACAAAAATTTAAATAATGTAGTATGTTACTATATTAAATTATCCAATGATCATCTTGAAGGCATGAAATTTAAAAACTAGCATTGGACATATTTATTTATTCAGTTATTATTACAACTGTCTTTCAAAGTTATGATTACTTCTTTATATTACTTTAGCTGATATCTGATTTTTACTATATTTTACCATTATGCACTATAATAATGATGTTATATTCTCCCCACTAAACTAATTTTACACCCTCTCTTCTAGTCAGCAGCCTCTAGCATATGGGGAGACGCTCTTGAGGCTGGACGGTTATCGGTCCGGCTACCCATTTAGTGGTAAGTCAGGGTGGGTTGTTACAATGTTGTATGAGAGTTTTTTCTTTTGTCTTACTATTTTACGTCGGAAGAAAGGAGACTAAAAATGTTTAGTTTCTTGGTATATATCCCTACTTTTTATTGATCACACCACATATATGAAATGACCAATTGACCAAGGAATGGAATTTCTGTTTATACTATTCGATTTTACAATTGATGGGATTTCACCTTGGTTGAATGGAGTATATTTCATGGCTTATAGATTTATGGAAATCTAATTTACAATTTCTTTGGATGGAATTGAAAATAAGTGACATGACATGTATCATTATTGGCACTCCTAAATTCTAATTCCATTCATATACTATTCCATGTATATGCATTGGTAGGTTTCATGCAAAGTATGATTATGTACCATGAGTGATTCCATGATTAGTTTTGTATGTGTTGAGGTAATATGTTTGCATGAATGTTTATTTATCACAACATTTTTGTGATGTGACTTGTATATATGATATTTTTCATTATCATTTGGTTATGGAAATGGTTACATGGGATTAATTTCTTGGTTGTGGTTTTTATGGGAGCCTATTTTCAATTATAATGATTATGGGTTCCTTATAATCTGATAAAGGGTGACTTGTATATCAAAAACATATTTTTTCCTTTATAAAAGTGTATAGAGTTTTCTTGAAATGAAAAAGAGCTACTAAATTTAATTATTAAAGTGGAATGTTTTCGATAATGGAATTCAAACGCCAACCATAAGGGGTATGGGTGCCTTATGGATTGGTAGATGGCTACCCATGTGGTAGAGGCTTTGTATTACCATAGTATGTTTTGGGAATGGTTATAAATGTGAATGTTGTTATGTTTTTAACTTGAATGAATAATTAAAATTTTAAATTCTCGATCATACCCATGTACTATTGTTGAGGAATGATTTAATAAGATAAACCATTATGGATTTTATTCCTTTTATTGTTAAAAAACTATTATTGGGTTGTTTTTTTAGGATTCCTGGTTTGTTTAATGGGATCCTTGTTGGTCACATACTCAGTTAATATGAATTTATGTTAGAAATTTCCCAATTTTTACAGAATATAAAATAATTTTAAATGTTTAATAAAGAAATTAATGAGACTTTCCTTTTTTTCTTTGTGCTATTAGCTAATGTGTATACCATGTACCTTGTTTTATAAAATGGTACTTGAGGTTTTTGATAAAAAAATTCATTCAATTGTATAATGGTTGATGTGAATTAATGAAATGACATTAATTGGAACCTAAATTTGTGTCCTTTGTTTAAACCCTTGTATTATGGTAGTTTGAATGTGTTGGTGGTGTTTCTTGGAACATAGATGTGAGAAATTATCCAAAGGCTATTTCTTTTAGATTTTAATTAGAATAAAAAGGGATATTGAGCCTAGTGAAATATGTTTTTCATGACATAGATATAGGGTCAAAAATTATAATTCATAAGGGGTTAACCCATGGTTGGAGGCACCCTTAGAGATCTATGTATTTATTTAAACTATGAGATTTTAACATTGGGTGATGTTCGGGTGTCAGTGACCTTAGTGGTTCATTTGGTTTTTTAATTTCAGAACTTGTTTGGATGGGCTCTCATTGCATATTGACCCCTGATGTGTTAGTTTTCATCAATGAATGATTAGTTTAGTAAGTTATGCATGTCTCATTCATGGTTAGCTACTTTGTAAGTCATCAGAACCATTCTTTTCTTCGTTGATGGATGACTCAGTATGCCATCATCTGTGTAATTGGTTTTTTGGAATGTGTATGTTTGAGCTAGTTTTTTGTTTGATCCATCTGATACAAGATTACATAGGGAGAAAAAACTGTGGATATTACATAGGATGCGTATTTTTCTTTTGTAAACAGGGGTTATTATGTGTTCACATACGTGGTACCCATCATGTGTAAAATATAAAAATGATCAATTTTAGTTTCAATAAATCGTGATCTTTGAGCTATTGTGTATGTTATCGGGTCATCTCTAGATTGGAGTGACATGAGAGTTTGATAATATTGTTCATCCCACTGCTCAAGAAGATTTTTTGGGACTCAAATATTTGGGCTTGCTGATCGGTTTGTTTTTTTCCATTCCTAACAAATGCTCTTATGTGGTGATCATGGTTTATAGAATGTCACATGTGCATTTAAGGTGAATCTGAACTAGTTCTTATATGTGGCTGGTTTTTTATTACTTCAATCATTAACTAGGACACTCCAATGCTGGGGAGCATCTCGTCTATTCAGGTGAGTGTGTCCTTCTACGTAAAAGGAACAAACTTAAGAAATACATTTGATGTGGTGTTTTGTGTTGCGAATGACTTTGAGTCATTCATGTATTCAACTATTTCACTACTTTATTGATAACAAAATCTTAACGAGGTTGATTGTGGTTGAAATCTTTGATAACACCATTGGTCATTAATGTAATTTGGAGGTGACATTTGAAAGTTCATGGAAATGCCTCAGAGTAAAGGAATTATGATTAGTTAAATGATGATGTGTCTGCAGGTGAAGCCGAGCAGGTTTCAAGTGGTTGAACAAAAATGGTTAAATAAAACTTTTGGTAATTCTTGATATTCTCTTAGTGTTTCTTATTAGTGTCGAGAATGACACATATCATGAAATCATATTTGATATAGTAGGAGGGGGTTGATCTTATGCCACACTAATTTATAAAAGTTATAGGGCTGTTTTGAGAACTCTATCCTTGTTTTATGCCTGATTAATTGGTTTTGTTATAGTTTGGTTAGTCCTATTTGATATTTGGGTTCCCTTTTAGGAATGCCTCGGATGGAATTTAGGACAAATTATTCTTCTTATGATTTCTTCCACCATGAGGATACCTCTATGGGCCCAGTCAATGTTCTTATGTATATGTTTTGGATTTGTACCAACTTCTCACTTTTAATAGGGGGTATGGATTTCCATGGGATAGATCACTGAATTATAGTGGGTTGTCTTCGAGATTATCCTAGACGTGTTATTTTGGATCAAATGTAAATCTTCAGGGGTAGTGTATCCAATGGGATGGAATAGGTCTACACCTTATTTTTTGACGAGGCACAATAATTTTAAATATCCAAGAATTGGAATGGTCCTAAAAAGTCAAGAAATGTCAGGGGTGAGATTTGGTGGACTCATTGGTTATAAAAAGTTTAGGTTCATGTTTTTTTGTAAAGCAATTCCAAATGTGGGGAGAAAGACCTGAGTGGGAAATGACCTCTTTTTAATATTAATGACTAAGGAGGGGATCACCATTGGCCAGTTTCTTAAATATTATGATGTGATCATCTGTCAATTATGTTGGATCAGGTAAGAGTCACCTGGATGTTTTGGTTATAAATAGGGTGTTATATTGAGTTTTCATGTGGTGAGTGTCGTATGATAAATTTATACCTTGAGGTGTGTTGGGAATTCAAAAATGTAACATGGAATATTAAATGAAGCTTAACAACCCTTTATGGTTTGATGATGTCTTCTTTGTTTCAATATGTTTTATCAAGGGTGATAAGTTCTATTGTGTGGGAGTTTGTAATAACCTGTGTTTTTGAACCAGGATAAAATTCTAATGGAATTTTATTTTTTTATAATTACTAGATGTGTCATTTTTTAAACGGAACCTTAGAACATTATTATTATTGTTGAAATGTTTGAAAGTAATGTTTTTGGACTTGGATGAAGGATTTAGAACATTCTTGGGTAGCTCGATCTGTATTGGGAGTGTCAGACATGGAAAGGCCAGTTTTAAAGGACCTGCATAGGATGTGTGGTTCATATGAAACATTGCGTCCCATAGTAGTAACCGCGTGGATTATTATTGGTGAGACAACAACATTTCTCACAGTTTTCACTCAATTATTCGAATTGAATTACTAGCTTTCATGCTAAGTGGAGAGGCAGTAGCTAATCAATATTCATTTCACCTTCAGCACATAGTTTCCAAACCATACAGGGTGTTCCAGGTGGCTAGTAAATGGGTGCACGGTTGGTAGTTCGTCTGTTAAACCATGCGGCCCATACCGTGTGTTATGAATTATGTTAAAATTTTAATTATTTTATAATTCAATTAAAATATAATTAAAAAAAACAACACACCCTACCCCCTCACCCATCACGCGTACAATGGATAGGGGGAGATTCCCTTTGAGGCGTGACACACCCCTCTTTGGGAACCTCTCTCTGATCTCAATTTCAACCATATTTCCACTAGTTGTTGATATTATTGTTCAGGGTATGACAACACCTCCATTATCATACATATTTCTAGAAATTTTTCAGATCCCACATCATACTCGATGGTTTGGTCAAAACCCTCGCTTTGAATTTTATTCAATTTTTGATGTTCATTTGGGATTTGGGTGTGAAAAGGCCTCCTTGGGTCTTTTGTGTCAATTTTTTTTAAACCACCACCGAAGTAGAGGCAGTTCAGGTTGTTTTGGATCACCACCATCATCCTAGTTAAGGTTTTATACCTGTTGTTCGTTTTCACACAATCTATTTTAGGGTCTTTTGATCATTATGGGTCTCGGGTTATATTAATAGTGAGTTTTGGTTCCCATGGAAGACTTGTAGGCATATGCAATGGTATATATATAAATAAATGAACCATGATCCTATAACATCATGGTGGGAAGAATATGTGAATTGGGTTAAGGGTATATATATATATATATATGGGGATGTATGCGTGTGCGAGTGGTCACAATCTTGGGTTAGAAATCATTTTCATAGTATTGTTTTAGGGTAGGGTCCCTAACCTTACCCATTAGTTTAATAATGAATTAGTAGCTTATTTATGGTTCTTGATAAATTGAACATCAAATATTTCAGGAACATATTATTTCAGATTTCTAATTTTATTGAAAGAGAAAGTCATGTTTTTATAATAAAAACCCTCCAATAGAGATGTGCTTCCTTAAAAACCAAAAGTAATGGTAGTTGTTATGTCATGATTAGTTGTGGTTTGATTTTTTCATATGTGCTCATGTTGGTGTCTATATTTGGTATGTTAATACATTCCCCCTTTGATATTATTGAATGATGTTTCCCATGTGATCTAATAGTGGAATTAGCCATGCAGTTCTTGTTAAGGTTGTAGTGATTTTTATATTGGTTGTTTCAAGTGTGAGTTATGTGTAAAGTCTATAACATGGGATAGATTATTAAAAATGAATCATCCCTTGGGTTTTATTGTTAAATTAATTTTGTTTTTATGGATTTTGGCCTTGGAAAGCCTTAGGTGTGCCTTTTTCCCCTTGTCATGTGATTTAAAACATGTAATTTAATTGTAAATTATATTTCGAATTAAATTGATTAATTTGTAAGGGGTGACATAAAAATATAATTAGCCCTTATTTTTCATTGTTTGATTAAGAATGATTTTCCTTTGGATGACTATTCCCACATGATTTGATACTACCTTTAACTTAGAAGTTTATTAAGCATAATAATGTTGTTATAAATTTTTTCCCATGTGAGTTAAATGATATCTAAGCCACCTGTTAGCTTAATAGGCTTGTTAGTCTTGTTATATAGTAATTGACCAGGTGAGTATTTTAATGGGCCATTGTTTGATAAATATCATGAGTTAGGTTGAGGCCATGCTCTATAATCAATTGATTGACCATGAGAAGCTTGTAACTATAATATTACCACATTATTAAATGAAATTTCAAACCATATGAGGTTTCCAAATGACTGTATTACCATCATGATGTGAGTTTGATAAAGTATGATCTAGGATTTGACATTGGAATGTTATATTAATTGTTTAATATGATTTTTATTGACTAAATGGCTAAGAGGCTTGGATGATATAGGGATTTATATTATAAATCCCCAAACAAAATCATTTTCCATGAACCTTGTTTATTCAAACGGAGATATGTGGATACCATAAAAGGATTCCATGGATGGACTCTTGAGGATTGATTTATAAACTGAGTGATACATAGATTCATATCAGAATTCCATGGATGGACTAACAGGTGTTTCTGACTTTTATACTTGAGTGATACTTGGTTTCCAAGGACAGACTCATAGGGGTTTTTATTGTCACATGCAGTGTTGTACATGGATCCCATAGAGGATACCAAGGATGGACTGAAAGGGCATTGACTATTTATTCAACAAGTGATACATGAAATAATTGTGGGATTCCAAATATAGACTAAATGGAAATAATTATGTGTCATATGTTATACATGGTGATTCCAAGGGGGACCTCCAAGGATGGACATAGATTAAATGTAATTTATACCTCAACTAGACGGAAATCGGTTTCCTGGGTGGGTCTCCATGGTAATTCTTGTAGGATGTTAGCTGATGTTATACCTGGAGTGATACATGAATTCCAACTTATGAATTCCAAGGACAAACTCTTGTTCTAAATGTTTTAAATGATTTTAATGTGGATTATGACACATTTTTCAAGCTAACAAGCATGCTTGGATTTAGTCTAGATTATTCCTTATAGATAGGATATTTAGAAATATATGATTACGTCATTGTAAAGAATGTTGAGCTATGCGATGGGTCTCAATTTTTATTCAATTAATGAGTTGGAACCTCATTTTCAGTTTTGTAAATTGAAATAATTCTGACTGTTAAATTAGATACTTCTCACTTAGATGATATTAGATAAAATTTATTTGAGTATATATGGAAGCTTAAACTATATAGGATTATTACTTTTGAGTACTTCTTTACATGTTATATATAAAAACTTGCACACTCCTATATTTTCATAGCACATGTTAGATTGTGCTTGAATATGTGGGTTCCATGAAACTGAGATTTGTATATCACACCCTAGTCGAGTACCAACGATTCCTGAGTAGGGATAATTTTTTGCAAAGATATATACCTTTCTAGTTATGTATTTTCGGTATTTTGATGTTGGGAGAAAAGGACTGAGCTAGAGCTTGGGTTACTTGTGGAGATCACCCATGGGGATTTAATATCTTTTCCTTTTATGTACTAAAATTTAAGTCATGTGGTATGTTACTGTATTAAATTATGTAATCCCCATTGAACATGTATATATTTTATAAACTATAAATGGACATATTTATTTATTCAGTTATTATTACAAGTTTTGTCCACTGTTTTGATTATTTATTTATATTTCTTCATCTAATATCTAGTTTTTACAATCTATTCCAATTTTTCACTCTGGGAATGGGGGTATAGTCTCCTCATTGAACTACCTTTTACACCCACACATCTAGTCAATAGCCTTTAGCATACGAGGTGATGCACTTGAGGCCATGTGGTGACCAGTCCGACAACAAGTTTAGTGGTAAGTCATGCTAGGACGTTACATATTTTCATCAAAACAGTTTTACATGTAACATATCAAAAGGAAACAATTTCTAGAATAAATATAGTTTAAAATAAAATATCTTTAATAACCACAATATGCCGAAAAATGGAACCTCCCCATATAAGTCTCAAGTAAAGTAGAAAACCCTGGTAACTGCCAATGGTTAATCTAGCTCGATTGGGACACTAGAGGATCATACCTTGGTGAAGGGTGGAATTGAAATAAAAATAATAGCTTTCTCGTGCACGAGCCACTAGGAGGGGAAGCCCCCGGGTCCTTTTGGTCTCTAATCATCATAATGATTAGTTAGTGTTGTATGCATCGATCCTACTAGATGATGTCAAGATGAACCACTTCCATATCATCTAGTGTAATATAACTAGTCATCCCTTCCAGATACCAGGGATTTCCTTGTGCTCAATCCCATTTCATATATGAAACACATTATCACATTCTCAAAACATTCCCAAGCATCCCACCCATTTTCAAAAATAATCCACATTTCATTTCACACACACCAAAATCATTTAAAAACTAGGATTTTACACCACTCATGTAATTCAAGGAACCATATTTTGAAACATTAAAAGAATATCATATGTTTATTTCAACCATTCCATGTTCCAATCCCTCTTTTCAAATCCACACACTTGAACAAAATTCACTTTAATCATACTTCCAAACATTAAAAAATATATCAATGAAAATTAAAATTTCAAAATAAGGGACCCATCATGTGCTAGAAACCCTATTTTTTAAATAGCCATTTCAAAAACACTTTCACCATAGGTTCCCTTGAAAAAAAATTCACATTACTCAAATGATTTGATTGACCACTAATTTTTATTACCAAAATAATACATATATTTAAACATGACCATTTTCATTAGAAAATCAACTTTCATCATATATTCTTTTCAATGCATTTCCAAAAAATATTTCAAACCACACAATTTGACAATATAACTTTGATGAATACAAAAAACAATTATTAAAAACATCTAGAAATGTTAATTTATTGAACCACCTACCTCTTGAGATGAAATGTCTGGAATATGATGTGATTCCTCATCTTTACCACCGAAAAACCATATAAAAGAATGATATGATCAATAATAACAATATTTAACACTATTAAATAATACAAACCCCTAAATTGACCACCACACATGTTGGAAAACTGAAACCCAAAGAAGTAAGAGGTGAAACCCTAGAAAATTGGAGAAAATAAAAATAGAAGAGACATACATGATGATCCTTTGAAGAATCAAATCCAAAATCTCCCAATAATGGAGTTCCAAGGGAGCCATGTGTTTAACACCCCATGTTTCCTCGGTATGTTTCCTTTCGAATAATGCAATGGCGTGAATTGTACACAACTTCGAGATTTTAACACACCATAACCAATCAAACTAGCCGTTATGAATAGTAATACCTAATTTTTGAAATGTTATAAATTCTATCTCTCAAAATGGACTTCATTTTTGGATTCGTAATATCGAAATTAGCCTCGGGTGGAATTTTGGTACTTTTTGGATAACTTTCATATTTTGATGAATAGTGATAATTACTAAATTTTAATTAAAAACAACATTTTTAATCAAAATAATTAATAGTGATAAATTATGAATTTGAGTTGTTTTAAAGTATATTTAGAATATATTTTTACCATTTAATATAATTTTGGTCATTGGACATAATTTTACAATTAAACCGAACATAAACAAGTGTCAATCTTTTGATAGTTATTATCTCTTAAAAACACGCTTTTTGCTTTGACAGCAGGAATTAATTTTAAATTAATTTCTGCCACTTCTGTGTTTTGAATTTAGAAAAATGGATTCCATATTTGTAATCAGGATGTTCAAATTGTGTAAATAGGTAACTTTTATTTTTAGACATTTTGAATAATTACTGCGGTAAATATTTTATTTACCATGGTTAAGGGTAAATCCGGTAAATAAGGGTTAAAACAATAATATTATAATAATACTAAATTACCCTAAAACGTGTCTTAACCGTATTGGTTGATAAATGGTCGACCATGGGCATCTTTGGGTCTATTTTGGGACCCCATGGATCCACTTGTAAGTGATAATGACACTTTATTTTAATTAAGTTAAAATAAATACAAAAATGACACAAGCATATATCTTTTAACAAAACAATTGTTACAGAGGGTTATATATTTTGGATTTTAGATTATAAACATTTCTTAGAAATAAAAAACGCTTTCCTACATAATGATATTTTATTTATAATTTTTAGACATTAAATAATTTAATTTATTTATGACACAATGATGATGTAGTAATTACTATAATAGTGAAAAATCAAAATAATTGATATTAAAAATACCCAAATAAATATAATATGAAACTTTTAATGAATTAAAATAATTTTCTAGGATAATATTATATATTAGTATTGATTTAATTGACTTTTTTCGAAGTAATCAATCTGTTATGAGTTTCACAAAAATCAACTATTGAATAGTGTGAAAATTGACATAAAAGAGTTTTTAAAAAAATATTATATTATTAATTGATATTAAATTCCTAAAAAATCTAAGGTTCGGCCAAGAGACTTATATCATGATAGGGGTATCATTAATGGACCACTTGGGGGTCTCTTGTATGTATATGGTAAGTTTATTAACCATATAATATAAAAATACAAAGAGACATTGTAAAAGTGAAACTAATTAACTTAGAGTTAATACTTAAAGATAAGGTTAATATAAGTACCCAAACCTGTCTAAATTCTATTGGTTGAGTTTTTTTCGACCCATCACCACCTTAACCTTTGAATAGTCAACTTTGGAGCCATTGGAAACCGAATATGAATTTATTATAAACTAATATCTCTAGCTTTTCCAAAGGTGCCCCTCAACCCTCTTATAAAAGGGCACTCCTCCTTCTCATTTCTTTACACCTTCAAAGCCCTTTGGTTCGGCCAAACCCTGCCCAAATACTATCTCAACTTCCCTCACTACAACCTAGAGGCCTTAGTTTGATCATAAATCCAACCTAAGGAGCCCTTTTGATCAAATCAAAAGGAAGAACCCGAAGAAGAGGTAATGTTTTCACCACCCCTTTTCAAGTTCCTTTCTTCTTCCACTTCCTCTTTATTTGTTATTTCCATTATAAAATAATAACTCCAGTATCATATATATACTGTGATGTTATTATAAATATGGTACAACCATATTCAGTATTCTATCCATCCTTTGTATAACATGTCACCATACGTGCGTACGTACGGCTTACCGTCTCCACGTCGTGGTGTAATTGTTATTCAATATATTATTATTTGGATGGGTATAATAATGATGTGTAACCCATGTAAATAATAAATATAACATGGTAATGATTCTGTATATATGATATAAAATCCAATTATATATTATTTTAATATCAAAAGAATGATATTGTCGCTCGTGTGTATGTACGGACTACCGTCTCCACGAACGCGATGAGATTCATTGTCCATCATATCCATTCAAGTATAATTATCATTTGGTGATTTAAAAATAGTATCTAAGGACTTGATATCATTCTAGATATGAATAATATACATCCCATTAATAACGAATATGGCTCACATAACAAAGAATATAAAGTAAAATGAACCCGTTATCACCCGAAATGACGATAATTCTAAGATATTATTAACAAATCAATGTTAAAAGATCATATATGATATCATATTAAAGTAAATGATTCTTGTATAATTCAATAACAATTATTTCACCATTATACAGGAGGTAAACCTACCATCCACCAAGGAAAAATTACATGTAAGGCATTTTCTTATCTCACTTTCAATTCCGTGAGATTTCCATTTTTCGCCACTAAATTATTGAAAGTGGTGTATTGTGTACTGCCATTTGATATATATTCATGATTCTATTTATATTCATGTTATTCTTTAAATAATTTGGTGGTTATTAACTTTTGGCCATACGACTCAGTTGATTAACGTGGTAAGGGGTTTCTTATCTCACTTTTAATTTCGTGAGATTTCCATTGATCACCACTTAATTATTGCATGTGGTGTATGTGTACTTCCCATGATTGTATTCATTGTGTAATATACTTTAACTTATGGGTATTTACATAATCATGGTATGATACTTATTTCATGGGTGTATGTTTCGTATGTTACCTAATCGGTAAGGGAATTTGAGATTTCAATTCCCACTCATTTGGCTTTACGCATATTTCATTGATTATATTACTCCATGATTATGTGTGGAATCACTATTCATTTGATTATGTCATAATTTCCACTCCCCTTCCTGTGGATATAAGTTTGATACACATAATCACTCATTGGTAATTCTCAAGTCATTGATATGAATTTGATAAGAGTAATTTTAACTCATTCACCATTTGTTGACTTAAACATCCAATTCGTTGGTGTTGTTTTTACAAGAATATGTGTGAATATCCTTTGATTGTTTTACACTGAATATCCAATCATATTTAGTGTATTTATATTTTTCACACATAATTATATCGTTGATTTATCCTTAACCTAAGGATACGGCCTTTATGAGAGATTTCATCTCAATTTACATTCCATTGAGACTTCTTTGTTGATATACACCAAATCACTTTTATGTGGTGTATATAATGTTATTTGACATAGTATATCATGAATCCCTTTATTCTCATGATATTACAAAGTTTTTATTACCTCAATTATTTGTATTCAATGTGGTATGGGACACTTTGATTCAAAAATATACTTTTAAATGGCTTCTTGACAAATAGTGTGACTTTTAAATGTTTTCAAGAAAAGGGGGATAATTCTTTCAAATAGTTTTGATGATTATTTTCATTTATGTCAACATCATTAATTATTCTTGATTGAGGTTAATGTGATACAATAAAATCTTCCATATTTTATCGAATGAGTCATGTTTGACTGTGGATGCACTGTTTTTATACCATTCATGGTTTGTAGTAAAAGTATTGACATTTCGTATGCTAGTTTTAATACGAATGTTTATGTTATGTTTAAACATGTTCATATGAGGAATGCATTGGACTTAATAAGTGACGGGTGGAGCCCACTATAGCTCCTCGATGCATCGGTAGGTCTCATGAGATAAACTAGTGTCTTGGCACAAGGCCTTGACAAAATCTTATTTGTAGTCTTGGCACGAGGCCTTGGCTAAGTGGTTATGATAGTCTGGCATTATGCATTCCAACATTATGAAAGTGGATATTGATATTGCATGTGATCATTCGACTAGTAGAATATCAATATGAGTAAGTAAATGGCATTATTTCATTTTACCTTTGCCATTTTATGCTGACGTTCAAGTTTAAAAGGATTTTGTTTTAGTTATAAATTGCCTTAAGTGTTTATGCTTATTTATGAAAGCTTCCGCTATAGTGTTATCCTTACTGAGCATCTGAGCTCACCCCTTTCAAAGTTTTATTTTTCCCAGGATTATGAAGAAGTAATTTATGAATGACCTGCAGGGATAGTATGAGGGGATATGAAGACAAGATGTTTTTTTTATGATGTAATGTAAAAAAATTGGATGTATCTAGTTATTCCAAGGCTACTAAACTAATCGGTCTTTCGGGACTTGATCTTTCTCGTGATCATGCCAATGTTATGTAATAATGCACCGGCTCTAGGTAACTAGGGTCGGGGCGTTACAGTTGGTATCAGAGGAAGTTTAGTACAAACCTTGGAAACTAGATTTAGATAAACTCTGTTTAGAGCACGTAGACCTAAGATGAACTTTGAGGATTAGTATAGAATAACTTCCTAGAATTTTGGTATTGTAGAGATTTTGTGAGTTTTCCGAGCAATACATCCCTGTCTGGATACGAACTGGTAGAGGCGGATCTGGCACAGATGTACCTAGGGGTAAAACTCGAAAACACCACTTTGAGCTAGACTCGAACGGGAACTGGTGCACGATAACGGGCCTTGCTGCACTCTTGGTTACGACACTCCCGGGGGATATGCTTAGGATAATTTACATTTTCTTTACAAACCGATTTAAGTAATATATACATAAGATGAGATTAAATGACCTTGGTTAATCCTAATATGTTTCAAATTGAGAATATGGTGACATTTTAATCTCTAAATGATTTTACGACTACTATTACTCACACAATGCTTTCTAGTTTTAGTCAATGGCTGGATTCCAAGGAAGTCATAGTGACTTTGAGAATGATGTACAAGGTGGGAATGGTGGTGGAAATGAGCAACAAAATGGAATGTTGATAGGCGTAAAAGATATCGTCTTTATGCCAAATCAGTTTTCCAAAAATATGATCAACAACATATATATTAACCAACTCCCAAACTCAACAAGGAAGAGAAAGGTGATAAATGATAAGATCTCCAGCAATGGAGACCATGGAGAAAAGAAACCTCAATTTTCATCATGTGGGAAATGTGGAAAGAGACACCCAGGAAAGTGTCTCAATGGGACAACGAAATGTTTTACGTGCGGGAAGGAAGGACATAAAGTGAAGAATTGCCGAATAAAAATGAAGAGTACTATGGAAGAAGATAAAAATGGTCCCAAGAGTCCATTTATAGTCATTTTCCATAAATGTAGGGGACCTGGCCATTACCCGAGTGAATGTCCTATTCTATAGGATATTTTCTTGGTCAAAGAAGAAGATATGTGGAAATAAATGGTTGGAGAAAAACTTAAAAAGTATTAGCACTCCTTGTTGATGGGTACTTTGGAATAATTTTCTCTTGTATTTGTAACCCTTCAGTTTGCCATGTGAGAATGATATTTGAAGAATAATTGTCTCTTCTCTTGTGGATATAGGTATAAATAACCATTTGGTTTTATATGATCATTGGGGTTTGAGAAAATTATAAGTTATTATAAATTGGGATAAAAATGCAAAGTATGATATAACATTTGTGATTAAATTATGTTATTTTGAGGAATTTATCTCATTTTGGTAATATTATAAAATATAGTTTTTGAAAAAGGACAACACATAGACCGTGTGACAACCCGTCGCGTCGGACAAAGCTGTGGGAATCGAACCCACAACCAAAGTGCGATTGGGATTTATCGCCTACCACTGGACTATGTGAAGTCCCTGGTTAATGTGACTATTTTTTTTGTTAAATGATTTTATTGATCAATAATAAGATGATTTGGGTTCTTATGTCTTATTAAATGAATACCCTTGGTATATGAAAATGATTTGGTGATTAAGTGATAAATGTTATTTTGGAAGATGTTCGCTTTGTTGGAAACACTATATGCCCAAGGAAAATAGAATACAATGGGGTTTCATTTGTAGAGTAATGGTGGATTTTTATCTACATTTTTATTGTTGATTTATAGTGATTTGGGTTATTTATGGAAATTATTAACCTATAACAGAGAATATGTGATGATGTTAATTACTTTTAAGTATGTGACTTTAAGAGTATTTGATGTCATTTGGAGATACAATGTAACATGGGAGACTACATAATCAAATTCTTCTATGATTTGGGTTTCAATATTAGTTTGGATTATATTAAAGGATTTTAAGGACAATTGGTTATTGAATGGTATCTATTTAACTTTGGGGTATTGTTGGTTTAATTTTAGAAATTAAGATTAGTGCATATTTATCTCAATGAATATCCTTTTGGGGGATCATTAGATCATTCACTAACCATTTTGGTTTTGATTAATCTTCAAAGACAATGTAAATATATGGTTTATCCTGCATGGATCATGTGATTCTATAGAAGTTTATTCTAGCTCTTCCAGTGTGACCAAGTCTTCTTGAATACTCATCGTTTAAAAAAGAAATTGAGTTAGTGGTGGAAATTTATTAAAGAATGAAAATTAATTAAAATGTAAGTATATCTCATAATGTTCTTAGTCAATATCATAAATGAATTCCTCTTCCTTATGTAATGTAACTTTAAAAAAAATGTTGTCCGTTTACTTTCTTACTAGGAGACTAATGGTCGTTTGTCCCAACTCAAGTTTGTGGTTTTCTCATTGTTAACTTTCTCCTGATCATGATTTCTATCCCTCTCCATCAGAACTTTACACTTAGTTTATCATCCATATCCATGTTTTCTTACATGGAATCCTATTATGGGTTATCTTGGATGACCCTTATACCTCTCTTTCTTTCTTTTAAAGTGATAGTTTTATTGGCTCTTTTTCCAATGTGGGACTTTCCATTATATTCCCAAGGAAAATTTTAAAAATTGCGACGACGCAATTTATTGAAGTAGGGGAGAATGTAACACCCCATGTTTCCTCGGTATGTTTCCTTTCGAATAATGCAATGACGTGCATTGTACACAACTTCGAGATTTTAACACACCATAACCAATCAAACTAGCCGTTATGAATAGTAATACCTACTTTTTGAAATTTTATAAATTCTATCTCTCAAAATGGACTTCATTTTTGGATTCGTAATATCGAAATTAGCCTAGGGTGAAATTTTGGTACTTTTTGGATAACTTTCTTATTTTGATGAATAGTGAAAATTACTAAATTTTAATTTAAAACAACTTTTTTAATCAAAATAATTAATAGTGATAAATTATGAATTTGAGTTGTTTTAAAGTATATTTAGAATATATTTTTACCATTTAATATAGTTTTGGTCATTGGACATAATTTTACAATTAAACCGAACATAAACAAGTGTCAATCTTTTGATAGTTATTATCTCTTAAAAACACGCTTTTTGTTTTGACAGCGGGAATTAATTTTAAATTAATTTCTTCCACTTCTGTGTTTTGAATTTAGAAAAATGGATTCCATATTTGGAATCAGGATTTTCAAATTGTGTAAATAGGTAACTTTTATTTTTAGACATTTTGAATAATTAATGCGGTAAATATTTTATTTACCATGGTTAAGGGTAAATCCGGTAAATAAGGGTTAAATAAATAATATTATAATAATACTAAATTACCCTAAAACGTGTCTTAACCCTATTGGTTGATACATGGTCAACAATGGGCATCTATGGGTCTATTTTGGGACCCCATGGATCCACTTGTAAGTGATAATGACACTTTATTTTAATTAAGTTAAAATAAATACAAAAATGACACAAGCATATATCTTTTAAAAAAACAATTGTTACAGAGGGTTATATATGTTGGATTTTAGATTATAAATATTTCATAGAAAGATAAAACGATTTCCTAGATAATTATATTTTATTTATAATTTTTAGACATTAAATAATTTAATTTATTTATGACACAATGATGATGTAGTAATTACTATAATAGTGAAAAATCAAAATAATTGATATTAGAAATACCCAAATACATATAATATGAAACTTTTAATGAATTAAAATAATTTTCTAGGATAATATGATATATTATTATTGATTTAATTGACTTTGTTCGAAGTAATAAATCTGTTATGAGTTTCACAAAAATCAACTATTGAATAGTGTCAAAATTGACATAAAAGAGCTTTTAAAAAACATATTATATTATTAATTGATATTAAATTCCTAAAAATATAAGGTTCGGCCAAGAGACTTATATCATGATAGGGGTATCATTAAAGGACCACTTGTTGGTCGCTTGTATGTATATGGTAAGTTTATTAACCATATAATATAAAAATACAAAGAGACATTGTAAAAGTGAAACTAATTAACTTAGAGTTAATACTTAAAGATAAGGTTAATATAAGTACCCAAACCTGTCTAAATTCTATTTGTTGAGTTGTTTTCGACCCATCCCCACCTTAACCTTTGAATAGTCAACTTTGGAGCCATTGGAAACCGAATATGAATTTATTATAAACTAATATCTCTAGCTTTTCCAAAGGTGCCCCTCAACCCTCTTATAAAAGGGCGCTCCTCCTTCTCATTTCTTCACACCTTCAAAGCCCTTTGGTTCGGCCAAAACCTGCCCAAATACTATATCAACTTCCTTCACTACAACCTAGAGGCCTTAGTTTGATCAGAAATCCAACCTAAGGAGCCCTTTTGATCAAATCAAAAGGAAGAACCCGAAGAAGAGGTAATGTTTTCACCACCCCTTTTCAAGTTCCTTTCTTCTTCCACTTCCTCTTTATTTTTTATTTCCATTATAAAATAATAACTCTAGTATCATATATATACTGTGATGTTATTATAAATATGGTACAACCATATTCAGTATTCTATCCATCCTTTGAATAACATGTCACCATACGTGCGTACGTACGGCTTACCGTCTCCACGTCGTGGTGTAATTGTTATTCAATATATTATTATTTGGATGGGTATAATAATGATGTGTAACTCATGTAAATAATAAATATAACATGATAATGATTCTGTATATATGATATAAAATCCAATTATATATTATTTTAATATCAAAAGAATGATATTGTCGCTCGTGTGTATGTACGGACTACCGTCTCCACGAACGCGATGAGATTCATTGTCCATCATATCCATTCAAGTATAATTATCATTTGGTGATTTAAAAATAGTATCCAAGGACTTGATATCATTCTGGATATGAATAATATACATCCCATTAATAACGAATATGGCTCACATAACAAAGAATATAAAGTAAAATGAACCCGTTAACACCCGAAATGACGATAATTCTAAGATATTATTAACAAATCAATGTTAAAAGATCATATATGATATCATATTAAAGTAAATGATTCTTGTATAATTAAATAACAATTATTTAACCATTATAATGGAGTTAAACCTACCATCCACCAAGGAAAATGTACAAGTAAGGGATTTTCTTATCTCACTTTCAATTCCGTGAGATTTCCATTTTTCGCCACTAAATTATTGAAAGTGGTGTATTGTGTACTGTCATTTGATATATATTCATGATTCTATTTATATTCATGTTATTCTATAAATCATTTGGTGGTTATTAACTTTTGTCCATACGACTCAGTTGATTAACGTGGTAAGGGGTTTCTTATCTCACTTTTAATTTCGTGAGATTTCCATTGATCACCACTTAATTATTGCATGTGTTGTATGTGTACTGCCCATGATTGTATTCATTGTGTAATATACTTTAATTTATGTGTATTTACATCATCATGGTATGATACTTCTTTCATGGGTGTATGTTTCATATGTTACCTAATCGGTAAGGGAATTTGAGATTTCAATTCCCACTCATTTGGCTTTACGCATATTTCATTGATTATATTACTCCATGATTATGTGTGGAATCACTATTCATTTGATTATGTCATAATTTCCACTCCCCTTCCTATGGATATAAGTTTGATACACATAATCACTCATTGGTAATTCTCAAGTCATTGATATGAATTTTATAAGAGTAATTTTAACTCATTCACCATTTGTTGAGTTAAACATCCAATTCGTTGGTGTTGTTTTTACAAGAATATGTGTGAATATCCTTTGATTGTTTTACACTGAATATCCAATCATATTTAGTGTATTTATATTTGTCACACATAATTATGTCGTTGATTTATCCTTAACCTAAGGATACGGTCTTTATGAGAGATTTTATCTCAATTTACATTCCATTGAGACTTCTTTGTTGATATACACCAAATCACTTTTATGTGGTGTATATAATGTACTCTGACATAGTATATCATGAATCCCTTTATTCTCATGATATTAAAAAGTTTTTATTACCTCAATTATTTGTATTCAAGTGTCTCTTTTGGTTAGAATCTCTAACTAAAATACCATTTTTAAATGTTTTAAAGACTTATTTTTCTAAATCTTGCTCATTAATGTCCATGTTTTAAAAATGGTTTTAAGGATTTATTTATATGGACATTAAAGTTTTAGAAATTAAAACTCCTATTAAAAAGTTTCAAAGTGGTATGGGACACTTTGATTCAAAAATCTACTTTTAAATGGCTTCTTGACAAATAGTGTGACTTTTAAATGTTTTCAAGAAAAGGGGGATAATTCTCTCAAATAGTTTTGATGATTATTTTCATTTATGTCAAAATCATTAATTATTCTTGATTGAGGTTAATGTGATATGATACAATCTTCCATATTGTATCGAATGAGTCATGTTTGACTGTGGATGCGCTGTTTTTATACCATTCATGGTTTATGGTAAAATTATTGACATTTCGTATGCTAGTTTTAATACGAATGTTTATGTTATGCTTAAACATGTTAATATGAGGAATGCATTGGACTTAATAAGTGACGGGTGGAGCCCGCTATAGCTCCTCGATGCATCGGTAGGTCTCATGAGTCAAACTAGTGTCTTGGCACAAGTCCTTGACAAAATCTTATTTATAGTCTTGGCACGAGGCCTTGGCTAAGTGGTTATGATAGTCTGGCATTATGCATTCCAACATTATGAAAGTGGATATTGATATTGCATGTGATCACTCGACTAGTAGAATATCCATGTGAGTATGTAAATGGAATTATTTCATTTTACCTTTGCCATTTTATGCTGAAGTTCAAGTTTAAAAGGCTTTTGTTTTAGTTATAAATTGCCTTAAGTGTTTATGCTTATTTATGAAAGATTCTTCTATAATGTTATCCTTACTGAGCTTCTGAGCTCACCCCTTTCAATGTTTTCTTTTTCCCAGGATTATGAAGAAATAATTTATGAATGACCTGCAGGGATAGTATGAGGGGATATGAAGACAAGATGTTTTTTTATGATGTAATGTAAAAAAATTGGATGTATCTAGTTATTCCAAGGCTACTAAACTAATCGGTCTTTCGAGACTTGATATTTCTCGTGATCATGCCAATGTTATGTAATAATGCACCGAATCTAGGTAACTAGGGTCGGGGCGTTACAATGAGAGTGGGAGGATGCGTATGAGGTGGAGGATCTTGAATGGGGAAGAAAAGGGGATTTTGTGGTTTAAACTGGGGAGATAGAAAAGAAAACCCTATTTTCTAATGACCTAGAATGGATACACAGTTAGTATGCATGGTTTATCAAATTGTGAGGTAACCATGCACGCATCTCTGGTGAGGAGGATACCTACTGAAGAGTTTAACAATATTTTATGAATTATGATGCAGAAGCCGTGCATCCTCTTCTGGAAAAGTCCCCAACCAACTTCATGGATCCTATGATGAGGAGCACAGATGTGCACTGGCTGTGTACTGGTTGTACGGTGGCTACTACATCAACCTGTAACAATCCACATGATTATCTAGGCTAAGCACACAGTTTCTATTAATTGTGTTCCAAAAATGAACCACACTATGTCCACTGAAAACATAAATTCTTCTCCAAACACTCAAAGAAACCCATTGGGGGAATTCTATACCAAAAAATACCTAGGGTGAATGGCCCAAAGATTCAAAATCATCACACCCAGTTCCCATGAAAAAACCGAGAATCAAACCTGAACAAGAAAAAATGGTGAATTAAAAAACATGTGTGTGAAACACCATGAGACAAATCATGATTTCTCGTCAATTTGATGTACTCATAGAACCACCACTAGGTGAAAACAGAACTGTCGTCAACCTTGACATACTATCCAGGTCATGCTCAACCATAATTTCCCTATACATCACATCATCATATGAATATATATTTAGGATGAAAAACTAAAGTCAAATATATGGTTGGAGAAACATCTCGAACTATTGAGTATTTATCTTATCATTTGATATAATTTCAGTTACAAACTATATATAGTTGGTAAATCATGTTTCATGATTCATCACTATCCATTTAGACCGATGGAGATTGAAAATCTCTATACCCTCAAACAACTCCAGATATTCTAGATAGAAAGGAATTGTGAAAATAATGTTAATTTCATTCCACTATAAACCCTCATGATTTTTTAGGATTACCATAAAATCCCACAATATCTTGATAGTTTCATATAGATTTATAGTGGTACATTTTACATTAATCAAATTTAATGTTTCTAAGAAATCATATTGAGGATTAATTTTTTCTCAACCAATCCTCATCCTATTTGAGGATTATTAGATCCGTGGAATTATTATTGATTCTAGTATATGTACTAGTAATCATGATTATTTGATTCATACCAATTTGGTTCCATAAATTATGTAGGAAAAATAACTTGTGTGGGTTCCTATCCTAGAGCCTAAACAAAATCACACAAATTTCTACTGGATTATTCTCCATGGGAGGATCTACTAGTTTTGGATCACTAAAAAACTCCTCCTAGATCCTATTTAAATATATACATAGAAAAATGGTGATACACAACATCAAAAAACAAAACTAAATACATCACTAGATCACTAATATAAACAAATCAATCAAGAGAAATGAGAACATCATTCCTACAAAATATAATATCAAGAATATGATTTTTCAACTAATCCAAATCAAAATAATGGAAAATATATGAATCATATCAAATTATTTCTCAAGACACCATTCCCAAACCACCCATCATGATGGAAGGATCATAATAATGATATATATACCGACACTCACTCGTATATTCCATCTATGTTCGGAAAAGACATCCTAAAAAAAATAATGAAATCTATGGAAGATCTTTAGTCTCCAACTTCAATAGAACATTGTCAAAAACCAGATCAGATACCCTAGTAGCCTGATACATGAAATATATATAAAATTCACTAAATATAATTATTGTACCCCATGGTATAATGAGTAGAACCTTCCATCATACATGATTAAATAGGTAATTAATTTTTTGTAAAAAACTAAAGATAAAATTTTACAATTTAGAATACTTTACACTTCAAATGGATAATGAACTAGAAATCAAACAGATATTGGAAAACCTGGAGATTTATGTCATCAAATTTCATAATATCTAGGATGATAAGAGAAAATATACCATTAGAAAATATTATATCTTTTCCACTAGTTAACTATGTCATAAATAAATTTTCTAAATGTTCAATAACATCCCCCACCTCTATGTGGTGGTTTTCCTTTTCTCAAACATGTCATAAGAAGCTCTATAAACTCATTAATGTATTGGTAGGGTGTGAGAACGGAATCCCATTAGGGTGTTACAAAGTGTACAATATTATATTCTTAAATAATATAAAAAACGAGACTTAAATTTATATAATTTTATTTAGGTAATATTATGTAATTTTCCTTTTTAAATCTAGACATTCTTTCTTTTCAATGGATGTAAACCATTTCAAACTCGGATTAAATAAAAAAAAAATATAGGTCATTAAAAATAAATAAAATAGTTCTATATTCAATGTAACATATAATAAAATCATTAACAATAATAACCATGGTCATATTCTCTATAGTATATTAGATTCTAGTTAATGAATTATCACACTTCTCAAAAACCAGATCGTTGTAAAATTTTGTGCATACATCACTTAGGCTTAAGATAAATTACAATAATCAATATACCATCAAGGATTATCATATTGAACAAGTGTATTTATAGTTTAGTTATCAATCAATTTTATAGGGATCAAGATTAATGTGTTATTGTCTCAAATAACACACTAAAAACCTATACTCACTGTTTCTCAATCAATCAATCAACAGTGGGAAAATCATATATTTTCCATCAATCATCACTACAAATTAAGTTCACTAAATTTTCAAATTCAATATGCCAATTACATTTCAAAACACAAATCATATTTTTAATCATTTCATTCCATTAAAAATAAAACATAAATCAAAGGTATTCAATATTGTAATTTAAGCCATTTTCTCGTTAAAATTCTAAAATCAATTCATCAATTCCACCATTTTCAAAATTCAACACATATTTCCAATTTCATTGGAATTTGAATTTTTCTCATAGTAAATTACATTTAAAATACCATATTCAAATCATATTAAATCATTGTTTTATAAATCAATTGGAATCCAATTCAAAAAATAAAGAAGTCAAAATATCAATGACCTAGAAAATATCAAACTAAACAACCTGCCATTAATCATAGAAATAAAATGACCAACACACATTGTGGGAATGCTAGTATAGATACTAGGTAAAGGAGATATAAAAATAAAGATCCAAATCAAGATAAATTTAAATTTATTTTAGATCAATCCAATATGAGATTATACAAAAAACTATGAGGAATAAAGTAGGAGGTACTGGAAAAAACTATTAGAGAGGAGATCCTATTATATGGAGGAGATCGAATAAGATCAATTATTATTTGATATGCCAACTAATGGATTTAGAGGATCCAAAGTCTTTTTTTGGGAGCCATTATAACCACAAGAATCATATTATGGTTGTGAAAGGTTATTTGGATTCTTAAATAGGGTATCCGTATTATTTAAAATAATTTTTTTATTAAAAAAATTATGCAGGAATGGTCACCTGGATAGGGTTGTAATGTTAGGAAAATCATATTCCATAACTATCTAACCCATATAGAATCTTAGTACAGGGGATTGTGGTTTCCAATATGTGGGCACATGTGTTGGGAAACCGTGTTAAGATTATGCTTTCCCCACTATCCTAGGGGTGCACGATTTTCACTTGTGGGGTGTATGTTTATAAAACCCAATGATCCAATAATAAAGAGTATGAAAATCATTAAAAATTATTTAAATTTCACATAAAAAATACTCAAAAATTTTAAGAACAAAAATTTGTTCGATGATGAATACCAAAGAAATGATGAATTAATATAACGTAATGAAAATAAATTGAGTATTGAAAGTTTTTGCAGCTTTGTATCTTCTAATTCATGTCACCATATATGAAATAATTCAAAATAGAACATAAAATAACATGTATAATAAGGTATTTTGATATTATATGTCAAATGGTTAGTTTATATACCATATAAATGAAATTATGGGCATAACAATACTATATTCCTCATTTAAATGAAATTGAGACAAACCTCATTACAAAACACTCTCTATTGGTTGAATATTCATTAAACTCCTATAAAATGGTTATAAATTTTTTTTAAATTATTATAGATCAATATGAATATATCTAAAATCAGATATGATCCTTTTATAAATATTTTCACCTGTTCATTAATAATCATTCCTTATTTTCATTATTTCGGGTGTTAATTTCTTAATTTTTTCTGGTTTGTTAGGTTATCAATGTTCTTGTTATTACTCATATTATATAGTTATATCATATCCAAAATAATAATAATTAAATATTTATAATATTTTCCTCGAAATTATACTTTTGAAACCAATCATTAATGATGGTTATGAAAAATGAAGTATGTTACGATCATAGAGACAGTAGATCGTATGTACATATGAGTAACATTTCCATTTTTCAATGATCATTGTGGAATGGAGGTAAAAAATATTTTACCATTACATATTAATAATAATAATATCATATATATCATATTATAAATTTATACATTCAATTCATGTGTTTTTGTGATGAAAAAAGAGTCTCATCGCTTTGTGTTAGCGGTAGTACACACATACTGGAACATTGTTATCATCCATACATGACTGAATAGAAAAATAAAATAAAATGATATATATATTATATTTAGAATAATTATAAATATTCATTTAGTTTGATAATTATGAAAAAAATAAATAACATATTAAATATATCTTTATCACCTTCCCAATGTAGCATTAGTGAAAGAATAATAACATCATTTTACGAGGCAGTAGTTTTCCCTACACATGAGTGAAATTATTTTATATCCTACATAACGGAAGGTAATTACTGTGCTAGATTAAATATCGATCACAAATAATGTTCACAATTTTTTAAAATAAATAATTTTCATGGCCCATCAAAATTGATTATTTTGGACACATAATTCTTCATTCACAAATAATAAATTTTTTCAACAAAAAATACCAAATATAATAAGAATCAAATATAAATAAAAATATATTTTTTTCAAACTAAAATTAATTAAAACTAATTTAATGATAATAAAATTATCTGAGATTAAATAAAAATAATTTATGTTCAATTTAAATATATTCCAAAAAAGTTAAAATAATGTAAGAAAATGATAGTAAATTATAATTAATTAAAATAACATTAAATGATAAAAATAAATAAAAATAATTAAAAATAATTTAAAATAATTTACAGAATTAAAAATATTTAAATCATATGAATAATATTTAAACAAAATTAAAAAAATTAAAGAATACACTAAAGTAATACATCATTTGAAACATAATATGTATGTCATCCCAGATTACAAAATATTGATAAAACATCACAAATTATCAATTTCCATTAGGTATAGGAGGATCAATCCAAGGATCATGGGAGAGGGGACTCTATATGAACACCACATACAAGTCTCTGCATATACTCCAATATCTTCTCATCTATATAATTTTTCTTCCCATTCCCTTCCTCCCACATTCTCTCCCTCAGCTATATCCGCTCATACTGATTTATTAACCTCTCCTCATATTATGCAATGAATGACGATATCCATGATGACTCTCAATGAGTTCCATTCGTGATCACTGATGATACAAAAAAGTACCATAATATCACCTTGGTGTCAGTCAGGAACCGATATCAATACCCCCAGGCGTTCTTGACACCATGAAAAGTCACATGTATCCAGTCCCCCTCATTGAAACCCAAATCACCAGTGGAATTTTATTCCCTCTCATTAGGACTCTACCATGAATTTGATATTGAAAACTCATAAGTTTTCTTTTAAATGTATTTAAAAAAGATAATAATATTAAAATTAATATACATGTTTTTTTTTAATTACTAACCACAATATATCATTGATAGTCACAAATAAATTCTCTGATATTGGGATCAATTTTCTTCATATTATTAAAATAAAACACTATATTAGATAGTTCATTAGTGTGTTGTGTAATATAGGAAACATGATACAATAAATGAATATACATATTAATAAATAATATCACCTACAATTTTTCATCGATGTATTTCAAATGTATGATAGTTAGACCTATGTGTTAGCTCTTTCTTCCTCTGTCTCTGATGTTCAGATAATGAACTCATACAAAAAGGATCTCCTAGTTAGTAGGAGTACAATTCATACTATACTTGAGCTCAGATATAGATAGTTCAATAGAAGATGCAATACTGTTATAAAACAAGAGAAAACGCATTATTTGGAGCTCACTTTATAACGTTTTGAAGAAGGTAATGAAAGCACTCACATATGAAAATCTCTCATGCCTCTTGGATAGGATCTCTCAATATATAATAAATCATAGAAAATAAATTCTATTAGACAATTAAGAAAAAATTGTTTTTAACTAATTAAATTCTTAAAATTATATGTTATTTAATAATGTAAAACCTAATGGTCGAACATCTGGTGATGTATAATAATGGGAATGAGGACCCATGACACCCATAGCTCAGAAAAATAATTTATTACAATTATATGAGCCTATTTCAGCATCTAAATGTGAATGAAATATTTAAATAAAAATAAATAATCACAAAATATTATGAAATTTGATAATTAAAGTTAATATTAAATAAATATCTTAATCAAATAGTCATATAAACATAAAATATGATCATAATAAATATGTGGTCATATCTTTGGAATATGATCCCTAATCATCAATTGAGAATGGTTTCACCCCCTTCTAAAAGGTGACCATCCTAATGATTAGAATAATCAAGATTATTAGCAAGAAGTCTGACATCAATGAGAGAACGAAATAGATCGTCAAGATCATCACCAGCCATCTAAAACAAATATTACTACACACAATAAATTGTTAATAAAAATATCATATAAAAAACTAATAAATAGAAAAATATAATAATCATACCTATAAAATGGTTTTGTTATAAATATTTTATATAAAAAATTAAAACAACTGGATATAATAATCACCTATAAATAATCACATCAATATAATACATCAAACAACATATTATTAATCATTTTCATCAAGATCAATGTGTTTATCCTCATCTTAAACATCATCAACATCCATATGACATTCTATTTCATTATCCACTATTAAGTCATAAATATTTTCTCTATCATCAGTCCTTAACTAGGGGTTCATCATTGATATTTATATATCATTATGTAAGAGATATATTTTGGGATGTTTCTTGAATTTTTTTTTATGTTTCACATCCATGGAATCATTTACATTTTCAATATATGGATTTACAAATGATTTAATTTTTATAAGACTCCCCTATTCATTCAAATCACTCAAAACATCCGAGTAATTTTCATAATAAACAAAATTTTCTTGATGTTTCAGAACAAATTATTCATTTTATAAAAAAATACATTAATATTTAAAGAAAATAACTCCATGTCATTGATGAAATTGCCACCCTATATCATAATCAACCTTATAAAATTTAATCATTATTTCATAATTTGGCCCTTGATAACATAACTCTATTACTTTATCCAGTATACCATAAAATTTAACATCAATTTCGTAATGATGTCAACCTTTCAAACAATCACCAATATTCATTTATTTATTTAATTCTTCGTATATGTGTGTTTGGAAACAAAATCCATTATCCAAATATACATTATAATATTTTACCAATTTTTCTAGAGGGTTTCTGAGAACACATAAATTAATATTAATTTTATTTTCATTTTTTGAATACTTTAAATAATGATAATTCTTAACAATATATGCCATTAAAAATTTGATTAAATATTACATCGAAATGAACATAACTAACCAGTATTTTAATGTAATATGAAAAATATTGTTTCCAACATTATTCAGATGTAGCCAATGTTTTTTATATATTCTATTATACTGTAATCATTTAGTTATGAAAAAGTTAATTTAAAAAATGATATTTTTTTAAAAAAAATATTTGACTAAATAATAAAAAAAATACTTGCTACAAAAATCAGGTCATATAATCAAAATTCAAGAAAACATATATATTACATATATGTAGTTCATAATTTGAAATCCATATTGCACAATAAACACCAAAACATTACTCGGGTTAATTAAAAATTTTCAATTGATGGTTTTTGATTTCATCAACCTTTCTCTCATTGTGAATCATATGGTTATGTTTTGTAGGATATTCTAATTCAAAATAAAATGAAAAAATATTGAAATTTCCTCCTGTAATTATGCTTCTGCAATTGACACATCAATTAGAAATTTGTTACATATGTTGTTCTATAAATTTTTCATAAATATATCAAATGGGTGATCTTACAAAAATTCAACTGATCCATTAAATTTATCTTCATATGTAAAATAAAATATTTAATGTACCATTAAGTCAAAGGAGCCTTAAGGGAATATTTTCACCAATTTACATAAAATTAAAAGAACATAATTTTAAAGAATTATAAATTCATCACAATTTACTATTAATACAAAAATATCTCTGATGAAATTTGATACTTAATTTAAGAGATTTTATATTTAAGAATTCAACATGCATCTAAGACCGAAAGTTAGTAATGTTTTCATTACGACATGGCATTTTTGAACCTTTAAACTGATAATATATTTATTTCTTGTGATGTACGAAAAGTTAGAAACATACCAATTTAGTAATTTTAAATAAAAAACCCATTTAACAAATATTATGTGACATTATTTAGAAAGTATGTAAGATTTTTTCAGATTCATTAAATTGTGTGATATTTCATCTTCAAATAATTCATGTATAGGACGTCTGCAAATATGCTAAAGATCTAACCATGAATTTACATTATATTTGTTCATACCTAGTGTGTCCAACTTGTTAATAAATATTTCCTCAAAAAAATTCATCTTAATATGCATTAAATAAAACATTTGAGAAATCATAAAATTTAACCAATATGGATTGTTCCAAAGAATACTCCGATATATCCAATTATAATCATTCCCAAAACCATTTATTGTCTAATTATATAGGGTTGGTCCAAATATAACTTTATATATTGTAGAGATGATAGATATTACCTAAATAACTGAGAGCACTATTGGAGGATCTTTTTCAATTCGACCATTTGTAACATTGTTTGTGTTCCTTAAAAGAGGGACATCTACAATAAGAAAATTTTGATGTTAATTAAAATAACTATTATGTCTCCCATTATCAAGAGTAAATTTTTTTTACCATCCATAATTATGTACATGATGTATGAATTTTTTTCTCCATCTAGATAACATATCATATGTCAGAATGTTATTGTAAATGATCATCCATATTAATTCCAACTTCAATATAAATTCATAATATGCACCAATATCAAATTTGCACGCAATTTTTTATCATAATGAAATTATCTCATCAATTAGTGGATTAAAATAAATATAAATATTCTTCTTTGGATACCAAAAAATTAATAGGACACAATACATACATATATATATATGAATATATATATATATATATATTTCTTTAATCAGCATCCAATGAGTTATGTTTTATAGAGTAATGAAAATAGGCCACAAAGAATATTAACTATCTTATTGGCCAAATGGAGAAAAACAATTAGAAGAAATACCCAACTGTACATTAGAAGGTCATGAAGAAAAATATGGCTTCATCTAATCAAATTTTTTTCATGAATCCCAATCATATGGGGGATTTAATATATTATTGATTGAAATTTTTTATTTGTGACATTTCATCAGTACAGTAGTTTTTTGAAAAAAAATTAAATGTTTTAAATAATGATTAATTAAAAAAACACCCATAGTTTCATAAGAAATATATACATTGCTTATTATACAAATTTATATATCGATTATCTATGTGTTAGATAATTAAACAAGGATTCTTGATCACCAAATCTAAAATGTATCCATTTAAAAATTAATGAATCTTCTGAAATCTATAACCAAAATATAAACCATACTCTTAAATTCATATAAACATTCTAGAAATGTATTTCTTTTAGGAAACAATGATTTAACCAATAATAATATATGATAAATAAAATTTACATTCCAAAATCAAATTTAATAGCCATTATTTTTTAACATCTTTTTTTTCTCATCTACAATCCCAGATATAATTCATCCTCAACAAATTTTCATTTTTTTAAAACTGATAAGGTCCTGATTTGGGATTTGAAATTTCATTTTGAGTAGTTTTTTCTTGAATATAAGAACGGTTAGCTTCATGTACTAAATAAGGAAAGGGTGGGTATGAATCCAAATAATTTTATGTTGTACTGAATCTTGTTCACCATGTTGATGAAAAAATTAATAATCTTCCCAAAACCAAAATTCACTAGATAATATCCTACATTTTCAAATGTTTTAAATCTCATAGGATTACGTTTCCGATATGGAAAATTATTTGTTCCTTCATAAATATAATCTAGCTTCGATGAAGGAAATGATTCAAATGATTCAATACCATCAATGTGGATATGATTTATACCATATCTATTGGGTTTAATGTGATGATTTATCCAATTATGACCATGTAATAAAAATTATTTTTTACTTCCTTCGTCAATATTTGTCTAAAAAATAGAAATAATATTTATTATTACTGATCCAAGTGACTTAGTGGGTAAGTACTAGATTACAGGGCCCGTAGATGCTCGTCATAGATAAAATAAAAATATAAAATATTTTATATCAAATAAAAACTAATTTTTGAAAATAAAATAATATCTATCAAACACTGTCTCATTTGAGAAATCAAAGCCCACCATTAGATTAGGGATGTTGGTTTTAGCCTATTTTCGAAATAACATTTGTGTGCATCATGTTTTGGGTCACATTTAATTCTAGGTTGATTCATTTAACATTTTCATTATAATTAGATATAAAATGAATTATATGTATCTCAAACAATGTATCATATAAAAAAATTTATATGAATGTTATGTCTGATATGTGGGGTTTACCCTAGGAGTTACATAAAATTTGTGCAAGTCGAGAGTTTGGAAATATCACACACAATGGTAATTAATTTAATTTTTTATTATAATATTTTTAAATTAAATTATCTCTTAAACACTGTATCATATGAGAAATCTGATAGAAACATTATTATTTTGATGATGGTGTTACCCTAGGTGCAGTAGAATGTTAGTCTGCATTGGGAGTTTGATTACATTTCACAAAAAGAACATCATTTGATAATTTTTATAATTTGTTATAAAAAATATATTATGTCACAAAATATGTATTGTAAGAAAAATGTGTGACCACTGTTAGGTTTGGGATGTAAGATTTACCCTAGATGTGAAATATCATTTTTTTTGTATTGAGAATTTGGTGACATTTCACATGAATTTAATTGTTTAATTATTTATTATTATCCATTACAAAAATTTTATGTATCATTTGAATTCTGTATGGTATAATAAATCTGAGACCACTATTATGTTTTAGATAATAGGGTTACCCTAAGCACGACATAACATTTGTGTTTATAGGGTGTTTGGTTTCATTTCATGCCTCGGTAATTCATTTTATGTGATTATTATTATTATTTACAAAAAATTAAAGAATATCATATACTATGTATCATATGAAAAATTGGAGACCACTAATAGGTCCAAGGTGTGGGTTTTATAATCGTCATAAAGTGACATTTGTGCATGTCAAAATTTTCTTAAAATCCCTTATGATGGTAATTCATTTAATTTTTTATTATAATATTTTTCAAAAAAATGATTTATATTTAAAATGGTGTATCGTATCAGAAATCTATGACAACCATTAGATCATGATTTTTGGTTTCACCCTTGGAGAGACAAGATATTTTTGGACATTGAGTGTTTTCTAGCATCGCATGTGAGGGTATAATTTTGAATCTTTTATTAATATTATATATTTATTATATATTAACTCAAATTATTAAATACATTTTATTTTGATTAATTGATCATTTATAAGTAATATTTTAATTTTCTTATCGTTATTATTTTTCTAATGTTTTGCATAAGTTTCAAAAAAATAGTATTAATTAAAATTATTTAATTTTTACTTGTAAATATAGTTATTTGATAAGTAATATTTTTTATTTTTTATTTATAATTTAAATTATAGTAAATATTTATATTTTTTAACGAATAATATTTTTTCTTTAACAATTTTTTAAAATTTTAGAAGAACGGGTTAACCTTCTGTGCATCATTTTTCATTCAATGTTCATCAATCATTAAACAATGTTACCCCTACAGATTAAAATATAGTTGTAGAAGAATCTAAAGATATTGGTAAGGATTGAATTAATGTATCAAAATCTTTGTTAATTGATAAATATTGCATCCCACTGGTGGATTTTATTAAATCTAATTTATATGGTCCTATGAAAGATTCTACCTCAACTCCTTACGGTGTTTTGTCTTTATCCCATTTAGTACTTCCTTTACATATGTTACCACCATCTGGTAGCCACACATGCAAGCATGTCGATCCTATCTGGATATATATATTAGATGAAAACATTATTATAAATGTGATGGGAATAGAAGAAACCTCATTCAATGTGAAGTAACCTAGTAAAAACACTTATTGAGTTATTGATCCATCTGATGAAATAAAAAAATATGTATTAGATCCACCCACGGTCCAATCCCATGAAGATACCTTAAGCGATGAAATGTCTAAAAGGGTAGATTAGTAATCAGATTCCTCTGGTACAGACTCAAAGGGATGTGAAATCAAAATACTACTATATAAGACATAAACATGGTGGAGAGGATGGCACCCCAAAGGACATCATTGTGAATGTGAAATAATTAATTGGAATGTTATACATCAGGATCAACGAAGGATTGGAACAAAAATAATAGAAATGCTTTGTATTTGGCTATTTTTGATGAGGAAAGATGTATCTTGTCTGACCTAATCCTTCTCTCTTGATGGCTTAATGACTAATAATAAATGCGCTAGTCCCCATAATAACTTAAAAACTTTATTAATTTTCTCATATTTTCCTATTATTAAAAATATTTTTTAAATAACACTAAATTTTAATATTTAATAAAAATATTAACTAAATTTTTTTAGTTTATATAAATTATTCAACGATTACTAATATTGATGTAAATTATTTTATCCTTTTTAATAATCACAATATATATATTTATTATAATTTTACAACTAATAAAAATACATATAATATATATTATTGTTGTATTTAAACATTCGTATATACATATAATTATATAAATATATATTTTAATATATATTACATGATTTCATAATCAAATATATTTTTACAAGTTATTTTATAAAAATATGCATATCAGATCAATAAATATGTATATAAATATATACATGCATATATATATATATATATTAATATGTAAATCAAAAAAATTATACATTTTTTTGAAAACATTTATGTGTATGTGTATCAAAAAATATACAGGTGTTCTAGGGCATAAACACACACACATATATATATATATTCAATTGCTATAACACACACATACAGACACAGATATATATATATATATATATATATATATTAAAAACATACACATTTTAAAAAATATATATATTTATATTCATAAGGTATTATTTACATATATTTATATTGAATTATTTCTTAATTAATATAAATACATCAAATATATTATGTATTTTTTTAAACTAATATAGATATCAAATATATATATATATAAATAGATATAAACATATATATAAACATAAAAATAGACATATATATATAAATAATCATATGTGTTTTTTTAAGATTACATATATCTATTAAAATGTTAATATATATATACACAGAAATATAAATATCAAAATTTAAAAATTTGAAATAAATCAATTGAATAAAATCATATAGACTTGATGAACAAGAAAATAGGGAATAATAAATTTTACTCAGTCCTAAATACCCAATAAAGCATGACAACTAGATAAATTTATAAAAAATAGTTTCCCTAAATTTCATCATGTAATTCAATAATAAAAACAAAAAATAATAAAAATTGATACAATATGAACCTATAGTAATGATATTTGAACCGAGATATGTTAAAAGATAGTTAAAAAGGAGTATTATAGAGTCAAATGGTGATGGGGGAATCGGGTGACATTACATTATGGATGTGTGGGAGAAGGATAAAGTGAGTAGGAGGAAAATGTAGTGGTCACATAGGTTAAATGAAAAATATATATATTTATAGACTATTTTCTACATAATTTAAACCTTGTAAATTGTAATTAGGTCAAAATTATTTATGAAGGGATTTAATTCCCATCACAAATACTTTTTTGTCAACAAGCATTTTCCGAAAAAGGAATCTGTCATTAATTCCAATCATTACAAAGTTTGGAACTTGGTGGAGATAATTCCTACCAAAATTATTTAATATTGAATAAATATTCTATTGAAAATATTCATTATTTACAAAGTAATAATTATTGCATCAAAAATTGTTCCTATCCAAAGACTATTTGCGACATGTCAATTGCCCATTGTAATTAAACTTTATCAAATACTCTTATTTCATGTTGTTTAATTATAAAAAAAATACTTCTATATTGAAGATATTGGGGACATTATATCATCATGGTTTAATAAAAACTGAATGTGGTGGAAAAATGTCTAAACTAAAGATGACCATTTAAGAACATTACCTCTTCATCAGTTATCCACCTTAGGATCACACGTAACCATTCAATGGTTGTATTTAATCCCAAAATAATAAATCTAGGATGAGGTCAGGGAAATTTTGAACTGATTTAGGTAGTTATTAAAAAAAGTAGTTTGATGGTGTGAAGAAGAAGGAAATGGAGTTCCCTTTTATATGTGAGGTGAGTAGAAAACTTGTGATTTTTCGAAATGATTCAATAATAACCATTATTTTATCATGAAAAATTGTTCAAATTGGAAAGTTATCAAACCTATAAATTATAACATTGAAATATGTCTTTTAAATAGTCATAATTCATGGGTATAGGTCATCATTACCGTTAAAGTTTTATTTTACAATCCATTGAACCTCTTTTTACCTTAACCATGGTAATTAATTTTTACTTCATTTACTATTCATTTCAATCTAAAAATAAGTTGAACATATTTGAAATTACAAATTATTCTCCTTCTAAATATATAAACCATTTTGTCAATATCAATTTATATATGATTTAAATTTTTATTCAAAAAAAATCTCAAAATCTTGATTTGAATGTTCTTTTTATAGTGAAAATGTTTTAATGTTTATAATGCTTTTATATATAAAATCCAAATGAAATTTATTCAAATTAAAATTATTTAGATTAATTGATATAAAATTGAAATGATTTTAGATAAAAAAACATAATATAATTTGACAATATTATTTACTTAAAAAATAATATTTTCTTTAAATTTAAAATCATTTTTTCATTATTCATTAAAATTGAATCCTTTCAAATCAATATTTTATATTCACCCTAAGAAAAAAGTGATGACTGTTTTTAATAAAATTGATATTTTTTTATATAAATTTTGTTAAATATCTAAAAAATAATTTTAAATTAATTTCCCAAAGCGTGACTAAATAATCATTTACAAAAAAATTTAAATACATTTATTTTTCTATTAAATAATGCTTATTTGTTAATAGTTAGTATATAATTAATGAACATGTGTAATCTATATATTTTCATATGTTAGATACTAATATTCATACCCTCGATTGCAATGGTTAGTTGATAACTATTATATTAAATAATAATAATAATATATTGTTTTTTGAAAAAACATTGCCTTGCATGTAATGAAAGAATTAAAAGAAACTCATTATTGTGTGTAATGTAATGTAAACTCATCATTTCATGTATTTCGTTATATTGAAGTGATTAAATTTATTTAAAAATAAATATATTTTAAGTTCTTGGGGTGTTATATTCCCTTTTTCTCTAGGTGCTTCTTGTCAAACACACAATCAAATACAATGTCTTATTTTCGATGTTAGGGGTGTTTCATTCACTCCATATTGAATGAATTGTGTACTCATAATTGAATCATGATAATGGAAATGTAGGGTTTTATATTTAAAAATTCTTTTGTTTGTATCCCCATATATTAAAAGGGCTAATAAAAATCCTCATAATAAGAGATACATGGATGTACCACACTCATATGGAATAACATAAAACATGTATTTTACATAGGAGATACATAGTAGGACGTCATGATTTTTACATGTAGGAAAATAATTAATAATTAATGATATTGATTGAGGTTGGTGAACATAAAAAATTAAATGATCAATGGATTGTTAACGGCCTCAAAAACAAAAAACCTTATGAATTAAAAGACATTATGATTCATCGAATATGAATGTAAAAGGATTAATTTTTTGCTTCTAGAACATTTTAGTAGTGATGATGAGTTATTTTAATTTATAGTATTATATTTGAATAAACATACATGATATGTTTCTAACTTATAAGAAAATTTTCATCATTTATTTTTTAATTGATTAATTAAAAATTTATCCATGAATCTATGAAATAAATTTCCAGAACTATAATTATTCATGAATGGAGAACTAAAATTTTCTTTTATTAGAACATAAGATCCATAATAGAGTGTCAATCCATTCCATATGTCTCTAATTATTTTCCAAAACCAATATGGTAAGCACAAGTTGTACAATATAATTAATAAATCTCTAAACAAAAAAAGAGACACCAATGGTTCATGATTAATATTTTCTTTCAAATCATTTAACTCAAAACAATATCATATTAACTAAGAAATCATGTAGGTCACTGGCAGGCATGAAACCCATATCATCATTCAAGAAAGGGGGTGTCCTAGACCACCTTTTTGTACGGTATGTGTTGTCTCTATAATGTCCCAACCCATGCTCCCCAAACCGATCCATGGGACATGCTGGTTATGTATCAACAGGCACACCACCCCATATACATGATGTTGATAACAAGTATCTATGGTGTAATCTATCTATCCTGGGGTGATTATACCATCTTTATCAAAGAAATCAAAATAGTGGAAATTAATCATGGAAAACAATGAATAAATAATAACCAGAATAATATCATAATGAATAGAGACCAACGTCAGATGATAATACTAATACATGGATAAATGACTATAAACCAAACATATAGATATATAATTCAATATTAGTGTCTAGTTAAATTTAAAAACACAAAATAAAGACACACTAAATTAATCTCATAGATGTGACATGAATGTAGTTTTGTAAAGTGAAAACGTTCAAAAGTTTTCAAAGTTATTATATTAAAATTCAAAATAAAAAATATTAAAATGAACAAAACATTATTAATTGATTGTAATTTAAATATGTATATTATAAAATGTATTCATAATATAATTTATCATTATCAAATATTTAACTAAAAATATGGTTTTCAAATAAAAATTTGAATTATTCACTATTAAAAAATTGATGCTTTTCAGAAAAATTTCAAAAAACCAAGCTAAGATAATTTTAATATTCATATTTCAAAAAAAGACTTTATTGTTTCTTATGATTTTTATAAAATTAGTTAAAATTAATTTAAGGCTTACTGAAAAAATCGTTATAAAACTGTCATTTTGAATGAATGATGTTTTTCACAAAACATTTATTCTTCTTTTAAATGATACTTATTTCACAACTAATTTAGAGGTAACTAATAAAAAAATGTAAATTATAGATTTTTAGAAGTTAGTTATTACAATTTATACCCTAATTTCTAATGGTTATGTGATAACTATCATAGTACATAATATAATTAATATTATATTTTTTTCAGTAAAACTATGTCATGCATTTATTGAAAGTTATCAATGAAATTTATTGTTTCATGTAACACAACATAAAATCATTGTTTCATGAAATGAAATATATTGAATATAATTATTTTAAAGAAAAATATATCATATGGTCCTAGGGTCTTATATTCTTTTCTATGCTTGGTGTTGTGTGTCGTACACACTATCAAATTGAATGTCCTTTTTTATCATTTCAGGGTGTTTCATGGTGAATTGTGAAAGTTACTATTTTTACCAATACCTTAAATTATATGAAATAATAACTATATACTATTGAATTAGAAATATAAATTTTTTTCCACCAAATATTTATTATTTGTGTAAAATAATGTGTTTGAAAAAACTCTTTTCAATTTAGAAACCAATGCATTAGTTTTTTGGAACTTATGTTATATTTTATTATAATTTGAAATTATTATTTTTTCATTTCCTTTAATTAATTATTCATTATGATTCATTTAGTTTTTTGGATTCATTGAAATTAATATAACTATTATTTTTTATTCATAAACTAATAAAATTACATTGGAATAAGTAATATACATGATTATGGTTGACATTCATTTTAATGAATAAAAATTATTTTATCTTCAAAGTTTTTATTGTTATGATTATTAAAATTTGGTTAATTTATTCACCTATATAAATATTATTCTATAAAATGGAATAATTATTTATAATATTCTTATATATATTTGGAAATAATTTCCATTTTATTTTTAGATATAAAATGCAGTTTCCTTGCAAAAAGTCAAGCCACCACGACAAATTCAAAAAAGGGAATAAAGGTATTAAAGTAAAGGATATTGATTCATGTATCAAAAACCCCCTCACATTATTTAATTGGTTGAGTAAATTTTGACCTAATTTATAATATTGTGTGATTTTGACTAAATTGGGTCCATAATACTAGAGAATTATATTTATATATATATATAAGTATTATATATTTAAAACACGGCTATTCCCCTTTATTAAAGGATCCCCCATCCCCAAAATTCTCTACATTACATGATAACATTAAATAAACATACCTATTTGAACACCACTTCAATGAAACCTTATACACATACATTTGGTTCATGTTTCCCTTGTATACCGACCTAGGATGTATTAAGATGTGGATTACATTTGGATTTCCAAGAAAATGTTTTTGTATTGATCATGTAATTTCAGGTTTATTTCTTTTTTCAACTATTAAACATTTATTATAACAATAATAATTTACATAAATTATTATAATTTTTATACTAAAATTTTATCATTTTAATGGAATAATCATCTTCTTCTTACCAACCATCGATTGGAAAATGTTAATTACGCTCTTGTGTAAGTTTATACTACTACCTCATTGAAAGATGAAATTCATTTTCCATAAACTTATTAAATAAATGGTTCATTATATAAATTAAATGAATATATATTATATTCATGAAATTATTATGCCTCTTTAAAAGTTATATAATCATTATAATACTTTCTATTTGTATTTAATTATTCATTTTAGCACCCTTTTGTTTTGATCAGTTTAACTAATTAAATGGATGATGTTATAAACATTACATCTTGAATAAAGAGATAATTTTAAATACATATATTAATATATATTAATGATGTATTTCTTATTACTTAATTATTTGTAATGATTTATATACATATTTTATTCACTATTAAAATCATTTCTTTTTATGGAATCATAATTTATAGATAACGACTTTTGTATGCTTACCATGAAAATAGTAACCATAAGTTCAGTGAAAATATTATTGAATAAAAAAATATATCAAAAAATAATCTAATCCTTCATTAAAATTTCTTACATGATGAAAACATTAATAAGGTAAAATGATCAAAATATCTAAATCAGAACATGCAATAAAAAATAAATAATTAATGAAAAATAATTAGTTTAACAGAGAACTTTTACTAAATAGAGATTAAGACATTATAAGTGAATTTTATCAAGAAATATAAATATATATTTATATATTGTAATTATATAGATATATAATAAATTAATATTTTTTTATACATAATCTTTGATCATGTTGGAACATGTGGAAGCCCATTATATGTATTCTTCACAACTAAATTTCCATTCATTGAGATATATTTTATATTCACTAAGTTATTTTTTTATGCGGTGTATATACTACTCATGAATGTATTTTAAGAAAATTTTCATTTAATTAATAGTTTTTAAAATATATATATATATGAAAATATTTTTCATGAGGATTTTATTCAAAGGATACCAAATTTATAAAGTGTTTTATTTAAAATCATTTCGGAAACTATTTTGATAGATTTTTTAGAAAATAATTATATTCCATATCTACATTAATTATACATTTCGAATAATTTTATTATAAATATTTAATTATTTTTTGTATCTATATATTTTTTTACTCTATAATTATTTTTAAAATAATCATTTGGATATTTTCTTTAGGGGTTGCTTTTCCATTTTATTGAAAAAGTGTGTAATAATATTTATATAAATATTTACCACAACACTATTTTTTATTCATAATTATCATTCTTAATTTTACTTCTTACATTAAAATATTACATTAATTTTAAATAAAAACAATGTATCTATTTTTCTATGAAGATTTCTTTTTTATAATTTTGAAAAATAAAGATTTGTTTCGTTGGATTTTTCAAATAAAATTTCTAAAGATTTTATCAAAAAAAATTTTCATCTACGCCAACATAATTATATAGTTTTTGTTATTAATTGGTTATATAATTTAATTACCTTATCTATCTAATTTTTATAGATGGATTAAGATAATATCAAGGAATTATTAACTAGTGTCTTCTTTATTACATTAGATTAGATATAAGGGGTAGAATCTTGATGAAATGATTCATTAGTAGTTTTTGAGAACTAGTTAAATACATGACACCAATTATAAATTTGTAAAATAATATAAAACATAGCATATAAAAAATAAAATTTTCTACATAATTAAAAAATCATTCATATCCTAGTGAAAGGAGAGAAAATAATGGTGAGATCGTATGCTTGGTAAGTATTATATACAATAAAATCTATCTTGAATCAATAAATCCTAATGAATATGCCTTGTTAAAAGATAGAAAACCAATTCCATTTATTCATAACATGTCTATCAAGATTATATAAGGCATAATTAATATATAATTTAATATAACTGAAAACACATTCCATTTTATCATTACACATAAAATATAATACATACATTGATAATATCATACATACAACATAATGGATAATAATTACGTAATTCTTATTGAAATATATTCAGAATCATTAGAAATAATGATCTCAGGAACATTATTCCTCTACATTCAAGATAATTCACAAGAGTATTTATATCTATAGGTAAAACCCATTTAAATTTTCCCACTAATTTTACTCATAATACCTACTGCTACATAGAGGGGCTATATAATTATATTCCCACCCATAACAACATGTTTAAAACAATACTTATATAATGAATAATATATTTAATCAATAAATCAATATATTGTATCATCAAATATATGTAATGAGTAAATGATATGTATTTATCTATATTTCCCCAGTTAATCATGTAAATTTCAATTTAAACAGTATATATAAACATGTTATACGTTTTAGATAATAATAAAATACATCATACAAAAATTTAGATAAACGTTAATTTAAAAAATATACATTATAAAAAAATATTTATTTATATTAAATATAAATAAACAGTAGTATATACTACACGTAAAAATTAATATATACATATTAAAAAACATGTCCTGATGAAATGGATATTGAGCGGAAATCCATTACATTGATCATATCATTGAATTTATAAGTATTTGGTGAACATATTATGTGTATAAAATGTAAAAGCACATATAAAAAGTGAAAATATAATATAGTATAATATAAATTAATTTTGAAATTTCTTTTAAGTATTAATGGAAAAAAATGAAGTAATAAAACCCAATTAAAATAAATCAATTTATAAAATTTTTTACCAATTGGTAACATTCTTTCAAATTCAACTTGGATAAAATATGAGAAATTTAAATGTAAAATAAAAATATTTATGATGGATTAAATATATTACATTTCAAATTATTATTATATACACTATATTAAACAATTTTTTATAACAACGCAATATACCTCAATGAAGTTAAATTGAGATGGAGTCCCTTACCTCGAGTATGAATTGTCATGCACAATCTTTTTCATCATGAATAATAAAAATATATTAATTATTTTATTTTATAAAAAACTATTTCATGTTTATTATTCATTTAAAATATTATTACTATTTTATATAAAATCACATAATTAATTATGTTTACAGCAGGTGTTTTGATGATATTTGACTTATGGGTCAAAAATGACATTGTTAGGATGATTATTGGTCTGATAGGTCATTATTTCCAAATATCCAGATTAATAATCCAAAAATAATTAACATATTTATACAGAAATTTTAATATTAAAACTTTTCATGACAGATAATTTAATAAATGAATTATGTTTTGATCATGGAGATAGGAGGTCGTACGTACATATGGGTAACATTTCAATTTTCAATGATCATTATGAAAAATGTTTTAGGTTAAATTTTTTCCTTAAAAAATTAAAATAGTATTATAAATAAAATATTATTTTAATAAATATAATTATATATATATCATCCTTATTGTGCAGTGAAGGAAAGAGAGTCACATCACTTCGTGGAGGTTATATTCCACACGTACATGAATGATATTATCATCATTCATTTTTTTACAATGGTATGAAATATAATGATATATAATTTTTTTAATAAATAATAGACACTTCTTTAAAATCAAAATTATTTCATTTATATAAATAATATTCCTAAAATTTATCGTTATTACATTCTATGTAATTATTTATAGAAAAACGTATCACATTGCTTCATAAGGTGGTAGTAACCTGTACACATGAGTGACATTATTGTATCCTTAATGGAATAGAATGTAAAAAACATATATATGATATAATGAGTACAATGATATAATTTTGTTTAAAATATCATATTTAAAAATTTTATGTGTAACCATTCCCCTCTATATATATAAATGATATAATGAATAAATAAGTATAATTTGGTCTAAAATATTATATATATTATATTTATCTATAATCATTCCAAACTGTGATATGTATTGATGGAATATTTTCCACACTGGTTCTCGATGAGGTTGTTATTCGCACACATGAGGGACATTATTTTTTCCCTTTTATTAGATGCAGAGAGGGATATAGGTAATTACCTTAACATAATATCATCAATGTTTTTGTAGATACTTGTATTATTATATATCCATAAATTTATATGATTTTATGTTCGTGAAAGAATAAATGAAACAAAAATTCCTAGTTATAAATTTTACCTAATCTCAGATCAACTCTTTAGGATTTTACCTTGTTTATTTGGAAAATGGATTTATGTGAAAATAGATGATTATAATATGAGGTTGTATAAGTTGGGAATTCATTTGGGTAGGTATTGTTTGAACCAAAAGGGTTTGAATGTGTCAAGAAGAGAAAATAGTGGGTGACCTTTTATAAGTGAGGTTAGTGACACACTTTTAATTTTCGATAAGAAAAATGTGTACCCATGTTTTTCACAAAAAAAGGGTCAAATGGATTATTATTAAGACATAGACAAGACAAGATCAAAATATTATAATCCAGTAAATGTTTTTAAATATTCTAGATCATTTTAATCATTATATTTTTAGATTAAACCCATGGTAACCCCATTTTTACTTTAACCTGATTTCTTTTATGATCACTGTTTTCAGTGTTTATTATGGTAAAAATGTATGTTTCATTTTTTATAAAATATAAATTATTCTGAATCCAAATATGGAATCCATTTCATAAAATTCAATTCATTAAATTATCAAATTTAAATTTAAAACAATACCCACATAGACACATCAAATGATGGGTTTTAAGAAGAAATTTTAAAAATTTGTCGATACTTTTGATATCAAAATTCAATATAAAATTGATTAAAATAAAATAAATTTATTTATTTAAATATATTTTGAATTTTTTTGTAGAAAAACATTTTATAATATTATTTTAATTCTTAAATTATTTATATTCAATGAAATTTATCAAATAAAAAATAGTATTTTCAATAGTCATCCAAAATTGAATCTTTTTTGGAAAATAACCGAAATTCGACCTAATATAATTTGATTTTGTGATTTACAAAATGAATATTATTTTTAAATACGTTTTAATGTTTTGGTTTTAATTATTTTTTAAATATATACCCAAAATTTGACTAATCTTCCATTTAGAAAAAAGAATTGAATACATTTCATTCTCTATTAAATTTTTCTTATCTTAATTTATTAAACATAGATAACTAATAAAATTATTAAAAAAAATATATATTCATAATTTATATATTCATATTCATACCATCCAATTTAACGTCTAGGTTACACTGGAAATGTTTAAAAAAAATATAATGCATTATTATTTAAATCTGGAGTTTCATGCACAACAAGCTATCAAATGGAATTAATTTATTTAAATGGAAATGAATTGTAAAGTCCCTGGGTGATAATTTCTTCCCTAAAACATTTCATATTCAAAATTAAATGGATATTACCATCTAAATATATAAGGGTAGTTCTTCATCATAATATCCTCTAGTTACCACCATTCTTCGTCCATTTTTTGATTTCTCAAAAGTACATTTTCTAGACATGTAATTTGATATCTCAATACTTAATCTCTAGTGTCAAGGATCTTGACAGGTTCTTTATATTATGATAGATCATGTTCCAATTATATTTCTAAAAATATTTTAACATGCATTGGGTCTAATTTATATATCAATAGTAATGATATATAGAATTTATCATTTACTCTTGAGAGACATGGTGGAACTTCCAAAAACAAGAAATATCCCCAATTTATTCAGGGATTTCCAACATTATGATGTACTTAGTTCATAATTTCTGTTTATTATTGAAGTTTATATAACACTTCCATGAAGATGTTTTCAAAAATACATGTTCTACCACTTGGAATAAAAAATATTTCCTCTATTTAATGGCATAACTTTTTTCCTAATTTGATCAAATTTAATATAAGGCTGAATATACAATATCTTTATCTCTATTTCTGTTACAAGTTCTAGCCCTACATGTTTTATTTAACCAACAACATCCCAAAAAGATGGACTATGACACCTCTTTCCATACAATTCTCTATACATCACTATTTGAATAATTTAACAGAGATTGTTATTATAGGAAGACTCTTCCAATGATAAATAATGATATCACATACCATGAATTTCATGTGTCTATGAACTTAACATTTCTTACAATATTGAATATTAATTTCAGACACAAATGAAGAGGTATACCAGGATGTCTCACAACATCATTTATATTGATCCTAATGAGAAAATATAGAGTAAAATAATCTCCTATATATCATAAATGTGTATATTTTTTTGAACACCAACAATAACTCATATTTCTTCATACATATGTGTACTCTTTGCTATTATTGGGACAAGTTCCATAGTAATTTCATCCCCACTTCCAAATATGAAATAGAGGAGGTTTTAAAAATCTTCTATAATGTTGTCTAATATCTCTCCCTTGTTGAAAAACCAAGCATATGGACACATTATTATTAATGTCCAATATTTTTATACCATAAAATGTTCCCTGATATACCTATTTAACTTTATACTACCAGGATGTTTAGTAAAATTTGAGCTATGAGAATCTTCAAGTAATTAACTTTTTGACCTCAAGTATAGATATAACACATAAGCTATTTTAAAACATTATCACATCACTTTCAAAAATAAAGTATTATAATTTCCCATCATTCACAACATTAATATTTTTCTGAATGTTTTCAACATCATATTGAGAAAATTTTATCTTTTCCAATAAATATGGTTTTGAAATAATTTGAAAAAAAATTAAATTATTTGATTCCAAACTAATTTCCCTGTCAATATTTATAATATCCATGAACATAGGATATCTCTAAATCCTCATTTGGTACATAAATCCTTGATCTATCCATCTCATTGTGTATGCTACATTATTTTCATTCCTAGTTTTGTAGTGTACTGAAAATTCATTATTCATGAGTATCTTGAGAAATCATAATTCACACTTTTTGATCTATTTATATAAAAATATGTACTTTAGGATTTTTTTATCTATGTATATCTAATTGTATTTACCATAAAGAAAATTTTACTATGTCCTCAGAAAAAAATATTATAGTTACCAACTCAATATCAGTGGTTCAAAAATATTATTTGTTAGTTTTATATTGTCTTGATGTATATGAAATTGTATTATCATTTTTCATTATTACACTACCATTTCCCTTCTTCAATTAATAACAATATATCACAAATTCATCATTTCCATATGGTACTATCAAAATAGTAAAATTAACTAATCTAATATTTAGTTAATCAAAACATTTTTCAATTTCCTTATTCCAAAAAAAGTATCCACTATACATGTAATAATGTTTAATGGGTAATCCAATCTATTAAAATTTGGGGAGAATCTCTAATAGTGACATACTAAATCAATTAAACTATGTACCACATTTATGTTCATTTGTTTAGATATTTAACTAACTGGTTTTTTCTTCATAGGATCGCATGTGGTTCCATCATTATTGAAAAATGATGTTGAAAAGAAACATCATGGAGACATAAATAAAACGTATTAAATTTCCCACATTGATCAATTCTATAAAATTCTCATTAATTATACACAATTAATTCTAAAAATTCTCATATAATATAAAAAACGCAATATATAATCAATGAATATTGTTGGTCGGAGTAGAGTACTCAAGAGTGGGGTGAATTGAGTATCTATAAAAAATTTATGTTTAAAAAGTATTCTTAAAATGGTTACCTAATAAATTTAAATACTTCCTAGTAAATCAATGTAATACAGTTATGAAAGTTGGAATGTTTAAATAACTTCTCATAAGATTGATTAATTCTCAATAATCATTATATCAGTTATTAAAATTAATTTTGAAGATATTTTATTAACGGATAAAATTATAACTTCTTTCTAAGATTAACTATCAAAGTAGATTTGGTGATTTATGAATAATAAATTAAATGAGTAAACATAATCAAATAACATAGTGGATATAAAACAAGTTGTTTAGTCTCAAGCCGAGACCAAATCTTCTCTATATGGTGATCACCTGCAACCAAGTAGTTTATATAAATAAACTTGATCCACACCCTGGATCGGGGTTAACAATAGTATACAAGACTATCCAGATCACACGACCACTTCCACAGTTCTTATTGGGTATGAACTAATAGGTTACACTTGCAGCTCTTCCAAACCCATCTATAGAAATACACTTGTGTAAAAAGATGTACGAGAAATAATATCTTGTATCCTTCATTTTAATGCAGGAGAAAATGCATGTTTTTATTCATACACACACACACACACTGCTCGAAAGATAAAAATAATATACAACAGAGAAAAAATGATGAGAAAAAAATTAGAAGTGCTCTGAGTGTTATTCTTAGAATGCATGTGTTGGAGTCGACAAGATTGATGTATTCAACACCTCGTACCTCATACAGTTAGGTGTCATGTCTACAACGAAACAATAATTATTTCAGTGAATTTAAAAGCATCAAATATGATCGTATGAGATTAAATTGAAAAAATAGATTATGAAATGGTTCCACAGTCTATCTGGAAACAATTTATTCACGAAATGATGTATCCTCGAAAGTGTGGCTCATTGAAATGTTGTATCCTTGAAACGGTGTCTCATTGAAACAATGTCTCCTTGAAACAATGTTTCCTTTTTTTGTCTTTGGGAAGTGAGACATCTATCATGCCACTGCTATATATATACTATTAACTGGTAGCACATATGTAGTTTTTGATCTCATTATATAGTCACAATGCATGGATTGTCATAGTGTCTGGTCACAGTGTCTCCGTCATGATGTCTGGGTCACGGTTTTTGGGTCACGGTGTCTTGCTCATGCTGTATAGGTCATGATGTTGGGATGGTGACGGTGTCGGGATGGTCATGGGGTCTGGTCAAGGTGTCTGAGACCCTTTCCAGAAAAATATAACCACTAATAGACTCATGGTCTCTCTGGCTTAGCCAAATTTCTGCCCACAGACATAAATTGTGATATTCATAGAATTAATTAAACATAATCATTCATAAGATAATTTTATTATAAAAAAATTGTCTACAATAATTATTTAAGGCATATTGAGACAAATCATCTGTACTCATGATTTTAGATAGAGTAAAAAGGATTAACAAGATTTATAAAAGGTATATTATTTTTTATCATTAAAACATGATAAGCACATGAGGAGACCGACAATCTCCCCCTTTTTGATGATCACAAAAAAATTTAGCGAGAGGACTATTCTTATTTAATGTGTCTCTTCCTTAGTGTTCGTATAAAATACATATTTCTCCCCCTTTTTGGATTATCATGAAGAGTAAATAATAAATACACAATAAAAGTTCATAATGCATTATATGGATAAAAAGTTTCATTACAAATAGTAATTAACAAGAATACAGAAATCATCCTTATCAAATGATATTAGTCACTTTTCTTCCGCACTGGCTTGTCTTATCTTTTCCATTGGTAGCAACACAGAACAGAAAGCCATAGGAATAGAGGTAGAAGTAGAAGAAGAGGGTGAACCATTTGATAGGGAAGGTAAAGGGAGTGCTTCAAAAAAATAAGGGGCCATGATAGTTGTAGTTGAAGACCAAGGAAACTATTGATCAAGGATAACCAGTCTGATTTGACTCAGAGCCTGAGAGATAGACATAGATGTAGAGGAAAGGGAAGATGATGAGAATGTAGCCGAACCAGATCCTAGGGGTGCAGCTATAGGATCAATAATGGTAGTACTCAGGTCATGAAGATAAGGCCTCAAAATCATGATGAAGTCATAAATGATTCTCACCACTATACCGCTTGGATTTCTCAATGTCATATTTGTTCCCCGTAAACTTATCCAACAATGGAGTGAAATCATTGGGCTGTTGGACTGGAGTTTTGAAAGCATGAGTGACAGGAGATATTCTCTGATTCTCTACAAGGTACATGTGGTGGTTAGTCAAGTAATTCTTAGAGAAGATCCAATTGAAGTAGAAATACACATTCTTAGAAATTTCTTTCTAAGCATCATTGAAAATATTGGAATGAATTATCTCCAAATCAAGAACTCTATCTCTATTGTTGAAAACATCAGATAGAGATTCTTTGTGAAACCCACTAAACATAGATTGAAGTTATTTTTTACAACTGTTCTGAACAGATCACTATCTAAAGAGGGTTGAGATGATTTTCAAGAAGTACAAGAAGCAGTATCCACCAATGTAAGGGATATTAGTTGATTCAGATATTTTTGAAGACAACCCTTATACTCATCAGTTAACTTTTTAAGACTGATAACAAGATCACCCATCTTTTGAAAAAACGTTTTGTTTCTTGCAGATACCTTGTAAGCTTATGAAGGGAGATTGGGTTGAATAATGGAGGATACTTCTTGTTGAATCTAACTAACAACATCCTCAACAAGATATAAAATACATTTGGGTCTTGAGTTCATCACTCTCTGCATTTCTTCAATCATACCTCGAAGAGTCTTGACTTCATCACTGAGCTGTTGGTTCTTAACCTAGAATTCTTGAATCTCATAAATCATCTTGGGTTGAATCTTCCATATGATATTTTCTAAAAAACATGGCAAAATCTCTTTCACTCAAATTTTTTATAGGAGATGGTTGGTTCTTCCTGATTTTTTCAACTCTAGAAAATAGGGTTTCTCCAAATGCTTTCAGATCATCATTATTCACCATGATTGGAGGTTCTTGTGAAGGTTTAGATATAGAAGATAAGATAGGCTCAATATCTTCGGTAGATATAGATTAAGGTGAAGATGTTATTTTCAATAGACATATAGTAGACAAATCTATTCCTTTAAATAGGACTTTAAGGGAATTAATCACAACAAAATAACTAGGAAATTTATACCATGTATCTATCTTGCTTCGATCAATGGGATTATGGACTTCAAAAGGTTCCAGATTTGGGTTCTTTCCCCCTCAATAGCTGCATCATCCTCAGGACTGAGAGATTCATATCTTTGATCTTTTTCTAGATTTTCATTCCCAATAGACCCACCCATTTCCCTTCTAGCCAATTAAAAATCTTTCTCCATTATCTCTTCACGTGATGGGATAACTTTAGGAAGATATTTTTAGTCCACAGGTTCCTCATAAAGAATCTTCTTACATAACAGAAATATGTTTCTTTACATGCTCTTCTACAAAATCCTTTTTATTTACCTTAGCAGCAGATTCTTCTTCAACAGCAGGTTATTCATCCAAATCATCAACTTCTTCAAGAATATGTATTTCCTTATCAATTGAGACATGAGGAGAATATTCACTATCTTCCTCAACCATAATGGTTTCTATTGATGTTACAATAGCCTCTTCCTCTTCTTCATCATCAGAATACTCAAAAAATATCATTTTTCTCCAAACCCAGTTCATACTTATCTTTTTGTCTTAAAGAGTGTTCGACAAGATTAAGCTTTTCATAAACACTCTCATTATCTACCACCCGTGATTTTCTCCATGGATTAAAACTAAATTTCATTCTCTTTACCTTAACTTTTGAAAGACAAAACTTGTAATCCTTATTAGATTCTTCATCTGGTCCAACCAACCCGTTTCCATGAAGCATATCTGAGATAATCCATTAATAGTATAGGGAGGTTGACTTTGAGGTTATTTTTATTAACTCACACATATGCAGTATAACCTATTTTCATAGGATTATCTTATTTCCATTTTTCATGTGATGTATCAAAAATAATTCATGATACTTGAGTGAAGAGAAATCACATTTTCTAGGGATAATCAGATTCTGAACAAATTTCAATAGAAGTTTGGTTCCACCATCTACCTCAGAAGTAATGGCTCTTCACTTTGTTTCATTCCCAATTACGCTTTTTTAATTCTTTATCAAAAACAAAGAACTCACTTTATGTTGGTGGTCCCCTCTGTTAGTCCTCATAAATAGCCTCATGGGGTAACCTAAGTCATGTATCACATAACCTTGAAGAAAATGTACATCTCTGTCCATTGATACAACTTCAAACAACATATCCATCTTCTATATCAAAATATAATTGACCATACTGATAAAAATGTGCAAATAATTTTGGGAAAATAGGCCTATCCTCCTTTTTGAACCAATCCATTAAACCTTTCTCTCTATGTACTTTCAATACCAAAGACGTAGATGATAGAATACACTTAGTGTATATAATCTTTTCGAGTACTACTATTCTGTCTACCAAATTCAGATTCAGGGGACCTTTAAGTTCCATATTTGGTGTTATTTTCAACTATTTATTTGAACTATGCTTTGCAGGAGTTGACGACAATGGGTGTTTCATCCTGGGCATTCAATGAAGGTTTGGGAGAGTGAGAAAAAAACTGAAGGGTTGGTAGAGGTTTTATGGTTTGATAGAAGAGAGCTTGAGTGATGAAATGAGTGAAACAACTTTTATTTTATCATTTCGGGATATCAAGTCTCTCAGGATCAAAACCAAAGGAAAGTAAAAGTGTAAAATAATTAATTACAGTGATTCGGGTTATAACGTATAAATAAAACAATAATGCGTATTTACATTGAGACGGTAATCAACATTGATGGTGAGAACATAATTGACTTTTACGGTGAGACCGTAACTGGCTTTCACGGTGAAACCATAACTAGCATTCATTGTGAGACCATTACTGTGTGATTTATAATTTTTGCGACCGTATTGTTTGAGACAGTAAGTGCCAAATCATAACACTGATACCATAAGCAAGAAACAACAATTCGTAAGATAGTAAAATTATAGGACTGTTAGATAGTGACTTGTGAAACCATAAACTTTGAAACAATAAACTTGCTACTAAAGATTTATCATTCCCAATTCATGTATGATGTAATCTATTCATTCATAATTTAATGGTTTGGTGAATATATCAGCAAGATGTTATTCTGTGCCAATGAATTCCAAATTGATGTCACCTTTTTTATAATGATCTCTCAAAAAGTGATGTCTTATATCAATATGTTTTATCCTTGAGTGTGAATCAAGTTTTTTTGAGATGTTAATAGAACATTAATTGTCACAATTCATTGGTACATACCTGAATTGATATCCATAATCTAGTAATGTATGTTTTATCAACAAAATTTGTCCAGAAAAACTACCTGTAGATATGTATTCAGTTTCTTCAGTAGATAATGCAACAGAGTTGGGTTTTTATTAAACCATGATACTAGTGACTTTCCTGAAAAGTGACATGTTCCAGTGGGTCTTTTTCTATTAAACATACAACCATCGAAATCAGCATCATAATAACTCACGAACTCAATTGATTATCCTCTAGGATAGAACATTCCTAGATTGGGTGTATGCTAGAGGAATTTTATGATTCTTATAAAAAAATTAAATGATATTCCATAGGGTTTTATTGAAAATGAGCACACATAGACCCACTAAACATAATGTCTAGTCACCTAGAAGTTAAGTAGAGTAATCTTTCCATCATCCCAATGTATGTGGTTTGATAAACAAATTTTAAATCTTCATCAACATCCAACTTACACATAGTACTCATTAGAGTGTCACAACTTTTAGTTCCACCCAATCTCAAATGTCTTAGAAGATCTCTAGTACAGTATTATTGATTTAATATAATAAAATCAATATTTCGAAAGAGTTTAAATCCAAGAAATAATTTTAGTTCACCCATTAAACTCATTTCAAATTTGTTTTGCATCATTTTAGAAAATTAAATAAATAGGGAATTTTAGAAGCATCCAATGATAATGTCATCTACATAAATTTGAACTACTTAAATGTCATAGGAAATTCGTTTTATAAATATGGTAGGATTATCTATTCCTTTTGTAAAACCTTTGTAAATAATGAAAGTACATAATCAATCATACCAGGCTCTTGGATCTTGTTTTAAACTGTATAAAGCATTTGATAATTTAAATATATGATTTGGAAAATGAGGGTTTGTAAAATTTGGGGGTTTCTCAAAAAAGACATCCTCAGATATATACCCATTTATAAATGCAATTTTTACATCCATTTGATATAGTTTGAAATTTAGATGTTTAGCATAAGCAATCAGAATTCTGATGGCTTCATGTCTAGATACTAGTGAAAAGGTCTCTTCATAGTCAATTCCTTCTTATTGATTATTTCCTTGTGCAACTAATCTAGCCTTGTTTCTAACTATATTACCAGATTTATCTACCTTAATTCTAAAAACCCATTTAGTGCCTATGGTAAATGTGTCTTTGGGTATGTCAACAAGTCTCCAAACTTTTTTCCTTTCAAACTGATTAATTTATTCTTACACATCCATCAACCAAAATTCATCATTTATAGAATCATTATTGTTTTTAGGTTTATGTTGTGACAACAAGGCTTGATGTTCAACCTGATTTCTAAGAGAAGATGTAGTTTGAGTTCCATTATCTAAGTCTCCTACAACATCTTCTAAAAGATGGTTCTTTAGATTTCTAAAATCTATAGAAAAAATAAGGACTTGTGATTTCATGTTCTTCAATAGGTTTGGGTTCATTGAGACTTGAATCAATAGAATTTACAGAACTAGAAGTTTCCACAGATTCATTCATAGAATGGTTTGATGATTTTCAATTAATTTCCAAATTTTATACATCATTCTCTAGGTTCTCTAGAGTGGTATTAGGCTCATGTGTAAATGTTTCATCAAAGTTGCAACCAAAAACAATGAAGTATCTTACTCTGGGTGTTCTATTATTACACAACTCATATGAATTTCTATTAAGAATATGTATAATCAACACTCTATTGATAATGTAGCATGGTTAATTTACAGCTTCATCCCAAAAATAAAAAGGTGAGTAACATTCACTAATCCTAGTTCTGGAAATTTCTAGGAAGGTAATATATCTTCTTTCGACAACTCCATTTTGTTGAGGTGTTCTATGGGTAGAGAAATTATGACTATAGCCATTTTTTGAGAAAAACGATTCAAACTTTTGATTTTCAAACTCACATCCATGATCACTTCTTAAGGATTTAATTCTAAGTCCACTGATATTTTCTATAGTTTTGGAATATTTGGTAAAATGAGAGTAGGATTCACTTCTGTGATCCAAGATGAAAGTCCAAGTATTTCTGGAAAATTAATCGACAAGAATACAAGAATATTTCTTCCTATTTAAACAAGAAACTCTATATGGTCCAAAAAAATCAATGTGAAAAAATTTGAGAGGTTGAGAAGTTGTCACTTATTTCATTGGGTTGAAGGAAATATTGTGTTTCATTCCCTTTTGACAAGTATTACACAAATTATCATTTGGAAACTCAATATTGGGTCGGTCTTTGACTATGCTTTTTCTAGTCTACTTTATAAGAGATTGAATATTATAGTTTCCTAGTATCCAATTCCAAAGCAAAGATTCTTTGAGAAATACACTGAAACATAAATCATGTCAAAAGACTCAAGAATCTAAGTCAACAGAGTAAAATTTTTCCTTTCTTAAAGCATGGTTTACTAATTCATTTTTAGAATTGAAAACATTACAATAATAATTAACAACTTTAACATGAAATCCACTATCACATAGTTGTAAAATACTATGAAGATTATTTTTCAATCCATCAAAAATAAGTACTTTGGAAATGAAAGCTGAGTTAGAGTTACCGATTTGGCCAAGGCCTATATTCTTTCCTATGGCATTGTCACTAATGGTGTCATGTCCTCCATAATTTTTAATTAAATTCTTGAATAATGAATAGTCCCATGTCATGTGTCCTAATCACCCACTGTACTAGTACCATTTGCTTTTACATGACATCTTTACGAAGATTTCCTATAAAATATCAAGATAAAAATAGATTTTGGTACCTATACTGATTTGGGTCTAGAAATATTAGTGACTAGTGCTTTAAGAACCCATATATGCCTTATAGGTTTCATAGAAGCGTTATGTAATGTACTTGAAAAATATACTCTATTTGATCCAGAAAATCATGAAACAGTTGTGAGTGTTACATAACTTGAACTAGCTAAATGATTTCCAGAACTAGGAGTAATGTTGTATTTCCTAGACATAGAAACAAAATTAGTTCTTCCAAAATTTCTTTTACCAGGTTGATATACAATTCCATTAGTATATTTAGAAGTAGTCTTTTTACCTAGCATTTATACCAACGTATCTTAACCATTAGTCATGCCTTCAACCTCCTTTTTCAATTGCTCATTAGATAGTTACAGTTCACTGTTCTCTTTGAGTAATTGAGCATTTTTCTCCCTTTATATAGTGAGTTCAGTTTTAATAGCTGAGGTGAGAGCTTGCTGTTTCATTAAAGGCTTGTATTTATCTTTTAGTTCATTTCATGTCTCTTTCAGCATATTATAGTACTCAAAAATTTCTTCTTTAGACATATTATGAGAGTCACTCCCATTTCTCGAATAATCAGAATTGTGTATAATAGATTCCAGTGTTACCTCAGATGCGTTTGTAATAAAACACATATTGGATTTGTTAGCCTATTCATCATGTGAAGATTCTAGGTCACTTGATTTGTCCTCTAAAGCACTCCATGTTTCTTTCATATCCCTTTTATACTTTCAATATTTTTTCATTTTTCTTTATGTACTTGAGCTTTGGACAGTCAACCTTAATATGTCCCTTTCTCTTACCTTCATAGTAAACAATCTCACCAGACTTTTCACTTAATTTACAATCCTTATTCCAAATTCCTTTTTTATCATATCATCCCTTGATGTTAGGCATTCTGGAAATTTTCTTCTTGTTCTCAAATCACATAAACCTTATGGCTAATTGAGCCATGCCCTCATCACTATAAGGTGATGATTTCTCACTGCTAGAAATTTCTACAGAGACTTCCAACATTCCTTTCTACTTGTGTTTAGAGGTGGTGGTATTGAATGCAACTGATTTTTGTGGGTTTATCATCCTATTATTTGTTGACTTTCAACTCCTCTTCATAAATCATGAGTTTTACAATGAGTTCTTTTACATGAAATTTGCAGATGTTGCATGATTCTCTAATAGATAAAGAGGTTCCTCTCCATCTGTTAGGTAGGAATTTGAGAATCCTCATGATCCATTCTTTAGTAGTGATGTTTCTTCCATAAGAAATCATTCTGTTGACAATTTCATTGAACCTATGATACATGTCAAAAATAGTCTCATCAGGATTCATTTTAATGTTCTTATATTTAGTAGTATAAGTATTAAGTTACATTTCTTTTTCTCTAGATATTATTTCATGTGAAACAGACAAGGTATCCCAAATTTGATTTGTAGTTTTACATACATAGATTCTATTAAATTAATCATCTCCTAAAGTGAAATATAAGGTAGCCATATATTTGTAATTATTATTATATAATGTATTAGTAAGGTCATCGCATGTGATTCTACTAGTAGCAGGAATCTTATATTCATTTATAATTGGGGACCACATTTCAAAACACATATTTTATAAATGCATTTTCATTTTGATTTTTCATTGAGAATAATTGGTTCCATTAAAGAATGGTGGTCTGTTTTTTGAAGCACCATACAATCTATTATAAGTGATAGTTATATACATTGGAAGAGAAAAAAAATTTGAATTAACAGAAATTTATAGATCTTTAATGTAAAACTAAAAACACAGTTGAAAAAGGTCAAAAACATAGTGTTAATAGAAATATAAAACAAAATTTGATACCAAATGTTGGTCGGTGTACAGTGCTCCAGTGGGGGGAGAATTGAGTATCGACAAAAAATTTCTATATGAAAATTATTCATAAAAAGGTTCCCCAGTAAATTTAAAAACATTCTAGTTAATCAAAGTAATACGGTTATGAAATTTTGACTGTTTAAATAACTTTTCAGAAGATTTATTGATTCTCATTAATCTTAATATTTTTTATTAGTATTTATTTTGGAGATATTCTAATATAAAAACAATCATAACTTCTTTCCAGGATTAACTATCCAAGTAAATTTAGTGATTTATTAATTAAATAGTAAAACTGAGTAAAATAAATTATATAACACAGTGGATATAAAACATGTTGTTTAGTCTCAAGCCGAGACCTAATCACTCCACTTGGTGATCACTTACCACCAATAAATTTATATAAATAAACTTTATCTACACCCTGGATCTGGTATAACAGTAGTACACAGGATTATCCAAGTCACATGACCTCTTCCACGGTTCATCATGGGTATGAACTAACAGGTCACACAGGGACCTCTTCTAAACTTATCTATGGGAAATTCACAAGTGTAAAAAGATGTATGAGTAATGATATCTTGTATCTTTCAGTTTAATACAGGAGATAGTGCGTGTTTTTGTACAGACACACACACACTGCTTGAAAGTTAAAAACAATACACAATAGAGAAAAAATTCCAAGATAAGTATAGAAGTGCTCTGAGTGTTAATATATACAGCTTTGGACTTATAGGATGAAGCATATGCCGAAACCGAGTCCTCTTTCCGAAAACAGAGTATCACATGTTAGCTTGATCAAGCTCTGTTCTTTGTGGAGTTGATAGTGAAAAAATATTCTTGACTCTTGGATTCGAGTATACTTCATGTTCTCTTTTATAGTTTCAGGTTTCATGTGTTATTTCTTCTTTCAAGAATTCTTGTGTTTTTTCATTATCGTGCACACACTTGTTTCACTTCTATCACTATTATCGCTATTTTCAGGCTTAGCTTCTAGCCACATTGTTCTTTTTTATTCTTATAATGAAAGTGTTTGTGCTGGCATGATGCATGTATTCTGCACCTCATACCTCGTATTGTGAGGTGACATGTCTATAAAGAACCATTAATTATGCCAGTTCATTTAAAAGCATCAAATATGATCGTTAGAGATTGAATTGAAAAACCAAAAAATCCTATTAAGAAATTGTGTCACAGTCTGTCTGGAAATAGTGTCTTCTTGAAATGGTGTCTCCTAGAAACAATGTCTCATTTAAATGGGGAATCCTTGAAACAATGTCTCATTGAAACACTGTATTCTTGAAACGATGTCTTCTAGTTTTTCATTGAGCGGTGAGACTACTAAGATGGAACTATTACATAGAGATTAGGAATCGGTAGCACAGATGCTTGGTTTGATCTCACGGTCTAGTAACGGTGTCTCGATGACTACGATGTGTGGTCACGGTGTTTGGTCATGGTGTCTGGGTCATGGTGCCTAGATGGTCACAGTTTCTGGATAGTCATAGTGTCTTGTCATAGTGTATGGGTCTTTTTCAAGAAAAACATAACTGGTGGTGGACTCTTGGTTCCTCAGACATAACCAAATATCTGTACACAGACTAAAATAGTGATATTCATTGAATGAATTAAACTTAATCATCCATAAGGTAATATCATTATAAAAAAATAGTTTAGAATAATTATTTATGGCATAAATAGACTAATAATCTGTACACATGATTTTAGATAGATTAAACAGGATTAACAATCTTTACAAAATGTATAGGATTTGTGAATATTAAAACATGATTAACACATGAGTATTATAACAAATACCACAAAACCATCATCAAGAGTATTCTTATATAATATGAGAATTATATATATAAGAAAATTGGTTATTAGTCAATCCAAATCAGATTACTATTAAAATATATGTTCATACCTAATTCAGGAATCTATCATCCGAACATATTCCTTCAATACTATCAATTGGTGATAAATGGAAATTAAAGTAAAAATTTGAAAAATATTTGGCCCCACGAAGTTCAGAGATTAATTCATCATATGAAGGAATATGATACATATTTATTATAATAATTGAATTGAATTCACTATAATCAATTAAATTCCTTTTGGATCTATATTTCTTATTAATGAATATTATAGAGAATCCCTATGGATAAACACTTGGGAAAATAAATCCTTTAACACATAATTCTTCCATTATATTCTTTCACTCCACTAATTCCATAGTTGTCATTCTACATGGAGTCATTGATATTGGTTGTTAAAAGGGATTAAATAAATATAAAAAATAGATTCATGCTCTAGGGAATATTCATGTAATAACTCACGAAATACATTAATTTATCCGTGTACAATAGGTTCCCCAACAATTTGATGATTAAATTATCCGTCCATGGATTTTTTTCTCTTCTACCACAAAAATCTCCTTTAATATTGATACTGGTGGAGGAACTATACATGTCTCAGATGAATATTTATTTCATCAAAATATAGGTAATTCTAAATTTTAACCAAGAATCATAATTTCATTATACTTAAAATACATTTTTGCATCATCTTTTGATATTCAGTCCTTAAAAAAGGACTATATTGAAGTAAACTATAGTTTTAATAGTAATAATAGTAAATATATAACTTTTATGTCTTATAATGGGGACTTCCTGACCCATCATTTTTCTAGTGAGACTTCCACTTCGTTTTTTTAATAACAACACTCTTCTCAAATTAAATGGTAAATGTCAATGTTTCTTGGAAAACAGGGTAGATATAATGGATTTTGATAATCCAAAATCAGATAATGAATTACAAAAAAATTTATTATCTAATTTAAGTATTTAAATTAACATAATTAAGAAACTAAACATCATTTATTTTGATCTTACTGTCTTTGAATTCGCCCCTTGACCTCTTATATGGTATATTCCCTTGATGCATTGGACATTGGTGTGAATATTTCAAAATTTCATTATAATGGAATCAATGGAAATCATTTATTTTTTCTCCCCATTAAATTCAATGAAAAATTTCACATTATATCCATGCCTATAACAGAATCTAATGCCTTTTATTAATATCCTAATATTATTCATTTTATAATTATCACATTGTAGAAATTTCTTTATTCACCTCTTCTTCATTCACATATTCCTTTTATAATAGCACTTACAAGACCTCTTATTTTTTATATTTCCCATAGATATGTAAGAACTATGAAGTTATTACTCTATTTTTATGTGGAAAATATTTTGTTATGTGATAAAAATTATTGAGATTCTATATCCCTTCAGAGACATGGCTTATTCCATTCAAAGAAATGGTCAATCATTCTCTTCGTGTTTCGTATATAATTTGTACCATACCCAGCTATCCTTGTAAATGTTTCATCATACCAAGAAACACATTATTCCACATTTTTAATTAAGAAAAATATGATTTACATAATTTTAGTTATTTTCTCAAGAGAGAAATATATTTTTTGGAATGTAACATCAATATTTTTTTAAAAGAAACACTATTTTCGATAGCCTATGGGAAATTCCACATCAAACATAAACAAACGAAAAAATATTATTATTTTAATGTAACTGTTTAAAAATAAATATTATATTTGAAATTATGAATTGAAATAAATATTTTATGAAATAATAATATCAAAATTAGTCTATGGTGAAATTTTAAGAAATTTCGGAAGAAGTAAAAAAATTTGGTGAATAGTAAAAGAGAATTTTCAAAAATTACTGCATCTTTTAGAATATTGTCAAGAAATAATTTTGATATAAAAAATTATTAAACATATATAATTACTAAAATATTATATATATATATATATATTACAAAAATAATTCACAAAATTTTTCAATATTTTATTTTATGATAAATTTGTAAATTAGTTTCATGGTCGATGCATTGTCTATGTAGTATCCGAAATGTCAAATTTAGTGCCATAGAAATAATAATTGAATTGAAAGAAAATAATTAATCAAATATTTTCTTAATTATTATGTATTAATGATTTTATAGTTATTTTTTAATTATTGAGTTATATAACATGAATCTTATCCAAATGATTATGGAATGCTTACGCAATGTAAGAAATGCCAAATTAACAAAATAAACAATTTGTGTTAACATGGATATAAATAAATATACATGATCATTGCATTCAATTTATTATATTGATTATAATTATTTTATTTTTATGATATTATTTTATTTTTAATTTTTAAATATTAAATAATTACCTTTAACTATTATGAAACACTAACATAGTGCTTGTACAAAAAGAAGAAAAATCAATAAAATTATATTAATCAAAATTATAAGAATAATTAAATTACCCAAAAAATTCACTAAATATTATTGGATTAGTATGGTTCTACAATAATAAAAACTGTGCCGAATTTAGTCTCGTTTGGATCCACATGGTTAACATTAAGTCACATATAGTATTTTATTTAATGTAACGTCATACTCTCCACACTATGGATTCTAATTAGTATAATGTTTTTATTATATGGTTCTGTAGAAGATATATTTGTCCGTAGATAATAATTTGAAATATAAATGATTTATCTTCAACATGAAAATTTATTTTTAATTTATCTATGATATAAATATCTTAAATTCTTTCACAACAAAGTTGAAATAATTATTTAATTAACAAAAAAATTGAATAAAAGGATTTTTATTAAAATGATAAGAACCATTAAACTATACAAAAACATAAATAAATTTTATTGGATGATTAATTATTTTACATAATAATTCACGGTTTATATTTATGACCATTTTATCATTAGGAAGTTATTATGACCCAAATAGTAATTTATTCAATTAAAATTAAAACATGTCATACTCTTATTTTCAATACTTAAAATATTTATAATACATTGTTATCTAGATTATATGTTTGACTATAAATAGTGTTTGGAAATATAAAATATTTATATACTTAATTTTAGTTTATTATTATTCTTTTACTTAACAAATATACATCTTAAATAATTATAGATTAATGATGAATTAATAATTCATGTATTTGAAAACTAAAATTAATTATACTAATAATATTAAAGTAAAAATAATTTAAATTAATTGTGTTTCTCCACTAATTTTTTTGATTCATATGACATATTATAAATGTATCAAAATAATTTTTTAGTATTTATAATTTTTTCTTTGTCTTCATAATATCAAATAAACATTGTGAAAATTGAGAATAATAATATTTCATGAATATAATATTGTATTAAATTTTTTAAAATCATAAAAATAGAAATAATTATATCTGAATAGGATATATAAGAAAATTTCATCCAATGTTAATCTATATTTCATTTTTAAGTATTTTTCTCTAGAATGGTTTATTTTGATTTAATATTTTGAGAAATTTATAAAGGGCCTCTCACCTCATTTATAAAAGGGAACCCCTTCATCTTAATCTATAACACTTAAAACAAATTTCAACTCAGGAAATATACACTAAAGTACTTTATTAAAATCCATCCCCTCATTATAAGGGCATATATTAGGTATAATATCATCCATTTTGTTATTATGGTGTTAAGAAAAAGAGATCGTCCGAAGATGAGGAGTCCTTTTTAATAAAGTTGTTTCATTAGTTTTTATTCATCCACATCCATAAAACCTTATAAAACCTAGATAAAATAAAAAATTCAAAAAAATATATTCAATGAGATGATATTATATCAGTATCATAACCTATATCAATATCAACTTGCATCAAATGAGAAAATAAATAATCATTCAAGTATATGGCAGACTACCGCCTTGCAAACCGATATAATGTTTTTCCCAATAACAACTCTTAGGAATAGTTATAATGATGTAAATAATTCTAATATACTATATTAATAATATATTAATCATTCTTGAAAGATTATATATATTTTAAATTCATACCTTTCTAATCATACAGAAAAGATAATGTCTCTCGGTGTGTATATGTGAATAATAACCAAAAATATGCAATGTGATTCATTTTTCATCCCCACATCACATGGATGTTATATATAAGTATTTATAAAATATTAAAATTATATATATGATATTATTCTCATTATTGAAATAAAAAATTATACATACCTTCTTTCTATAATGTTCATTGAAAAATGAAATAGTGACTCATGCGTACTTATAGCCTGACATCCTCTTGATTATCACATAGCTCAATCTTTCACAAGAATATTTAATGGGTCTATTTAAAATTATAATTTTTGTATAAAAATGATTAGTTTTTCATTTTTTTATTTTTGAGATATTTCAATGATGAAATCTCTGACCTTTTTTAACTGACTCAAGTAATTTTGGACTCAAGTACAAATTTCATGAAAACGTACATCTTGATCATTAATAATTAAGTAATTTTTGTAACATGGTTTTGAGAGAAATAAAATTAATAATAAACATGAAAAAGATTATTGAGAATGTCAATAATTAAAATAATATAATTATTCAGAATGAAAAACAAAATATGTGATGCGTCTCACTCAAGTTACATGAATTCTTAATCCAATTTCCATTCATTGGTTTATCCTTATTCTTCATTGATTATGTAATAATATGATTATGTGGGAAATGAATTTTCATATGATATTTTTATATACACTTGTTTTTTGTTGATTTATATTTGATACACATAATTAATTCATTTAATTAACTCCAACTTTAGTGAAATGGTATTTCTAGGGGTCATTCCTTAAATGTCTTATTATTAACTTTCATTTTATAAAGGTAAAAATAAAATGTTTTTATAATATAAATGTCATGAATATAATTTCACTATTTCATTATGAATTAATGATTTTATATTTCCTTTATAATTTTTCTAATTTATTATCAACTAAAATGGTTGTATTATTATATGAACAATTTTTATATTTTATAATTATTTGTTTCAAGGAAATCATATTTAGATTTCTAAAAGGGATTTGCACATGGGATTAAATAGTTTTCAAGGGCTCTATCTAGGATATGTTCTATTGAAATTGTATAATATGGGTGCATATAGATAGCATAGGGTTTTCCAATTAAGTATTATATGATGGGTTAACCTAGACATCACATCAATGCAATTGGTAGAGATTTTGTTCTCACGAGAATTATATCTGAAATCAGTCATATGATTATTCAAATATGTAAATTGTTTTTAAGGATTATGTAATGGTTCTATTATGATGAATTCCCTTGGAACCAATATTAAATTAATAATATTTCTAATTATTTTACATGTATAACCCTATATATTCAAAATGTAAGATAATGACATTCTTGAAATGATAATATATTTTTCAAGGTAAAAATGAATGTTTTTTAGAAATGCATTTAAGGATTTTCACAAAACTAATGGTTTCCATTATTTTATATTTCTTACTGATATTTTTATATCTTATCTCATGTTTTAAAATTTTTTCATACGGTTTATGGAAGATATGGGACATGGATGAGATCAATGGAAAATTGTGATGAATTTTCCAATAGAGACACCATGTTTTATTTTAATGAAATTTGTTTGATGGAAAATATATATTATGTATATGTGTAAACAAGTAATTTATGGTTTTACATTTTAATATTTTTTCTTATTCTTTAAAACATAAAACATAAATTATCCTTGGAGAATTTAAAAAGTGATTTATATTTTTAAAACACTTGAATATGTCATGATCAAGGATGGGTCCTTACAGTTGGTATCAGATCAGGGATAAAAAAAAATTACATATTATAATGCTTTCTTATGATGTAATATTTTCAGTTATGGTTATTATCATGGGTTTATAATTTTATTGCTAATAATAATACCAAAGTCTTAGAAAACAATTTTGAGAATTAATGTGGATGAATTTTATGGTTTCTAATGATTCATTTAGAGGAACTTATTTTTTATGTAATTATTAGTTATTAGATTTTGGGAAGAAAACTGATACGTTTTAAAGAACAATTGGGTTTGAAACATTTATTTAATGTTCAATATATTATGGTTATTTTTCTAGATGTTTCTGGAATTTTTTAGGGATTTTATTGATATGGATTTAGAAAAAGGACAACCCACAGGATGGGTGAAAACCTATCTTATCGGGAAAGGTCGTGAGTGATAACCCAGAAACAAATTGTTACAAGGGTGAATTGACTAAAATTGGCTTACATGAAGTCCTGATAAGTATGTTTTTTTATTTTTAATTAAACAATTTGATAGATTATGAATAATTTAATTTTGGGAACATATGTTCCATCATATAGATAACCATATGATTTCAATATGATTTGGTGATTAAGTGAAAATTGTTATTTCATAATACATTCAATATTTTGGGAACTCCATATGATTAAGGAAAACATAATACCATGGAATTGTTTGTGGAATATATTTTGAAATTAGATATGATTCTTTTTTTAAATTTTAGTGATTCTCATTATTTATGGAAAATGGTTGGAATATCTTGAGCATACATTATTAATGAAATTACATTTTGGTATTAGACATTAAGAGTGATTAAATTTATTTGGAGATAGATGTAAAAAAAATTTCTGGAAGAGTATCTGATCATATACATATATTTTTTGGGTCTCAATATTATCCTATAATAGTTTTGAGGAATTAGAATGATTGTTATTTATTGAATGAGCTATGTTACACTATGGGTATTACTATTGAATTTTGTAGATTAATATAGTTTAACATTATATATTGATTTTTAGTTTTTGGATAATTATATTATGATTTACTAACCATTTTTTCAGTTAGTGCTTAAAGATAATGAAAATAGATAGCTAATCTTGTGTCGATTGTTTGTTTCCTTAGAAGATGATTATATAGTTTCGGGTATAAAAAATTTCATACTCATCATTTTGATAAAAATATGAATTTCTGTTGGAAATTTATTAAAGGTTAAATATCTATTTTTAATGTAATTATAGTTATTTATTCTTTTATTATAGACAATGTAAGTACTAAACACTATGAAAAGAATCATGAAACAAAAACATTATCCATTAATTTTTATTTCCATGAAATCAAAGAAATGTTAACCAATCAAAGATATATGGTAATATGATAATTAAATTCCTAATAAATATATTATTTGTAACTCTTATTCAAAATATTATTGTAATAATTATCTACCATGTCAATATTTTAATTTTACATTTATTTGTTTCTAATCAGAATCTGTGTTTTATGGCGACCTTTTAATTTTTCTTTCTCACTTTTAAGAGGAAGTTTTATTCGCCATTTTTATTTGGTGATATTTCGATAAAGGTATTTTAAAGACTCATAACATGGTTTACAATCCCGAATTAGAAGAAAATAAACACAATTTCAAGGGGGGGAATGTAACATCAAATGTTTTTAAAAAAGAAACACTGTGTTTGATAAAATACAAAATATTCCACCATGAGCTAAAATGAACATCTAAATATAATTATTTATTTGTTTTCATTTTAACCTATCCATTAATTTAGAAGGTAATAATTGGAGGAAATGACTTATGAAATAAATATATATAAAATTCTCAATATATTTATATTGTACAATGATATGAAAATAATAACATAAATTTTAGTAAATTCATGTATTCTTTAGAAATATGATTTATTAAAAAAAAATTATTATTTTTTATGAATAAATAATATAACTAATTTCTATATCATATATAAAATTTATTTTATAAAATTAATAATGTTTTTAAAATCGTATTATATGAATTATTCTATGGTTAAATTGTGAAAATTTTCTGAAAAGTTAATTTTTCTGTGAATAGTACAAAATTAGGTTTTTTATAAAACACGTTATATATTGTGATATCATCAAGATATAATTATGATAAAAAATTATATAACTTATGGAAGAAATGAATTATAATATATTTATATAAATACTATAGGAAGGGTTTTTATAACATGTAAATTTTAATTTAATTGGCGATAATTATGAAAACCATTTTCAATTCCCACGTAGCATTGGGAAAGAAAAATTTGGTCACTTATAGATAATAATTGGGGGAAAAGTATTTGAATGATTCTTTAGTTATATATTATGTATTAATTTTTTTTATTGTTTATATTTTTAGAGATATATAACAAGAATATTATCCAAAAGATTATGCAATGCTTGGGCAAGGCCTGAAAATTCAAATCAACAAATGAAATAAGTTTTCCTAACATGCATATAAATAAAAATACTTAATTAATGAAAACAATGATTATATTTATCGTAATTTATTTATATTTTAGATATTAGTGTTAAATTTTTATAGATAACTATCTTTATTACTAATGCACTTTGACACAATACTTTGGAAAAGAAAAGAAAAATAAATAAAATGATTTTAATTAAAACAATAAAAATAATTAAATACATCAAAAAAATTTAATAAATATTATTTTAGGAGTTTATATGACTATATTTATTATTGGATATAATTTAGGAGTTATTTATTCAATTAGTTTACATTAAGTATCATGTAGTATTTTATTTAAAAGGATGGAAAATTGTTCACACTATGGTTCATAATTAGTATAACATTTTAAATATAAGGGTTTATGGAATATATATATATATTTAACCATTAATACTAATTTTCAAGATAAAATATTTATCTTACCAATGGTAATTTATTTTTAATTTTTAGGGGGGATATAAATAACACATATTCTTTCACCAGAAAGATGAAATAATATTTTAATTAATGCAAATATATTTACAATTATTTTATTTAACATGATAATAAATATTAAATTAAAAAGGATAAATTTTCTTGGATAAGTAATTTTTTTAATAATAATTCAATATTAATATTTATTATAATTTTTATCCATTAAAAAGTTGTTATGGCCATTATAGTATTTAATTAAATAAAAGTCATACATGCCAAAAAAAAATTTATTTTAGTATATGGTTTTTAATATGAAATAATGTATAATATATGATAGGATATAAATATTTTTTGGTTTTATAAAATAATTATCAAAATCATTTAAATATATTTTTATTGTTTAGTACAGATATAATTGTCTAAAATTATTAAAATATGATGATGAAGTAATTATTCAATTAATTGAGAGAAAAATAGGTATATTAAAAATAATAAAAGTAATAAAATTTTAATTAATAATGTTTATCCATATATTAGTTATATGGATATGAAATATTTATGATGTATTAAAATTATTTTCTCAAATATATCATTATATATTGAAATAATTAATTTGAATGTAATAAATTTTGTAAAAATTAACAATAATGATATTTCATGAGTATAATATTTTATTAAATTATTAAAAAATAAAAAAATTATTAAATAATTATAATAGTGATAATATAGGGTATGAAATTTAATCCAATATTAATTTATTGGCTATTTGGATGTATTTTCCACTATAATGGTCTTAATATATTTTAATATTTTCGAATAATACAATATTTCCCCTCACTACAGTTTTCAAATCACACATCTTATTCCCAATATCACTAACATAGATAAAATTTTAGTTTTTACAATATATAATCAAATATATTATTATAATTCCTACACTAATTATAGATTATATAACTTATAAATAATACCATCATTAGTGTTCTTAAGGTGTTATGTAATGGAGGTCGTCTGAAGAAGAGATTCATTACTAATCATGTGTTTTTATTTTTTTTATTATTCCAAATCCACCAAATCTTATTATCCCAGGATAAAATAATAAATAAAATATTCTAGATATACTGATATGTTATTATTTCTTTATAATGATCTAAATTAATATCCACATCCTTCAAATGAAAAATTAATTAATAATTCGTTTGTATAGCGCATTATCGCCTCCCGAACCAATATAATTCAATTTCCAACCACCTCCTCTCATGACAGGTTACAATGATGGAATTAGTGTTTCTATATGTTATTAAAGACTTATTTATTATTCTTTCTAGATAATATTACTTTTAAATTATCAACATTCACTGAATAGAAAAATTATAACATCGCTAATGTGTACGTTTTAATTTTCTCCGCCTTGAAGAGAAGTGATTATTTTTTCATCCCCACATCACATGGATAAAAAATATAAGTATTTATAAAAAAATTATATTATATTTAGAAAATTTTAAAATTATTCAAATTTAAAATTATATTTACCTTCTTTTCATAATGTTCATTGAAAAATGAAAATGTTACTCATGTGTACGTATGGCCTACCATCTCCAGGATTGTAACATATTTCGTTTTTCATATCATTATTTAATAGAAGGATTATTAATTATAATTTATGTATAATAATGATTTTTATTTCATGAATATTATTCTAGAGTTAATGAAATAATTCACACTTTTTCCTTTTTCAACTCCCCAGAGATATTTTTTTACTGAAGTACCAAATTTAAACAAAACGTCCAACATTATCATAAATAATTAAGTAATTTTTCATGCATAGAAATAAATTAAATAAAACGAAATAAACATGAAATTATTTATTGATAAATTATATAATTATAAATTTTTTTAATTTTGTAAGATAGAGAATGTATATAACGAGTCTGTATCAAGGTAATGAAATTCTTAACCAAATTTCTATTCATTTGGTTAACCTTATACATAATTTATTATATTGGAAAAATAATAGGTTTTAAATAAAATATTATTATCTTGTGTTGTATTTTAACATTTTTTATTTGGATTTATAGCAGGTACACATAATATTTTTTTTGTAAATAATTCTGACTTTATGATAATATATTTCTATGGGACATTCCTTAAAAAATATTTTTTATGATTCTTTTTTCAAAGGTATAGGGAAAATATTTCTAAAATATAAAACATGAAAAAATTTCAAATATTCATGATTCTTAAATGCTTTAATGTTTAATTTTTCATATTTATTTTCAATGAAAATGGTTTTAATATTATCTATGTGGTTTTTAAATATTGAAAGTTTTTTTATAAGAACATTGCATGTTGATATATGAATGTGTTTTATAGATTTTATTTAATGTGTTTTAAAGGTTTCTATTTATGATATTGTATTTTTATATTATATATTATGAGTGTGCACATATAGTATCGAGTGAGCCCATTCTAGCTTATATGATGGGTATACCCAGATAGTGCTTTAATGGATTGTGTAATTAATGTTTTCTCAAAATAATTATATTATAAGTTGGTCTTATGAATATTCTCATTTGTATGGTTTTTGAAAGTGTTATATAAGGGTTTAATTATAAGGATTTCCCATGGAACTATCATGACTGTTAAATTATTTATAATTTGTTTACATGGATATTATTTGATTTCCAAAAGGTAAGATGGTGATCTTCATGAAAGGACTGTTCATTTTTCAAGGTAAAAATGTATGTTTTTATGAAATACATTATATAATTTCCTTGACTTAATGATTTCCATTCATATATATCCCTTAATGACACTTTTTAATCATAAAAATGTTAAAAATTTATCATAGGTTTTAAGGAAGTGTTTTGAAAAAGATGATATCAATGGGAAATTTTGAATATTTTTTATGAAAAGAAATAATGATTTATTTTAATTAATTTTGGTGTATGGGAGAAATATATACCATGTATAAGTGTAAACATTTACTTTATGCTTTTATGTCTTAATAGTTTATCCAAATTTTTAAAAAAAAATTATCCTAAAATACTTTTGGGATTATAATGATGTGAATTATCGTTCAAAAACACTGACATATATAATAATTAAGGTCAGGTTCTTATAGATAATATATCTTTAAAATCATTACATTCAATGAGTGATATTTCTTATTCCTCCATATTATTCTAGAACAGCAACAACCATTTATTAAAGTCACCTTTGACACAATAAACTTACAGAGTACCCTTATCATTTTCCTCACATCTGAAGTCCATAAATATATTCTCCAAGGAGATAATCCATTTCCCAAATACCAATGTAGTAGTATTACCAAAAAAATATTGGGTATTATCTCACATAAATCTATCTAACAAATGATACTATCGATATATAACATGTTGTTATTTCTGGGAATGTTTATTTTTCATAACATGATTATGTTTCTTTATTAAAACAATACTTTTCCCAGTTTCAATACTAACTGCAATAGTATCTTCATCAGGGAAATGATTTTTTTGGTTATAATTATTGATACCCAACTTCCATTGAGGTGACATTTCGGAAGAATTTTTTATACTTCATTACCTCTATAAATTATAAATTTTAGATAATAATTATTAATTATAAATATTTTGTATAACTTAACCTAAATTAATAAAATTTCATTATTAATATCCACATCATGAACTTCATTTATTTAGTGATATTTTTATTTTCAAATCTATCAAAATGGCTTTAAAATAATATGTGAATTATCCTAAGAATATCCCTAAGGTGTGTTTAACTATGAGCTCAACAAGGAATTTTTTGTGCAATATGTGATGATCTGGTCATGTCCAATATGTCCTTTTTAGAGTTATTACATGTAACTACTGGGCCCCAATGACAGAACAGACACCCTCCACTGACATGTTCGTCTGGTCCTGGACCTCCAGGTACCACCGGTTTTCTCAAAGGCATGTGGTCCCCACCATGGGATCCACCCATATGCCTAAACCAGGCATCACAAAAATGAATGTCCCCGTTAGAAATCACAAGACCTTTCCAGTGTACTATGTCATCACTCACACATTCCCTGGAAAACTTCCCAAAAGATCAAAAATTCGGATCACTAATCCCAGACAAGAACACATAATGGTGAAGTTCTAATTGTTTAGGATCCTTAAATGTAAAGGTGAACCTTTTTGAGATGAGTCGTGTCATTTATCTATTTAACTAATTATCATTTTGGGGTGTTCCAATCACCCCCACCCCTTATAACACAATGTCCTTATTTTGGGCCCTAAATCCCAACCTATGTAGTGCATCACACATATGTATAGGTTTCTACATTGATATATAATGTAACAAATAGGCCCCACTAACAACATAGATAACCCTCCCTAACATGGTCGTCAGGTCCTGGACCTCCAGGTACCACCACTTTCCCTGCACACACGTGGTCCCCACCATGGGGTCCACCAACATGCCTGAACAGGTCATTTGACAAATAAAAGTCCCCACATGATAACACATGCCCTTTCTAGTGTTTCTTTCCTCACTCGCACCCACCTTGAGAAACGTCTCAAAAGGTCGACCATCGTGATCACAAGTCCAGGCCATGCGACTTAACTGTGGATTTCTAATCTAGTAGGATCCTGAAAAAAGGTGAACCTTATTGACATGAGTTATATCATTTTTCCATTTAACCCATTTTCATTTTGGGGTGTTACATTATGTCTTTTTAAATATTATCTAGAACCATGTCTTATTATATAATCATGAAAGATATATAATTTCTAGGAAGAATAAATTAATTTATTCTGTAACAAAACTGTAGGATGTCCTTATATATGTATCGTCAAGGGAAATCATAATTTCACATTATATAATCTATGTTTTCATTAATCTAGATCCCAATTATTTTACTAAACTTCCATTGATGAAAAATATAATAACCCTAAATTCAATGACACATAACTGGGATATTCATTATTACACTGGCATTAACATAAGCAGTCAAAACTAGAAGAACCAATATGTTTACCAGTTTAGGAGAACTGTATACCAACATGATACCAGTTTTATATAAGGAAAATAAAATCATTCATCATAAGTAAAAAATTGAATGATTTTCATCCTAAGAAATTCAATCAATGAAATCTTCTTCATATCATATAGAATAGAAATTATGTAATAGAGATATCAAATTCTAAATAATGATTATGTACATATGATGATATCATGAATCAATAAATAATAATCCATATAGACAAATAAATAACAAAAAAAACATTCCATTTAGTCAACAAATGACTATCAGTATTAGATTCAAAATAATAAATATTTTAAGGTAAATAAATGAAAAAACATTCCATTATTCATTAATCTTCAAATGAAATGCATCCAGAGATAAAATCACAGAGAAAATTTCTGGGATAATAATAAACATATTCTTAAAGAATAACATGATTAATCATGGGTCTTTATATAATTATAACATGATCACTAAACCTATAACACCTTTCAAAATATTGTTTAAAAAAATAACAGAAACCTATTTAATTTGGTCAACTCATTTGTCTCAAAAGACCTATCAATGCATCACGGGGGTATATAATTATGGGCCCCAACCATGACTTCATGTCCAAATAATCCATTATATATAGAGATATTGAATTAATTCATTAATAAATATGAATTATCAAAAACTATATATCCACATTTATTAAAGTAAACATATTTATCACTATTTCCCAAATTAATCTAAAAACATCTAATGTAAACACATTTGGTCAAATTGGTATATGGATTAGGAAATATTAATATCAATCATAATTTTTTTCGAATTTATATAAAATATGCATTTACCATCATGATAAATTAATAAGTCATTTTAAATATATTAATGGGGATGTTTATTGACTTTGTAAAATTGAATAGGTGCATAATTATAAAAATGTCTCCCTAAAATAGAAATTGAAATAAAATCTCTTAAAATGATCATAAAATTAATGTGATAATTAATCCATGAATAGATTATCTACGTTGAATTTAAATAAACATGGTCTAAGAGTAAAGGAAACATAAGATAACAATAATTCATTATGCACACTATATTATAATATTTACTGCAAACGCCTAAGTATTACAACCCAATGAAAATAAATTGAGTTAGGAAAATTTCTTCTACTTAATATCATTCATGTAAAATTTTATTGGATGAAATAATTAAAATTAAAATGTAAAATTCTTTGAATCGTGAGTGAAAAATCACAATACATGTTGAAGGGGAATTGTATAAACCATATAAAATACATTTGGTGCATAGAATAATAGTATACCTCAATGAGGATAACATTAGATGTGGTCACTTAACATCAGTGTGAATCATCACATATGTTCTTATATTTTTAAAATAATAAAATTATGATAATTATTTAAATTTTTAAGAACACTGTTCATGTCTATTATTAATTTTATTTCACTTAATATCATGCTATCAACAACTACATAATCAATTAATTTTGCATCATGTTTTTCTATAATATGTGACTTATGTGTCAAAAATGAATTTAGTAGGTTGTTTATTGGTCTAATAAGACTTTATTTAATAAAATAAAGAATAATAATCATGAAATAATTATAAAATATTTATAAAATTTGAAACTGTAATACCAATAATGATTTTTTTTAGAAATAATGTTTTTTTTATGATCATGGAGATAGTAGGTTGTACGAAAATATGGGTAACATTTTGATTTATCCACAATCATTATAGAATGATGGTGAGTAATTTTATATCTTAAAAAAATTATCATAATTTAATAAATAACATATTAATTTGTAAAATGTGATTGTATTTTTCATCCACGAGTTTTGGTGATGAAAATTTGAAAACAATGATTCTTGGAGGCGGTAGTCCACACATACCCAAATGATGTTACCTTCTTTCAGTGAGTGGAAATATAAGAAATAAAATGAAATATTATAATTTTTAAATTTTAAATATTTCATAAATATATTAATTGTGTTTTATATTTCAAATATATTCATTAAATTTATCTTTATTACCTTACATATAAATCATTCATGAAAAATGAATCACCTCGCTTCGCGGGGAGGTAGTCCATCTTACGCTTGACTATTGTTGCCGTATCCCCAATAGAATGGGAAAAGAAAAAGGTATATATGATATATTGAATTATTATGTATAAATATATTTTCAAAAATAATATATATACTATATATTAATTATCATACAATAATTTGAGAGGTGTTATTTGAAAAACATGTCACATTGGTTCATGCGGTGGCAGTCCCCCGGAAAGGTGAATGAAGTTACTATTTACCATTTGAGAGAAGATGATATTGGTATAGGTCATGAACTTAACAAAATTAAATATAATTATATATATTATATAGTAGTTTTTTTTATATATTCATTAATTAATAATATTTGAAGGCGGTCCAAGTAGTAATGAAACAAAAATTCATAATTAAGAATTTTAATCTGACGAGACTACCTATTCAGGATTATTCCTAATGTATTCCTATAATATAGTTCCAAAAAAAGGGATTCTAATATAAGAGGATACATGATGGGATGTTATTTTTGTAGGTATTGGAGGAACCAAAGGTTATGAATTTGTGAATAGGATAAGAGAGTTGTGAAATTTTATAATTGTGGTCAGTGGAAAATATGTAATTTTTTAATAGAAAATGGTGCACCCACGTTTTTCACATGATAAAAAAGTTCAAATGGAGTATTATAGACCCATATAAATGATAAGTTATAGATAGAAAATTAAAATATATTTTTGATAGGTTTTTATGTTGTTTTAACCAAATATATTTTCAGTTTAACCCTTGATGAACCCATTTTACGTTAACCGTGATAATACATTTTTTTCGATTTTGAATATTAATTTTTTTCAAAAATTAAGTTGAACATATTATAATATATAAATAATCATGATTCCAAATATGGAATATATTTTACCATTTAAATTAATATTATGGGATTGTATAAATATAAAATGAAATCTATAGACATGATGAATAAGAAGGTTTTCTATAATTAAGTTCTCATCTGTATGGAATGATTTAACATCAAAATTCAATATGAAATGGATTAAAATATCCATAATTGAATTTATTATGATATTATTTAACCTATTATACATTAAAAACAATGTAAAATATAATTTTACATTGTAAATAATTTAAATGAAAATGTGGTCTTAAAATATAATACATTATTTTAATCTATTAATCAAAAAATTAAACATTTTAGAAAAGTACTAAAAATTCCCTCTAAGATAATTTTAATATGTTGATTTAAAAAGTCATGTTTGTTTTATAAGTTAAATTTTATAATGGTGAAATATATAATTTTAAACAATTTTTGAAAAGTGAGACTAATCCACCATATATAAAAATTCATTTTTAGATAACTTTTATTTATGTTTCAAATGGTTATTATTTTTATTTCTAATCAATAAAACAACAATAAAAATGAATAAAATAAATATTTTTTGGAATTTATTTATTCATATTAATACCCTTAAATTTGAAATCTATTTGATAATGGTCAAGGATAAATATTATACTAATAGATTATTTTCATTTAAACTAAGTGTATAAAGCATCACATGAATTTGGGGATATTTAATTTATTTTAAAAACTAAATTGTAAATAATAAATATGCAAGAATTATGTTGGAATATTTTAAAATCCTATTTTTACCTTTACTAAGAATATTAAATAACCACTTTTTATGTTTATAATTCCATTTTTTATGTACATGGGATCCAAGTATGATATGTCTTGAATTGTAAAATATTTGAATCGTATTTTTAGGAAATAATAAAGATTGGTTGGGAAAATAATTCAGTATACATTAAATCATAAAATTAATTAAACCTTTAGGTTCATGTGGATGGAATTATTTTAAGATGTATTTTGATATTCATAAAAAATATGTAATATTCTTGTATATTACAATCATGTCACCTAAAAAATAAGACACTATTACTTATCAAATTATGCACTCAAATTGGAGATATAATTCTACAAAACATCAGATGTTATGATCACATTTTTTAATTTTTATCAAACATTTAATCTCTAATGGGTCGAATATATTAACTGTAATGTATTTATAATTAATTTCATGTGATTTAATATTATCCTTATTATTATAACTATATATAATATTTAAAAATTAATCAAAAATGAGATTTTTCTTATAAATATAATTAGAAAACTATTATTTGACTAATGTATAATTAAATGAGTTAGTTATATAGTTGAATTTATTTGGATTAAGTATAAATAATTATATCTTATATAAATTTTAATGGTTAATTGATTGTATAATTAATTAACAAGAAATAGATGTTGTTAATTAGTTTCTGAACTAATTAAAAAACTTGATTAATTAATTTCTGAATTAATTAATGGATGGTATTTATGATGATAGAAATAGAATTCTATACCAATGATATAAAATAATTAATTTTATTTTAGGTGTTTGACCTGGTGTTGTACATTGATGGGATTTTGGTGTGTTATACATTACATTCAACACCAATGATAAATAAATTAATGGGATTTGGGGTGTTGGACTTGGAAATCAATGCCGAATGATAATTGATTTTTTTTAAAGGGAATTCAACCTAAAATAAATGTCTATAATGAATTATGAAATAAAGTATTGGTGTGGGTAGGACCTGAGTTAAATGTGATTAAATAAATGTAGGTTAATAATGATTAGAATTACTGTAGAAGATGATGTTAGTATTGAGGTACGAGCAACCATGGCATCCTTGGAGATAATAAATTATTACGTAGAGAATAATTGGTAATGTGTTGAAATGTATTTATTATTGATAAATATTCTTTTATGATTCTTGTGAAAACTCTTATTCTGGCTACGAGCTGAAGAAGTTATAGCATCAATGTGTCCCTTTAGATATTAAACGGGTTGTTGGTTAATTATTCAATTATATTATTTCTTTGTTATGTCTACACACCATTTGTTATATTATATTTTCTAGATTGAGCTATAAAATCGGTTGTCCTGTCCTACTAAGATATATATCTCACATCCTATTTGGGCTACAATTTCACTGGGGTACCCGAGTAGACTTTCTTCTTCGGAGGAGGGTTGACCTTTTCTTGTAGTGGTTACTTATACTTGGGAGTTAGGAGAAAAGGACCGAGCAGGAGCTTGGGAGGATCATGTAGATCTCCAATGAGGCATTGATTATTTAATTATTTTTTGTATTGGAATATAATTTATGTGGTTTTATATACTACATTGCGTTATGTATCACCATGATGTGCATGTATTGTATAAACTAGAATTTCCCATTTCCATAATTCAATTGATTATTGAGAGAAAATTGCTTCCACTATTTTCTGAGTATATTATCAATTTCTGATGTGCACCTTTAATTTGAGGGTATAGTGTCCCCACTAACTACCCATAGACCCCCGCTGCTAGTCAGCAACCTCTAGCGTACGAGGGGATGCACGTGAGGTATTGTGATGACTATTCCGACTACCAGTTTGAGGGAAAGCCGAGTGGAAATGTTACAACTCATCACCTTAATAAAAAAAATATGATATCCTTATAATTCATTAATAAGGATACTATAAAAAAATTAATCACTTTCACTGTAATACACACACATAGAATATAGAATGTTCTTGTTTGGGAATGTTAATGAATCTAAACAAACAATTAAAAAAAATCTGTCATTAGTGACTACATAAACTTATTTGCATTTAATATATGATATTAAATATTAAATTATTATTTGAATATAACATAAAAAATGATGGTTGATTATAATGTCATTTTTAGTGATATATTTTGATAAACAAGAACTTCTGGATTTTATTATTACAATCAAATAAATAATTTACATAAAATGAACATATGGATACATATATATATTATAAAATTCATTTCAAATACATTTATAACAATGAAATATGAAATTTTATTTCAAATAATAGTTTTTTAAATAACCATTATATAACTTGTAGGAAATAATATAAATTACTGACATACAATTATATAAAAATGTTAGTTATTAACAATAATGGTCAAATAGGTAATTGGATGTGAATTTACCATTTTGAATTTGAAACCCCTTCTCAATTTAAGGACAATTGAATTGAAATATAAAGAGAAATGAACAAAATGATTTTAGTTATATTTTGGATATTAATTATTTTACATTATTCTTCTCTCATGTCATTCCCAATTAGAAATAGCGCATAATAAAGTGTATTATAAGAATTTTGAATGGAGTCCTAACACTTTATAATTACATTTTTTAATCAAAATTGTATTATATAATACTTCACCACCATTTTCTACCTAGATGGAAAATTCTCAAATTAAACAATATTTTCTTACCTACAGTCACAACCAAAAATATCCCACCTTTTTCACTAGAGGAAAACCCAAATAACCAAACCATTTTCAACCTATAGGCACAACCCAAAACATACCTTTTATGTGTTTCGTAATTGATGTGATTATATATAGAAATTAATGTAAATGTGTAATAAAAACATAAATAAAGATAATAAAAAAGGATGTTAGTGTCGAGGTAGGAAGATTCACTCCATAAAAAATTGATCAAATAATTGAATTTTGGGTTAAAGAAGTAATTGATCACTATGTTATATCACATAGTACATTTCAAGAATTTCCTAAAACATGTAACCATGACTTTGTTATATGAAATTCCTAAAAAAATAGTTTTTTCATTCATATAAAAATTAAATGTTCTTTTACATTTTAGAAGATCTTTTCTCTGTCTTGGATAAAAACTACATCATTATTGTTAGATGTTATTATTCAACAATTTATTGTCTATGAACGAAATATTCATGTGGGATATCTATGATGACATGGAAAAATGAATATTCTATATAGAACATCATGTTATAAAATTTAATATAGAACTTAATATCAATATTAATAAATATTAACTAACTTATAAACAATCCCCTAGAGTGTCTATGGTAGAAAATAATATTTAATACAACTCAAATATAGATTTTTTAAATTACAAGAATTTTGTTCATGCATGATTATATTTGATGTTGTTTTAATGTAAAATTAATTATCTTCAAATAAATATATATTGGTTCTGAATAATTAATGAGTCATTAAGGAAAATTAAACAAAGAGAAACATGTGATATAAATGGGTTATAATGAAAAATATAAAATAGTATGTAAATAAGAGAATGCTTCAAACTAAAAAATAAAACATAAATAAGAGGATATGTACATAATAGAAGACCATTATCATAATATTTGTAATTCTCCTATTGTAATATATATTTATACACATTTAATAATTATTAAAAAATCACAATTTATTCTTATAGAAATCAACATCTTCTCATAATATCTCAATTTTGTCTTATGGAAGATTTATCTCATTCGTGAAATCATAAGTTATCTCATATAAGGTCTCTGTCAACCATGAAACCATCCTTAAATTTTTCAAACCGTTAACGCATATAAAAAATTTTCAGTCAAGGAATAAAAATATAATTCATGGAATAACATGACATCTCAACGAAGAAAAAAATCTCACACTAATTCATACTCAAGGAATAACAATATATCCCATGAAATAAGAATTATTCTCATGGAAGAGTAAAATACCTCATGGATATATAAGACAACTTATGGAAGAACATGATATCTCAGGTAATATCAAAAATATCTCACATATGATTCTTAAAATATATAGTAGGACACTCACAGAATATAGAATACTAACAGATATCCATTACACTAATGGAATTTCATGAACACAGATTTTTAACACATTTTATGTTCATTAATTATAAGTAAATATCAATACATTACTAAATTTAGAAGAAGAAACTAATAACATGATCATTATAACTCTTATGAAAAGAAATTAGAATTAATGAAAAATATATGGAAAATAATAATTAATAAATAAAAAATATTGTAGTTGTCAACACATATATAATAAAACCGGACCAAGGATACAAATTTACATTCTCGAATTTATTATAATTACAAAAAATATTCAATTTTATCCCCCATTTAAAATTGATTAAAAATATTAAAAAATGTATCTTTTTGAGAGTTTGCAATGATTGAAGATATATTATATTGAAAGAACTAAACCCTTTTAATGATAAAATTAGACCAAAAAACCATAGTTTAATGATTGTTGTGGAATAATAACAATAAATGTCACATCAAACACATAAATATCCATCCCCTAAATTCTTGTTTCAATAAATTATTTTCAATTAAATAGTAGCCAATTATTCTAAAAAATGTAATGAGAATTAAAAATATTTATTATGAATAAAAAATGACTTAAAATTATCCTAAAAACATAGTTTAACTCCCCCAAAATAAATTCATAATTTTTTTCATTATAAAAGGATTGAATATTATTTTATCTAATTTAAATAAACCTAGGGGTTTAATATATATATATCGGCATATTGATCTTCTGTTGAAATAGATTTTAAAACAATATTTCCTTTTTGAATATGATATCTACTAAAGTGATATCTCACATAAATTATTTTATTCCTAGAGTACTGAATATTATTCTTAGATATTTAAATTACGGAAATATTATCACATAAAATAAATATCATCTAATGATTAAAACCAAAAACCGAAACTATTTGTTTAATCAACAATTTCATGGAACAAAAATATGTTTTATCAATAAAATCACACTTAGTTGTTAATAATGCCCTTTATTTTATTTTATAAATCATATTTTATTTCATTTGACAGAATTTCATCAAATTTAACATCCAAAAATTCTTTAACTACAACTTTTCCATTCATAAAAACATGAACTTTAATGCATAATAAAAAGTCATCGATGTAATTTTGATTAAAATTTTTCTAGTTTATATTTTGAATAAAAATGAAATAATTTAATTAAAATAAAATACAATAACCAATTTAATGATTAATTCATTTAAATAATTCACAAAGTGTACTCTCTAAAAATGATATATATAGAATTTGATTATAAACATGGTTGGTTAATTTAACAATTTTAACTAAGAAATACATAAGAAATAGTAATCATTTTTATTTTCTTATCCATTTCATTCAATGTATTGTTTCACCATTTTAAGACAAAATTAAATTCTGGGGTCTTAGAGGCTAAAAAAATGTGATATACACATTGTATTTTTAGAATTTAAGATATTATAGCAAAGAGAACCCAAAAAAATTATAAATTATAATTGACAAAGATGGATTACCTTTTAATTATGAACTAATTTACAATATGAAATATATATAGGTAAAATATTAGTTTTATGTGAAAAAAATTAGTCCATGTAATTATTATGTCATCATCCATAATAACATACACATTGAATTTTATCCCAAGACTTGTAGATTTTTTGGGGCTACATAAATCTGAATATAATAGATGAAGTCATCTAGAAGTTTGTATCTCTTGGACAAAGTTGGGTGACTATTTATTCTTTATACCGTTTAATAATGAATCACATATACTTGTGTTATCTATATTGAACACTTCATTATCCACCACATTTTTCCTTTTGGAAATCTTGTTTTACAACCATAAACATTCTTTTCAAATTTATATATTCCAAAAAACAATTTAACATATTACATCCTTTAAACACTTCAAATTTTCATAATTTTCTCAAAAATAATTAATTTAATATTTTTCATCCCTTTTCATAAAACAAGGATATTTTTCCATTGAAAACAATAAACTTGTGGTTCCAAAATTTTACATTCTTATTATCAACATAAATTTAAGATAGAATTATTATATTGTGATTTAGAACATCAAAAAAACAAAACCATTGAGATATAAATTAAATTTGAAATTAAAAATTATCAAAAAAATTCACATTTCACTTTGAATTATAAAAAATAGTTTCAATACCACAATTATACTTATTAAAATATATAAAACTATAAATATCACTGGTTATATGTCATCAAAATACACTATCCATATGCCAGAAATACTTTTTAATACATCAATGACAATATTCCCATATAGATATATTCAAATCTTCTTTTGTAACCACAAACATTAGGTCTAATTGTATTATAAAAATAATTCTCATAATCCAATATAATTACAAGAAATATTTTATGTGAAATCAATATGATAATTAATTTGATATAAAATCCCTAGTATCATCAATAGTCTATGGACATCCAAAGTACCATTCATTATCATAATGGCCCTTATTTTGAAATCTAAAACAAGTAAAAATAGAAACATTTCTACTTGAACATTTAATAAATAAGGTATTATATATATATATCGGGTAAAAAATTATCACATATATAACTAATTTAATTTTTTTTATTTTTAAATGAACATTTTATTATTTGAACATTAGAGGATAAATCTAACTCTAAACATTCAATTTCAATTCAATGTTTATCATTTTTTCAAAAAAATAAAATATTATATTTTTAGATTCATCATATATACACTAATAATATTTATTTCTCATATTTTCTGGTTGAACACTTCACATATCAGTGAAAATTTTATTTTTTGATCATTATGAATTATCTTTTAAAGTTATTGATTTTTCGCATGAATCCCTTTATGATTAGGCTTTTGAAAGTTTAATAATATGTTAATCATGTTTATTTTTTAATGGATTATAAAATTAACTTCATTTAAAAATCATTATAGAGATAAAAATAAAATTTAATAGAGGAAGGGGAATCATATTCATTAATATTTGTCAATTTGGGGAAGGCATATGACTCTGGTGGGGTTATGGGGGAGAAGATTGGGCATTAGGATCTCCTCAAATAAGATCTTCGAAGAGACCATCAAGAATGTAGGTACAATATCCTTCCATGATTGTGATTCTTCCCCCATTGGTATAATAATTTAAAAGCGTCGAGTCGTGCATGTCTCTATAATCCAAAATGTTGTGGAGGAGAGAGATATGCTTTACAAGTTCTAGATTATTTCTTAGGTGTTGATTCCAAAAGGGGTGATGTCCTGGAACGTTTCTGATCTTACCAGTCAGATTGCTGAGCTATGGGGCTTCATTCATTGGAAGATGAAAATGATGGGTCATGGATTCTATCATATTGTCTTCCCTTAAGATGAGCTCAAAAGGAGAGCAGGGAGTTTTGGTTTTGTCTGGCTGAAGCCTGGTTTCCTTCTGATTCATGAATTGGATAAGAACTTTGACCCTAATACTATTAAAAATACATTTTCATAGGTTTCAATTCGAATATGTAGTCTCAACTGGTTGTACTGGCCTCCGCAAATTCTATGGGACATTGTTTCATCTGTTGGAAATCCATTCAGTCTTGAAAACAAAATAGACAATCCTACGTATGGTCACTATGCAAGGATTCTTGTTGCAGTTGACACGGTGGCCAAACTTTTGGAAGAGGTGGTGTTAACTAGAAAGGAGGACAGTCTCAATCTTGGCATTATCTATGAGAGGAGGCTAAAATTCTGCCTAAATTTATATTTCTTTGGGCATGTTTGCCTAGATTGTAATCTAAATAAGGTGTGTAGTAACTGTAATATTAGGGTCCATATTGGTGAAAACTATAGGAGGAATAAGGATCATGGGAATTCTCGTGTTCAGAAGATTGTGGAGGCAACTATGATGCCTCAAGATGGTGAGTGTCCCTCAAATGATTGAAGTGCTTCATCTAGTGATGTTGTAGCTGGTCAGAACTACCTAGTTACACATGATCAGTTAGTTGACATCACATGACTGCCTCATAATCATCCAGAGCATATGATACAACCATTTGGTTTCATCTCGGAAGTAAGTGATGCTTTTGGTCAAGAAACAAAAATCATCTATATGCTATTCAGGCACATACTGCCCAGATTGGTCTTTTGGTGTTGCTGATAGATATTGTTATGAAGGTGTCTTGTGTTAAAAATTCTCCTTCATAGACCACAGTGGTATCTCGTGATCGGATTGAGCCTTTATCTCACATTGGTTCTGAGTTAAATGTTCAAGACATCACCTCTAAGGATGCAAGACAGAAGGCTATTGATTTTGAGCAGGTTCATCCATCAAAGGTGGAAAAATATGGATGTGTACTACAATGTTGTTTGGTCCAGTTGACATGGATAATAGGTTAATTTCTCTTAGTATTTATTCTCAGGAGGATGTTGTCTCCCAATTAGACGAGAAAGAGTCGGGTTATCCTTCGTCAGGTGAGTTTCCTAATGTTGAAAATGTGACTTATAGATATGATTGTCCTAACACTTGGCTCAGATCCATTAATAAATGAAGATTATATATTGTTACTGCCATGTCCTTGGGAACCATCCCATGGTCAAGTCCCTTAGTCATTTTATTCTGACCAAAAAGCCTATGTTAATCAGTATTGCTGAGATGATAATACAATTTGAGAACTGGTGCAACTTCCAATGGAGATCCATAAGTTATTCCCTTGTCTCACATTATCAATTTCATGATAATGATGTGTCCATGTGGTTACTAAAACGTGACTTGGTTCTTGTCAATTATTTTTTGAATGTACATCAATCTATTACCCTATCCTGTTGCATCAACATTATATCTATTTCTGTGAATTTTTTCTATGACTTTCATTTTTATACAAGAAGAAGTGCACATTAGTGGAACCTAGAACTATGGACATAAATATGGATTGTAATTGGATCTTGATTAGTGATTTCAACACTATTATGAGGCCTGAGGAAAAAACTTTTCATAACTTTTGTAGGATCCCAGCTTCTGAATTTTCTTCTCATATAGATATATGCAACTTGAGTGAGGTCCCAATTTCTGGTGCTGATTTTACATGGTCTTGATACACTATTAATTGGAGGTAGGAAAGTAAATTCGATCAGTTCTTTATGAATATTGATGATAGAAATGACACTATCGATTTTTCGTGTATCACCCTTCCAAAATTGCATTCAGATTGAAACCCTCTTCTTATAGATGTTTGTGGTAACAGTTTAAGGTCAGTCCCACTACCATTTAGGTTTAAAAATGCATGGATAGTCATATCAGGTTTCAGGTAAGTTGTTGCAGATTCTTGAAATACTGAGATTTGTCGTAGCCCTTTGTATATTCTCTGCATTAAATTGAAGGTTGTTAAGCTGAAGCTGAAGGAATGGAGTAATGTAAAATTCTCCTCTATTGACAATGATATTAAAAGGGATGAAGCCTCACTAGAATCCTGTCAAAAAGATAACATGTCCCTGAGCATTCCATCTCAGGATGAGATAGATACTGCTTCAACGCTAGATATACTCTCGAACCTTAAAGGAAATTTATCCCAGATGCAGTTTAGAACTACATGGGTGAGAGAAAGTGATATAAATTCAAGATTATTTCACTACATGCATCCGGAGAGGAAGGCCAAAAGGAGTATCAGTGTAATTCAGATTGAATGGAATTTTTTTATCACTGAGAATGATATTTCTCATTCCATGATAGATTATTTCGAGAGGCTTTATTTTGATTGTGGGGAGGACAACACTGGGGAAATATTAAAATTTTTTGACCCTTCAATTAAGGATTCCTCAAACAAGGGACTTTTTGAGACACCTGTAGACAATGAAATCCATGATTATCTCTTTTCTTTCAATATTGACAACATTGAAGGACCCGATGGTTTCACAAACAAGTTCATCATATTTTACTGGGATATTGTTTTCCATGAAGTTATGAGTTATGTGAAATAATTATTCATCTCATCGTAGATGCCTTTTGGGATGCACTCCAACATTATTGATCTTATTCCAAAAAAGGACAATGCCCTAAAAATTAAGAAATTCATGCCAATTGTAAGTGGGAATAACAAAAAAAAAGTAATCATCAAAATACTGACGCACTAACTAGGAGAAATCTCAAAAGGTCTGATTTCACGCAATTAGTTTATTTTTGTCCCTGGGTGAAGTATAGGAAATTTTCTTTTTATAGCTTCTAAGTGTGTCAATGTTATGAGGAAGAAATTAAAGCCTGATAATTTGGATATGAAGATTGATATCTCAAATTCCTTTTATACCATCAAATGGAGATTAATATTTACCATTCTAAGAATGCATGGGTTCTCACAAGGATTTTTTGATCTAATTGGGTCCATTATGAGAACTGTCAAACAATATATTCTCGATAATGGATCTCCTAAGGGGTTCTTTAAATTCGCAAGAGGTGTTTGGCAGGGATATCCTCTCTCTGATCATTTACTTTCCATAGAAAAATATAAAGAGTATCATCTCATATTATGAATTGGTTTCTAGATAGGTCTTCAGTTGGGTTAAGTCCTTAGTTATGTTTGGGGATGGTGTTATTATTTGCAAGAAGAATAGAATTTCATGCAAGATTGGTTTCAAGAGAGGTTCCATACCTTTTACATACCTTAGAGTTCCTATTTTTTGGGGTGGGTAAAGCGGTGTCATCTGGAGAAAATTTATCAGAAAATTATTAACCAGTTAGAAAATTTGAAAGGGAGAACTATATCTCAAGAATGTAAAATTTGTTTTTTCAATTCTTTTATCACATCAATTTTTGTATATTCCTTTTCTCTATATAGATTTCCTAAAACTCTTCTGAAATAGATGACCAGTAAAATTAGAAATTTTATATGGACTGGCTATCTTGATGAGAAGAAATTGGTCACACTTACCTGGAAATATTGTGTTATACCTACTGATATGGGAGGAATAGGAGTTAAAGATATTATATTACTCAATTATTCTTTAGTCAAAAAATTCACATGGAACCTAATTTCAAAAACTAATATGTCCATTGATTCTCTGAATATCAGATTTGTTAAGAAGTGTTATAATGGTTGAGGTGGTTACATGGCCTCCTTAGTATAGCCTGTATTGAAGCAGGCCTACTCTGATCTTATGATATTCTCAAGATGGGTTGTCTGAAAGTTGTGCCCACTAAACTTTTGGACAACCAACTGGTTGTCTCATCCGATTCGCACTAACATGAATATTCCAGGAATTCTAAAGGCCAAATCCATTTCTGATATTATTATAAACCAAGCCTTTCATATGATTCTTCTTACACATATGCGATTGGAGATGTCCAGATACTTGTTCTCTGACATGAACACTCTTGTATAGGTGAACATCCTAAATGGTGTGTTCACCAAAAAGAAATTCTATAGGCTTATTTGGGGCCCCTCGACCACTCCACCACTATGGATTTCTAAAATTGAAAACTGTTTGTCCCCCCACTGATTGATTGCTGCTATAGAAGATTCTGATGCTAAGACTCCCCTTTCAACACCTTTTACAACACACTGGGAGGAGTCTTTTCTTGGTCTAGATTATCTTATTGAGAGTGGAGGAGTTGATATCACATATTTTTGTTAACTACTTATTTTCAAGGAAAATTTATTCCCATGTGAAGGATATTTTTTAGTACTCTTTGGAGCTACATACCATTGAAAATCTGCTGAAGAATGTTTGAAAGTATAGTGGTTACGAGCATGTTCATTCCTTGCATGTTGATGCAACTATTTCTGGAATTTCTTATATTTGGAGGGAAAGGAAAGATTTCATTTTCAGCAATAAAAATTCATTATTCCATACTTTTATTCTGTCTATTCATCAGGCCATTGAGTTTGTTTCCCAGGTTCAAACTGGGGACATGAATAATGATGTATCTGTTCCTGTGTTTTTGAGTTCTATTGGTGTAACTAGAATTTCAAAGAAACCTCCCATGGTGAAGTATATTTGATGGATTCCACCCATCCCATGGTGACTGAAGGTCAACATTGATGGGGATGTATCTAGCGCACCTGGACCTGCTAGCTGTGGAGGTGTCTTTCGCACATATTAGGGTCTACTCAAGGGCTTCTTCTTTCACTACATTGGAAATGTGACTACTATTGAAGCGGGACAATGGGTAATTATCAAATCAATCAGGTATGTTGTCCATTATGAATGGAATGATCTATGGTTGGAATCATATTCCCCCGTGGCAGTCCAAATTATGAAAATCATCTCACGTAATGTACCATGGAGGATGCTTTCAGTGTGGGCGGACTACCTTAAACATGCTAATCAGATCTCCCCAGAAGTGACGCATGTCCTTCATGACACCAGTCATGTGGAGGATTCCCTATCGTAATGTGAATTTGTAGAGGTGAGAACTAGGTGGACATTTAGAGCTCCATAGATTTGTATTCATTTAGTCCATGATGATTATTGTGGTAAATTTTTACCCCCCTATGTAAGGCTTGTCTGTAATGATCTATTTGGAACGTTTATTTTCATTTAATTTAATAGGGGTGGGTGTGTCCGACCCCTGATCTTTTTAGGTAAATCAATTAGACATGGGGTTTTCAATTTTTTCCCACAATAGATTATTAACCTGAATCTGAGTCTAAAGTGTAACTCGAACTCATTTAATTTCATTCCATTAATTATCAAAATATTATCTATTGTTCATCTCATTATTGTGCCTTTCGGAGTTGGGTGTGATATTACCTCTTCCCCTACAGTCATATGAATTAACATCATTTAATTTAATAGCAATATTATTTTCATTACTCTGTAGGTTACCCCTTGTTCTATTCCCTTAGTAGTCTTTCCTAATTATCCATTTAGAAAATTATAATACAAGGTATCTATATCTTTTTTTGAATTAAAAATTGGAATAGTGAGTGTGAATAATCAATTTGTATTTTAAAACAATACATTTCCTTTTCTAATCCACCTCTTTAACAATAATTATCATTTCTAAATGATCATTTATTAAATATAAAATTAAACAATATAAATTGGATTAATTAAAAATTATTACCATTATTAATTGCTACATTTTTAGAATTCCATTTAACTAGTAATACTCTTAAAACCCATCCAAATTGAATATAATTATCTACAATTTCTACCATGCCACTCATTCCATTTACAGTACTTTTAAATCTATGAAATATTTTATTTACTAGTTCTTATTCTCTAATTTTGAATTCGTAATACTCTACTATGAACAAAATGAATTTATTAGTTATAAATTTAATTGACCCTATAAGTATAAATTTTATTATTTTATCAATTTCACATGCTTTTTATAAAGATATATAAATATAAACATTCCTATTAGTTAAAAAAATAATGAATACTCATTAAAATTAAATTTAGAAGATACTTTTCCATTCCATTACAAAATAATGATCTAGGATCAATTTCATAAAATAATTATAGTTTCACCATAACTATCAAAATTTCAAAGATCATCATTTCAAAGTAATGTTAATTGAAAAACATATAGTGTACACAATATATTCCATCAGAGAGTTGAGGTCTTCAATGTGTCGAACCATTATTCAAATTCATTTATTCATTATCAAAGTGGATATTTTCCATTGAATTTTTATGTTTAGATTTTATTACAAAAAATAATATAAGAATATTCTAATCTAAGGAAAACTCCCTTGATACCAATTATTTTGTCCTAAAAAGAATGGTTTAATGGTCAAAAGGGGGTTGAAGAAAACCTTTTAAAATTTTAAACATCCAATAAATGATAGGATAATGTAGTTGAAATATTAAGAGGAATGAATAAAGTGATATTTATAGTATTTCTGATCTAAATGATCCTACTCTAATCATAACCCCTATAAAATGTAGAGAGAGATGACACCCACTATAATAGACTCTTTTTATTTTTAAGGGAGTCACAACTCGTTACCACTACCTTTTAAAACTATAGAAGAACAAACCAAGAACACCCTATATTTTTCTACATTGAGGAGAAAAATAAAATATTCATAGGTTTTTATATATTGAGGCACAACGAAAAATACATTGTGTTTCCTACATAGATTTACAACCCAAATTATCATTCCTTTCTCCATCTGAAGGCCTAACATAAAAAGTACCATTTAATGTTAGTGTAATCCAAAAATATTATGTTCATAAAACTATAGTAATATGTAAGAACCACAAAAACCAGAAGAAAAATAAAGGATATATGTTTCTTGGTATAAAGGTTCTATCTAATAATAATGGATAAAATAATTTATTTATTTATGACTTGATTAATTGATCCCTAGGGTGAATCAATCTATATATCTCAATAATATCAAATTCCACTTTATATTTATATGGTTCAGTCAAGCTGTTATATAAATATTTTATTCATACATTTCCACTATAAAATATCTTTTCCAATTGAATTTCTTTTTCCTCCATCAATGATAATGGAAGGCTTTAGATTTTTTTGATGTTGTTGTCTATCCATTTAATGAACGTTGAAAAGAAGTTAATGTGGGATATCATTGATAATATGAAGAAAAACATTCAATATATCATATTCACTTATAAACATTAATAAATCACATAGTATATGAAATAATCAATGTTAAATAACAATAGAACATTCCCATACATTGTGAAAGGAAAAAATCTAATATTTAATAATGTTCTAATTTAAATGGATCGTTTTCCAAAAAATCAGAGCACACATTATAATATAAAATTCATTTTGAATATAGAGAAAAATTGTAAAATTAAATTTATATTGGAATAGAATAATTCAAGAGTAATTATGTAGTATTTAAGATAATATAATGTTTTTAAATAAGTACAGAGAAAATCAATATAAAAAAGTTTATAAAAAGCAATAATTTTTACCTAAAATTTTGAAAATGAAAATTGGAGACCATGAAGTTTAGAATAGATCATTCACATAATATTTTGGATTATACTCATGGAGGGTTTATCTTTACTCATGTGTGGACTGTTTTTTATGTACAATTTCATCTCATGAAATCTATACCTATACCCATTATGGATTAATTTTAATATAATGATGTTTAATTTAAATTCTGATAGAATAATATGTATCACATTCTTGTCTATTTTAGTCAAATAATATCCATTAATTTTTATATAAAATCTAAAAACCCCATAGATGACCACTTATAAAAAAATAATAAATCTCAAGGGCAAAAATTAAAACTCACATAAGAATAAATAGCTCATATAATCATAATAAATGTAGAACAAGATATCTAAATGAAATAAATGTATTTCACCAAAGCATAATCATGGTAGATTAAGATAACTCATTATGAAAATGGCATCCCATATAAGATAAAAGATACCTCATATAAAATTTATTTATCATATGTTAAGGTAATAATGGAATCTAGAATACTCATGGAAGATTTCTTCCACTTATGGAGGCATAAGGCTTCCAAATTATCAATCTATGATATTTTATTACTTCTTATAGAATGATCAAGACATTACAATGTTTTTATGTACTAACTAAAAACAAACTAATATAGGAATCACTATAACTAAAGTTAGATAGAATATGTAATTGAAATCAAATTAGTGAAAAATTATAATTATGTTATAAATAATTTTGTAATTTTAATAACATAAATTAAAAGTTTTATCAAGGAGCCACTTTAAAAAAATATACATTGCCTAAATAATGAATGTGTACTAAAAGATTATAACTTAATGATTTATAAGGGTAATAGATAGGAATAAGGTTATAAAATAAGTGATTAATATAGTTAGCCTTATTTTAATTAAGGTGACGTCACTTTTTTTTTATGTCCGGATTAAAAATTATGGGGTTTCATTCAATTATCATTTTGGTTTTTATAATTTCATAACTAAAATTTGATTGAGGGAAATTGTATAAAATTTCAATCTTAAACAACCTTGGTATTCTTCTCCATTGCTTTTTCATGACTTATACAATTCCTCCTTCAATTTCACAACTACTTTGGTACTTATTTCCCCCAATGTGTCTCTTGTGAAGGAAAGAGACACTACCACTTCTTATTATTCATGAATATTTCTCTCCCATATCTGTAGTCTTTATTTTATTTTATATATTACCTTATATTAACATCAATGTTTTTATTAATCAATTTTCATTGGTCTTAATTTTATTTATATCTAAAAACTTATTTTATCATTTTTTTGCATAATTTTCCACTAAAGTTTACATTAATTACATAATATTAAGGGAAAATTATTAATAAAAATTTTATATACTAATATATTTTATTTTCAAAAGAATTAATTTGTATAATAAAATTATTCTATAGGATATCCTCACTTTAGAAATAAAATTATATTCACATTTTTTGATAAACAATTCATTAAAATTATGAAAACTTAAAAGGATATTTCATTATCTTTCTCTAGGTAAATATTATTGTACGTATAGAATTAATATTAAACTATGTCAAAATCATTTAATTTTTAAAATGCTTCCCAGATAATATCATCTAATGATAGTAGCCACGTCAATTTTATTGATGTATTATAATAAATTATTAGGTGTTTTTTAATAAAACATGTTTTTTTAATTTTTTATTTAGTATATGATTTATGGATAAATGTTTTTCATTTTCTTTGACATAGATATGTATGTTTTATTATTATATGATAGGTGGGTATGTTATATCACTCTAGTGCATTGGGTAACGTTTTATATATCATGACCTAATTATGTGATATGTGTGATTACCCCAAGTACACTATCTTAATGGGTGTGGATTTTTATCTGATGTATTCAATATTAGGGGAATGTTATTAGAATAACCCATTATGATATGAATATCTCAGTTTCTTTCTTTAAAATATGATATGTCTTTTATCTTTTGTTTATTCTATATTATTATAGTAAGCTATTTAAATATGTTTTGATCTCGTGGATCATGATTATTGAGTTAATGTACACTCTCATATGAATCATTCCTTATTCTATTCTAAAATACATATTATATGACTCAATTTTTAAGATCTATGTTTTATTAGGTATGATTATCTTATGGTATGACTATGTACCTTTATTTTGTTCTCAAACCACATTCTGAACATATGTGAACAAATGACCTTAAATTAATACACTGTAGGTTTACCATTATGTAAAATTTCATTGTCACCTTTCATATGTCTTTATTCCCTAGGTTATGATGAATTTTATTATTTGTGAAATGTATTAAGAGTATTATGTGGGAAACATATTTGTTTGATATTTTGACGTTATTTTAAAATAATTTATTTATATATTTATTCTATAATGGATCTAAACCTTTATGTTTTGGTGTGTGGTGTATGGTGATATATAATAAATATTCACAAAAATGTATTAAAATGCATGTATAAAATTATTGGGTCGTCTTAAATAATATACTAACAAATGTGGAATCAAAGGAGCTTATAATGAATGAAGAATAGTATTTTTGAAATTTATATTCACCACTACTATGATTATAAGGGGATATATAGAGTTATGTGAAAGACTCCTTTACTGCTTTGGGAAAAATCAAAGACCACCTTTATTTTAGTGTATTATCCTTTTAAAACATCTGTTAATGGGTTTATTTGTTTTTTATCATATATTAATTTGGTTTTAAATTAACATTGGATTACAAGTTCTATAAATTTTTGTATTTTCATTGATGTTAAATGTTTTATTACTTATATTTTTCAATTTTATTTATATTCATTTTAAACATTTACCAATTTCTACTATTTTTACTTATTCTGATGTATAATTTTATTTGATGATTGAATCTATTAGAAAACTGGTTTCTCAAGTGTTCATTTATATTGAATGTTCTTTTCATCCATAATTCACTATTCCTATTATAGAATCAGTTTCTTTATTTATAATGAACATTAACTATTTCACATGATTTTTTTAGAACACCTCTAAGAGGGATAATAAGATTATTGGTTCTTGATGTGAGAAATAATTATTTCTTAATCCCTAATGCGATTTAGTGGAGTTGAGTTACTATAAAATGTTTAGTTTTTGGGTTCTATTTCATGAGAATGATGGTGGAGACCCATTTTTGGTTGGTAGTTATTATTTTCATGTTAAATATAAATTTCATTCAATAGAAAATTGTCAATGATGCCTTTATATGAACATTAGGTATTAATATTTGTTAGTGAATAACCATAGAGAATGGATAATTTTATTGGGACTCTTAAGGATTATATTATATTTAGACTATATTATTTGAGATATTTGGTGTGGTGATGGATATGAAAATGTATCATTTTGTATGTAATGGATTAGGTGTGAGGAACTGAGTGTCTTGGAATCTTTAGTAATGAAGTCTGTGATAATAATTTTGGAATACCATAGGTTATAAGTGAGGTAATAAAAAAAATATTTATATTTTTCTGGGTAAAAATAATAAATTTGATGTTAGTTTGTGGTTATTCCAAAGTGATAAGAACCAATGTTTCAAAAATTGATATGTCATAAGATTTTTAAGTGTAATTAATGTTAAGAGCATTGGTATGGGTTTTATATGCTTTCTAGTAATTTATTAATCCAGAAATTGATATTTTATAGTGTTATGTTATTGTATTACATATATTTTATTTCAGTTTAGATTTTTTAGAGTTTGAGGATGGATAGAGAATGTCATGGTCTTTTGATATAGACATCATTCATTTTAGAACCCATTTCCATACCAACATAGTTCCCAAAATGATATTTAAAAATATATTTATCTCACATTTATAGACAAATGAAAACCTCATAAATATTATAGAAGTTATATTAATTCCCCAGTCTTGATCTACCAAAATCATTTGGAGTTATATAGATTTTATTTTAAACCTACTTATAGAGTGGAAAAGTGTTTTGGATTCCTTCTAATACTTATTTAGTGAAAACTTTTAGAGTTTTTAATAGATAAAGATTCCATCTAGATGTTCTTTTATTCAACCTTGGTGAGAGAGGATGAGATATTATGGCACAACTTGGCTGTTCTTTTAAGCACATATTGTCCTACTGATTGAGATCCTTTGTTTCCATTAGGAAATTCTTTAATATCCAGAACCAAACTGTTAGATAATCCTTGATTCTAGGAGGTATTATTCAGTGTGTATGATGAAACAGGTAGATAGTATAGGATTCCATTAAATCTTTATGTTGTTTTAGTTTTATTAGGTGTGTGGTTCACCATATATGATCAACCAATAAATTAAAGTGTAGTGTTAGATTATTTTTTACATGAGGACATTATATGCCTACTGTCATGGGGTATGTTCATACTTTATATAATCTCATCCCACATATACTATTATATCGAGGAATATATGTGGTATGTATTTAGTGGTTCTCTACTCAATAGTACAGGTAAATTATTACATGTTAACCCTAGTGTACATGAAGACTTCATGTCTAATATGTAGGTTTGAGAAAAATATGTGTAATGTATGAACACATTGTCAATCAATTAGGTTTTATATGGGATTTATAAGGGGGTGTGATTGTATTAAAACCTCCCAATTTGTTTATCTGTATTTCTATTATATATGATTAGGCTAGTGGGTGATCTTATTTATTTATGTGACACATTACCTATTTTATTCATTTCTAATAGTATTATTGGATAGTGATTTATTATGGTTTTCTTTAGGATATAATTATATATATGTGAACTCTAATTAAATCATATAGAGGTTGCTCTACTTATCTGTTTTCTTTGATTATAATAATGTTGAAAATATTGATTCCTAAACATAGACTAATGATACTGACTACTATTTAGAAGCACCTTGTGTATGGAGAAGCATGAATTAGTACTTTGGGACCACTTGCTTTCAAACAAAATGGGTTATCAGGGCCCGAGAATAAAAATATTGGGTCAATTCCTTGTTATATTTTGTTGGAATTAAAATAATATTAAAATTATTATTTATATATTGGTATGAATATTGGTCTTCTACTACTTAAAAACATGCCTGATAAATGACCATGTTACAAGTGTCTTGATATTGTGGTATTTGTTTTTCATTTTTATGATGAGTTATTTTATTTAAATGATTTTTTTTTAATTTTTTGATTTTTTTCTCAAATTTTCAAGATGTGTGCATATGTATATCATATTCACATTGTATAATTCAAATTATATCCATGTTATATAGTTTGATTTATCCCCTAATTATTAATAAGATTTTAATAATTTAATGTTTCAAAAAATATTATATAGTTTTCCCGCATACGTTATCGGTGGTGTTATACTCAACAAGATTATAGTGATTATATTTATATTTATGACTTTGAATTATATCTTTGAAACTAGTTATGTAGATGTTACCACATATTATGTTATTATTTGATTATATAGTCCATGATTTCATGTGATGTGTGATCGGATATATTGGAGGGATCAGGAATTTTATCCATTTTGTTGGTTGGTACATGTTGAATGTTCATATGAAATGCTAAATGATGGGCATATATTTCCTAGATGATATAGATTCCCATGAATGGGAAAATGAATTTATGTAGGATTCCTTTGACATTAATATGTAATGTACATATAGTGATTATATTTTAGAGGTTATGTCTAGAGGATAACATTATGTTGTTTCCTAAATTAGTCGGACTCGACTATGGATTTTTATAATTGTGAATGGTAATAATAGATGGTTTGTATTTGATTTGGAAGTGTTAGAGTATATTCTGTTTAGTTTTAAATTGTCCATATGGGATGTGTTGTCATGTGATTCTTTAATTCACATGTTGAAATCATTGAGTTATAAGAATAAGAAATCTCTCTGAGTGATTTTCAAAGATGATTTTGATAAAAACATAAAGCATTCTCTATTATTTAGAATTATAGACCTAGTATTAGGGATATGTTACTCATGGAATCATGTGTAAAGATATGTGATCAATATATATGGGAGTGTATATCCATCAATTATTAATGGTATATTTAAATTGAATCTGGGATAAGCATGGTGTATAGGGTTCCATCGATATGGTTATGATATTCTATTTAATATTAAATTGTCCATACAGGATGTGTGGTCATGTGATTTTTTAATTCATATATTCCATTAAAAAGGATATCATAATCTATTTTGTTTTAAATTTTCGATACGGGATGTCTGGTCGTGTGATTTTTTAATTCATATGTTGTAATCATTGAGTTATAGGAATAAGAAAGCATTGTGAGTGATTTTTTAAGATAATTTTGATAAAAACATAAAACATGCTAAATTATTTAGAATTATAGACCTAGTATTAGGGATATGTTACTCATGGAATCGTGTGTAAAGATATGTGATCAATATATGCTGGAGTGCATATCCATCAATTATTAATGGTATATTTAAATTGAATGTGGGATAAGCATGATTTATAGGGTTCCATAAATAAGGATATGATATTTAGTGGTTAATGAATATTAGATTCATTATGAGCCTTTTGTAAAATGAATTATAGGGTAATAGTTGGTTTATAATTGTGAATATATTGCAATAATTTATTAGATAATTGAGACAAAAATTATCTAACTAAAAATTAAACGAATTAATAAATGGAATGGTGTTCCTTTTATAATATAATGTGAACTTAATGAGGATTTGTGATGTTTTGAGACTAGAGAGCCACCAAAACCCCTAAATTGTCTAGATTAATGTTAATGTGGATGGAATCTGTATAGTTATTGTTTTTATATCAAGGAAACTACAGTTTATAATTATGTATCAGAAAGATTTAATTATTATGGGTTGGAGAACCATGATGTAATTGAATAGGGAGTGATTAATGTTTATGATATTGTAGAATGGAATGGAAATTAATCATGATGATCTATACATAAGTAATAATTAATTAAAACTATATTTTTTCTCATAAATTATTGGTAATTGAATTAAAATAGTGGGGAGTTCACCATTGAGAACATAATAATGTCACTAGTGGGTTAGGGGAGTAGAGATTGGGTGTTATAAAGTCAAAAAAATATTTTTATTATATTTAAAAAATATCAGGATTGAGGATTTAGACACAATTATTCCGATGGAGATGGAAAATTATATGGATACCCCAATTGTATGAACCATAACTTGTCACACCCGTTTTGTTTAGTCATTTTATTTATTTTATTTCTCTTGGCGTTTGGTGAGTCCCGGTATAAAATTTTAATGTTAGGATGAGTTTATGGTTAGTGATAGTGCGCGAAGTCTATACGTTTAAGACGCACAGTCCACGTGGGCACGTGCTTTCCGCTTGGGTATGTGCAGCCCGCTTGGGTACCGTACGGTGCGTGAATACCGCACGGTCATCCAGTTTTAATGTTATTAAATTAGTTGGCTGAGCAGATAAATAAATAAATACATATGTGTAAATATGTTTATGTTTTAACGTTATATATATATATATGTGTGTTTATATGTATATATATGTTTATATGTGTATAGATATATATATGTGTTTATATATGTTTATATATAGGTATATATGTCTATATATGTGTATATATATGTGTGTTTATATTTTTAAATGGGTTTATTATTATAAATGTTTTCATTATAATAATAATTATTATTATTTTTGGTTTGGTTTTATTTTATTTATTTACCATTATTATTATTATTATCCTTATTCTTTTTATTTTATTTTAAAATTTTGTTATTGTAATTTTTTTAATGTTTTTTATCCTATTTTATTTTCTCTCTCATACCAATCACGCTACCCCAATTTTTTTCTTCCCTCATGCACATCTCTCCCCCTTATTCCATTCACACTACAATTGTTTTTTTCTTTTTTTATCCCCACACACCTCTACTATCCCCCCCAATACTCATCACGCTACCCCTCTTTTTTTTATTTCTCCACACGTCTGTCATATCCCCCAATTCCAATCACGCACCTCTCACATTCCCCCCCCCCCTCTATTTGCAGCATCGCAAAACCCCTCGTGAACCCACTTTGGCGTGACAGGTCTCTACGGTCGAGCCTCCCTATAGCGCCCCATGGCTGGAGCTTATCAAGGTCACAACCTCCTCTTCACGGTGACATGAAGTAGGCGCGCACGTGCCCTTGACTGAGTTTCTATGGCACGCAACACCCTTCCTCGTATATCCCTCATTCCTTGACCTTTCTTCCGATTTCTTCGTGTTGGTACAAGGATTCAGCAAGGTATGGTCCCTAGACCCCTTCTCCTTCATCACGTTGGCAATTTGTTTCTATTTTGGTACCCGATTTGGATCCAATCGGAACCCTATGTTTGGGATATCATGCGATTGTTGTGTTCTTTATTGAATATGGTATGCGAAGACCTCATTGGGTCTAGTTCTTCCGTGTTCCAACATCCTCCACCAAAGGAGAGGTGGATTGACTCATTTTCGGTCCGTTGTGGACATCCAAGGTATAGGTTTATGCCCGCTGTTTGGTTTCGCAGCTTCGTTATGCCCTTAATTATCCTACTATAATGTTCTTAAATATTTTTTAATTTGTTAAAAATATGTTTTTAGTTAGTTTCTAGTTTACGTCTTCATGCGTCTGTGATAATATGCTTGTCTATGTTCCAAATCTTGCTTTAATAATTTTTAAAATGTAATTCAAGTCCTTATGGTATCCTTGTATTGTTTTTTTCTGATGTTTTGGCATTTATGTAATTGGTTAAAATTATTCTTTGATGCGATTTTTTAATTATGTTTATGTTAATGTAAATTGATGTGATTTTTGGGGAGTTTCCCTTAGTTTTATTTAAAAAAATGTTAAAGTGTGACGTGGGTTTTACTTATGAACGTTGTGTTTTTTGTAGGGTTCGTTTGATTTGTATCTTGATTGCTTTGTTTGGATAAATTTTATTTTAGGGATTTGTGGTGTTTTTGAGTCTCGGGGATCTATCGTAGGGAGTTGTCGTTGGTTTTGAAGGTGTGCACGCATATTACCAGGTATGGATATGTATAGATATATATATCTCTTGTGTATGTATTACCTCATGGCGCGGGGAACACATGCATCGGTTTAAGGATATATATATATATATATAGAAGTTCGTACGTGCGAGCGAGCTGCTGCTTGAGTTAGAAATATTGATGTGACCTTGGTTCAAGGTAGGCATTTCCATCTTTTCTCTATTTCTGAAGCTTTCCAAAGGCACTTGCATGATTTCATTTGAATTATAGATGTTATTCGCACCCTTATCATCCTGATAGTTTATTCATTGTATTGTTTATTCTATGGTTAAAAGTGTTAAAAACTTCATTGAAATAGTCCCTTAGTTATGTGTAGGTTTTTCCATGACCTTGCTCCCAGTTTTAATCCATTTAATGTTATGTTATCTTAATTAAATCTTAGATTATGTTTCGCATCTTTATTTTGTTTATAGTTAACTTATGACCGTGTTTTTCCTGTTGAAAGGTTTGATCAAAAATGATTTTTTGGATGCTTCTTTATTTATGCACTTTTTTTATACCTTTCCAACTTGGTGGGAACTAACTGCCATTATCTACAAATATTACTGTTGGACTTCTTGAGTGGTGTTTTCTAGTAGAAACATTTTATGGAACATGTTTGTCCTGTGTTGGTTAGTTTGGTGGAACTTAGTGTTTTTGTAGAAATGTTTTCACGTATCTTTAAAATGCTATTTTTCTCGAATCCTTGGTTTTATAAGCAGTTCTTTTTTTCAAAATTATGTGGGCCTCTGCGTGCGGTTCTTTAAATTGGTTTGAAAAGAAATCCCTGAGTATATGCCCATTTGGCTTTCTAAATACAAAAGTGGTGTCTATAGTCATTTTAAAAGATCTTGTGCAATGTTTTCATAAAGGAATTTGATTATGTAAAATGAGAGGCTCGATTTACAACTCCAAGTGTTTGATAAAGTGGTTTTGATAATCGATTTATGTGACGGCCCAATCGTTACTTTGTATATTTGGCATGTATGCATATATATAAGTATATGGGGCGCTCCTCTAGGTTAACCCTTCATGGGAGAACATATAGGAAGCGTCTGGGTTTGGGTTCGGCAAGTGCGGTGATATGAGTCACGTGTGCGAGGGCCTTCTTACTTACACAGTATTATTATAACCACCATGGGTTCCTGGGGTCTTTTAGATGATCGAGTGACGGTTGCTGACCAACCCTGATTAGACGGGTTGGTACCCCCTAGATTTGTTGTTAGGACAGGTGGGTTTTGCCACTGGATTGGTCAGTTAGGGCGGCCAGTTGGTTATAGACTTAAGAGCTTCACCATATGCCGACAGGTGGTTCCGAAATTGAGTACGTCTAGGGGTCTTCTAGGGTTGTTTAGGATCACCCATGGTTACTGGATTACTTACATTGATTGTTTACTTTTCATTGCATTGTTTTATCTTCAGTTTCACTTTTTCTTGTTTTAATCTATCCCAACTTTGGTTTTTAATAGTTTTGGATTTCATTTATAAAATAGAAAGTGATTTTTTTTGGAAATGGTGTGTAGCATGTGTTGGGTTTTTTAATGAGAACAACATGTTCCATATTTTAAAATGTGAAAACCATAATTTTATATCTGTATTTCAAACTTGTGTTAGTGGACTATTTTGGAAAAGAGAATTTTTGGATTTAGTGTTTTATTCTTGGCATCCCTACTGAATATCTCAGTGCTCATGCCTATTATATCTTTCCCGTTGCTGGTTCAGTTTCTCGTACATGTTCCTGGTTCCGCTGCTCAATGTTGGAGCAGCATGGTATTGAGTTGGGTGGTGACCTAGGAGGTCACAAGGAGGTAGGTTCTTTTATTTTCTTTCCGCTTCTAGTCTTTCCTCATATCATCTGTCTTTATTTGATTGTTTATCTTTTTCTCTTGGTCCAAATCATTCCTGATAGTTAAATTTTGATGCCCGACACTTTTTTCCATCCCTTGGGGATCGGGAATGCCCCTCGGGACTTGCCGTAGACTGGCTCGGGTCGACCATACCCGGGGTAGTTCATGAAATAATGGTATCAGATCTTGGTTATTGATATTTGGGATGTCTGGTAGAAGGAGATTAGGATTTTTGGGGCTCAAGTGGTAGGTTACGGGTCGGTTCTTGATCACCACCACCCGTGACGAGACCTGAGTTACCAGGGGTAGTCTGGGTTTTGAGCCGTTTTCCTTTGCTTGTTTTGGTTTGAGAGATGATAATGAAGGCGAAATGGTTCTTGTTGTGGCCCTACACGAGGTGGTGACTCATATAGAGTCCATGTTTCCAGTTCAAGGTCCTCTTAGTGTAATGCCTTACATGGTTCATGACTCACCACCATGTCTCCAGGTTAGGTATATGCACTAGTCCCTCATTCCGGTGGTTTATTGTTGATTGTGTTTTGTTTTGATCTCAGTTGATGTGATCATGTGTTAAAAATGAAAGCGATTTTAAAATGGAAAATTGTTTCTTTTAAATTTTTTGAAATTGGTAAACTGAATTTTTTTTAAAGTGGGAGTGTTTTGATTTGGAATGTTTTATTGCTCGTTTGGATTTGATAAGGTAAAGAATTGTTCGAACCTTTCTATTCTTTGTGTAAGATCACATGTGCATTGATATGTGCATAGAGTATGTGGGGGCACTTGTTCACGAGCGATGTAGCCAGGATTTGGTGAACGCACTTGTGGTAGTCCATGAGGGGCCATAGGTGAGTTTTAAAATTTAAAAGAAATGATGGGTTTTGGAAAATAAATTTTTTACTTATGTTTGTATGTGTTTAGCTTATGAGTTTATTTCCCTTGTATTGGGCTATTTCATTGATTTAGTTTTGGCTAGATGTCGATTTCAGTTGTTTTTTTTCATGTTGTTCTGAGTATACCGCCTAGAAAGGTTGCAGGTTGCTAATGAGTCATGCCCAGTTTTCAGTTCTTTTTGCATGTTTCCTATCGATCAATGTAATCAACGTCCGTGAGGGGCAGGTTTGTGTTTGTGGAATTTGATTAGGTCTTCAGGTTGTTGGGAACTCCCAGGGTTTTTATGGTTTATACCGTCTCAGGTTTATTTGAGGGTTCAATTTTGGACTATTAAAGGTGAAATGTCTTTCCATCGTTGATGTTTGGGGTGTGTTTGATGGTAATTGTCTGTAGTGAGGGCTCCCCATCTGGAAAGGAGTGAATTCCGATGGAACCTGTCACCAGGACAACATCTTCATCTGTGCCGACTTCCTGGCTGTCTAACTATTCTCTTTTGTGCCACTAGTGTATCCTCTTTGGGCATTCTAAGACATCATCTTGCATCCCTTTGAAAACGTGCCACCATTGTAGGAATTTGAATTATTGAGGATAATAAGTTGGGGACTGGAGGATGCAAATGGCTAACTGTGAGGCATGAGATGCTTTATCCATCAGAGCCCCAACCACAGGTCTCGGGGTGAAGCTCGTGCACAGTCAAGAATTGTCGAGAGTGTGTGGAACCTTGGTATAGTCCATGTTTTCAGCCTTATGAAGGAAAATATCTAAATTTTTTTTGTCCAAATATCGTCGTCCTTATAAGCTCATCCTTGTTGTGGTTTCATGATGATCTCGTTCTACTGCAATCCAAGTGGCCTCATTTTCTCTCGGTGTAGTTTCTAAATCGTTCAGATTCATTGAAATGCATTAGGTCTGTGACTAAACGAACCTATTTTTATCTTGATGATGGTCTCATATGCGTATATTAGGGGGATGTTGGGTTCTGAAAAATTAATGGGTGTCATTTTTGGGCTCTTTATTAGGTCGAACGCCTCTCTGTGGCATTTCAATTTTTGTGTTTGAGTTTTGTAGGGAATTCCTCTATCTCGGTGTCTCAGTGTGCCAGTTTTTCTGAGAATATATTTAATCCTAGTGGTGGAGTTGTTCCGTTATCATTGATAATGTGGGATGAGTTTAGTTTGGGGATTTCCCGCGTTGCCCCCCGGGGTGGTGTGTTCGATTTTCAAGTTCTCCGTGTTAGTAAACTTCGGTGGCGGGGAGAACCCTCCCATGTTCTCCCCTCAACCATGGAAAATGATTGTACTCGAGTTGGTCGGGTGTGACTTGGGTCGGTAATGGTCACCCCGAGCCTCTCAGTTTCTTCTGGTTTTTCCTGGGCACGGACTCGAGTTATGCTACCTGTTGGCTGGGTGACTTTTTGGGGGCAGAAAGTGTTTGTGGTGGAGAGAATTGTCACACCCGTTTTTTTAGTCATTTTATTTATTTTATTTCTCTTGGAATTAAGTGATTTTCCATAAGTGTGGGTGAGTCCCGATTTACAATTTTAATGTTGGGATGAGTTTATGGTTTGGGATAGTGCATGAACATTGTACTTTTAAGACGCGCAGTCCGCTTGGGCACGTGCTTTCCTCTTGGGTACGTGCAGCCCGCTTGGAGTCCACTTGGGTACCGTACAGTGCGTGAATACCACACGATCATCCAGTTTTAACGTTATTAAATTAGTTGGTTGAGCGGATAAATAAATAAATACATATGTGTATATATGTTTATGTTTTAATGTTATACATATATATAAGTGTTTATATGTGTATATATGTTTATATGTGCATAGATATATATATATATGTGTTTATATATGTTTATATATAGGTATATATGTCTATATATGTATATATATGGGTGTGTGTTTATATTTTAAAATTGTTTTATTATTATAAATGTTTTGATTATAATAATAATAATTATTATTTTTGGTTTGGTTTTAGTTTATTTATTTACCATTATTATTATTATTATCCTTATTATTTTTAATTTTAATTTAAACTTGTGTTATTGTTAATTTTTTTAAGATTTTTAACCTACTTTTTTTCCCTCTCATACCAATAATGCTACAGCCATTTGTTTTTATTCCCTCACGCACATCACCCCTCCTCTTATTCCATTCACGCTACATTTGTTTTTTTCTTTTTCTATCCCCACACACCTCTCCTCTCCCCCCCCAATACTCATCACGCTACCCCTCTCTTTGTTTTATTTCTCCATGCATCTATCCTATCCCACAATTCCAATCACGCACCTCTCACATTCCCCCCCCTAATTGTAGGGTCGCACAACCCCTCGTGACCCCCCTTTGGCGTGACAGGTCTCCATGGTTGGGCCTCCCTATAGTGCACCATGGCTGGAGCTTATCAAGGTCGCAACCTCCTCTTCACGGTGACCTACAGTAGGTGCGCATGGGCCCTTGACTGAGTTTCTATGGCATGCGACACCCTTCGTCAGATCTCCCTCATTCCTTGACCTTTCATTCGATTTCTTCATGTGGGTGCAAGGATTCAGCGAGGTATGGTCCCTAGTCCCCTTCTCCTTCATCACGTTGGTGATTTCTTTCTATTTTGGTACCCGATTTGGATCCAATCGGAACCCTATGTTTGGGATATCATGCGATTGTTGTGTTCATTATTGAATAGGGTATGTGAAGACCTCATCGTGTCTAGTTCAGTTATGTTCCAACATCCTCCACCAAAGGCGAAGTGGATTGAATCAATTTCGATCTGCTGCGGACATCCAAGGTATTTTTTTATGCCCGTTGTTTGGTTTCGCAGCTTCGTTATGACCTTAATTATCCTACTATATTGTTCTTAAATATTTTTGAAGTTGTCAAAAAAATGTTTTTAGTTAGTTTCTGGTTTACGTCTTCATACGTCTGCGATGATAGGCTTGTTTATGTTCCAAATTTTGCTTTAATAATTTTTAAAATTTAATTCAAGTCTTTATGGTATCCTTGTATTGTTTTTTTTTGATGTTTTGGCATTGATGTAATTGGTTAAAATTAGTATTTGGTTTGATTGTTTAATTATGTTTATGTTAATGTAAATTGATGTGATTTTGGGGGTGTTTCCCTTAGTTTTATTTAAAAAAAATGTTAAAGTGTGACGTGGGTTTTACTTGTGAACGTTGTGTTTTTTTGTTGGGTTGGTTTCATTTTTTTCTGGATTGCTTTGTTTGGATTAATTTTATTTTAGGGATTTGTGGTGTTTTTGAGTCTCAGGGATCTATCATAGGGAGTTGTGGTTGGTTTCGATGGTGCGCTCGCATATTACCAGGTATGGATATTTATAGATATATATATCTCCTGCATACGTGTTCCCTCATGGCGCAGGGAACACATTCATCAGTTTAAGGATATATATATATATATATATATATGGAAGTGCGTACGTGCGAGCGCGATGCTGCTTGAGTTAGAAAGCTTGACGTGACCTTTGTTCAAGGTAGGCATTTCCATCTTTTCTCTATTTCTGAAGCTTTCCAAAGGCACTTGCATGATTTCTTTTGATTTATAGATGTTATTCGCACCCTTATCATCTTGATAGATTATTCATTATAGTGTTTATTCGATGATTAAAAGTGTTAAAAACTACTAGTTCCTTAGTTATGTATAGGTGTTTCCATGCCCTTTCTCCCAGTTTTAATCCATTTAATGTTGTGTTCTCTTAGTTAAATCTTAGATTATGTTTCACACCTCTATTTTTTTATAGTTAACTTATGACCGTGTTTTTCCTGTAGAAAGGTTTGATCAAAAATGAATTTTGGGATGCTTCTTTATTTATGAAATTTTTTTATACCTTGCCAACTTGGTTAGAACTAACTGCCTTTATCTTCAAATGGTACTATTGGACTTCTTGAGTGGTTTTTTCTAGTAGAAACATTTTATGGAACTTGTTTATCATGTGTTGGTTAGTTTTGTGGAAATTAGTGTTTTTGTAGAAATGTTTTCGCGTCTCTTTAAATTGGTATTTTTATCGAATCCTTGGTTTTATAAGCGGTTCTTGTTTTCACAATGATGTGGGCCTCTGTGTGCGGTTTATTAATTTGGTTTGAAAAGAAATCCATGAGTATATAACTGTTTGGATTTTTAAATAAAAAAGTGGTGTCTATAGTCATTTTAGAAGAGCTTGTGCAGTGTTTTCATAAAGGCATTTGATTATGTAAAACAAAAGTCCCGATTTACAACTCCAAGTTTTTGATAATATGGTTTTGATAATTGATTGATGTGACGGCCAGATTAGAACTTTGTATATTTGACATGTATGCATATATATAATTATATGGGGTGCTTTTATCTAGGGTAACCCTTCATGGGTGAAGGTATAGCAAGCATCCGTGTTGGGGTAGGTAAGTGCGGTGAGATGAGGCACGCGTGCGAGGGCCATCCTACTTACATAGTATTATTATAACTACCATGAGTTCCCATGAATCTTTTAGATGATCGAGTGACGGTTGCTGACCAACCCCGATTAGACGGGTTGGTACCCCCTTGATTTTTTGTTAGGCCAGGTTGGCTTTTCCACTGGATTGGTCGGTTAGGGCGGCCAGTTGGTTATAGACTTAAGAGCTCTACCATATGCTGGTAGGTGGTTCCGAAATCGAGAACGTCCAGGGGTCTCCTAGGGATGTTTAGGATCACCCATGGTTACCGGCTTGCTTACATTGCTTGTTTACTTTTTATTGCATTGGTTTATCTTCATTTTCACTTTTACTTGTTTTACTCTAGCCCAGCTTTGGTATTTTCTGTTTTGGATTTCATTTATTAAATTGTGAGGGATTTTTTTTCGAAAATGGTGTGCAGTATGTCATGGGTTTTTTTAATGAGAAAAACATGTTGCATATTTTAAAACGTGAAAAAAATACTTTTATATCTGTATTTCAAACTTGTGTTAGTGGACTGTTTTGGAAAAAGGGAATTGTTGGATTCAGTGGTTTATTCTTGGCATCCCTACTGAGCATCTCAGCTCTCACGCCTATTATATCTGTCCAGTTGTAGGTTCATTTTCTCGTACATGATTCTAGTTCAGCTCCTCAATGATGGAGCAGCGTGGTCTTGAGTTGGGTGGTGACCTAGGAGGTCACAAAGAGGAATGTACTTTTATTTTCTTTCTGCTGCTAGTCGTTTCTCATATTTTAAGTCTTTATTTGATTGGTTATCTTTTTCCCTTGGACCAAATCGTTCCCAATAGTTAAATTTTGATGCCTGGCACTTGTTGCCATCCCGTGGGGATCGGGAACACCCCTCGGGACTTGCCGCGGACTAGCTCGGGTCGACCCTACCCAGGCTGGTTCGTGACATACATTCAGTTGTTCATTTATGAAAATTTGTTGAAGGGAGGTCTTGTATTATGTCAAGAGAGTTTATAGATAATGTGTCGACTATGATGTCGAGTAAAATAGGGACCAAATTCACTTACTTCCATATTAAACCTTAGAATAGGGAGTCCTCTATTGAGTTTGGGTATAGCTATTCCATTATGTGACCCAATAGGATAAAAACTAAAGAAATTTTCTAATATGTAATAAAATTTATTTTATATTAATAATCATTGGAGGAGTTTGTAATATAATTTTGGAAATTATAAATATTTCCAATATACCGTACCAATATTTAGGTTTAGCATCAGGTGTGGGTAGTCATAAATCCACACAATTTTATATGGTTTTGGAATTGTGTAATATAAATATTATAGAACACTATCGTAGGGAACAACTATTTTTAAATATAATTCAGATGGTAGAGGTTCAGATAGTTCTTTTTACATGTTTATATGTGGAAATATTGAGTTTTCATTATATTCAATTTATTCAAATGAGAAGAGTGTTCCACTGAGATTGACATGTTATACCAATGATGTTCACCTTGAGTAATATGAATACAGTATGTATGAAATATTTTTTTTTAAATATTTGGATTTTAGATCATGCCATTGTTTCTTAATTAGGTTTTAGATGGTGCAGATAAAGGGCCCAATGTTATAGTAAATCATCTCACTTTTTTTAAATTATATATTATTAAACTAATGGAATATAAAAAAAATTAGGGATAGTATGAGTTATACAATTCATTTGATATAACATAGGGAATAGTTATTTAGTATGGTTTACTTCTAACTATAATTCTATATATGTGTATTGTGATTCTATAATGTCAATTATACTTTGGTAAGTGCACTATTATTTATTGTAATTATATTTTTAGTATAGTCATTTTAAATTTTATAAAAGTTTGCCAATAATATTAATTGACCTTTGGATTGGGGGAGGGACACATGAGGACTTAGGGTACCACCATATCAGTTATTATTATGTTTATTTGGTTTGATGCATTACATTAGTGATATAGTCATCTTGGTAATATGGTTTGATCTATTTTTTTCCTACACTATTTTATAAGTCATCTACTTATATATAGTTAAATAAATTTTTCCTAGTTATGATGTCTTTCATATTACCCCACTATGTGGAAAAATACTATGATTTATTATAATTGATTAATTTAAGCATTCAAATCTTGAATTATTTAAATATATTTATCTCAGTATGGAGAATTAATCCATAAATGTTGAATACCAAATATAATAAGGGGTATCTTTACCCCATTAATTAGTTATAGATAGATTTTTTTCAACCCATTAGTTGATATTATGAATTTTCAATAATGTAGTGAAATAATATTTATATGGAGTGTTACATTATTGAAGTTTTATGGCATTATAATGGGGTTTCCCCATCGCTATATGGATATTGGATGAATGATGAGGAAATTTAGTTAATCATGAAGATATATTAAATATGATATTGAATGGAGAGATGATGATTATTTTAAATAATATCTATATAATTCACTTATACCATAGGTGGGTGGATAATAACCTTTTTTTATTATGAAAATATATTTCTATAGTGAATATATTACGAGTTCATGGTAAAAATTGAATATTTATTTAGATGTAGGGGAATTTAGCTGTTTGAATTTAAAATATGTTTCGAATCATTTTTTAAACATCTATGTATGTCATTGAAATTTCATTTGATAAATATTTAATTAAATAAATAATGAAGATATATTAATAGTGAATTAATTAATATAAGTGTCCATTTCTATTAACAAATTATTAATATTTAATATTGTATACTATTTTAATCATTAATTAGAAGACTAATAGTCATGGTTCTTGTTATATAGTAATTTAGAAATCTTTTCCATGTAAAAAATAGGGGTCATATGAGATTGAAAACATTAAAATATGATTCAATATTCTTGGGATACATCGTTTTGGAGAATATATGATATTTGGTTATAATTAGAACCCCAGAGTAAATTTTTTATAACGGTTGAGGAAAAACATTGAAGAAATATCAAATTGGTCATCATATGTGAATATGGTACAAGAGATGGATTGCATATGGTAGGCAATGACATTCATATATTATTGGTTGTGACACATTTTGTTAACAAATTATTACATGTCACACTTAGTAATATATGAATATTGTTGGTAATGAAAAAATATGATGAACTAATATAGGTTGTTTCAAACAACACTATTATTAATCATAATCCATGAAATCATCACTAATTTGGACAATAATTTTATGACTAAGATTTTCTTCTCTAAATTATTTTTATAGTTAATTAAGGGTTTTCATTGATAGTAATAAGGTGTAAAAATTAAATATTTCATTATGGTATGAAATGAGATATAGAATGTCACATACAGTAATTGAGTGGATCAAAAAAATTAGATCTTATAATAGTTAGTGAAATAAGATGTTAACAAAAAAAATAGTTGTTGGTTTAAACATGTTATATTGATTAAAATATTGTGAGCAATTACTGAATGATTGAATGGAAAATTGGTTTGAATACATAAAATATATGATACTTATAAAGGATAAAATCTTATAATAAGAGATATTATATATCATTTGATGAAATATATAAAATTTATATTAAATTGACATAAAAATATGTATGTTATTGAATAACGCAAATTGGAGTATCTTCCATAAAAACCACTTGGATTGATTTTTTATGAAAAATAATAATTTTTGAATTAGAATTTCATAATGAGTAATGATTAGTATAAGGACGAGATAATGATGTTTGAATTAAATTTGGGACATATTCCCTATTAAATTGGAGTGTAGAAAAGATAAAATGAAGATACTTCTCATTGTGAAATCTATTTATATAAAAATATAAAATTAGAAATGGGTTTTTCAGGTCTTAATTATGAAATAATAATGTTTATAGATGAAGTATAATATAATACTAAAGAATAAATTATGGGTATATGGTTTTTGGATTGATGAAAATATTGTTCTGAATGGATGATGTTTTGAATGTATGTGTTGAGTTGGATTTAGAGATCGTACAAAATATATTATTCCATGTGGATGAAAAAAGAGGAGGAAAAATATAATAGAATTATATAAAGAAATATAATGGCTCGAAGAACCATAATATATTATATTTTGACTATTGTGATCCGTTAAGAACACATGGGTTGAGCTACACAGAGTGTGCTCTATGAAATGGTTTAGAAATATCCCATAGAATACAACATTCATATAAACATATTCTAATAAGATAGATCCTATTAGAATTCATGAGAGTTGATAAAAAATTATGAATAAAAAATAAACACACATTGGTTATTTTATTCTGAAAATATAATTCATGAAGAAACTGATATGGTATTTGAGATCCCACCCAGAGTAAAAGGCTAAGGATTTTTTTAGCTTAGAGAATGATGAATAAAAGAGGATTATTGTTTACATTGATATTACCTCACTATCATAATGTGTGTTAATGTTTAAAAATATCCATATTACATTTCATATATCTTATATCATATTGAAGGATGATGATAGATATAATCTTATTAAGAGGCATCCCTCAAATGAGCCCCATTTGAGCACCACATGTGGTTAAAAAATTTCAATCTCATGTATACCTTATAATTTTATTATTTTTATAGAATTGAGTTGAATATTTATTGTGGTATTGACTAATAAAAAACGTTAGTGAATAATAAAAAGCAGTAACTAAGGATTATAGTTATCCAAAAACTCATACACTAGGATATGATACTAAAAATATTATATATAAATATTTTATTTTATACAGACAGAATAGAGTCATCATTAAACATATATAATTAAAATATCAATATCTAATATTGAGATATAAATATATACAAAATACCTTTAAGGTTTATAGTTTTAGAGAGTTAGTAAAAATAAATAGGGTAACAAAACTCATGTACTTACAATCAAAAACACATTTTTCTATATATTGTTAGAATATTTATTCCATAAGAAAAAATCAATATCTTCAAAAAAATCGCCACACATGACACCCATATAGTCATATCACACATAATATCATTCTTCATAACCTATGGAAAGGGAAACATAAATTTGTTTTGTCTTAGATGCTTGGTATTGGTAAACATGAGATATATCTATTGATGATATTATATAATACTTAGATAATTATAAGAATGTGATATTCAGATATTAACGTACAAAATTAATAACAAACCAATCATTTATCTTTAATCATGTGTCATTTCAAAAGCCTATTTATATAATAATTCATGAGTCATAAGAATGTGGAATCATTAATAATCCATTATAATTCATGAGAACATGTCATTTTAATAATATATAAATTTTTTGAATAATTATCAGAGTAGAAATTAATTTCGATAATCATGGAACACAAACATGACTATCATAGCAGATAGAGTCCCATAGTTGATTGGTTTCATGTACTATTTCAAAAAAAATCTTACTGAAGGCACATTATAATGTCAATCATAATGGATAGAGTCCCTTTTTGAACTGGGATAACTCCCCAATGTAGTTCATTTTTTCATGAGATACCATCTTTAACCAATTATTTGGAAGGTTTTCTAATTCTAGTCCAAATTATCAGATAATTACTTCAACAAATATGTAACAGCCCAGGATTTTATGAAAAATATTCTTTTTAATTTCACTAATGTATTGTGTTGTACGCTACACCAAAAGGAGATTGAACAACACGCATCCTTGACTTGCCTTGCATTACACGCAATCGCGACCTTCCTCGATAGCGTGTCTAGTACGCAATAACGAGTTTCACTAAACAACAATATGCTATTAAAATATTATTAAAACTAGCCGTTATGAATAGTAATAACCACTTTTTGAAATTTTTTAAATTTTATTTTTCAAAATGGAATTCATTTTTGGATTCAGAATATCGAAATTAGCCTAGGGTGAAATTTTGGTATTTTTCTGAAAACTTTCAATTTTTGATGAATAGTGAAACTACTAAGTGGTAGTTAAAAACTGAATTTTTCATAAAACTTTATTTTACCGCTTCTGTGAGTGGAATTTCGAAAATCCGAGAGACACGGTTAATATCAAGGACTAAAATGTGGTTCAATGAGATGAGAATAATTTTTGGTGAATTGTAACATTTTACTTTTTTTTACCACGATAAAAAGTAAATAGGGTAATTAAGGGTAGAAATGATATTATTATTACCCTAACACATGTCCTAATTCTATTGGATAAGTGTAATTAGACCAAAAACAAACTTAGGAATAAAATATGACCATTTAGGCCCACTTGAATTAGATTAGGACATTTATTATTATTTAATTCAAAGAAGAGTTAAAAGAGTTAAAATCAACATTTATTTAATAAAACATTTTTAATATAGGGTTATACATAAGATAAATTCGACTATAAATATTCATTAGAAATCTAAAAAGATTTCCTACATAATTTTATTTTATTTTTTATTTTTAGACATTAAATAATTTAATTTATTTATGACACACAATGATGCAGTAATTATCTTATTAGTAAAATATTGACATAATTGATGTTATAAATACCCAAATAAATATTATTTGAGACTTTTTATGAATTCTACTAATTGTATAGGTTAATATGACATGTTAGTATTGATTTAATGAACTTTTATTGAACTTATAATTCTTTTATGATTTTCACAAAAAATAAATTACTAAATAGTGTCAAAATTGACATAAAATAGTTTTTAAAAAAATATTATATTATTAATTGTTATTTTATTCCTAAAAATATAAGGTTCTGCCAAATGACTTATATAAGGTTATATATATTAATAATAAACAATTTGGGGTTCTTTTGGGTTCTTATAGTATGTTAATTAACCTTATAGTGTAAGAACACAAGAAGACATGGTAAAAGTAAAATTATTTAACATAAAGTTAAATCTAAATGATAAGGTTAAAATAGGAACCTAAACTTGTCTAAATTCTATTGGATGAAAGGATTTCGACCCATCCCCACCTTATCCTCGAAATAAATCAATTTGGAGCTATTTAAAACCGAACTTGACTTTATAATAAAATAATATTTTTAGTTATTCCAAAGGTGCCCCTCTCCTCCCTTATAAAAGGGCACCTCCTCCCCCTCTTCCTCACACCACTTGGAGCCTCCAAGATCGGCCACCCACTTCCACTTTCTCCTCTCCACTTCCCTAGAGACATCCTAGAGGTTCTGGTATTCTTCAAAGACCAATTTTAGTTCCCTAAAAGAAGGTCTCAAAGAAGAACTTCAAAGAAGAGGTAATGTCCGTTACCAATTCTTTCATCTTTATTTCTTCTTCAACTTCTTCTTCTTTAGTTGTTTCATTATGAAGTAATAACATCAGTATCACTCATATACTGATATGTTAATATAAGTATGAAACATCCCTATTTCACCATCTATCCATCCTACAGAAAAAGAAATCACCGCGTGTGCGTACGTACGGAATACCGTCTCCACGCCGTGGTGTAATCTATTTTCCACCACCACCTTACTTGGATGGGTATAATGGTGTAAATAATGACCATATATGACTATTATAAAGTGGTATTGATTCTGAAATAGTATACATATACTCCAATTCAATTCCACGATCATAGGAATGATATCATCACTCGTGCATACGTACGGAATACCGTCTCCACGATGTGATGCCACTCGTTCTACGTGATCTTCATTTCATAATGATTATATAAATGAATTTAATGAATTAATATGATATATATTACACTAATACCATTCTGGAAATGAGTTATCTATAACCTAAAGAGAAGAATAAGAATTTATTCGACAAAACACGCATAAAAACAAAAAGTTATAAACACCCGAATAACAAGTAGCAATGAAATATTACTACTAAGAAGCTAAGAATATGACCATATATGATATCATAAAAATAAGTATGATTCTGGAATAAGTCAATAACATTATTTAAATCAGTATACAGGAGGTTTGGACACTTACAAAGCAAGTTGAACCTAAGGTAAGGTAATATATCACAATCTCATTTAATCCGAGATTGTTTATACTTTGGTATTTAATAGGGTGTATTTTATCATCCACATCCATGTTTCCTCAATATGTAATATTATTTCCATCCACGTACAATTTTTTAAATACAATTTTACCCTTCGGTGAGTTTTTAGTAAAAGATATGAAAGTAATCTTTTGTCGTTTTTCGTACGAGGTACTTTTTGACTTTTCCGACAAAGGTACGAAGAATTTTTTTTAACTTATACGGCATGAATGAATTTTTAAAACATTATTTCCAAGATGCTTCCATTACAAGTTTTAAAGTTTATTTTTAATCAACTTCTTTTAGTTTAAAATTGTATGACATGTTATGAAAGGAAAATGTTTTTGAAGAAGAAAGGATATTTTCCTCAAGAATGGAGTTCAAGTGTTTTATCAAAATTATTTTCCATCTAAGATAATATAGGGTTCTGTTTTTATCCTGATTATTACATGGATTTGATTATGTTGTGATGGAAATATTTTTATGAATTACTTTATCTTATATGAATTGTTTTATAATGTCACGATGTTTAAGATTCCCATTTTTATTACATGGGTTATGCAATGATGTATGATATAAGATTTTGTGGCACACATAAGAATGGTATCATTATCATATGGGTGGGACCTATATCTCCCTCCAATGCATTGGGTAAAGATTTTATATCTCATGAGATAGACATGGCTGGAATGGTAGGTTATACCGGTTCAGTGAAATAGGACTGAAAAGAAGGTGACTCGGTTCAGAAAGGGACTTTGTCCAATAAGATAGTCTTGGCAATGAGTCTTGACTAACAAGAAATGATTCTCTATGATTATGTGTGAATGCCAAAAAGTTTCATGTTTTAAGTTATGATTATTGTGATTACATTTCACTGCCATGATTTACCCCATGTTATGAAATTATGATCTCTTTTGCAGGTTAAGATTTCCAAAAGTTCTGTGCTTATGTTTATGATGTGATTGATATTTCTTTTGTTTACCCTTACTGAGCATTTGAGCTCACCCTTTTTTGTTTTCTTTTCCCCAGGATATAAAGAAAGGTTTTAGGTAAAAAAAAGGATGATCTTTATAGGAGATGTTGAAGATCTTTCACCAGGATTAGAAGATTATATTCCGAGTTTCCAAAGACACTAAACTATTATGATCCTTGTGTGTGTGTTTTTGTTATGTACTAAGTATTCCACAAATGTAATCTAATGTCAATGTACGTCAAGATACGGGTCTCTACAGTTGGTATCAGAGGAAAGGTTTAGTCAACCTTTGGAAACAAGGATGAAAAAACGTTAGTGAGATCCCTAGAGATATTTCTAAGGTATGTCTAGGGATATCCCTAAGGTTAAGTATACGTATAGGTTATAGTACTAGAATTACGCTAACGATCATAGAATTAATCCTAGGATGTTAGATACTGAAGGTACACCCCCTTTATTATGTTGTTTTTCCAAGAATGATTTTTTCCTCTCACACTATTCTTTTTGGGTTTTAGACGATGGCTGGATCCCGAAGGAACCGTGTTGATCAATGCAATGGACAATGCAATGATTGTCCTTCTGAACGAACAAATGTTATGGGAGATGGAGTGAACAATCTTATTGCTATACTTACACAAGCTATGAATCATTCTGGACTTCCAAATGAGCAGAGAAAGGAACAATATTCTATTGACTCTTTCATGAGGCAACGTCCACCTTCTTTCAGTGGGTCTTCTGATCAACTTGTTGCTGAACAATGGATCAGTACCACTGAAAAGATATTTTCAGTTCTTCAATGTTCTGAGCATGATAAAGTCAACTTAGCAGTATATCGTTTGGAAGGTGAAGCTGATCAATGGTGGAATCTTATCAAGAATATGAGGCCAAGAGATGAAATTGAGTCCATGAAATGGGACGAGTTCAAGAACATGTTTTTCAGTAAGTACTTCCCTCGTATTCATCAAACAAAGATGGAAAATGAGTTTCTTGAGCTGAAGCAGAAGGATGATGAATCTGTTGGTATATACGAAGCGAATTTTACAAGACTTGCAAGGTATGCATCTGGCATTATCATCCAACCTGAAAGTAATGTTGATCGATTTTTCAGTGGCTTAAAAGCATGTCTTCGAAGGGCATTAGCTATGAGAGACTTCAGTAGCTATGAAGAAATTGTGTGTTGTGCTATCAAGGTAGAAATGGAAGTTGGTGTTACTTATCCATCTCATAGTTTTGACAAGAAACGAAAGATGGAGTTCAAGGAGAAATCTCAATATAATGGTGAAAAGAAGATGAATGTTTCTTTATGCACAAAGTGTGGAAATAAGCATGGTGGAGATTGTCTTGAAGGGACTAGAAAATGTTTTAAGTGTGGAAAAGAAGGTCATCGAGCAGCTGAGTGTCGAACTAATGGAAAAAGGGTTTCTAATGATGTGAATAAATCAAACACTGCAGAGAATGCACCACCAACACTTCAATGCTTCAAGTGCAAGGAAATGGGGCATTATGCTAATAAATGCCCTAATACAAGGGTTAGTGATGATCAACATGAGCAACCACTTAAGGCAATGGACAAAGGGAAGTCACATGCGATCACTATTGGCGATGTTGAATATGACAACGATGTGGTGGAATGATTAAGTGTTTATGTAATGGGATTCCAAAATAATGTTGTATCATAAAGTATTGGAATATTTATGTGTTGGTCTAATGTGGTATTCAAAGTGATTGAGATATTTTTGAAAATAAGATGATATGCACATAATGAAGCGAAAACGAGAAAACGAAATGTTTAACAGTATTCATGAGCTCATGATTGATATAAGGACTAAGTGATATCATGGTTTGAGTATATAGAATTTTGAGGATTTTGGTATGTGGAAAGTGTTAACTTTTAATTGCATTAATGTTTTCACTAAGGTTCAATGGGTATTCAAGAGAGTACATGATTAAGGCCTTTGAATGTTTGGAATGTGACCAACAAGATATATCTTATGATATATGGGGATCAATGATGGTATTAAATCTCTGAGAGTGGACGACAGTATTATGGATAAGCCTAAAGATTGGAATGGATTATGTTGGACATAAGTTAGTATTATTGATGGGATGTTATAGTAATATAGCTTTAGAAAAAGGACAACCTGCAGGACGGGCGACAGCCCATCGCGTCGGAAAAGGCTGTGGGAATCGAATCCACAACCGAAGTGCGACTGACCTTTATCGCCTACCACTGGCCTACAGGAAGTCCCTGGTTAGTAGAAACTAGTTTTATTTTATTAAGTGGTATGATATATGAAGTATAAGTCCATTTTTGGAACCATATACGATTAACCATAAGATGGACTTATAACTTTTGCTAACCTTTTGTTTGAGACAGATGGAATGACCCGTCATTCTATCACATGATCTGCTAACACTTCACGAATAACAAATTCAACTTTATTTATTTAAGAGATGAAGTGGAAATTGTTCAAGGCACGAACAACAGTGAGATTTTACCAAAATAAAGTAAGTATTTATTCTAATTCAAATTCTTCAACTTTAGGGAAACGATCTTGAAAACCAAAAATGTTGTCCTAGTGCTCTTATATCTGATTAATCAGATGGTACCTTAGATCGTCAAAAATTTATGGAACTTTTCCATAGCCATGTTCTCTACCACTCTCCATCAGAACATGATGGTTAGATTTTTCTTCCATATCCATATTTTCACTTATGTTCTCCTATGTGGAAACCCAGTGATGAGTTAATTTGGTTAACTGTTACATTTCATACAATAGTTTTTAAAGCCATGTTTTGGTATTCCTTTTTACGATGTGGGTTTCTATTAAACAAACTTTCGAGTAGTAAACCATTTATAACCCCGACGAATTTCGAGGGCGAAATTCATTTTAAGGGGGGTAGAATGTAACAGCCCAAGATTTTATGAAAAATATTCTTTTTAATTTCACTAATGTCTTGTGTTGTACGCTACACCAAAAGGAGCTTGCACAACATGCATCCTTGACTTGCCTTGCATTACACGTAATCGCGACCTTCCTCGATATCGTGTGTAGTACGCAATAATGAGTTTCACTAAACAACAATATGCTATTAAAATATTATTAAAACTAGCCGTTATGAATAGTAATAACCACTTTTTGAAATTTTGTAAATTTTATTTTTCAAAATGGAATTCATTTTTTGATTCAGAATATCGAAATTAGCCTAGGGTGAAATTTTGGTATTTTTCTGAAAACTTTCAATTTTTGATGAATAGTGAAACCACTAAGTGGTAGTTAAAAAACAGAATTTTTCATTAAACTTAATTTTACCGCATTTGTGAGTGGAATTTCGAAAATCTGAGAGACACGGTTAATATCAAGGAATAAAATGTGGTTCAATGAGATGAAAATAATTTTTGGTGAATAGTAACTTTTTACTTTTTTTACCACGGTAAAAAGTAAATAGGGTAATTAAGGGTAGAAATGATATTATTATTATCCTAGCACTTGTCCTAATTCTATTGGATAAGTTTAATTCGACCAAAAACAAACTTAGGAATAAAATATGACCATTTAGGCCCACTTGAATTAGATTAGGACATTTATTATTATTTAATTCAAAGAAGAGTTAAAAGATTTAAAATCAAAGTTTATTTAATAAAATATTTTTAATATAGGGTTATACATAAGATAAATTCGACTATAAATATTCATTATAACGCTAAAAAGATTTCCTACATAATTGTATTTTATTTGTAATTTTTAGACATTAAATAATGTAATTTATTTATGACACAATGATGATGCAGTAATTATCTTATTAATAAAATATTGACATAATTGATGTTATAAATACCCAAATAAATATAATTTGAGACTTTTTATGAATTATACTAATTTTCTAGGTTAATATGACATGTTAGTATTGATTTAATTAACTTTTATCGAACTTATCATTCTGTTATGATTTTCGCAAAAAATCAATTACTAAATAGTGTCAAAGTTGACATAAAATAGTTTTTAAAAAAAATATTATATTATTAATTGTTATTTTATTCCTAAAAATCTAAGGTTCATCCAAATGACATAGATAAGGTTATATATATTAATAATAAACAATTTGGGGTTATTTTGGCTTCTTATAGTATGTATATTAACCTTATAGTGTAAGAACACAAGAAGACACGGTAAAAGTAAAATTATTTAACTTAATGTTAAATCTAAATGATAAGGTTAAAATAAGAACCTAAACTTGCCTAAATTCTATTGGATGAGAGGATTTCGACCCATCCCCACCTTAGCCTCGAAATAAATCAATTTGGAGCTATTTAAAACCGAACTTGACTTTATAATAAAATAATATTTTTAGTTATTCCAAAGGTGCCCCTCTCCTCCCTTATAAAAGGGCACATCCTCCCCCTCTTCCTCACACCACTTGGAGCCTTCAAGCTCGGCCAACCCCTGAAACTTTCTCCACTCCACTTCCCTAGATACATACTAGAGGTTCTGGTCTTCTTCAAAGACCAATTTTAGTGCCCTAAAAGAAGGTCTCAAAGAAGCACTTCAAAGAAGAGGTAATGTCCGTTACCAATTCTTTCATCTTTATTTCTTCTTCCACTTATTCTTCTTTAGTTGTTTCATTATGAAGTTATAACATCAGTATCACTGATATACTGATATGTTATTATAAGTATGAAAAACCCCTATTTCACCATCTATCCATCCTACAGAAAAAGAAATCACTGCGCGTGCGTACGTACAGAATACCGTCTCCACGCCGTGGTGTAATCTATTTTCCACCACCACCTTACTTGGATGGGAATAATGGTGTAGATAATGACCATATATGAATATTATAAAGTGATATTGATTCTGAAATATTATACATATACTCCAATACAATTCCACGATCATAGGAACGATATCATCACTCGTGTGTACGTACGGAATACCGTCTCCACGATGTGATGCGATTCGTTCTACATGATCTTCATTTCATAATGATTATATAAATGAATTTAACGAATGAATATGATATATATTACACTAATAACATTCTGTAAATGAGGTATCTATAACCTAAAGATAAGAATAATAATTTATTCGACAAAACACGCATAAAAACAAAAAGTTATAAACACCCGAATAACAAGTAGCAATTAAATATTACTACTAAGAAGCTAAGAATATGACCATATATGATATCATAAAAATAAGTATGATTCTGGAATAAGTCAATAACATTATTTAAATCATTATACAGGAGGTTCGGACACTTACAAAGCATGTCAAACCTAAGGTAAGGGAATATATCACAATCTCATTTTATCCGAGATTGTTTATACTTTGGTATTTACTAGGGTGTATTTTATCATCCACATCCATGTTTCCTCAATATGTAATATTATTTCCATCCATGTACAATTGTTTAAATCCAGTTTTACCCTTCGGTGAGTTTTTAGTAAAACATATGAAAGGAATCTTTTGTCGTTTTTTGTACGAGGTACTTTTTGACTTCTCCGACAAAGGTACGAAGAATGTTTTTTTTAACTTATACAGCATGAATGGATTTTTAAAACATTATTTCCAAGAAGCTTCCATTACAATTTTTCAAGTTTATTTTTAATAAACTTCTTTTAGTTTAAATTATATGACATGTTAAGAAAGGAAATTGTTTTTGAATAAGAAAGGATACATTCCTTAAGAATGGAGTTCAAGTGTTTTATCAAAATTATTATCCATCTAAGATAATATAGGGTTCTGTTTTTATCCCTATTATTACATGGATTTGATTATGTTGTGATGGAAATATTTGTATGAATTCCTTTATCTTATATGAATTTTTTTATGATTTCACGATGTTTATGATTCAAATTTTTATTACATGGGTTATGCAATGATGTATGATTTAAGATTTTGTGGCACACATAAGAATGGTATCATTATGAGATGGGTGGGACCTATATCTCCCTCCAATGCATTGGGTAAAGATTTTATATCTCTTGAGATAGACATGGCTAGAATGGTAGGTTATACCGGTTTAGTGAAAAAATACTGAAACGAGGGTGACTCGGTTCAGAAAGGGACTTTGTCCACTATGATAGTCTTGGCAATGAGTCTTGACTAACAAGAAATGATTCTCTATGATTATGTTTGAATGCCAAAAAGTTTCATGTTTTAAGTTATGATTATTGTGATTACATTTCACTGCCATGATTTACCCCATGTTATGAAATTATGATCTCTTTTGCAGGTTAAGATTTCCAAAAGTTATGTGCTTATGTATATGATGTGATTGATATTTATTTTGTTTGACCTTACAGAGAATTTGAGCTCACCCTTTTATGTTTTCTTTTTCCCAGGATATAAAGAAAGGTTTTAGGTAAAAAAAGGATGATCTTTATGGGAGATGTTGAAGATCTTTCACCAGGATTAGAAGATTATATTCTGAGTTTCCAAAGACACTAAACTATTATGATCCTTGTGTGTGTGTTTTTGTTATGCGCTAAGTATTCTGAAAATGTAATGTAATGTCAATGTACGTCAAGATACGGGTCTCTACAAAATTAGAGTTCCATAATATCATAAAAACATCCAGCATAGCATAAACTGTGGAAAAAAATAATGTTTCATAATTATTTCATCTTTACCTAATTATATCATGGTAAAGTAATGAATTTCATTGAATCATGCTTAAAACATCATTATTATATACCATCCAGGTAAGGAATTTATATGGTATCATTAGATCATTTCCTTAGTAAATAATTACCATGCAAAATTAATGTTGATATAGATATAAAACTTTTATAAAATTAAATTTAAAAAAATTCAAAATAGGTAAAATATTATTTCTTATTGGTATTTTTAAATATTAAAAAAAATATTCTGATAAATATTTTATTTCAAAACAATAATAGAAATATCTATAATAATGTTTAATAAAATGAACGATCATGATGTCAGTAAAATTCACTAACATCCTATACATTAAAAAGAAAATAATTTTACCACTATTGTTAAAATTAAAAAGTTTTTCATATAGAAGAAGTTTAAAATTATTCCTTTTAATAGTATTTTATCAATTTAAAATATAAAAATACTAAAGTCTTTCCAATATATATGTATAGATAAAAAACATACATAATGAATTTTAAATAACATGGATATGGTGGAGAAAGGCGCATATCCAAGAAATATGAAATAAGGTTAGATTTTATTGAAATCATTTTATCGAAAATTTTATGTTCCAATGAGATGAAAATTTTACTAATACCTGTAAATAATGAAAATAAATAGTAGAAAATAAAAATAGAAGGGGTTTAAAATAAAATTATCATGTAGTTTACCCAAGGAAAATCTAACAAATAAAATTCGGAAAATAAATGAGATTTCCACAAAACCCATTAATTATTTCGTAAAATTTCATTAATAACTATTTTTGAAAGAAAAAAATAAAATGAAACTTTTAGTATCATGAAAATAATTTGATTCATGATATAACATGTAAAGGGTTAGTATACACACCTTATAAATAAAATATTCATAATGGGAAACATTTTTCGACCAACAAATAATTATATAATGAATCCATAAATATTTTTTAATCATTGAATCGAAACAAAATATAAGAAAAAACCATATATGGTTTTCTAAATCCAGGTTATTTTCATTAAAATAATGATATAATACATTCACAGTATGTATATACAGAACAAAAAAGAAACAAGTTTTCAATATGGCATATGTCTCATAAAAAAAGTGAGATGATAAAATGTTTCCTCTCGTACTAAATTTCATCGCAGAAGCTATTAACCTCCAGAATATTAAATATTGATTTATTATAAATTTATACTGACACCATATTCATAATTATAATACTAAATATGAATAAATTATAATCTCTAATTACACTTTTATAATGACTCCTTAAAATTATCATTATTGGTTCTCATTATCCTGTTATTCATACATGTTTTGGTTCGGAAGGTTTGATCCATTTAACATGGCCAACATTTCATCATATCCAGAATAATAATCATGTTACAACTATAATATTTTTTGAATTATTTACACTTTTATAACCATTCAATTAAAGTGGTGATTAAAAATTAATTAAAATACACTATAAAGGTTGTATTTTCCATATAAAAACGAGAGATATTTTTACTTTTTCATAGATGGAATATATGAAATATAAAAAATTATTCACTATTAAATGATCATATATATATATGTTATATATATTAATATTAATTAAATATATCCTTATGAATATCCATATGAATAGGAAATGAAAACTATATAACATCACATTCAGATGGTGATTGTCCAAAAATATGTACGAGTGTCATTATCATCCTTCATCAGAATGGTGGGTTAGAATGTAGATAGTATTTTATCATTCAATAATTATAATAATTTTATAAAAATTAATTTAATCATTAAATACATATATATTACCATCCATGATAGGATTTGATGAATCTAAAATATACAAGTCATGATGATGATAGCCTATATATTTTTCGGAAGACGTTTTCATTTTCCATTGGGATGGATTATAAGAAAATTATTTTTATTATATCAACAAAATAAAATTTTATTACTATAAAGTTTCTAATTCCAATATCATAATATGGATAAATAATATTAGGATGAGGTACGATAAGATATCAGCATAGAGGATTCAGTAAAGATGGTTACCTCTACATTAAGAAACCTACTTCGGACCTCTTTTAAACATCCCTTAGGTTGGTCCTATAGGAAAATAAGAACCTCTAAACCATGGGTATGAATTTTTATAATATATATTTTTAGGTTTTTGGTGAGATTATTAGCTCTAGATTGTATGATGAATAATGGAGATGATGTTATATTATATAATTGAAAGGGCACACTTATAATTATTGTAATTTTAAAAATAATATATGGTCACATTCATTGTAATAAGGAAAAAATTGGAAAAATATTGATTTTACAATGAGATAGGTTCGAGATACATTAAAAAATTTGAATAAGAAATGTGTTTTAATTTTAACCCTCATCTCAAAATTTTAACCCTAAATTAACCCTTTTAACCCATATCATAATCATATAATACTTAGTCATTAAAGGTAAATAATATCATTCTAAAAGGTATAGTTGATCATATGATTAATTTATTTATTCTCATCCATTTCCATATCATTTTATTAATGATAATTTTTTCACATTTTAAAAACATTTTAATAAATATTCATTTACATAAATATTATAATTTTCATATTCAGTATTATTCACATATTTTTACATTAAAATCATCATTAATAGAATAGATTGCGAATTTTAATATTTAAACCATTATTTAAATTTAATTTTTGATCCATAAAAATATTAAAACACCATACCTTATCCAAATAATATCACATTAATATTTAAAAAAAATTACTTTAAATTTTCACTAGCATGCACATGTGTCGCATCTGCGATTCGTAAATGTTTAGGTAATTATATATTTTAAAAAAAATTAATAAATAAATTAATATAGTACAAATAATTTATTATTATTCCAAATAAAAAATTAAAACTTTTCATAACATTATGTTACTCTTATGAGAACATATTGGATATATTCAAATAAAAATATTGTCATTTTGTACTTATTCATAACTGAAAATAATAAAAAGTTCATTATTAGTGGAAAATGGGCCCAAATTTCCATATTTTAAAAGATAGAATCATGTTGGAATAAATAAATTTATAAAATAAAAAAATGACAATTTTTTTGATTTTGATGCCATATTGCAATGTTTTATCCACGATTAACTCTTATTACCATTAACAAAGGTGATACACTTTTTCCACGGTTACAAATCGAAATGAAAAAAATGAAATGGAATGCATTAAAAATTAGTAAATATAATCCAACATAACTAATCCATTTTCTATGACTCTATATCCATAATTAGTAAAAAATATAAATTTATCATAACTTCAAAAAACACCATAAAAATATGTAACTAGAAAAATACATGTTTTATGTATAAGAACTGATTTCATTACAAAATTATGTTAGAGTTGATTATCATTGAATTAATTAAAATCTATTAAACCTAATGAGTATTAATTCACATTAAACCCAAATGAGAACATAAACATTTATTGGTAAAACATGATAAAAATAGATATGCTGAAAATATTTTTTACTTCGGTGAAACCAGCCTTATATTTCAAAAATGTGAAACTTAGTTTTCTATGTTCAATATTTTATTTTAAAATTCATTATATTAGATAAAAAATATTTATTTTCTCTATCAAAATTGGTTCAAAAAATTTTATGTCATTCTTATATCATGATAACGTCATAAAAAAGACATTATGTGTAAAATTAAAAATTTTCACTATTCAATAAACAACTAAATGTTTCTAAAAAAATAACAATAATTTAATTTAAGATAATTTTTTTATATTCACTCAAAAAAATTATTCATTTAAAATAATTTAATTTTAAAATTCAGATAATTATCCTTTTAATGTGACATTTAAAATATAAAGAAATCATCCTCTTATAGGGAAATAAACCTTTTATGAAATATTTATTTACAAAATTGTGTGATTTAATTCTCATCATTCCAAATGGTTTACTTGTACACAGTATATTTATTAGGGAAAAATACAAAGGAACACACACAAACACAAAAATACCCATGCGAGCTAGAAGGATAGTTCATAACCCCGTTAGGATTACCAATACAACTAGTATTTTTGTGAAATTATAATTTTTCATTGAATCCCTAGTTGGTATAAAATTCATTATGTGGCCCAAAGGCCAAATTAATGGATCGAATGACCAGTACAACATCATGCTTGCATCATCCTAAATGTGTCACCATGCTTGTGTCATGTGCAATGCATACATGATCTCTAACCTGTGTTATCTCGTGTATCACCACCAACACTGTACTAAAAAATTACAAGTTCCCATCCGGACATTATCCCAATACCTCTTCTATATGGAGGTATATGAGATCCCAAACTCGTACTCCACTTAATAGCTTCCTCAGGCCTAGCGGGCCACATGGCCTCTGGCACATCTCCCCAAACACCAGAGGTTTCCAACTAGCAGCAAGGTCCTTGGATGAGACCATGGTGAGACTATTTCTTCATTACCAAAGTGTAGCGAAACTGTTAATTATAAAATAAGGTAAATAGTGTAAGAAATATATGTAAATAGAAGGAATAGTGAAAAACGGGTCAATAGTAATAATAACTGAATTAACTAGAATCACATTCAATAATTGAAGTTGATATTTCATGTATTAAGAAAACTGAAAACCAAGGATACAAGAAATAATTCATAACATGTTCCCACATATTATAAAGAAAATTAATAGACTATCCAAATTATCCTAATCTTTAGATCATTCATTATCTATCATGCTCCATCCTAAACAACAATAAATCAAGTGTTCGAAGTTTCATGATTCCATTTGTAAACACCTACAACCGTGTAATCTACTTTAGGTTCCAAACAATTCCAAGATTGGGTGTGAGATAAATCTTTGTAGGTCACAACCAATGGTGTCTATAACCTCTAGCTCATGGAAATGTAACAATGTTAAAGCATTCATATAATGAGTAATGTAGTACAATGTTACTAAATACCCAAGTGCCTTCTTCATCCCTCGAATGGTGTCTGAATGTATAAAAAATTAATTATTTTATTATTACCAGTTTATAAATAATCCACAATTGAGAAGTAGTGATAGTTCCAAGTTTTAATGAGGAAACATGTAATTTTATTTAATAATAATGTTCCAAGGTAATAAACAAGGAAATGTAGACCTCAAGGGTCACCTAATGAGTAGTAATTATATCCTAGAAAAGGTTAAGAGTGTAATCTAAGAATAATATTCCATGGAATTCCACAATAATATTCCTTCCAAATCCATGGTGATCATCCAAGGTAAAATATGGATATGCGGTGAATGGGCCCTATGGGATTTAACTATGGAACCTACTTTTCCATGATAGATCCAAGGAGTGAATCCAAAGCATCTTTTAATAATATGTGAGGGATCCTACAGTGTCCTACCGAGCATCCATGAATAGATAAGTCTCAACATCTAGGTGGATCTCATCCTAAGAAAGTTGCATCCTTGATTCGAAATGGGGTTCTTGAGTGCTCATGGAATTCCCCAATAATAATCAAAGGTGATGTCGAGTCAGGAAACACCTATTTAATTATGAATTCATGTATAATTTCAATAGGATCAGGCCTTACCTTTCATTAGTAAGATACGGTTAGGTAACATGAAACCTATTTTTAATCTGTCAAATGCATATTCAACAATTATAGTCTATTCATTTACCCATCATTATTTTGCTAAGCGGTTCTATGGACATGTAACCTACTATTTAATTACATTTAATCTAGTCAAGCCCTATACAATGTTTACTTTCCGATTTCCTCTTCAAATTTAATTATCATTCGATGAACATACATTACATGTTCAATTAGTGAGAATACCTGGTACCTTCCATTATAAAATTCAAAACATAAATAAAAAAATTTAATATTGAAAATCATACCCTAAAAAGGGTCAACCATTATCACACCTGAATGGGGGATCAAACGTTCTCAAATAATAAAAAATTAATTATGTCATAACATCTTACAAAGGATGGAAGGAGTTGTGGGCGTAACAACCAAAAATTTATAACATATATTAAAAGAGCATAACTATACTATTATAATGATTATAAGAAAGACATATAAATTTAAAAAAAGGCTCCAAATGAAATCAATAGGCCCTCCCATGACAATTCCAAAGTCAACTAACTAGAGGGATGAGTTATAAACCACCAAACTAGGGTTTTACGATCCATCTCCTCTGATATCACCAACTAATTTAGCTTTGAACAAGGTATATCAATGAAAATTTGATAATTGTTAACACGTCTAAAACTATGTCAAGGGAAATATAAATGAATAATGGATTAAAAGGAGCTCATTAATTACCATCATTCATCTAATGTTATTAATGGTAGCTCGATCATATTCCAGATGAAGGAGACTTATCAATCCCAAAATTGTGCCTTTAGAGATCACCCAAATGAGACAAAAAAAGTTAATCCTATAGGAATTTGTATTTGGAGAAAGTAGGAGGAATAATTATTTCATTAAGGGGAAATTGTAAAATTACCCATAAAATAGAATATTTATAGTTTCTTCACATGTTTTGAAAAACTTTGTGCAAACCATGTAGAGGTACCTCGAAAGAAGGGGGCTCTCACACGATTATCCCGCACAGTGAGGGAAACCATGTTATAACCACATAGTAAGGCTCTATCCAAAAATACACAACCCGCATGGTTTTATCTAACCATGAATACTTCCTTCGTGTTTTACTATAAACCATGCTCCATGCCCTGTTTTCCTAAAAAAGATACGTTTTGAGTTCCATAAAAACCCCAAAAACTCTCAGAACTATAACTAACTCATTAGAAATCCATATTTGGTCCAGAATAATGAATTAGACCAAAATTTAAAGGATCCATACATGAGTCAAAAATTGGGTTCTTACAGTCTTTATCCATTAAAAAAACTCATCCCACATTCACCATAAAAGAGTGGAGGAACAATACTTGATATCACATCAATCCTCTAGAAAGTTACGTCAGCTTTTCGCTCCCAAGTCTCATCCTGCACGTGGCCATGTTACCATAACACTCCTACCAGAGGGACAGACTGGCCTCGTAGAGCCTTTCTGGTCCATCCATCGATGCGTACGTTATAATCCTCAAAGGTAGCATTGATATCAAACTCAACTTCATGTGGATCAAAGTTAAGAGATGGGTCGGCATTATTTTTGGTGAAGCTGTGAAATATGGGAGATGTCATGCATGGCATGATACCTTTGAGGAAGTAGCAACTGTTAGGCTACAAACCCAACTCATGCTATAATTTTAAACGTACATACTTAAGGATGGGACAACTTCCATTACATCTACAACAATTTATACCCTAGCCTGGATGATCTTTGATGAAAACAAATATCCAAGAACTCAAACTCTAGAGGTCTTCGATGGCGATCAACATAATATTTTTATCTATACTTAGTAGTTTTTTGACTCTTTATGATCAGTTGAACCTTCTCTAAAGTCTCCTGAATGAGATGAGGACCATGTAAGGTTGCCCCACCTTTCTCCATCTAACAATGTGGTGAATGGAATACCCTACCGTATAAGTCCTCAAAATGAGACACCTAAATTGTCACCATGAAGCTACAATTATAAGAAAAGTTGACGAGAGGGATATGCTTCTACCAATAACCACCCAAATGAATGAAACGTGCTCACATCATATACTCTAGAACCAGTAACATTTGTTCCAATTTTCTATCATTCTATGGGTGAAATGTTTTTCTTGAAGCACCTTTTTCACATAACCTTCTGCAATACCTTCTAGAACCATGACTTGAAACTAGCATCCCTATCTAAAATGACAGTATACCAGACCCCAAGTAGTGAAATAACCTCTTGAACAAACATTCTTCCCAGTTCATCAACTGATAAAGTGTAACATCCCAGGTAAATAAAGAATAAAACATTTTCATATTTCTTAATATTTGTGAATTAAATATTAATATTAGTATAAAGGGGGTGCTATGTTTGATGGCATACTCGATACACAACTACAGGTTTCTTTGAAATCTTATGTTGCACGCAATGTTGGGCTATACTGAAATATAATATTATATTATTATTTTAAATGGTAGTTAATGCACAGCCATTTTATTGACAGGAATGAACATAAAAAACTAAAATATTAATATAAATTTTCTTTAAATGTCTTCAAATTAATATCATAAAATTTAGAGGCTCAAAATGTGAAGGAATCTAATTTTAAGCATAAATACTCTAATATTCAATAATAGGATGATTTACTGCGTTTTGATGGAGAACCCTCTTTAAATCTAGTTTTTTCCACTTTTACAAGTTCTATTTGAAGAAATAAAAATCTTCTTTAGAATTGGGACATCAAAATTTACTTTGGGTAAATTTATGGTTTTTTTGATAAAATTTATTTTTTAATGAACAGTGAAAAATACTGTATTTTAATTCAAAACTTCCATTTAATATAATTTATTTATACGGTTAGATTATTATTTTAATTGGTTTTAAAGTGTAATTAGATTATATTTTTACTATTTAATCCAATTTTGGTCATTGGAAGTAATTTCACTTTAAAATTGGACCTAAACAAGTGCCAATTATTTGATAGTTATTATTTCTAAAAAAAACGCTTTCGTTTTGACAATGGGAATTAATTTTAAATTAATTAATGCAACTTATATATTTTTAATTTGGTATAATATACATAATTTGTTAATTTGGAATATAAAATATATCTTAGGCTTATTTTTTTTATATTTTTCTGAAACCCATCAATTTTTTTATGAAAAGTGAAAACACTACGAAGTAGATAAAAAATAGACATTTTCAATTAAATGAAATTTTATTGCTTCTCTGAGTTGATTTTTGAAAATATGACATACATGGTTCTTATCATTATGTAAAATTTGGTTAAATAAGATGAAAATATTTTGTGGGGAATAGTAACTTTTGACATTTATTTACCGCAGTTAAAGATAATATGGAAATTCAAGGGAAAAATAATATTAATTTACACTAACATGAATATTAATCCTATTGGTTGATACATTTCTGACCATGGGAATCGTTGGGATGATTTTGGGACCCCATGGAGCCACATAAATGTGACAATGATAATTTATATGAATTAATTTAAAGTAAAGAAAAAGATGACATAAACATATATTTTATAGTAACTCAATTTTTACATTGGTTTGTATAGGTTATCTCTTAGACTATAAATAGTAATTAGAAATCAAAAAATATTTTTTTCAATGTGGTATTTGTTTTATAATTTTTAGACATCAAATAAATAAAATTATTTATGACACTATAATGATGGAGTGTTTACCTCATTAATGAATGATTTAAATAAATAATAATATAAAGATCAAAACAATATCCAAAACCTATCCAATTATTATTGAATGATTTTATTTCGAACATGATTCATCTTATCTTAAATTTTAATGAGTTTTGTACCATTAGAAACTGAAAATAATTATAAATAAAATAATATTTTCAAATATTTCTAAAGAGCCCATCCTCCCCCTTATAAAAAGATATCACTTCTAACCCATTACTCACACCTCTCAAGCCCCATGGCTCGTCCATCATCTACCCAATTAAGCTCCCTACATCCATATCTTCCACAAAAAATCATCCCCTTATACAGAAGGCACTTCAATAAATCCATTTGGTTCAATCCTAATGGGAGTTACCAGATTTAATGGTAACGTCTTCTCATTAGTTTTTTTATTTTCCTTCTTACACCCCCTAATCTCTTTTTATTCCTTTATTTTATTGAAACAATAGTATCCTAAATATTATTTTTTGTTGTTATGAGAATAATTCGAACTAGAAATGACTATCTTTTTAAGAGGTTTTATTTTATGAAAAAATAGAAACAGTGTACGAGTGTCTACTTTGTAATTTTTGAGTTGTAATGTAATAGTTATACGCTAATTCTCTAAAACTCTAAACCTAAAAAGATACTCAATGTGAATTAATAATTTTATTCTATATTATGTAATGTGTTAATTTCATTACCTTATAGTTGGTATTAGTGGTCGGTTTAGTCGACTTTTGGAGTTAGCATATTATTTAAATTAATGTCCATAAATTAATTTTGGGTAAGAATGAAATTATATAAAATTTACAGATTACCATATTGGTTAGCCTAATATATTTTTGTATTCAGAATGGTTTTCTACAGAATAAATAGGGCAACTATGTTGGGAAGGCAAACATAAGATAATAAACATTGAAATCAGCAACCTGAGATGATCGGAAACGAAACTGAACAGTTTGTTGCAGTGTTGAAAAAGATGATGTTGGGTATAAATGGTGGCGGTATCTATGCACAATATCAATGAGAACAAACACATATGAATATGTCAATAGTGGATCACTTCATGAGGCAACATCCCCTATCATTTTGAAGGTCATCTGAACATATGATAGCTGAAGGGTGGATTAAACAACGAGATAAGATTTTTGATGTCTTGGGGTGTTCAGAACATCAAAAGGTTAGTCTTATTGTTTACCGTTTTGAAGGTGAAGTTTATTAGTGGTGGCCGATGGTGAAAGATATCAGGGATAGTGAGGGGATTGATTTGCTTTATTGGGATGAATTCAAAGGTATATTACTTGAGAAATATTTTCTGTACTTCCTCTTAGGATGGAAAAACAATTCTTGGAATTGAGGTTGGAGGATGACTTAGTAGATTCTTATGAAGAAAATTTCACTTGATTGGAAAGGTATGCTCCAATTTTCATCTGAGATCATGATAGTTTGATAAATCAATTTTTCTCAAGACGGAATCTGCAATATCGAAGATAATTAGCCTCTCGTGAATTCAAAAGCTATGAAAAACTAGTTATATGTGATGAGTTGGTATAAATGGATTTTTCAGATGATCAGGTGTTCTAAGAGACTAAAAAAAAGAAGAGGTCTAGTTGGAAGGTAAAGGGATTGAATTCATTAAATAATCTTGGAGGTAAGAAAATTAAATATCCATCTTGTGATAAGCGTGTTAAAAACCATTCTAGAAAATGTTTATCAAAGTCTCTAAAGTGCATCAAGTGTAGTAAGTTTGGTCAGATTGCTCATAACTTTAAGTAAGTAGATCAAGCAGGCAATGAAAATCCAATGGTAATATATTTTATGTGTAATCAAATTTTTCATTATGAAAATGAGTGTCCAAAGAAGAACTCAAATAAGGGAAATTAGTTGGACTACAAGCCGGAAGGGATGGTGAAATTCATTGTACTACTTCAGTAGATATTGGTCCATTGAATGAAGTAGTATCAGGAACACTATTTGATTGTTTAGATTATTCCAATGTGTTATTTGATGTAGTTTCTACACACACATTCATTTAAAAGATGTTTTCTAGTAAATTGGAAATTCCATCTCAAGATATTAATCCTGAAATAATGGTAAAAACACCAGGGGAAATGTTGTGACAAAATGAAATTATAAGAACCATTTAATCCTTGTATACGGAAAGAATCTACCTACAATACTTATTGTTTTTTATCTAGTAGAGTTTGATGTTATTTTGGATATTGATTGACCTTCCATTTATCATCCTAAGAATGACTGTAGAGAAAAAGAGGTTTCTTTTCAGAAATATTTATATTTTTTGTAAAAGAATTAACCAATAATTTTGATAACATATCAGGAAGATGAGAAACTATTAAATGATTGAGATGAATATTACCTTGCACATATTGTTGAAAAAAAGGGAACAGTATAGATTAATGATGTACTAGTGGAAAATGAGTACGTTGATGTTTTTTCTGAAGATTTGACCGGTATTATACCTGATTGGGAGTTGAATTTATAGTTGACTTAGTTCTTAATGCTAAGATAATTTCAAAACCCCCATATCGAATGGCTCAAATTGAACATTTAGAGTTAAAGAAGAAATTGCATGAGTTATTAGATAAAAGTTTCATTAGACCTATCACATAACCATGGGGTGTTGTTGTCATGTTTTCTAAAAAGAAAGGTTGTTCAATGAGACTTTTCATTGATTATAAAGCATTGAATAAAACCCCTATTAAGAAAAAGTATCATTTCCCTCATATAGATGATTGATCTGATCAGCTCTAGGGAGCCCAGTGTTTTTCAAAGATTGACATGAGGTCGGGGTACCATTAATTGAAATTTAAGGAAGCAGACATTCTGATGACCGTGTTTTATACTCGATATGGCCATTATGAATTTTTTATTTTTCCTTTTGGGATAACTGATGCACCTACTGTATTCATTGATCTTTTGAATAGAATTTTCTATGAGTTCTTGGATATGTTTATGGTTGTATTCATTGATGATATTTTGGTTTATTCCAAAAGTATAGAGGAACATGAATGTCTTTTAAGGGTTGTCCTCAAAGCATTAAATGAAACAAAAATATTTGGGAAATTCATCAAATGTGTGTTTTGGTTACACCAAATTTCATTCCATAGTCACATTATTTCAAAAAATGGCATAATTTTAGATCCTTCTAAAACAAAAGTTGTTCAAGAATAGCCAAGACAAACATATATAACCGAGATCCATAGTTTTCTCGGTTTAACATGTTATTACCAGAGGTTTGTTGAATATTTTTCACGGTTTTATATCCTAACAACGAAGTTAACTAAAAAAAGTGTTAAGTTAATTAGGAAAAAAGAATGTGATGATTGTTTTCTGAAATTGGAAAGAAGATTGGTGAATGATCATGTTTTGGTACTGACTTCCAAAAATGGTAAGTTTGTTATCTAAAAAAATGATTTGTTGAAAGGACTTGGTTAAGTTCTTATGAATAATGAGTAGGTAATTGCTTATGCTATATGTCAATTAAAACCTCTTGAGTTATATTACCCAACATATGATTTTTAATTAGCTTCTATTATTTTTGCTTTAAAATTTTGGAGGCAGCATTTGAATGGAGAAAAATGTGAAATATATATTGACAACAAAGGTTTGATGTATATACTCATAAAGACAGAATTAAACATGAGATAGATGAGATGGTTATAATTAATAAAGGATTATGATTTCGCAATCCATTACCATATGGGAAAGGAATATAAAGTGATTGATTCTTTGAGTCGAGAAATTAATGCTTCATTAACCTTATTACATTTGGAATAAGATACTTTGATTAAAGACTTGATGAAATTTGGAAAATAAGTTCTTGGTGCAGGAAATTCATTTGTTTTGTTTCAGGTGTCAGTGAAATCATCCCTATCATAAAAAATTAATAAATCATATAAGGAAGACAACAAGTTACAAAAAAAATGTAGAGTTGGTTCAGAAGGGTAAGATACCTAAATTTAACATTGATAAAGATTTTTTTTTGAGGTTTAGAAAGAGATTATGTGTGCCTTGTGATTCTAGTTGAAGAAAGAATTATTATGTGAATCTCATTATTCTCAGGTTTCAGCTTATCATGGATGTACTAAGATATAAAAAAATCTTTTATGAGTTTAACTGGTGGGACGGAATGAAATGAGATATTGATGACTTTACTGTGAAGTGTTTGACATGTCAAAAATTTAAAGCAGAGATGTTGTTATCGAAAGGGATGCTTCAGTCTTAACCAGTGCCAGAGTGTAAAAGGGAAAATATATCCATGGACTTTGATGTGGGATTACCAAAGACATCTCGAGGTAATTATGAAATATGGGTTATTGTCGATCGATTAAAAAAATTGATTCATTTCCTTCTTATTTGAGATAATTTTTCTCTTGATTAGCATTCTTGGTTGTATGATAAAAAGATAGTTAGGTTGCAAGGAGTTCCTCTCTCCATTATATCTGATCATGATCCCATGTTTACGTATAACTTTTGGAATGGCCTTTAATAGTCATTGGGTACTGGATGAAATTTTAGTACAGCTTTTTATCTTCAATTATATGGGTAGTCAGAACGAACAATTCAGACCTTGGAGGATATGTTACGTTCTTGCTCGATGGATTACCAGGGAATTTGGGACCACCGTCTTTTTTGGTTGAATTTTCATAAAATAAAAGTTTTCATTATAGTATACAGATGGCATCATTTGAGGCGTTTTATGGGAAGTAGTGTCGAACACCAGGTTTGTGGGATTAAGTAGGTGATCAAAATTTGATGGGACCAAAATTGATAAAAGAGATAATAGAAAAAATTTAGTATATTCAGAAGAACATGAGAATAGGTATGATCAGGAAAAAAAGTAATGCAGATAACCAGAGGAAGGATCTTTCTTTTGAAGTAGGTGATCATTTCATTCTCAAAGTTACTCCATGAAAAAGTGTGATTCATTTTGGTAAGAATGGAACGTTGAGTACGAGGTTCATTGGACCAAATAACTCATGGAAAAAGTTTGATCAGTTGAATATAGAGTTGCTTTACGTCCATGTTTATCCCAGGTTCACAATGTTTTTCATGTTTCAATGTTGAGAATTTATACGCCGGATTCAACTCATGTTTTGATCCCAAAGGTGGTTCAGTTGAATGAGAATATCTCTTATGAGAAAAAACCAGTCCAGATTCTTGACCGAAGAGAGAATGTTTTGCAGAATAAGGTAATTTACTATGTAAAGGTTTTGTGAAAAAACCATTAGTTGAAGAGGAAACGGGGGAATCTAAAAAATATATGAGGTATAAATACCCCCACTTATTTGACAAGTGAATAAAAATTACAAGGATGCAATTCCCAAAAGGGGGGAAGGATGTAACATCCTAGGTAAATAATGAATAAAATTTTTTCCTATTTATTAATATTTGGAAATTTAATATTAATTAAACCTTAAAGGGTGTGTTATGTTCAATGTCTTACCCAATATGCAACAACGAGTTTCTTTGAAATCTTATGTTGCACACAATGTTGGTTCATACTGGAAAATAATAATGTAATATTATTATAAATGGTAGTTAATGCCAAGCCATTGTATTGGAGGGAATGAAGAGAACTAACTACAATATTTATATACATGTTTGTTAAATGTCTTTACATTTATCCAATAAAATTTAGAGGCTTAAAATTTGAATGAATCTAATTTTAAGCATAAATACTCTAATATTTATTAAAAGACTGATTTACCACCTCTTGATGGAGAACCCTCTCTAAATCTAGTTTTGGTCACTTTAATATATTTTATTTGTCTAAACAAAATTCTACTTTTGAATTGGAACATCAAAGTTTACATTAGGTAAATTTTTGGTATTTTTATGATAAAATTCATTTTTTAAGGAAATGTGAAAAATACTATATTTTAATTCAAAACTGCATTTTAATTTTATTCATTTATAATGTTAGATTGAATTTTTAATTGGTTTTAATGTGTAATTAGATTATATTTTTACCATTTAATCCAATTTTGGAAATTGGAAGTAATTTCACATAGTAATTGGATGTATACAAGTTTCAATCTTTTGATAGTTATTATTTATTAAAAACACGCATTTGTTTTGACAAAGAAAATTAATATTAAATTAATTAATCTAGCTTCATTGTTTTTATTAGGTAAAATAAACATCATTTTTGAATTCATAATATTAAATATAGGATATGCGTAATTTTGGGTATTTTTCTAAAAACCTTCAATTTTTGATTAATAGTGAAAACTCTAAGTAGTTGTTAAAATTCAGACTATTTCAATTAAATATAATTTTATTGATTTTTTTAATAGTTTTATGAAAATAAAACATATAAGTTTGTTATTAGTTAGTAAAATTTGGTTCAATAAGATGATAATAATTTTTGGTCAACAGTAACTGTTAAATTTTATTTACCGCGGTTAAAGTTAAATTGAATAATTCAATGTAAAAACAATATTATAATAATATTAATTTACCTTAACATATGTCCTAATACTATTTGTTGATACATTTTCTACCATGGTAATCCATGGGTCAATTTTGGGACCCCATGGAGCCACATAAAAGTGATAATGACACTTTATATTTATTAATTTAAAGTAAAGACAAAAATGACATAAACATATATCATTTAGTAAATAAATTTTTACCTGGGGTTATATAAGATATCTCTTGTTAAATAAATATTCATTATAATTCCAAATATATATCCTTCATCATGGTATTTTTTTTATAATTTTTGGACATCATATAAATAAATTTATTAATGACACAACAATGATGCAGTGTTTACATAATTAATGAATGGTTTAAATAAATCAGATTATAAAGATCAAAACAATATCCAAAGCCTACCTAATTCTTATTGGATGATTTTATTTTGAACATGAGTCATCTTATATTCTCCATTAATGAGTTTTGGACCTTCAAAAACTGAAAATCATTATATAATTAAATAGTATTTTCAAACATTCTTAAATTGCCCCTCCTTATCCATATAAAAGGCCCTCAATTCTGACCCATTACTCACACCCATAAAGCACCTTGGCTCATCCAAACTCTGCCCAATTAAGTTACCTAAATCCCTCTCTTCCACCTATAATTCTCACCTTAGTCAAAAGTCACTTCATGAAATCCTTTTGGTTCAAACCAAAAGGAGTTTCTTGATTTATAGGTAATGTCTTCTCTTAAAATATTTTTTTTATTTTCCTCATCCAACCCCCTAACCACTTTTTTTTATTTTATTTTATAAAAGTACCAATATCGTTAATTTACTAGGTTATTGTTATCAGAAGGATTCAAACTATACATGACCCTTTTTTAAGAGTTTTTATTTTATGAAAAAATGGAAACTAAGTAGAAGTGTCTACTTTGTAATTTTTGAGATGTAATATAATAGTTATGTCCTAATTATCTAAAACTCTATACTTGAAATGATCCTCAATGTGAATTATTCATTTAATTCAAGATTATTTAATGTTTTAATTTCAATTATTTATATAAAGTCCCACAAATATGGTAGAAGTGTGCCACTTTCGTCAGTCTGTCAGTGACAACCCATAAAACATTTATACCTCTAGGAGGCCTTGGAAAATAAACTACAGATTCCATAGAAAACATCATACCATTTACATTCTGGGATTGGAAGTGCCTATAAAAATACTATATACCTCATGTTCTCTACCTTCACATATTGATAGATGTAAAAACTAGTGATAAAGCCTCATAACAGACCCTTCATCATGGGCCACCAATAATAGTGTCACATTTATCGATACATAATTGAAATTCTTAGATAAACTATCCTCTAAGAAGAAAGAGACACTTTCAAACACTCCTCTCTCATATCTGTATGGACCAATACAAATACATGAATACATATTACTCCATCTCTATCTATAAACCAATCCTGAGGTGGGTTATATCTTAATATACTCTCACAGAGAACAAATCCTTCAAGATCAGAAAATTGACGAATCATCACCTACTCAAGGAGGGAAGATGCAACTGCCATGGATGATAGGTAAGACTGGTCATGAATATTTTGAAACCCTAGATTCAGCTCAAAGAATAATTCCATTAACTTCCATTCATCAATGGCATCCTATAATACATGCTCCAGAGTTTTCTGACTAACTGTATCTGCAATCACATTTCTATTTCTAGGATTATAGTAAAGCTCAAAATGAACGGATTGTATATATTAAACATGTCTCCAATATCTAAGGTTATAGTCACACTAGGAAATGATATATTTAGAGTCACTTGTGTTCTGTGTATATCACAAACCGCTCACCCAAAAGATAACGAATCAAGTAAAATAAGGTGTGGAAATCTACTAATAGATCAACATCATGCATTGGGTAAATTCTCCCATGATGCCTCAACAACAGAGATCCATATAAAACAACTCTGTCATTCTGCATCAACATTGCTCATAGTTCTATTCTTGATGCATCAAAAAAGATGGTAATACATACACCAGACTTCAGAAGATTTAGAATAGATTCCTAGAAAATCCACCCTTTCAACTCTTAAAAGGATTTCTTACACACTTCTAACCAAAGGATCTTGACAACATTCAATGTAGGGATTGTGATAGGTGAAGAAAGGCATGAGATGTCCCAAAATAAATGACTATGCTATCCATCCAACCCCAATAAATGCCATATATCAAACACATTTTTGGCCTACCATGAGGAAAATATAGCAATATCCTATACTAGTTTAATAGAGACACCCGATTCTAAGATAAATTGACTCAATAAGAAAACATTGTCGATACAGATGTGTCACTTATAAAACATTTCAAAAATCCAATTCTCTCTCAGTGTACTTAGAACGATCCCTATTATATTAGAATGGACTCTATGAGTCTGAGAATACACCATGTTGTTGTCCACAAAAACTATGATAAAAGAATCCAAATATGGATAGAACACCATGTTCATCAGAGCCTTGAAAATGGAGGGTGTGTTTATAAGGATGAAATACATAACTAGGTACTCATACAAACCATACTTTATATGAAAAGTTTTATAAGGTATGTATGATGTCCAAACTCAAACATGATGATATCCTGATCTCATGAAGATATTATAGAATATCATAGCTCCTCGAAGATTTTCAAATAGATTATTTATTTAATGAAGTGGATACCAATTCATGGCCATAAGCTCGTTCAACCATTTTTAATTCACACATAGACAAAAGGTTCCATCTCCCTTCTTGGAGAAAAGCACATGAAAACCCAAAGATGACGTATTGGTTCATATTAGACCTTATTCCTATAAATCCTATAAATGCTGCTTGAGAATTTGAATCCTAATAGGTGTCGTCCTCTAGAGAGGAATGGATACTAGAGCTGCTTCTAAAATAAGATCAATTATAAACTCTACCTCTCTCTTATGACGTAATCCAGAAAAATCATCAGGAAAGACATCCCTAAAATGATCCACTTCAAGAGGGAAATCATTTTTCATAAAACATGATCATCCATGAAGATATTTTCAATATGAAGGGTCTCTCCACCTAGCCCATGATGCTCTAGTCCCACACTAACTACCTAGAAATCACACTCACCCTTATATGGATAACTTCTTCCCTCTGGTGATGTAAACATTACCCAGTGATGATAGTAGTTTAAAAATTCATGATACTCATACAACTAATCTATACAATAATGACATAAAATCCAATCATCTCTAGAATGTAGTTGTTCTATAATAAAGTGTAACTACCTACCTGAATGGGAAAAATCCCTACACTGGCATATACAATCTATTTGTAACCCTAACGGTGTATCTTTGGTCATTTCACCATAGTAATATTATACCTCTTATATAAGAATTTACACAATAGATTTAGGGATGAAATAGTTTGAATAACCCATATAAAATAACGAATATACAATATAGATGCCATAATAATATTACCTCATACTGTAGGTGGTCCTACAACCCAATCCTTAGGTATCATCTATAGTGCAAGAAACAGACCTGATCCACAAACATGTACAAGGTATGGAATACCCCAATTATAATTACTCTATTGGAACTAATATTGATCAAGGATCTGACTACCAAGGTTATGACCTCATTCTCATCTAGTCTTGTCAGTGTTACTCAAACTCTCCCCCCGACACGATGCAAAATAATCTGCTCCGGACAGTGGATCGGGAAATGATCCTTTTCCAAAAAATGTTTGTGAAATGATCCTATAAAATCTCTAATGATACCGCATATGGCCTTAATACTAACACTCTAATGGGTCTCTATCAAATTAAGACTTTATATTCCAATATCATCCACACTAAGGACAAACTAAAGATCCATCGAAACGAGAACTCTTGTTGTCACTGCCCTGATGTGAAACCTTGACAGAACACTTCCTTCCACTAGAAGAACCACTGGAATAACACAGAACTTGCAACACCCTAGGTAACTAAAGAGTATGAAATTTTCACATTTATCTATATTTTTGAATAAAATATTAATATTACTTTAAAGGGGATGATATGCTTGATGACGTACCCAATACGCAACAATGAGTTTCTTAGGAATCTTACGTTGCACTCTAATAAGAAAATAATATTTTTCTAAATGGTAGTTAACGCCTAGCCGTTGTAATGGCGGGAATGAACAGAACTAACTAAAAAATGATTATATATGTTTGTAAAATATTTTAACTTTTTACAATAAATGATAGAGGATTAAAAAATGCGAATGAATCAAATTTTTAGCGTAAACATTCTAATATTCTTTAAAAGGTCGATTAACCGCCTTTTGATGGAGAACCTCTTTTAAATCCACTTTTTGATAGTTTTATGTGTTATATTTGACAAAATAAAATTCTTCTTTGGAATCGGGACATCAAAATATACTTTGTGTAAATTTTTGGTATTTTTCCGATAATGTTCAGTTTTTAATGAATAGTGAAAAATGTTGTATTTTAATTCAAAACCACTTTTTAATCTAATTTATTTATATTATTATATTATCTATTGAATAGGTTTCAAAGTTAAATTATAATATATTTTTACCATTTAATCCAATAGTGTTCATTGGAATTAATTTCATTTTGAAATCGGAATTGAACTAGTGTCAATATTTTGATACTTATTGTTTCATAAAAACACGCTATTTTCTCTGACAGCGGGAGTTAATTATTAAATTAATTAATGAAACTTATATGTTTAGAATTTTTTAAAATAGAAATTATTTTTTAATTCATAATATCAGATATAGCTTAGGGTGAAGTTTTGGTATTTTGCGGAAAAAACTTCTATTTTGATGAATAGTGAAAACACTAAGTGGTACTTATAAAAACTGATTTTCTGTTTAAATGAAATTTTGCCACCTTTGTGTTTTGAATTTAAAAAATCCAATGTAAATTGTTGTCATTAAGAAGTAAAATTTGGTTCAATGGGATTAAAATTATTTTTTGGTGAATAGTAACTTATTATGTTTTTAATTGCGATTTGAGGAAATTAGTGTAGTTTAAGTTAAAAATAATGTTTTAATAATATGAAATTACCTAGACACATGTCCTACCCTTATTGGATGAGTCATGGAAAACCAATACAATCCATGGGTCAACTTGGGGACCCCATGGAGCCACTTTGGAAGGAAAATGACTTTATTATCTTTTTATTTATTGTAAAAGTAAAAATGACACTAACAAGAGCTGTTTTACTAAAACAATTTTTAACGATTTAAATAAAATAAAAAGATAATGTACAATATAAGACCTATACTTGTCAAAAACCTATTGGTAGGGTATATTTAAAAAACTTATCACCTTATCCTCGAATTATATCAATGTGGGACCTTTTAAATCCGAAACTCATTTTCAAAAAAAGTATCATTTTTTTACTTTCCAAGAGTGCCCCTCCTCTCCTCTTATAAAAGGCCCCCACCTCTACCTCCTTACCCACACTTCCAAAGCATTTGTCTCGTCCAACCCCAGCCCATTTTGTCTCTCCATATCCCTATATAACTCTTAGAAGCCTCACTTTGGTCAGAAGCCTTCCCAAGGAAGCCTTTGAGCTCAAACAAAAGGAAGTTACCCGATTTTAAGGTAATGTCTTCACTTGTGTTCTTTTGTTTTATTTTTCTTCTCCAACCCCCTAAAATATTTTTATTCATTTATTTTGTAACAACTCCAGTATCTTCAATATACTAGGATGTTGTTATAAGAAGGATTTTAGGTAAACTTACACACACCTACATCAAATGGTTAAATAACATACTGTTTCTGTGGAAGGCGAATTTCTGCCTCACGAAATGATGATTGTTCAACACTCATATAACACCTTAAAAGGTGGCCATTAAGATGTCACTATATTTATATATGATATATAATATGTTTAAGTTTTAATTAAGCATCTTTAATTTTCTTTTGGGGCATACCTTTGTGGTTTCCATTGTGGGTAAACACGATAATTTCATTTTAGGAAGTGCGGACTACCGCCCCCTCAAAGTGATTTGATTTGTTAATGCCATATGTGGGATGTATAAAGGATGTATTTAAAGTTGTTATATATTATTTATGTTTCATATAAATGATGAAAACAATTCTGGAATTAAAATATACATACCTCTCATTTATTTTTAATTCCATTAATATGACATAGAAATGAATGTAGCGTTCATGCGTACGTACAGCTTACCGTCTCCATGAACGGTGCATTTCATTTCTGACCTCTAATTGATTATGTAATATTATAAATAAATATATATTCTGGATATATATGATATATATGATATCCAAATCATGAATATAATTCTGGATATAATGAACCTTTGACCACACAAACAACATGTAGTTGTAAGAAGTCCACTTTCGACTTAAGAACCAAATATCAACAAAACAAACATTATTAACTTAAATGATTACCTAATGTTTATAACATGGAAATAAGTGATATAAAAGTAATAATGAACTTGAAAAAGGTTCTTAAGAAAGTATAAGTTAACTCAAGTTTATTATTCAGGATGATAAAGAACGATCGAGTCAAGTCGGACCCGAGGTAAGGGATCCTACTCCTCTCTTTCTTTTTAAGTACACTCTTTTATGTAATTCCTTTTAAAGATCATCTTTATTGTTATTGGGATCTTCTTTTATATTACTCTTACTATAATTTTTATTTTCATATGATTAGAGACCCTACTCTCTCTCATCAATCCATTTTGGAAGTTTTTAGTGGCGCCGTTAGGCTGCCGAATATTTGTAAGACATCTAACCTCTCTCTTTCTTTTTAAGTACTCTCCTTTATGTTACTTCTTTGAAGCTCCTCTTTGTTATGATGGGGGATGTTATTTTATATTCCTATTTCTCTATATTTTATTGTAATATGATGAGAGACCCTATTTGATCTCATCAATCCATTTTTGGAAGTTTTAAGTGGCGCCGTTAGGCTGCCGAGTTTTCGTAAGGGATTTTTTTCATATCACTTTTATTACCGTGAGATTTATGCTACATTTGCCACAATTTCCTTTGAGTGGTGTATGTAATGACCATTATTATAAACTTTGTGTAGTATAATTTCATTTATGGGTATTCACATATTCATTGTATGACCCTTCATCCATGGGGTGTACGTTTCGAAAGTTACCCAACTCGGTAAGGGGACCCTTCACCCTCCTCTTTTTAAAAGACTTATTTTGTTATGTATTTTAATTCACATACTATTATGTTTGGATATGTTATTTTATATCCTTATTGATATAAATTTTATGTCCAAGTTATGAGATGCCCTTTTTATCTCTCATCAACTCATTTTCTGAATTTTGAAGTGATGTCGTTAGGCTGTCGAATTTTACCAAAGAATCTTTTTAACCCAATTTCGATTTCTTTTGGTTCAACATGTAGTTATTGAATATGTCATCTTTTGAATATGTGTGAATGAACTTTTATTTTTTTACACTTAATATCCACTTATATTGGGTGTATTTATATTTTTCACACATAATTTTGAGATTGATTTATCCTTAATTTAAGGATACCTTCTTTATAAGGGATTTCATCACATTTGACATTTCTATTGAGACTTCGTTGTTGTTATATACCAATTCACTCTTATATAGTGTATATACTATCCTTTGTAATATTATATCATGATTCCATTTATTCTCATGATATTATAAAGTTCTGACTAAATGTTATTCCTCAATTATTGTATTCAAGTGTCTCTAATTTTGGTAAAACCCCTTTAACCAAAATATCGCTTTAAATATTTAAATTATTTGTTCATATTAATATCCATGTTTTCAAAATGGTTTTATGGATTTATTTATATGGATATTAATGGTTTAAAATTTTAAAAACTTATAGGTGGTATGGGACACTTTGATTCAAAAATCTCTTTATTAAATGTTTTAAATGGTTTTGGAAATGGTTACTTTTTGAATGGATTCATTATTTCAATATACTAAAATGTTATATTTTGATTGAAATGTGGAAATGTTATGTTTCCTTTATGCATGTTTTATGTGATATATTTACGTTATGGTTCTTGGGCATTGTTATGAAAACGGGTGGTTCCGTGATAAACTAATGGTGGGTGAGCCCGATATAGCTCTCCAATGCATTGGGTAACGCGAAGGAGTGAAATGTTATGGTTTCTTCGAAGAGATTTAAGGAATATACTGTGGTGGGTATTCCAAACTTAACCAAGAGGGTTACTCCCTATGTAAAAATGTTATGAATGCCTCAAGTTACCTTTTATGTCTTATGATTTCTATAATTTATTCAGGATTTGATATGCCTATGTTTTTTGGGTAAAGTATGATTTCATTCTTATGTATATATGAACTCATGTTTCCTTTCCATATTTTTATAACCCTTACTGAGCTTTTTATGCTCATCCCAAGTTTTTTTTTCAAATGTTTTTCACGGGTCAAGGGAAAGGTACATGATATGATGATAGTGTCAAGGAAGTGTCATGAAAGTATCCATGATTTTTTTAAAACATGTTTCCATTGATAGGAAAAAATGAATACTATCTTTTATGTAACCAATTTGATTAAATGTGGAATGTAATGCACGTTTTATGATCTAATTCTCTAAAACTCGAAACCTGAAAAGATCCTCAATGTGTAATCTTGTAATAACTCAAGATTAATTATGTTTTAAGGGTGGGGCCTTGTAGTTGGAATCAGAGGTCGGTTTAGATAACTTTAGAGGTTAGGGTATTCTTTAAGCATAAGTGACATTACCATAATGGTTAGGAATTCAGAAAGAGTCCTATTTTTATATAAAGTGAATCAGTAAGTATATCTTAGTGTTTATCTTCCTCTTTAGTACATGATGGTTTTGTTGATATACTCATATTGACCTTTTTGGTTTTAGTAAATGGTTGGATCTAGCAGGCACCAAAGTAACAGTGGATGTGAAGGAAACTGTGACAGTTTTTTGAGCAAGCAACTGAATGATATGGGAGATTAAATGAGAACTCTTGTGTTTATCCTCAACCAACTATCTGGAGTCATGATTGACCACCTAAAACTTGGTGATTTCTCTAAGCCATCATATATGCGAGAAACAAATACCTACGGAACTACAGGTAATAATCATAAACGTAAGTGTGTTCAAAAACCTATGTGTCAAAGATGTGGAAAGAAACACCTAGTAAAATGTTTCAAAGGGACAGAAATATGCTATAGATGTGGAAATGAAGGTCATAAAGCAAGAACCTGCCATGGAGAAAGGAAGCATCCAGTTGACTCGAGGAAAGGGAAAGAAGTTATTTATGAGGGATCAATTGAATGTTTTAAATGTGGTGTGCATGGTCATTATGCAAACACATGTCCTATGAAGAAGTTTTGTGAATGGGATCACCAAGATCGTACAAATATTCGTTTACCAATACCTAATGCCATTCTGATTGAGGATGAAGAAACTGACAATGACCAATCAAAGGAAAGAAGTATTTCAGAATAAGTTGGAAAGGAATGGTTAATGGATCATGAAGAATGTTGAATGATTAAGAAGTCAACATATAAGGGCTTCAAGAGTTATGGTGAAATTATTAAGAGTATTAAGTCTCTTTTGATGATGGGGTTACATTAGAAGACTTTTTATAGTATGCGTAACCCTGATGATTAATATATGAAAAATTTATTCAATTAATAGTTATCTGTTCTTTTGTGGACGTAGTTATACAGAACCATTTGGGTTTATATGATCCTTATTTTTGAGGTAATTATGGGTTACTATATGTTATGATCGAAGTGAAAGGCATGAGATAAAATTGAGGTTAAATTATGTTATGGTTATTTCTGATAATTTTATCTATTTTTGGGAAATTTTTTGAGAATTATATAGTTTTGGAAAAAGGACAACACGCAGACCATGTGACAACCCGTCGCGCAAAACAAAGCTGTGGGAATCGACCCCACAACCAAAGTGCAACTGGTATTTATCGCCTAACACTGGACTACGTGAATTCCCTGGTTATTATGACTTATTCTTTTTAGTTAGGTGACTTTATGAATTAAGAGTAAGTTGATTTTGGGTTATTTATGAAAATGATTAACCTATCATGGAGGATATGTGATTAGGTTAATTACTTTTCAATACATGACATTAGGAGCAACTGATGTTGTTTGGAGATAAATGTTACGATTTAACTTGGAAGACTATGTGACTAAATCCTTCAAATATTTGGGTTTCAATCTTAGTTTGGTTTACATTGAATAATTTTATGGACAAATTGTTTATCGAATGCTCCTCGTTGAACTTTGCGTTTTGTTGGACAAATTTTGGAGATTAAGAATAGATTTTCTTTTTATAAAGGGTTATCCATTTCTGGATTATCTGATCTTGTACTAACCTTTTTAGTTTTGGTTTTGGTTAATGTCTAAAGACATGAGAATTATATAGTTCTCTTTTTTGGATTAGGTGATTCTCTAGAAGTTTATTATAGTACTCTTAATTTGAATAAGTCTTCCAAAATACTCGTCTTTTGGAGAAAATATGAGTTTGATTAAGGAATCTAGTAAAAGTTGAAAGTATACATGACAAGTAAGTATTGTTTCATTATGATTTAGTTAATCTCAAAAATAAATTCCTCAATGAAATGTATCTTAAAAAAAATGTTGTATGTTAACTTTTCCTACTCGGGAATCGAATACCGTTTAACACATCACAAGTTTATGATTTTCTTATGGTTAACTTTCTCCTAGACATGTTTACTATCACTCTCCATCAGAACATGACCCTATGTTTTCCCTTCCATGTCCATGTTTTTTTACATGTAATCCTAGTATGGGTTAACTCTGTCACCTCTGTACTTATCCTTCTTTATTTTAAAGTGATTGTTTTACTGACTCTTGTTCCGATGTGGGATTGTCAATGAAGATTCCAAGCCCAATTTTGAAATTGCGAGGACACAATTCCCAAAAGGTGGGAAGGATGTAACACCCCATGTAAATAAAGAGTATGAAATTTTCACATTTATCCATATTTGTGAATAAAATATTAATATAACTTTAAAGGGGATGATATTCTCGATGGCGTACCCAATACGCAACAACGAGTTTCTTGGGAATCTTACGTTGCACTATAATAATAAAATAATATTATTCTAAATGGTAGTTAACGCCTAGCCGTTGTAATGGAGGGAATGAATAGAACTAACTACAAAATTATTATATATGTTTGTAAAATATTTTTACTTTTTACAATAAATGTTAGAGGATTAAAAAATGCGAATGAATCCAATTTTAAGCGTAAAAATTCTAATATTCTTTAAAAGGTTGATTAACTGCCTTTTGATGGAAAACCTCTTTTAAATCCACTTTTTTAAGATTTTATGTGTTATATTTGACAAAATAAAATTCTTATTTGAAATCGGGACATCAAAATATACTTTGTGTAATTTTTTGGTATTTTCCGATAAAGTTCATTTTTAATGAATAGTGAAAACTGTTGTATTTTAATTCAAAACCACTTTTTAATCTAATTTATTTATATGATTAGATTATCTTTTGAATTGGTTTCAAAGTTAAATTAGAATATATTTTTACCATTAAATCCAATAGTGGTCGTTGGAATTAATTTCATTTTGAAATCGGACTTAAACTAGTGTCAATCTTTTGATACTTATTGTTTCATAAAAACACGCTATTTGCTCTGACAGCGGGAGTTAATTATTAATTTATTTATAAAACTTATATGTTTTGAATTTTTTAAAATAGAAATCATTTTTGAATTCAGATTATCAAATATAGCTTCAGGGGAAGTTTTGGTATTTTTCTGAAAAACTTCTATTTTTGATGAATAGTGAAACCACTAAGTGGTACTTATAAAAATTGATTTTCCGTTTAAATCAAATTTTGCCACCATAGTGTTTTGAATTTAAAAAATCTGATACACATGGTTGTCATTAATAAGTAAAATTTGGTTCAATGGTATTAAAATAATTTTTTGGTGAATAGTAACTTATTAAGTTTTTAATTGTGATTAGAGGTAATTAGTGTAGTTTAAGGTAAAAATAATGTTTTAATAATATGAAATGACCTAGACACCTGTCCTATCCTTATTGGATGTGTCATGGCCAACCAAGACAATCCATGGTTCAACTTGGGGGCCCCATGGAGCCACTTTGGAAGGAAAATCACTTTATTATCTTTTTATTTAATGTAAAAGTAAAAATGACACAAACAAGAGATGTTTTACTAAAACAATTTTTAACGATTTAAATAAAATAAAAAGATAATGTACAATATAAGGCCTAAACTTGTCAAAAACCTATTGGTTGGGTATATTTCGAAACCTTATCACCTTATCCTATAATTATATCAATGTGGGACCTTTTAAATCCGTAACTCATTTTCAAATAAAGTAACATTTATTTATTTTCAAAGAGTGCCCCTCCTCTCCTCTTATAAAAGGCCCCCACATCTACCTCCTTACCCACACTTCCAAAGCCTTTGACTCGGCCAAAACCTGACCATTTTGTCTCTCCAAATCCCTCTATAACTCTTAGAAGCCTCACTTTGGTCAGAAGTCTTCCCAATGAAGCCTTTGAGCTCAAACCAAAGGAAGTTACCCGATTTTAAGGTAATGTCTTCACTTGTGTTCTTTTGTTTTATTTTTCTTCTCCAACCCCCTAAACTCTTTTTATTCATTTCTTTTGTAACAGATCCTATATCTTCAATATACTAGCATGTTGTTATAAGAAGCATTTGATCTACACTTACACACACCTACATCAAATGGTTAAAAAACCTACTGTTTCTATGGAAGGCGAATTTCTGCCTCACGAAATGATGATTGTTCAGCACTCATATAACACCTTAAAAGGTGGCCATTAAGATGTCACTATATTTATTTATTATATATAATATGTTAATGTTTTACATAAGATTCTTTAATTTTCTTTTGGGGCATGCCTTTATGGTTTCCATTGTGGGTAAACACAATAATTTCATTTTAGGAAGTGTGGACTAGCGCCCCCTCAAAGTGATTTGATTCGTTAATGCTATATGTGGGATGTATAAAGGATGTATATAAAGTTGTTATATATGATGTATGTTTTATATAAATGATGAATACAGTTATGGAATTAAAATATACATACCTCTCATTTTGTTTTAATTCCATTAATATGACATAGAAATGAATGTAGCATTCATGCGTACATACAGCTTACCGTCTCCATGAACGGTGCATTACATTTCTGACCTCTAAATGATTATGTAATATTATAAATACAAGTATATTCTGGATATATATGATATATATGATATCCAAATCATGAATATCATTCTGGATATAATGAACCTTTGACCACACGAACAACATGTAGTTGTAAGTAGTCCACTTTCGACTTAAGAACCAAATATCGACAAAAGAAACATTATTAACTTAAATGATTACATAATGTTTATAACATGGCAATAAGTGATATAAAAGGAATAATGAACTTTAAAAAGGTTCTTAAGAAAGTAGAAATTAACTCAAGTTTATTATTCAGGATGTTAACGAATGATCGAGTCAAGTCGGACCCGAGGTAAGGGATCATACTCCTCTCTTTCTTTTTAAGTACACTCTTTTATGTCATTCCTTTTAAAGCTCATCTTTCTTATTATAATGATGTTCTTTTATATTACTCTTACTTTAATTTTTATGTTCATATGATGAGAGACCCTATTCTCTCTCATCAACCCATTTTGGAAGTTTTGAGTGGCGCCGTTGGGCTGCCAAATATTTGTAAGACATCTAACCTCTCTCTTTCTTTTTAAGTACTCTCCTTTATGTTACTTCTTTGAAGCTCCTCTTTGTTATGATGGGGGATGTTATTTTATATTCCTCTTTCTGTACATTTTATTGTAATATGATGATAGACCCTATTTTATCTCATCAATCCATTTTTGGAAGTTTTAAGTGGCGCTGTTAGGCTGCCGAGTTTTCGTAAGGGATTTTTTTCATCTCACTTTTATTCCCGTGAGATTTATGCTACATTTGCCACAATTTCCTTTGAGTGGTGTATGTACTGCCCATTATTATACACTTTTTTTAGTATAATTTCATTTATGGGTATTCACATATTCATTGTATGACCCTTCTTCCATGGGGTGTACGTTTCAAAGGTACCCAACTCGGTAAGGGGACCTTTCACCCTCCTCTTTTTAAAAGACTTCTTTTGTTATGTCTTTTAATTCACATACTATTATGTTGGGATATGTTCTTTTATATCCTTATTGATGTAAATTTTATGTCCAAGTGATGATATGCCCTTTTTATCTCTCATCAACTCATTTTCTGAATTTTGAAGTGATGCCGTTAGGCTGTCGAATTTTACCAAGGGAACTTTTTAACCCAATTTCCATTTATTTGGGTTCAACATGTAGTTATTGAATATGTAATCTTTTGAATATTTGTGAATGAACTTTTATTGTTTTACACTTTCCACTTATATTTGGTGTATTTATATTTTTCACACATAATTTTGAGATTGATTTATCCTTAATTTAAGGACACCTTTTTTATAAGGGATTTCATCACATTTGACATTTCTATTGAGACTTCA